>CM075987.1:16409694-17152378 GCA_038087875.1 Malacoraja senta
GTGTACACGTTAAACATTCCAGTGGATTCATAGGGAAGTCTTAACATGGGGAGAAGCCAACAGACTGGGGAGCAAGAGCACAACTGGCCCTGAAAGCAGGAGTTTAGAGGAGTTATTAGTCACAGTGGCCACATATACAACTGGGGATCACATTTCACGGCGTTTCAGCTCGTGTAGAAGTGCAGTTTCATTGCAAGGGTTTTTACAGTGGGGAAACTGCAAATTCCCAGACTTCAATCCTGCCCAATTCCTGTGAAGCTTCCTGTTGAGAAGGTTTAGAGCGAGCTAATGGCACGGAGGAAGGAAGAGAGAGGAAGGAAGAAGTACAAATGCAGGGGCACCACAGCCAAGAACGGTGAAGGGATGGGGAAGGGGTGGGGGGGGAGGGGGGTATGTGGAATGAAGTTCCTTTCGGTTAAAGTTCAGCTGATGCAGCACCAGCCACACTATCACGTGCTTTGTAGGTACAGCATATGACACGATACAACTTTATTTATCCCAGGAGGGAAATTGATCTGCCAACAGTCATAAAAACACACAATACATGAAATTAAAGTGATGAGTGGAAAGGATTGGGGATGTGCAAAGATTGGGGAGGGGGCGGGGAGTCAGTCTCAGTCTACCCCACGACAGAAGGGGAGGAGTTGTACAGTTTGATAGCCACAGGGACGAAGGATCTCCTGAGTCTGCATCTTGGTGGAACCGGTCTGTTGCTGAAGGTGCTCCTCCACACAGCATCAGTGTACCATTGGAACGTGCAGGTTCGAAGCGGCAACTTGGTGTCCATTGGCTTAGCGATTCAGGTCAGTCACTCCATCGCCACAGCCACACCTCAGTAAATACATTGGCTTAAATTAGGAGATTTTGAATTTAAGTCCTAGCCCAGTACAGGAGTAAAGTCCATGTTAAGCCTTCAAGGCAATGCTGCCACGTCAGAGGAGCCAACCTCCAGATGAGGTGAACAGCCTGCCTTCTCAGAAGCAAGTGATATGTTTCAGGGAACCATCGTAAGGAATGGCATGTGCATTCCCCTGGTGTCCTGTCCCACACTTATCCCTTAATCATCGCTCAGAGCAGTTGATCTGCTGGTTATCACATCAAGTGCCATCAGCCACCATTCTCACCAACGTACATCATCAGTCCCTGTCACTTTACCCATAGCTCTACCATGTCCCACAAAGGTAGTGGTATTCCTCATTTTGTCCTCTTGATTTAATTGCTCCAAATTTGGCAGACGTGCATTTAGCAGTGGGCGGCACGGTGACGCAGTGGTTAGAGTTGCTGCCTCACAGCGCCAGAGACCCGGGTTCAATCCCGAGAACGGGTGCTCTCTGTATGGAGTTTGCACGTTCTCCCCGTGACCTGCGTGGGTTTTCTCAGAGATCATCGGTTTCCTCCCACACTCCAAAGACGTACGGGGTTGCAGGTTAATTGGCTTGGTATAAATGTAAATTGTCCCTAGTGTGTGTAGGATAGTGTCAATGTGCGGGGACCGCTGGTCAGCGCAGACTCGGTGGTCTGTAGGGCCTGTTTCCGCGTTGTATCTCTAAACTAAACTAAGCAGCTGAAGAACAACTTTGGCTTGGTGAATGATCTATATCCACCGAGTCCAAGGACCTCACCATTCTAAAACCCAGTCCAACTCATTCCAAGCCAAACACTCGAGACAAGTCAACAGGTCCAGACATTGTGAAGACCCAGCTCATCTGGCTATGGAGTCACAGAGCTGTTCAGCACAGAAACAGGTTGTTTGGCCCAACACGTACATGCCAAACACGTTGGCATATTGGGCTGGTCCTAGTTGCCTGCGTTTGGCCGATATATTCCTCTAATCTTTCTTACCCGTATATCCGTATACAAGGGCCTTTGTAAAGTCCAGCTGTTCCCACCAGCCCTTGGACATCAAAGGCACCACCACACTGTTCCCCACCATCACAAACACAGAAGTCACCATCAACTGGACCAGCCATGGCTAGCTCAGTAAAGCTCAGAGCTGGCTTCCCTGAAGGAAGTGACTCATTTCCTGACATCCCAAACCTTTCCCACAGCACTGGTGCACACACAGCAGTGTGAAAAAATGCCTTTAACCAGAAGCTCAACTCTACTTTCGGGCAGCACAGCGGCACAGTTGGTAGAGCTGCTGCCTCAGCGCCAGTGACCAAGTTCGGTCTTGACCCCGGGTGCTATCTGTGTGGAGTTTGCCTATTATCCCTCTATGACTGTGTGGGTTTCCTTCCCACGTCCCAAAGATGTGCATGTTTTGGGGATTAATTAGCCTCTAAATTGCCCCTAGTGTGTAGAGAGTGGATGAGAAAGTGGGATAGCATTCAACTAGTGTGAACATTTGATGATTGGAGTGAATTCCAGGGACCAAAGGGCCCATTTCTATGCAGTTTCTTTCTTTCGAAAGCTGCCATCGAAATTAGAATGGCTAGCTCATAGCTAGGTCTCCACGGTGAATGACTCACCTGCAGACATTCCTCTGGAATAGGGATTAAGGCCAGACCCAACAGAAGCATTTAAAATTCTGAGAGGCGCAGAAAGGGTGGGCAGTCAGAACCTTAAATGATTTTTGTTTTAAAAAGTGAGATGGATGTCAGGAACAGGCTGCCAAGGGTGGAGGGTGAGGCATATATGGTAGTGAGATTTAAGAGGTGTTTTAGATCAGCACATTGATATGCAGGGAATGGAGGGATAGGGATTATGTTCATGCAGATAAAAGTTGGTCTTGGCATTATGTTTGGCACAGACATCGCGGGTCAAAGGGCCCATTCATAGATACATAGAAAATAGGTGCAGGAGTAGGCCATTCGGCCCTTCGAGCCTGCACCGCCATTCAATATGATCATGGCTGATCATCCAACTCAGTATCCCGTACCTGCCTTCTCTCCATACCCCCTGATCCCTTTAGCCACAAGGGCCACATCTAACTCCCTCTTAAATATAGCCAATGAACTGGCCTCAACTACCCTCTGTGGCAGAGAGTTCCAGAGATTCACCACTCTCTGTGTGAAAACGTTTTTCCTCATTTCGGTCTTAAAGGATTTCCCCCTTATCCTTAAGCTGTGACCCCTTGTCCTGGACTTCCCCAACATCGGGAACAATCTTCCTGCATCTAGCCTGTCCAACCCCATAAGAATTTTGTACGTTTCTATAAGATCCCCTCTCAATCTCCTAAATTCTAGCGAGTATAAGCCAAGTCTATCCAGTCTTTCTTCATATGAAAGTCCTGACATCCCAGGAATCAGTCTGGTGAACCTTCTCTGCACTCCCTCTATGGCTATAATGTCCTTCCTCAGATTTGGAGACCAAAACTGTACGCAATACTCCAGGTGTGGTCTCACCAAGACCCTGTACAACTGCAGTAGAACCTCCCTGCTCCTATACTCAAATCCTCTTGCTATGAAGGCCAACATACCATTCGCTTTCTTCACTGCCTGCTGCACCTGCATGCCTACTTTCAATGACTGGTGTACCATGACACCCAGGTCTCGCTGCATCTCCCCATTTCCTAATCGGCCACCATTTAGATAATAGTCTGCCTTCCCGTTTTTGCCACCAAAGTGGATAACCTCACATTTATCCACATTATACTGCATCTGCCAAACATTTGCCCACTCACCCAGCCTATCCAAGTCACCTTGCAGTCTCCTAGCATCCTCCTCACAGCTAACACTGCCCCCCAGCTTAGTGTCATCCGCAAACTTGGAGATGTTGCTTTCAATTCCCTCGTCCAGATCATTAATCATTAATCATTCTATGTTTATTTTTATTATTTTTTAAAAATATTTTTTTGTATTAATTTTATTAGAAGCAATTGTACAAAGAGAAAGTAATCGACATAACAGTTAGACAATTTTCGTACTGCTTCAGTTTTAGCATTTTATAAACTAATAACTAAATCGGAAAAAAAGAAAAAGGAAAAAAGGGAAAGAAAGAAGAAAAAGAAAGAATTTCGAGAAAGACACGAAAAAGAAAAAAGAAAAACCCCAGAACTAACGAAGAAGTGAAAGAAGCGGAGATATATCCCACTGCCCTTCCATACGCCCACTCACCCGACCCTAGCGTCGGTTTTGAGTTTGTGTTCAACCATTATGTTGTTGAAGAAATTCAATAAAAGGAGACCATATTTTGGAAAATTGATCTGGTTTGTTAGTCAAGAAAAGCCTTATTTTTTCTAGATGTAGTGTCTCGGTCATTTTATATTCAGAAGTGATAGGAGCAGAATTAGGCCATTCGGTCCCTCAAGTCGGTACTCCGCCATTCATTCATGGCTGATCTGTCTCTTCCTCCTAACCCCATTCTCCTGCCTTCCTGCCACGTTTATGATCCCAAAGCTTTTCCAACATCTACAATGCACAGGTCAGGATCCCGAGGGAAATATCCTCCACTTGACAGGATGGATGCAATTCAATATTCAGGAGGCTCAGCGCCATCCAGGTCAAAGCAACTGCTTGAATGGCACCTGATATGCTGCCATAAACATCCAGTCCTTCCACTGTCAGTGCACAGTGGCTGCAGTGTCTACCAGTTACAAGGTTCACTGCCGTTACTCACCCAGGCTACGGACTGCACCCCAAAGTCCACAACCTCCACCCCCAAGATGACAAGGGCAACAGCTGCACGGAACAGCACCACCTACAGGTTCCTCTCCCACCCTGATAGGAAGATGGGTGGCTGGGTCCTTCATTGCTACTGCTCTTAACCAAACAGCATTGTGCGATGGGCTTCACCACAAGGAGCAGGGTGATGTGTAGGAAGGAACTGCAGATGCTGATTTAAACCGAAGATAAACACAAAAAGCTGGAGTAACTCAGCAGGCCAGGCAGCATCTCAACTGCACAGGCAGAAGGAATGGGTGATGTTTCAGGTCTGAAGAAGGGTCTCGATCCGAAACGTAACCCATTCCTTCTCTCCAGAGATGCTGCCCGTCCCGCTGAGTTACTCCAGCATTTTGTGTCTATCAGGAGCAAGGTGGGGGTGGTTCAAGATAGCAGCCACTGCCACATTCTCGAGCAACGAGAGACAGGCAAAATACCATGCTAATGAAGCAGAAAGATAATGTAAAAATAAAAAAATAAAATTGTTCTTTAAACTCTCCACATCTCTCCCTGCTTTAAATACACAATAGCATCCTCCCCACTTCTCTACTGTATCTCAGATTGTATTTAAGTGTTGAGTGTTCATGGTGTCGTGGCCAAGATACATTGTGCCAGACACCGCTGCTGGGTTGGGAATGAAAGACATTCTAATCACAGCCCTTCCCCTGTGTAACTGCATGCTACTCACAGAGGGACTCACGGATAGATGCTCAATTATTTGACCAAAAATATCCAAACATGGCTCAGATTCAAATCTGATGTCAGTCTTGAGGCCATCTGGTACATTTTGTGTTAAAAGAAAACTGTTCTGGTTGCTTGCGTTTGCCAGAATTTCCTACATTGCAGAACAATATAAACTTCGGAATATGGCTGTGAAGAATTTTTCGCCCTCCTGAGCAAGATTGCTGAAGGCAAAATAAACTAAATTCCTCTTTTTCAACCCCATGCTGTTGATTACCTCTGCGCAGTGTTGATAAGGTTCGCTCCGGGCCCGAGGTAGCTTTCTGATGATTTCTGTCAACTGAAATCATCCTTTTTTTTTAAATCTATGGCCAAGAGTTAATGTGGACGGTGTCTTTGAAACAGATAGAACAGCCACCAAGTCACAGGGCAGGAAAGGTGTTGCGCTGCTGGCCCTGGCTGCAGGCTCGTTACTCAAACAACATGCAGCTAAAGGAGGGGGAAGAGAAAAAGAGAGAGACAGACCCATGTGGTGATACACATACAGACACCAGGGCAAGAGACATCACAGCACAGCAGAAACAGAACCACATCAAAGCAATCAAAAGCACAGCAAATTCACATTTAATTTTGGGCAAGAAATTAATGTGTCAGTGGATTCAAATATTGAAAATTAAGTGATACATAGATTGAAGATCATCAACAAAAGAGTCAGGGTGTAAAGTGAAGAGAGCTTTGCAGGGGCAGTGAAGTGGACGCAATGGGTAGGCAGAGGCTTCAACTTTCAACAAGGAAATAGGACAAATGCATAACAGAAAAGGCAAACACATGAAATGAACTGGATTTTGGGCAGACGTAGGGATAGGAAGGGTTTAGAGGGCTATGGCCAAATGGGACTAGCCCCAAATGCCAATTTGGTCATCGTGGGCAATGTGCCCCAAAAGGCCCACTTCCCTGCTGTGCAGCTTTTAATGGGGCAGACACCCTTTCAGAAAGTGGTCGGAAGCCAATTCAGCTGAATTGCCTCCTTCTGTGCTGTTCAGATCAATGAAAGGGCCAGGTGATGTGCTTGTACATGACAACTTGGATGCCCATCGCCAGGTAACCGCTGAGGAATAAACTTCAGGTGGTCAGGTTCTTTGGGCCATATCCGTATCAGAATACTAATATACTTCACATTCTAATAAATTCTCCTTCCCAAAGCCGATCGTCCATCCATAATGTTTCAATGACCTGGTCTGAAACCAAAAAAGGTATCTGGGCAGAATATGGATTCTCCACAGAGACTGCAGATGCCGGACTCGCAAGAAAAATCTCTTTGGAGCCTAGGAGGCTGAGGGGTGACATTGAGTGTACAAGATGGAGGGGCATAGATAAAGTGAACATTGTGCCTGGAGCACAGGAACGAGATAGAAAGCTATAGACATGGTACCAAGACAACAACCTCTGCCTCAATGTCAACAAGACCAAGGAGCAGGTTTTAGACACCAGGAAGCAGGGTGGAGTACATCCCCCAGTCAGCGATGGTGCTGAAGTGGAAATGGTCAAGAGCGTCAAATCCTGAGGTGCAAATATCACCAACAATTTGTTCTGGACCAACCTCATTGGAGTCACGGCCAAGAGAGCACAATGCTCACCCCTCTCCCATCAGGCAGAAAAAACAAAAGCTGGTAAAGTACGTACCACCAGACTCAGGAACTGCTTCTTCCCGCGTTATCAGACCACGGAACGGCCCTCCCATGACCAGGGTATGATCCTGATCTGCCAGCCTACCTTGTTGCAGATCTTGCACTTTTTATTCGATCTGTACTTTCTCTGTAACTAACACTGTAACGCTATATTCTGCACTCTGGTATGTTTCTCTTTGCACTACCTGCAAATGCTTGATTGTACTCGTGTACACTATGATTTTGTTTGCACGTAAATAAAAGCTCTTGGTACACGTGACAACAATGAACCAATGCCAATGTTACCTACACTCCCAAGACAGAGTGCTGTTCAATGCAGGAAAAAAAACAGCCAAGAATTTCCCAGAAGGCCAGTGACAACTTGTAATTAGCTCAACTGAATGGCTTCACGCAGGGCGACAGGTGGAGTCTACACCGTGACAGCTGGTCTCGATGTATAACCTTGCTGAATACATCAAAACTAAGCAAAATTGGAATATGCACAACAGGGGATCTAATATTGGAGACCAGATAACAAGGGCATCGAACATCCCATTCACTGTTAAATGCATCTTTACAAAGGTTGCAGCTAAAGATTAATCCTTGCATATACACACACACACACACACACTATCAAGACCATCGTGGAGGATCGAATAGTACAGGTAGTCTTCTGGCTCACTTTTAGAGATCCAGAGTGGAAACAGGCCCTTCTGCCCACTGAGTCCATGCTGACCAGCGATCACCCGTACACTAGTTCTACCCTACACACTAGGGACAAGTTACAGAAGCCAATTAACCTACAAAACCGCACGTCTTTTGAGTGTGGGAGGAAACCAGAGGACCCAGAGAAAACCCACGCAGTCACAAGGAGAACGTGCAAACTTCGCACAGTCAGTGTGGAACCTGGGTCTCTGGCACTATGAGGTAGCAACTCTACCACTGTGCCACCCTTGGCCATCCAAAATATAGTGTCAGTAAACAAAGTGACTATCGAAGGAAGACCTTGCATTTACATTGTGCTCAGAACCCAAAGACATCACAAACTATTTTACAGTCACTGAAATTCTAAAAATCTTGCCACCATTGTACTCAAGGAACAAGGACAATGTAAGATCTCATGTCTTCAAGACCTATGCAGCTACTTCTTCTATGGACTGCATTTCTGTCCATGCAACTGTAATACTCCCAAGAAAGTGTCATTCAATACAGAAAACAAGACAGCCAAGAATGGCCCAGAAGCCAAGAGTAGACCATTTCACCTTTTCTCTCCTTCCCTTCCACCCACATCCCTCCCTCCAGCTTTACATTTCACTTCTCCTCAAAGATCCGCTATAGGATCTTTGCTTTTCCTTATCTTCCACCCATTTGTCTCCTTTTCACCTCTAACCTTTGTCACTTACTCCACCCATCTGCCTAATAAACCCCCCCCCCCCTCACCTGTATTCACCTATCACTTGCCAGGCTTTGTCCCACCCCGCCTCTTTTTCACCAGCTTTCTTTCCCCTTGTTCCATCAGTTTGAAGAATGGTCCCATCCCATTGTGTCGTCTGCCCATTCCCTCCACTGATGCTGCCTGACCCACTGAGTTCCTCCAGCACTGTGTTGAGTACAAGCCAAGGGATGAATGGTGACAGTGGACAACCCTCCAGCCAATCACAATCATCACAACAGCCATGGCCACCATAGACAAGCTGGGCCAAAGGGCCTCTTTCCAAAGCTGTATGTCTCTATGGCAGAGGGAATCTTACAAGAACACCTCAAAGGAAGGTTAAACCCCAGCAATGCAACCCACACCAGAAACAAACAGCTTTGAATGAATCAACAGCTATTTGTCAGACAGTGACGCTGTCTCACAGACTGGAAGCAATCCCTGTCCCCATTATGAAAGTGTCTTTACTGACTAGTCCAAGACATGCCGAGCCCCACAGAACCTCAGTGATCTTAAGACAACTCGGGCTCAGTTGGCTCAGTCACCAACTCATCTCTCAGCCCTGTCATGGAGACAGCACTTGGGAATGCAGCAAATCTGATGACACTCCACTTCACAAATCAACTCGGCGGCACTTATCATCTGCACTTGACATTTCCTTCCCCCAATTAAAATATTTTATCTCAACTAAAAAAAAAACAGGCATTTCCTTTCTCCTCTCCACCCTCCCTCATTTCAATTAAAATCAATCGCACTTTCTATTTGATCTTTAAAACCCCCCATTATGGAGCAAAATGTACACATTTTATAGGTAAGTGCACACATTTCAATACAATACAATACAATATTTATTCAATGTCATTTGAACCTCAGTGAGGCTCAAACGAAACTCTCAATGGAAAACATTTGGGCCAAAATTATATATTTTTCCATGTAGAGGAGATATTTTTTTATTAAAATGTGATATGAAATTAGCTTTTTTAATTTTAACAGTGAAAATAAAATTCACAGGAACTAGTGTCCCCAATTCCACCAACACCATTTTTGTTCACAGCTTGGGCAGTCGCGAATGACGCAGTCGCTGCAACAGTCCTTTTCGCACGTCTCAATCAGTTCACCAATCATTTAACTGATGTGAACGGCTTGGGAAGACCTGCTCCAGCAGCCATGGAGTAGAGTCAACCATAGGAACACAAAGAACTGCAGATGAGCAAATCTTGAGCAAAACAAAACGCTGAAGGAACTCACTGGATTTAGAGTCAAGAGTGTTTAATTGTCATATTTACCGGCAACAGAACAATTAATGTCTTGCGCTTTAGCAGCAGGACAGGCCTGCCAACAAACAGACTGCATCCGGGGAGAGCATGGGCAGACAAAATGCCAGAAGCTGCAACATAAACATGCTCGTCTTCTCCCTTTTCCAGTTTTGATGTGGTGTCCTGAACTGGAGCCGTTGACTCCGATGCCCCTGCAAGTCTAGATCTACAAGAGTGTTGAATGGTGTCATCCACGGCCAAAGGAGTTCTTACTCCACAGATTGGCTCTCAGCCCTGTCATTCCTACTTCTCCCCATTCCCATCTAGCAAAAAACAAATAGAAGCTTTGAAAGCGCACACCACCGGACAGCTTTTCCTGCTATCATGTTTCTGATCAGTCCTTCCATAAGCCAGGGGAGTGTCCGATTCACCTCCACCTCATTGCAAACATTAAATTTTGTCTATATAATTGACGTGGCACAATGCCGAGAACTATATTCTACACTCCATCTTCCTCTTGGCTCTATCTGCATTTGACCTGATTGCATTTATGTCTAGTATAATCAGATCTCACTGGACAGCATGCAAGACAAAGCTTTTAATTGTACCTTGGTACACCTGACAATAATAAACCTACATTGAGGTGGGACAATGTGGAGCACTTTGAATTAAGGGCTTCACTGCATCAGAAGCAATGGCAGGACTCCACCACATCCCCAATTCCGCATTACCTGTCCTGTCAGGCACCCACTTGTCACAGCTGCTGCAGGATCTGCCTGGATCTCATTAGCCACCAGAACCTTTGGGTCCAGGTGCAAACAAATCTCCTTTCATCCCAAACTACTGCCACGGAATGAAAGCTGTGCTAGTAAAGTCAGTCAGGGCGATCAAAGTGTTCAAATCCCACCATGGTGATTGAAGTACTACTTAAAGCAAGATCTAGAATTGCAAGATTTGAGTAGGAAGGAACGGTTTAAACCGAAGATAGACACAAAATACTAGAGTAACTCTCGACCCGAAACGTCACCCATCCCTTCTATCCAGAGATGCTGCCTGTCCCGCTGAGTTACTCCAGCATTTTGTGTCTATTTTCGTATTGCTAGATTTGAATGTGGTTTGTTTCGAAGTGAAGGAGAATGCCTTCTGCCTCACCGTCATATGCACGCCTGACATCACTTGCTCAACGAAAATATGAAAAGGTCAAAATAAAAACAAAATAGCTCTTTTTTAATAATTTATACGTATCAAACTACAGTGAAGAGCCACATCCCAAAGCAAGAGGAGAAAAAAAAAATCACACATTTGAGCCATTCAAGGTCAAGACAGATTTTTGGACTGCGGGGGAATGAAAGGTGCTGGGAGTCAGGCAGCAACGTGAAGTGGAGACCTATAGTTACCCGAGGTGGAAACCAAGAGTTACCAACCAGTCTCTCGCTGAATGACTGAGGGGTCTCAAGCAGCCATAACTCCCCAGTGTACAAGACCATGCAACTGTATGTAGCTCAGTCCATCTCATGG
This sequence comes from Malacoraja senta, assembly GCA_038087875.1. Lineage (NCBI taxonomy): Eukaryota > Metazoa > Chordata > Chondrichthyes > Rajiformes > Rajidae > Malacoraja > Malacoraja senta. The sequence goes on from CM075987.1 coordinate 16,420,850, forward strand.
AGATCTGTGGTGGCTCTGTCACAGGGTATAGTCAAGTCATACAACACGGAACCAGGCCCTTCGGCCCAACCCGTCCATGCCGACCACGATGCCACATTAGTGTCCATAACACCAAATCTGAAAAGCTTTGACTAGTTTCAAATAAGATCCATTAAAAATAAAAACTGTGTAGGCTAACACAGGCATACCGTACCAATGTGTCTAATTCAAAGAACCTGGAAGGTCAGGGAATGCAAAGTATTGATGAAGGGCAGATATTCCTGGCCGTACATTGTCGTGGCCCCGTCCCCAGACAGCGATACACCAGTTGCATGGCTCGTCATGTTGTGGGCAGTGCACCTCCCACCACTCTGCATTCGTGCGCCACCCTCTCCTCCAGTACAATAAACCAGCAGCAGGCAATGCAACACCAGTCTCATGTGCGTTTTACTTCCACCGATGATTCATAACTCCTGATCTTATTAAAATTCACATCGTCTATTATTGATATTGAAAAGAATCTGACCTCGAACGAAAATGTGAATTAATAGAATGATAGAGTCATACCACACAGAAACAGGCCCTTCAGGCCAAGATGTAGAAACAAAGAACTGCCAATGCTGGTTTATACCAAAGAGAGAGACAAAGTGCTGGAGACACAGCAGGCCAAGCAGCATCTCTGGTGAGTGACGTTTTGGGTCGGAACCAGAAATGTCTGATGAAGGGTCCCAACCCGAAACGTCACCCTTCCTTTTTCTCCAGAGATGCTGTCTGACCCGCTGAGTTACGCCAGCACTTTCAGTCTATCCTTCAGCCCACCATGTCCATACCAACCAAGATGACACATCTAAGCTGGACCCACGATGGTATTTCACTCATTAGTTTAGCTCTGAGATACAGTATGGAAACAGGCCCTTCAGCCCACCAAGTCCTCACTAACCATTGATCACACGTTCCACGCATCCCACAAGCATCCACTCCTTGCACTCTAGGTGCGACTTTAGAGGTCAATTAAGCTAGAAATCCATGTCTTTGGCATGTGGAAGGGAATCAGAATACCATAGGAAACCTATGCAGTTACAGGGAATACATCAAACTCCACACAGACACCACCTATGGTTAGGATTGAGCCAGGTCTCTGGCAATGAGGTGGCAGCTCTACTGTGAAACATGTTATTAAGTGATTATAGGGGACTATCGCACTGTTGGGATAGGTCTTTGTGAACGATGCAGTGTGCAGCCTGAAATTTTCCCCTCACATTTCAAGGATAAATTGGACAGGAGAGGGGAGGAGACAAATAAAGAACCTCAATGTGATCCATCAGCCCAGAGTGTATTCAATGACTAACTTCACAGCTTTTGTGTAGTTCAATAATAATCAGGGGAGTATGGGAATACAAAATAGAGTCAGAGAGCTGCGCAGCACAGAAACAGGCCCTTCAGCCCACCTTGCCTGTGCCAACCAACTTGCAGTACTGGGCTAGTCCCATTTGCCTGCATTTGGCCCATATCCCTCTAAACTCTTCCTATCCACATCTCTGTCCAAATGTCTTTAAGAAGTCGCAACTCTATAGCTTCCTCTAATATCATGGAGCGATCATTCTCTGAACGTATAACCTTGCACCGTCTGGCTAGGCTACACACGTGGTTATGCAAAAATTAATGCCACCTCGAGACACTCGGTGCAAACTACACAATGGATTTATGACCATAATTACACAGTTGGAGTCTACTTGCTCCAATTAAACCAAGTCTCAAGAGATCTCCACTGCAGCTTGGTTACAGATCTGAAAACAAATTTCAAAAGCATAAACGGCCCACGCACCTCAAATCACTCACCATTGTCCTTACAGCCTCTAAAGAGACCAATCAGCCCCTCAAACCTATGGCAGTTTACAGATCAACCCCATTCACGAGTCAAATCAAGAGTGTTTAATTGTTATATCTTCTGGCCAAGGGACAACGCTGTAGCTTAACTGGCCTGTACCCACAATCACATCCAGATTAATATATGGCGTTCAATAATACAACAAATTAATAACCATTATACAAGGTGACCAATTCAGTGCAAGATTAATTTTTCCTGCAGCAGATTCTCCCCACATCCCACAGCTCATCTACACAATAGTGGCAATATGCAGATTCCAATTAACTACAAACACACTTCTTTGGGATGCACAAGAAATCTGGAACACCCAGGAGAAACACACAAAGTCACAGGGAGAATGTGCAAGTCTCACACATACAGCATTGGAGGCAAGTATTGAACTCCAGTTAGACACAAGAAGCTGAAGTAATAGCCCTGTCCCACTGTACGAGTTCATTCAAGAGCTCTCCCGAGTTTAAAAAAAATCAAACTCGTGGTAAGCACGTAGAATGAACGTAGCGGGTACGTCGGAGCTCGGGGACGTCTCTTAGCGGCTCGTAACGCTAACAGCAGGTACTCGGGAAGACTCGCTAACGGCAGGTAAGCTCGGGAAGACTCGTGAAGATTTTTCTACATGTTGAAAAATGTCCACGAGAGCCCCGAGTACCGACAAGCGGCCATTACCGTAAATCTCCGAGTTCGAATCAGGGCAAACTCGGGGAGAACTCTTGAATGAACGCGTACAGTGGGACAGGGGTTTAACTCAGCGGGACAGGCAGCATCTCTGGAAAAAAAGGATGAGAGACTTTTCGGATCTTGACCCGAAACTTCACCCATTCCTTCTCTCCAGAGATGCTGCTTGTCCCGCTGAGTTACTCCAGCATTTTGTGTCTATCTATCGGGGTAAACCAGCATCTGCAGTTCCTTCCTACACGTATTGAAGTCAGGTTGCTGGCACAGTGAGGCAGCAGCTCATCTAGCTGCGACACTGTGCCACCAGCAAGTTGAATCTCCAGCTGATCTCCTTCCTCAGTGTTTGAGGATACTTTGCTACAGGTCTCAGCTTCCAATGCTGCTCGGCAGCTTGTATTGAATTTAAGGATAGTGCCTTCAGCCTCTGTCACGAGAATTAATGCAGATACACTTCAGACATCACTACTTGTTCAATCAAAACATGAAAAGGTCACAGCAGAAATAAAATGGCAGATTAAAAAGTGATGGATATGTAGCAAACTACACTGAGGGACCACACTGCCTGTCAAGCAGCTGTGCACCATGTTGGGTAATGATGAAACCATTGTCTTAGTTCTGACAGAATTAGTGCAATTCACTGCATTTTTTCCACCTCTTGCCCACCCTCCACCCATCAGGAACTCATGATCTTAAATTGCCTCTTGAGAATTCTCTGCCCATCTCCAGCAATCTTTCCTTACTTGGGCTACTATCTTATTTGAATCTGATTTTGGTCTGCCTATAAGGTCATAAGGGATAGGGTCAGAATTAGGCCATTCAGCCCATCAAGTCTACTTCGCCATTCAATCATGGCTGATCTATCTCTCCCTCCCAACCCCACTCTCCTGCCTTCGCCCCATAACCTTTGACATCCATACTTATCAACATACTAAAGAACTTAAGGATTTTCTGGAGACTTTTTCTTAAATAGATACACTGTGAATGGAATTTGTTAATTTCTCATGTTGGCAAATGTACACGTCTCTCATCTCCCACCGCCTCCCCACTGATTTCTTGCTTCTGTACGATTCCCTCAGCTGTATGTGCTTCGTACAGGATACAGCCATGGTATGTCTCCTTTATGATCTTGTTTGCACACAGCAATGAAGCACAAACAAATCCCAGTGTCTCTGCTGACGTGAATTGAAAGATACAGCAGAGGAACAGGCCCTTTGGACCCTGCCAACCAGCGATCACCCCTCATATTAGTTTTATGTTACCTCACTTTCCCATCCATTCCTCACACACTCGGGACAATTTGCAAAAGCCATTAACATACAAAGCCGCACGTCTTTGGAATGTGGGAGCAAACGTCCATTGTACAAGATCACACAGCTCGGGCCATCTCATAGGGAGCTGCTGACTGTCACTGATCAATATGAAGTATTAATCAAATCAGTCAATATGGGCTTGGAGCAAGAGAGTGGTGCTGAGGTGAACCTCAGCAAAATATCATATTGAATCCGGGAAGCAAGACTGAGGGACCCAATCCCACTTTAAAAAAAATTACATCTCAAGAAAATGTCACGGGTGGGTGAGATCTCTTCTTCAACTGATTCCTCCTGGTCCAAAGAGCAGAACCAGTTTGCGTTACTGACAGCTGCCCTTACACCATACTAACGAGGGCAGAGATGCAAACAGCGTGTATTAGAATACAATTCCACTGTTGATTGCGTTCTGTTGGGACTATTGCAGACATGGCCAGTGGTCTGAACAGAGTCTAATATATTCATGTCAAACAAAAGCCTTCTTGTCCAGACTCAATTCATAATAAATTGCAAGTAAAAGTGGAGAATTATTTAACTACAAGAGAAAATGTTGCCTTAGCGATGTATATTGCCAGCAACATGGATGAACGAATATCTGTTCTTTAATAACAGGAAGAACCATATGAAACAGGCATCGACACAGTCATACAGCACGGAAACTAGCCCATCATCCCAATTTGTCTGCGCTGACCAAGATGCCCCCATTTGCCTGTATTTTGCCCAAACAAAAACATGTTGCTTTAAAATGGTTTATTAGGCCTGCCTGAACTACTTCATCTGGCAGGGCATTAATATAAACCTACCGTAGACAAAATTGCTGGAGAAACTCAGCGGGCCGAAACGTTGCCCATTTCCTTCGCTCCATAGATGCTGCCGCACCCGCTGAGTTTCTCCAGCAATTTTGTCTACCTTCGATTTTCCAGCATCTGCAGTTCCTTCTTGAACAATATAAACCTACCACTCTGAGTGAAAAGGATGCCCCTCATGCTCGCCTCTCACCTTAAAATTATGTCTCCTGGTTCTCGATTGGAAAAAGACTGCATTCACCCCATTTCCCCTGGCCCCATAGCAGAAGCATCCACGTCGCGGGGCTGGAAACTGGAAGCTAATTCTGTTACCATCATCTACTGCGACAAGTGATGGCTTCCACTGATTGTCGCCGGAAGCTTGCGTCCTTTTCAGGATTGGCGATGACAGCGAGGCCAACATTTGTAACAAGATGGACAGGAAAAGAAGAAGACCCCTCATGATTCTATACATGTCTATATGATCATTCCTCAGCCTCCTGTGCTCCAAAGAAAAAAGTCCTCGCCTGCCAATCTCTCCCTACAGTTCAGGCCATTGAGTCTTAGCAACATCTTCCTAAAACTGCTCTGCACTCTTTCCAGCTAAATAAACATCTTTCCAACAGCAAGGTGCCCAGTTTTTAATACTCAATTTCCTGACTGATGAAGCCCAGCGAGTCAAAAAGCTTCCTTCTCCACCGTGTCTACTTGTGATGCCAGATATGAGAACGCCCGTTCATTCCAGGCCAAGACAGCATCTACATTTATTTAGAGCTTTTCAGAGACAGCAGTCAACTCAAACGTGCCATTGAAGTACTTTTCAAGAGTAGTCACTGTTGGGTCCACAAGCCACAGCAGCCAAACTCCCACAAACGGCAATGAGAGATCAGATCATCTGTTTCCAGTCATTTACACTATAAATAAACCAGCCAGGCCACCAGCAAGAGGGTCTTCCTGCTCCAGTTCATGGTGCCAGGGGATTAGTTATTGCCTTAGTCCTCTCACTTGAAAGGCTGCACCTGCACCACTACAGAACAGCACCTTGCATTTCACTTAGCAGCTTACAACACAACAGTATGAACATTGAATTCTCCAATTTCAAATAATACCACACTCTTTCCCCTTCCCTCCCCCACCCTTGCACACACATTTCTCCCACCACCCCTGGTCTCACTATTCTTTTTCTCCTCCCTCTGTATGATCTTCTTCAATCCCCCTTGTTTACCCCCTATCTTTCCCCTCCCACCCTCATTCCTCCTTCATGCTTTACATTTCACTCCTCCTCATCTTTCCTTACCCAACATCATTTGCTCCTTTTCACCTGTGAACTTTGTCACTTCCTCCATCCATCTGCATGGATAGCACGCAACATAAGCTCTTCACTGTACCTTGGTACACGTGACAATAAACTAAACTGAACAATCACCCTGGCAATCACCCCCCCCTCACCTTTATCCACCTATCACTTGCTAGGCTTTCTCCCAACCTCACCTCTTTTCCACCTTCCTCCTCCCTACTCCAGTCTGATGAAAGGTCCCAACCCAAAACGTCACCCGTCCACTTTCCTCCACAGATGCTGCCTGACCCATGGAGTTCCTCCAGCACTTTGTGTTTTGCTGAAGATTCCGGCATCTGCAGTCTCTTGCGTCTCCCTCAGTACTTTCACTAGAGCACAAGTCACATTGTCGAGCTCCAATCTCTGGGGCAGAGCAATGTTATATTGCAACACAGGGTCAGGAGTTCTGACCTTCCTTCATCCATTGTTGTGTGTAGAGCAACCACAAAGGACGATGGCAATAATGGAACCTATGCTCTATGGATTGTGTCTTTGGTTGCACGACCAACTTTGTTTCTGCACTATTATGGATACCTGGTATTTCTATTACTAATTTATTATATCATTCATTATTTATTCGTCTGTATTTTATTGCATTAACAGGCTCGTTAGGCTACAGCAAGTGAGAATTGCATTGCCCCATTGTCAGTATGCAGGGTGATTAAACAATCTGGAATCAAATCCATTTAACATGCTGGGGAGAAAAAAAATCCTAAAAGGAGTAACATTGACCTTTAAGGTCAGCTTTGCAAACAAGTTGTTAAAGTCATTGGTAGAGGAATGGGTCAGGTTTGGAGGGATATGGGCCAGACATGGGTAAATGGGATGAGCTGAGACGGGCATCTTGGTTGGCACAGGAGCGATTGGCTGAAGGGCCTGTTTCTACCAGCCCAAACGCTCTTCTTTTCATATCGAGGTCAAATCAGCAGCATTTGACATCCCTCAATGTGAAACGGTGCGATTTCATAACACCCAGCCTCTGCTGTACTCCATGTTGCCGCTGTGACAGGTTGTGGGTTTTCATTCTAAACTCGAATGTGTTTGCAGTCTCGCCGGTGGCAGGCGATGCTCGAGTTTGTGATGTGAGGGCAATGGGAGGCCGGGGGGGGAGAAGAACCCTACAAATAAATCCCGCCAGTGATGGATGGCAAGTCCAGAGATCACTCTCAACCCACCCTTGCCTCCAAAAGGAAAATCAATTTCACCTGCGACCAGCTGAGATTTCACTGCACACAGGTGCCCTGAGATGTCAATAATAAAGAGGCGACCGCTGCAAAGATGAGGAATGTAGGTGCAGAAGCGGGGCTGCATCGCCTCTAAAGGTCACACATGCATCCTCCGCACAATAACACAGGCGCTGGTGGAGGCGCCGGCCAATGCAGACAAACTGGGAGATTGGTGCATTGACAGATCCGCAGCGATCTACCCGGTACCGAGGCAATTCAAGCACCGACCCTGGTGGATAAAAACACCCCGACCACAACCAGCTGTACAGAATTCAACCCTTTGGGCAGGAATCAGTTGGCGGCATCAATGCATTTGGCTACTCCAGGCATCCTGCTGAGGTTGTGATGGCGGAATTTAAAATGTATATATTTATAGCTCTCGGTGCAGAACTTGATTTTTTAAAATAATTTTACAATATTTTGCTGTATTGAATCCTGTTGAATTTGAACAAAACGGGCGTGAAGAGGGTTTTGGTTTCCTCGTTGCCCACCGCATTCTCATATTAAATGGGCAGAATTCGGATTCACAGCACACGTTTGCAACGATGGAACCGACCCATTTGGGGTTTTTTCCCCCCCCTGCTGTTTCCGCTATTTAAGGAAACTATCGATTTTTTTTTTTTAAATCTGGCCACTAATTGCAAAATGCATGCAATAGACTGACTTACTTCCCGACGAAATTTTCCAGGACTGAGCTTTTGCCGGCGCTTTGCCCACCGACCACCCCAATCTGGGGCAGGTCCAGGTTGGCATTCTGTCCGATCTGAGCGAAAGCATCTTGCATCCGATTGATCAGAGGAATCAGCTCCTCCATCCCACGGTTTCCCATCTTTAAATCGCTCTCCAACCCGGGCGATCTTTCCAAGCCAATCGATTCTAATCGATGCAATTACAACAGATGACACCAAAGCTTGGCCTGACTTTGCACGCACGCACACACATTGGGTGCGGGGACAGACTGAATCCGGAGCCGCTCAGCTCTGCCCGCTCCTGCTCCCGTTTACACAGGGCGATTTAAAGCCAAATCCAACTGCGCTGACACGCTACGCCCGCCGGGAGCTGTAGTCCGGCTGGCCGCACGTCATGTTTTAGGCGGCTGTGGACGCACTACAGCCCCCAGCAAGCATCGCGCTCAACCCTGACGCTGTCAGCTGTCGAAATTGCCATCCACTTCATCACCGCCTGCTGTTTGCTTTGGATCTGCTTTTGCTCCAGCGAGTGCTCCATATATACCATCTGCCTGCTCATTCTCATTGCGTTTTGGCTTTCTAGCTTTAAACTAGGGCTTCATTTAATAACAGGTCCATTTCCATCAGCGCTGGTGCATTGGAGCAGGAGTTGCAATGCAAACTGGAAGTTGTAGTCATTCATTTACTGATTCATTCCGCAAATAGCAGAAAGCGCCGGCTGTAACTGCTAATGAGGGCAATCATTGCGGGTTAAAATAGGCAGAGTAGTGATGATCATTTTGATGGAGTGGGGGGTGTTTGATCATCAATGATGTCCGTGTGATGAACTGACACAGTAAACAAGGACAGCGGAACATCTTTCCGCTATTACATCAGCACAGCACTCGCAGCAAGGGATTAATCATCCGTTCAGCTATTGGTATTTTCCCCTGTCTTCGGGGTTTTGCTTTTAAAGCAAACAACATAAGATTTGTGATTGATTGTGACACTGTATGGCACGTTGTGTATTTCATTATTACTGGGCCAGAGTGATAACATTTCCAATCTCACACACCACCTTTACCAGTGGAAGGAATAGATATTGTGATCAGATGGCCCCGAGAACACATATCTATTTATTTGCAATTTGTGGCAATTTTAGTGCAGATTTATACATTTTAATCTGTCATTCCCCCCCAAAAAATGTTATCGCACAGAGAGTGGCAGCCAGTATAATAGAGATAACGATGATAAAGTGCCAAGCTAGGGGTCACAAATACATACTGCATTTAATCACCACTGTGCAATCTCGTCAGATCCACAGTAATGAATGAAGCCAGCAGACGGTCTGAAAGTCTCATTGAAGGGCAAGAAGAAGGGCAAGAACTGTGGCTTGCATTACGGGGGTTTAGGCACGCCGGCCTTCAACAGTCAGGGAATTGAGTCTATAAATTGGGATGTTCTGTTATAGCTGTACAAGAGGCCGCACTTGCAGTTTTGGTCACACTGCTCAAAGAAAGATTACGTTAAGGTGAGAACATTTACAATGATATTAAGGATTTAAGGGCCTGAACTATAGGGGGAAATTGGGCAGGCTAGGATTTTATTCCTTGGAGCGCAGGTGATCTTATTGAGGCGTACAAAATCATTAGGGGAATGCTTAGGGTCTTTTTTCCAAGCTAGAAAAATCAAGAACTAGAGGGCATAGTTTTAAGATTCGAGAGGAAAGATTTTAAAAGAACATTATGGTTATTTCACACAGAGGGAGGTGGATATATATATATATATATGCAATGAACTGCCAAAGGAAGTGGTCGAGGCAGGTATTATAACAACATTTAAAATACTTTTGGATGGGTACATGGATAGGTACATCCTTTTGGAAAGGATTTAGAGGAATATGGGCCAGACTTAGCAAATGGGGACACTGTGGCTTAGATGAGGCATCTTGGTCGGCATGCAGGAGTTTTACCGAAAGGATTGCTTCTGTACTGCATGTCTGAAAAAGGGTCCCGACCCAAAGCCTCACCCATCCTTTTTCTCCAGAGATGTTGCCTGATCCCGTTGAGTTACTCCAGCACTTTGTGTCTCTCTTTGATTATGAATTGTTTGGCATTATGTCTGGCTTTCTATTCATTAAAAGCATGTTCCATGTATTATCCCTGTAACCTGACTCCAGAAAACATCTGCCCATGTCGTTAGTGGCCGTTAGTTGATAAACGTTAAAGAGGGCCAGAGAGGGGCTCAAAAACATAAAGAATTAAATGCTAACCATCTACACGGAAAAATATGTCTTGTAATTAAAACAAGTTCCAGATGAGAAAATAGAAAACTACAAAAAAATTAGTTCATTTTAAGTTTGCCATTTATTTTATATTTTTTCAAATATAAATTCCAAATTCCCGAGACAACTTTAGTGAAGTTCTTAGGACCAAGAAGGTGTGATTTTGCATCTCCTCCTCCACAAACCATTCACAGGATGATTTCAGTCTTTCCAACATTATATTAAATCCACTTTGGTGCTGTAATAAAGGGTGCACAAATACCAAGTAATATCTCCAGATGCACTCAGGACCTGGACTCAGTCACGTGCCAAGCACAGTGGAGAGACAAGGAACTGCAGAAGTTGGCATCTTGAACAGAGCACAAAGTGCTGGAGGAACTTAACAGGTCCTCCAGCATCCGTGGTGGAAATGGACATCTGGCATTTCTGGTGTGGAGCCTTGTCCATGCTCAGTAGAGTGCCATGCAATGTCCCTGCTGGGTGAGGGAGGGTCCAGGAAATGAAGCCAGCAGCCCTAAATGGGCTTAATTCTGAATAGCAGCTTAGTTCAGAAATCAGCTGAGGAGGAAAATGAGTTTGGCCGGAGGTAGAATTGTATTTCTTGGGCTTAATAACATCACGCCTAGCATCAACCTCCCTGAAATGGAGGTGGGGGGGCTTCTATCTCTTGGACCATGTCTGTGAAGAAAGTCAAAGACTGAGAGACTCCAAATGGATCTTTGGTGTAATTCTGCCTGTTCACCCAGTGACCCTGCTTCCTCTTCTGAAAAAGGGTCCCAAACCAAAACATCATCAGTTTATTTCCCTCCACAGATGCAGCCACCCCTCCACTTCCATACGCCAAGGTCACCATGTCCTGTCTCCCGAGCTAATGCCTGAACTATAACACACTTTCCAAGGCCTCAGAAAGTGTATTTGCGAAAAACCCACAGCTGCCGATTTTCCAAGCCATCGATTTCATACCATGGGAAGTATACTGTCGGGTTACATCCCAATGTGATTTGGGAACAGCTCTGCCCAAGACGGCAAGAAATTGCAGAGAGTTGTCGATGTTGCTATCACACAGACCAGACTCCCCACCATTGACTCCATCCACATTTCATGCTGCCTCGGAAAAGTAGACATTATCAAGGACTTGTCCACCCTGGTCATTCCTTCTTCTTCCCGCATCCGTCGGGCAGAAGATACCGAAGCTCGAAAGGGCGCATTACCAGCGTCTGGAACATCTTCTTCCCCTCTAAACTGTCCTAGCATAAACTAGTGTACTGTCTGATTCACCTCTATCCCATTACAGACATTAGACTTTGTCTATTGCATTGGTGCACCACAATGCTGAAAATTACACTCTACACATTGCATCTTCCCCTTTGCTCTACCTATTACATTTGAATTTTACTTGATTGTATATACGTACAGTATTATCTGATCTGATCGGATAGCATGCAAAACAATGCTTTTCACTATACTTCAGTACACATGACACTAATACATCTAAATCTAAACGTATGGTGTGCTCGTGTCGATATTGATCGAAGCTCCAATCTTCTAGCTGGGTTATAGATTAAAGGGGAGCGTTGGATATTGACAGAAGCTACCTTAGCACAATTGCGCCATTTAAGAAATACATTCCAACCATTATTCAACCACCACAGCTAACACAAATCTGAAGTGCAATTATGAAAGAACATAACATGAAGTGTTTTAGTCAGAAAGAAGTCGATTCGATTTGGCCAATGCATAAGTTACATGAACATTTGCTGTACTTAAGGGAACCTGTTTTAGTTTTTGCCATGTGCCTGCAGAGTGCAGTGGAATGTTCCTCTGGTGAGAATATGGAAAATAAACTAAAACCTGCAAAACACATTATGATCACACAGCTCAGAAATGTTCTGCTTTATATTCCATCCGAACTGTGAAATCTCCCACTCCTATACATTAAATAAATGCAGCAGTTTGTAGCAAGTCCAGTTGTAACATTTTAACAGACTCCTATAAACTACAAAAGCTTTGTGTGTGTGAAAATTAACTAAAATTATTCTCCTCCATTAAGTACCATCCCCCCAGGAGGCAATTCCTAATATTCCCCCAATACAAAGGGCGCAGCAGTAGAGTTGCTGCCTTACAGTGCTTGCAGCGCCGGATACCCGAGTTTGATCCCGACTATGGTCCCGTGCTGTCTGTATGGAGTTTGTACGTTCTCCCCGTGACTGCGTGGGTTTTCTCCGAGATCTTCGGTTTCCTCCCGCACTCCAAAGATGTACAGGTTTGTAGGTTAATTGGCTTGGGTTTGTATACTTGGTGTATGCGTAAATTGTCCCGCGTGTGTGTGTAGGATAGCGTTAGGGTGATCGCTGGTCGGCACGGACTTGGTGGGCTGAAGGGCCTGTTTCCGTGCTGTATCTCTAAACTGAACTAAACTAAGCTCTCAAATCCCTTTAGAGGGAAGCATCACATGACAGGATCAACAAGCCTGTAAAGACAGAAGGATCTGCAGATGCTGGAATCGTGCATCAAACTCAACGTGCTGAAGTAACTCAGCGCGTCAGACAGCATCTCTGGAGAACATGTTAGGCAACGTTTCGGGTCGGGTCCCTTCCTCGTTTTAGTTTATTGCCACGTGTACTGAGGTACAGTGAAAAGCTTTTTTGCTGCGTACTATCTAGTCAGCGGGAAAACTATACATAATTACAATCAAGCCGTCCACAGTGCACAGAAGAGGATAAATGGAATAATGTTTAGTGCATGATGATGTCCAGTAAAGTCCAATTAGAGTCTTCAATGAGGTAGATGTTAGCTCAGGACCGATCTCTAGTTGGTGATAGGATGGTTCAGCTGCTAGATAACAGATGGGAAGAAATTGTCTCTGAATCTGGAGGTATGCATTTTCACACTTCTGTACCTCTTGCCTGATGGGAGAGGAGGGAAGAGGGAGTGACCAGGGTGAGGCTGGTCTTTGATTATGCTGGTGGCCTTGCTGAGGCAGCGAGAATTGTAGATGGTGTCAATGGAAGGGAGATTGGTTTGCGTGATGCTCTGGGCTCCGTCGACAATTCTCTGCAATTTCTTGCGGTCTTGCCTGGAACCGTTGGCAAACCATGCTTTGATGCAACCCGATAAAATGTGTTCTACGGCGCATCTGTAGAAGTCAGCGAGAGTTGTTGGGGACATGCCAAACTTCCTGAGCCTTCTGAGGAAGTAGAGGCATTGGTGTGGTTTCTTGACCATTGCTTCAATGTGGCTAGTCCAGGACAAGTTGCCTGTGATATATACTCCAGGAATTTGAAGCTATCACAACTTCAGTGCCGCCAATGTATGTGTATGGGTATGTGTACCGCTTTACTTCCTGAAAGTAGATCACTATCTCCTTTGTCTTGAGAGAAAGGTTGTTGGCATGAAACCAGTCTGCGAGGTTCTCAATCTCCTTCCTGTACTCTGTCTCATCATTATTTGATATCCAGCCTACTAAGATGGTGTCATCTGCCAACTGTAACTTGAGTTGGATTTGTATTTGGCTGCAGAGTCATGGGTGTAAAAGGAGTAAAGAGGGGGGCTGAGAACATATCCTTGCAGTTCACCAGTGTAGAGGATTATCGTAGACCCAGGGAACTGCAGATACTGGAATCTTGTGTAGAACACCAAGTACAGGAATAACTTAGCTGGTCGGGCAACATCTCTGGAGGACATGGATAGGTGACCTTCTGGGTTGGGACCTTCTTCAGGCCATGAATCTTTCCTATCACTGCACACCTCAGGAGAGCATTGGCCGTGGTGACAGGCTTTCTATTTGAAGCACTGGGCCAATGTGGCAACAATCCTCTCACTGTGCACCATCGGCATGAATATTGACTTCTCTAACTTCAAGTAACCCTTGCCCTCCCTCTCTCCATCCCTCCCCCCTATGCCCAGAAGGAAGGACATTCTTGCTATTGAGGAGTGCAGTGTAGGTTCACAAAGTTAATTCCCGGGATGGCGGGACTGTCATATGCTGAGAGAATGGAGCGGCTGGGCTTGTATACTCTGGAATTTAGAAGGATGAGAGGGGTTCTTATAAGATTATTAAGGGTTTGGACATGTTCCCGATGTTGGGGAAGTCCAGATCCAGGGGCCACAGTTTAAGAATAAGGGGTAAGCCATTTAGAAGGGAGATGAGGAAACACTTTTTCACACAGAGATTTGTGATTCTGTGGAATTCTCTGCCTCAGAGGGCAGTGGAGGCAGGTTCTCTGGATACTTTCAAGAGAGAGCTAGATAGGGCTCTTAAAGAGAGCGGAGTCAGGATATGGGGAGAAGACAGGAACAGGGTACTGATTGGGGATGATCAGCCATAATCACAATGAATGGCAGTGCTGACTCGAAGCGCCGAATGGCCTACTCCTGCACCTATTGTCCATTGTCTTCCCAGTTCTCTGACTGTCCCTTGTTACATTTTATCTCTGTTTGCTTTGTTGTTACCTTCTCCGAGCTAACAATGATCTATTCTACATTTTCCCTGATCTCCATCCCCTCTGTCTCAATTTCACTCCTTACACTTCCTTATCTCGGTATCTCCATCTCCCCTGATTCAGTCTGAAGAAGGGTCTCGACCCGAAACGTCACCCATCCCTTCTATCCAGAGATGCTGCCTGTCCCACTGAGTTACTCCAGCATTTTGTGTCTATCTTCGGTTTAAACCAACATCCACAGTTCCTTCCTGCAACGAGCAAGGATGTGACTGATTGATTGAATTGATTGAAAGATACAGAATGGAAACAGGCACTTTGGCCCACTGAGTCCACGCCGACCATTGATCACTCGTTCACCAGCAGGGAAAGGTGGAACTCTGTTGCTCTTGAACATCCTGCAGGTGGGTAGTGGGGTGTGGAGGTTCGATTCACCCGAGTGTGATCACTGGTTCATGATCCCAGACCTTCTGCAGCAAATTCATAAATGAATCAGAATGCTTATATATTATTCGATAAATAAATACTGCCTGAACCTCGTGCATGACTTTTCACAATCAAGGTGGAAAAGAGAAAAGCATGAATTTTGAAGGAGGAAGCTGCAGCTGATGTTAAATGAGCTGCACTGCAATATGTCTGGTTGTATCATCTTACACCGACTAACAGGAGGTGATCGTGTGTCAGGAGCAGGCTTGGTTTTCATGGGATGTGCCATGGTCAACACCCACATCAGGTGATGAATTAATATTTCAAGAGGGACTGACTTCATTAACAAGTACTCATTGTTGACCCTTGCTTCTTCATGAAGCCGTTAGTTAGGCTGCAACAGTGTCGAAACACATCCTGGGGTCACTGCAAAGCCACCAGCTACCTGCATCAGAAGCCCACGTGCAGAGTGTAGTGCAGACTGAAGGGGTGCAGCTTTAGCCTGTGACATATTAACTAGAATTTATTTTAATAGTGACTTCTTCCGTCAATTATTCAGATTCTTGCGTTCAACTCTGGGCCGATACTGAACGTGACCTAACTGAACCACAGCTGGTTATTAAATGCTCGTGGAATTCAACAGGAATAAGTGAATGTTATAAAAGACAATCATAGTTGATCAATACTAATACACCAGGGGTGTGAAGATGATCAAGAGGATATTATTACAACCACATTCCATTTGAGCCATAACTCTTTTTAAATTGGGTATTTTTCATCATTCTTTGACAGGGATAAAGAGTGTGGTCATCTATTCAGGGTGGGGGGATGGGGGGGGGTAAAGGGAGGGAGGGATGGAGGGATGGATGGAGAGGCAGATGAAGGGAAGCATGGAAGGAGGGATAGGGGGCGGATGAGGGAGAGAGGGAGATATGGAAGGAGGGAGTGGGAGAGGGATGGATGAAGGAGGAATAGGTCACAAATAACATTACAATTCTCCTTGTAGCATCAGTAGCAAGCACAAGTATTTCATGAACAGTATTAGTCTTTTACATCAGAAACCTAGTGCAATAATCAAAGCCATCATTTATTCTCCTGGCACTGTTGGCTTTTCAATATATTATCTCAGCTTCTTGTTTTGTAGACAATGTCCCAAGATAAGTTTCATGAGCTACTGAATGCTGGGCCCACACTGCATTGAAATATCTGCTCCCAAAGACAGCATTGATTCCCGTTCCACATACGGCCAGGGACTGATGCCGCCACACTGCCGATAAATCACATCTAAAACATTGCAACACTTTCCTTTCATAGCAACATAGAAACATAGAAAATAGGTGCAGGAGTAGGCCATTCGGCCCTTCGAGCCTGCACCGCCATTCAATATGATCATGGCTGATCATCCAACTCAGTATCCCGTACCTGCCTTCTCTCCATACCTCCTGATCCCTTTAGCCACAAGGGCCACATCTAACTCCCTCTTAAATATAGCCAATGAACTGGCCTCAACTGCCTTCTGTGGCAGAGAATTCCAGAGATTCACCACTCTCTGTGTGAAAAATGATTTTCTGATCTCGGTCCTAAAAGACTTCCCCCTTATCCTTAAACAGTGACCCTTTGTTCTGGACTTCCCCAACATCGGGAACAATCTTCCTGCATCTAGCCTGTCCAACCCCTTAAGAATCTTGTACGTTTCTATAAGATCCCCTCTCAATCTTCTAAATTCTAGCGAGTACAAGCCGAGTCTATCCAGTCTTTCTTCATATGAAAGTCCTGCCATCCCAGGAATCAGTCTGGTGAACCTTCTCTGTACTCCCTCTATGGCAAGAATGTCTTTCCTCAGATTCGGTGACCAAAACTGTGCGCAATACTCCAGGTGTGGTCTCACCAAGACCCTGTACAACTGCGGTAGAACCTCCCTGCTCCTATACTCAAATCCTTTTGCTATGAATGCTAACATACCATTCGCTTTCTTCACTGCCTGCTGCACCTGCATGCCTACTTTCAATGACTGGTGTACCATGACACCCAGGTCTCGCTGCATCTCCCCTTTTCCTAATCGGCCACCATTCAGATAATAATCGGCCACCAATTGCAGGAGGGGAAGTCTGAGGGGAATATGGACGTTTGCACTGCTTCAGGGCTCTTGTTTGTAGAACAGGGAAAGCTCATGTCAATATAGTGAAAATGTAGACTTAAAATGACTTGTTGTTAAGAGTATCCTACACTAGTGGTGCGATAAATGCAATGAAGTAGAGGAAATGTTGTAAATCAACCCCCTCATTCTCATCCCTGCAGACAGTACGATTTACACTGTTTGATTGAAAGATTCGGCATGGAAATAGACCCTTCGGCCCCCCGAGACCACCAAGTGATCACCCGTTCACACTGTTCTGTTATTCCATCTTTGGATTCCCTCCCTACACACTAGGGGCAATTTACAGAGGCCAATTAACCTGCAGCCCCGCATGTCTTTGGGATGTGGGAGGAAACCAGATCACCCGGAGGAAACCCACGCGGTCACAGGGAGAACGTGCAAATTCCACACAAAGAACGCCAGAGGTCAGGATCAAACCCAGGTGTCCCAGCGCTGTGAGGCAGCAACTCCACCAGCTACACAACTATGCCGCCACATTCAGGATATGGGCCGCTGGAATTAACTAAAGATACACGCCGGATATTTTAGAACCTGTCTTTTATTCCTTGTTTGCGGACTGATTTACTTATGATTCCATTCCAGATTTCTGATGTCCTGCTGTTTATTCTTCACCACCCCTACCCATTTATTTTTTTTAGTTTGATCCAATTATCCCAGCAAGCTCTGAACATAAATCAGAAAATGCTCCAAATTGATTGCAATTCATAAAACCAGCCGTTGCTGAGGCACCATTGATCTGGCAGTAGGGAAAGCCAGCACTTTCTCTTGGACAAATAATAGTCTGAAATTCTATTTAGCTTCACATCTGACAAAGGTGATCGATAACAATATCACCCAGTGCTTTTGGAGGTCAACATAATAATAGCAGAAACCAAGCCTCAGAGATCAGTGATATAGTTCCTGCATTTCAGCAAATCCCTTTGTAAAATTCCAACCTACTGAAGCTCCCAGTATTCTCATAAGGAATTTATAATCTTGGGTTTAATGACCTCACTACCTTCAGTAGTTAATCGATTGAGGAGATTTGGTATGCCTTACCACTGAGTTTCTCCAGCACATTGTGCTTTGCTCAAGATTCCAGCATATGCAGGTACCACTGTAATGTTTAAGAAACATTTGGACAGGGACATTTGGACAGGTACAGATATGTTCAGAGGGATATGGGCCAAACACAGGCAGATGGGACTAGTGTAGATGAGATGTTGGTCAGTATGGGCAAGTTTGGCCAAAGGGCCTGTTTCCAAACTGTTTGACTTTATGTTCCTCGTGTCTCCATTCTCCAGCATGTTGCCTGGGATGGAACATTTCAGTTATGAGGAGAATCTGGATAGACTAGATTTATTTTTTTCTTGGAGCAGAGAGGTTTGAGGGATATCTGACAGATGTATACAAAATTAGGAGAGGCACAGATTGTAGCAAAACTATTCCCCATTGCAATCTAAAGTTAGAGGGCAGGGGGTTAAGGTGATATGTAACGTGGATGACTTGCTCTGGAATGCAAGAGGGCTGATGTGATTATGTGAAGGCCTGATCTGTGAAGAAGTATATAAAATGATGAGTGGTATAGATAAGGTAGACAGTCAGAGCCTTTTTACCAGGGTGAAAATGCCAAACTCTAGAGGGCTTGACTTTAAGGGAAGAAGGTAAACAAAAATGCTGGCGAAACTCAGCAGGTGAGGCAGTCTGAAGAAGGGTCTCGACCCGAAGTCACTTATTCCTTTGCCCCATAGATGCTGCCTCACCCGCTGAGTTTCTCCAGCATTTTTGTCCACCTTCGATTTTTCCAGCATCTGCAGTTCTTTCTTAAACATTAAGGGAAGAGGGGGAAAGTTTAAAGAAGATGTGTGGAGCAACTTTTTTTACGGGTAGTGGTGGGAAGCTGGAACTGCCTGGGGCAGTGGGGGAGGGAGATAGTGGCATTTAAGAGGCTTTTAGATTAGGACGTCAATATGCAGGGATTGAGGGTTTTGGGTCATGTGCAGGTAGATGAGATTAGTTTATCTTGGCATTATGGTCGACACAGCCATTATGGGCCAAAGGGCCTGTTCCTGTGCTGTAAAACTCAAGTACAATAAATTGAATAAAGGGGAAGATACAGAATAGAGTTCTCAGCATTGTAGCGCATGAGTTCCATAGACAACGTCTAATGTCCACAATGGGCCAGAGGTGAATTGGACTGTACCTTAACTTATGGATGGACCATACAGAGGCCCCATAACAGAGAGGAAGAAGTTGTTCCTGAGTCTGGTGGTGCACACTTTCAAGCTTCTGTACCTTCTAACAGACGGGAGCAGGAAGGAGAAATGACCGGGGTGAGATTTGATTATGTTGCTTGTTTCGCTGAGGAGGTATGAAGATGGAGTAAATGGTGGGAAGACTGGTGCGTGTGTGTTTCATTGAAAGATGGAACAATCTTCAATTTCAGTGCTTCTCTGTCTTTCTTGGTCATCAGTGACCAATGGTAACAATAGGCTGGGTAACCTATCTCCCATCCCAAAAATTAACCACCCACATTAAATAGAACTTGTGTTACTATTCCTCCCTCTCCCCAGAGTCAGTTATGCTCTTCATTCATGCCCATCCTACAATTGTGGCATCAGCATAGAACAGTGTAGCACAGGAACAGGCCCTTCGGCTCGTATCTGTTGAATATAATGCCATGATAAACTAACCTCAACTGCCTGCACCCAATCCATATCCCTCCATTCCCTGCATATCCACGTGCCTATCTAAAAGTCTCTTAAATGCCACTATCATATCTGCCTCCAGCAACACCCCTGGCAGCGTGTTCCAGGCACCCACCAAGATGGAGACCTGATAAGTATGTAACATTACAAGAGGCATTGATAGGGTAGACAGGGTGGAAATATCCAAGAGTAGAGGCCATAGCTATAAGGCAAGAGTGAGAAAGTTTGGCAGAGATGTGGAGGGAAAGTGTTTTATTTTTACACAGGGATTGGTTGGGGTCTGGAACGCATTGTCGGGGGTGGTGGTGGAGGCAACTGCGTTAGTTGCATTTAGAACACTTTCAGATAGGCACAGGGAATTGCAAGGAATCGAGGGTTTGGGATCATGTACAGACAGATGAGATCAGTTTAACTTGGCATCATGTTCGGCGCAAATATTGTGGGCCGAAGGGACCGTTCCTGTGCTGTACTGTTCTGTGTGTTGGAAAGAAGTGCAGATGCTGGATTAAATCGAAGGTAGACACAAAATGCTGGAGTAACTCAGCGGGACAGGCAGCATCACTGGAGAGAAGGAATGGGTGACATAGAAACATAGAAAATAGGTGCAGAAGTAGGCCATTCGGCCCTTCAAGCCAGCACCGCTATTCAATATGATCATGGCTGATCATCCAAAATCAGTACCCTGTTCCTGCTTTTTCCCCATATCCCTTGATTGTGTTAGCCCCAAGAGCTAAATCTAACTCTCTCTTGAAAACATCCAGTGAATTGGCCTCCACTGCCTTGTGGCAGAGAATTCCAGATTCACAACTCTCTGGGTGAAAAGGTTTTTCCTCATCGCAGTCTTACATGGCCTCCCCCTTATTTTTAAACTGTGACTCCTGGTTCTGGACACTCCCAACATGGGGAACATTTTTCCTGCATCTAGCCTGTCCAATCTCTTAAGAATGTTATATGTTTCTATGAGATCCTCTCTCATCCTTCTAAACTCCAGTGAATGCAAGCCCAGTCGACCCATTCTTTCATCACATGTCAGTCCTGCCATCCCTGGAATTAACCTGGTGAACTTACGCTGCACTCCCTCAAAAGCAAGAAAGTCCTTCCTCAAATTAGGAGACCAAAATTGCACACAATACTCCAGGTA
Organism: Malacoraja senta; assembly: GCA_038087875.1. NCBI lineage: Eukaryota > Metazoa > Chordata > Chondrichthyes > Rajiformes > Rajidae > Malacoraja > Malacoraja senta. Next base: position 16,441,846 of record CM075987.1, read on the forward strand.
AGGGTACTCTAAGGATTAGTAAGGGTATTAAAGGTTATGGAGAGAAGGCAGGAGAATGGGGGTTGGGTGGGAAAATAGATCAGCCTTGATTAAATGGCAGAGGGCCAAATGGCTGTCTTGATGGGCTGAATGGCCTAATTCTTCTCATCCTAACTGCTATCTACCTCGTTGGAGACCCTCGCACAATCTTTGAATGGACTTTACCTTTCGTTTCAGGTCGAGACCCCAGTCTGAAGAAGGGTCTGGACCCGAAACGTCACCCATTCCTTCTCTCCAGAGATTCTGCCTGTCCCGCTGAGTTACTCCAGCATTTTGTGTCTACCTGTACTGTTCTATGTTCTGACTTGTAACAATCGAAGTTTGTCCAGCCTCTCCTTGCAGCTAATATTCCCTAATCCAGGCAGCATTATGGTAAACCTCTTCTGCACCCTCTCCACCACATCCTTCCTGTAAAGGGGTGGCCAGAACTGCATGCAATACTCCAAATGCAGTTTAACCAAAGTCTTAGAGCTGCACCATGACTACCTGACTCTTAATACTCCAAGCCCCAACCAAAAAATGCAAGCATACCATTCATTATCTTTACCACTCTCTATTTTTGTGGCCACTTTAAGGAAGCTGTGGGCTTGGGCCCCAAGATACGATACTGGATGCATACATATCCACTCCCAAGCGGTTATCTCTTATCTCACTTATTAAATGCTTTTGTGGTTTGGGAAAGTGGCCTGGTCCATCAAGGAAGTAAATTATGCGTTCATCCGCAATCTCCACTTGTACATGAAGTGGCACTTCCAAAATGGCTGCCAGGTCTGAATAGATTTAATTAGGAAACCCTTGTCTGAAAGGTATTAGAACATAGAGCACAGGAACTTGCCCTTCGGCCCACAATGTTAGCACTTAACAAATGCCAAATTAAACTGAACTCATCTGTGTCTACATGCTCCATCTCTCTCCATTCCTTGAACTTCCATGTGCCTGTCTAAAAGCCTCTCAAACGCCATTATCGTATCTGCCTCTACCACCACTCCTGGCAATGAGTTCCAGGCCCCAATTACTCTCTGTGTAAATAAACCTGCCCCACACATCTCCATTAAACTTTCCTCCTCTCACCTTATAGCTATGCCCTCTAGTGTTGGGGAAAAGGTTCTGTCTTCTCAATCTATGCCCTTCATAATACATAGATACATAGAAAATAGGTGCAGGAGTAGGCCATTCGGCCCTTCGAGCCTGCACCGCCATTCAATATGATCATGGCTGATCATCCAACTCAGTATCCCATACCTGCCTTCTCTCCATACCCCCTGATCCCTTTAGCCACAAGGGCCACATCTAACTTCCTCCTGGCCCCGACCTCGGGTGGACTAGGAGGAGGAGGACTGGACATTTTAGTGCCTTCCCTCACAGTGGAGAGTGGAGATTCTACTGTGGGGGGATGTTCGTGTTGAATTGCTTATAGTGTGTTGTGTCATTTTTTTTCTACCTCTTTTTATTATTTGTATAGATAGTCTTCCCTGTAAAGCACTTTGGCTTTTGATTGAAATCGACTGAAAAGTGCTATATAAATAAACTTACTACTTACTCTTAAATATAGCCAATGAACTGGCCTCAACTACCCTCTGTGGCAGAGAGTTCCAGAGATTCACCACTCTCTGTGTGAAAAAGTTTTTTCTCATCTCGGTCTTAAAGGATTTCCCCCTTATCCTTAAGCTGTGACCCCTTGTCCTGGACTTCCCCAACATCGGGAACAATCTTCCTGCATCTAGCCTGTCCAACCCCATAACCCCATAAGTGTTTTACACTTCCATCAAGTCTCCCCTCATCCTTCAACGTTCCAGATAAAAATAAACAATCCAAGTCTTTCCAACCTCTCCTTGTAGCCAAAACCCTCTGGGACCTCAACGGTGGCTAGAGAAGAATCAAAGATCCTCGTCAAGGCCCCCTGCAATCTCCTCTTTGCTCCCTCGATAACCTGGAATAGATCCCATCAGGCTCTGGCAACCGGTATTAGTTTGAGCATTTAAAATCTGAATATTACCAAGATCGGGATCCCACAATAACTGAAGTCACATGAAAAAAAGTGTCCCAATTTCAATATCTGTACTGCAGGTTCACAAGCTGGATGGAAAACCATACAAGATTTCTAATGTTGATACCAATGTGCTAATTGGCACGAGCAAGAATCCTATGCATTTAGATATTAATTGACTCAGGACATCACTACTATTTTCCCACTAATTGCCTTTGAAGTGCAGTCAGTTTATTTTGTAGGCAACCAAGAGTCAGTCATTGCACAGAATGTGTATGCAGGCATGAGTTGTTTAATCTGGTGATTAAGAGATGGATGTTATCTAAGGCAACGATTACATTACCCAGCGCATCGAATCACACCACTGGTTGACTTTTGCATCTTATCTGATAGGCAACATCTCAAACAATGTAAAAAGGTTTCTGAAAAGTCAAACTAGATGACATGTCCAGAATCTGATGAGGAATTATTGACCCTGTTTCTCTCTCCAAAGATGCTATCTAATCTACTGAGTATTCCTGGCATTTCCCGTTTTCAGCGTTTCCTGTTTTTACATTTGCATGGAAGCATATCACCCTCAATCTCGAGAGACCACCCTCTCCAAGCCCTCTGCATCTTTCTTGGAATGGGACAACCAAACCAACAAAATCGGAACTGTCTTCATTTGATGGATAGACACAACGTGCTGGAGTGACTCAGCGGGTCAGGCACCAACCATCTCTGGAGACAAAGGATGGGTGATATTTCGGGTCAGGACCTTTCTTCAGATTCTGGGTCTGAATTCAGATTCAGATTCAGATTCAACTTTATTGTCATTGTGCAGTGTACAGTACAGAGACAACGAAATGCAGTTAGCATCTCCCTAGAAGAGCGACATAAATATGAGCAGTAAATAAATAAATCTAATAAATCCTGGTGGGAGGAGTGTCCGGGGGGGGGTGATTGGCAGTCACCGAGGTACAGTGTTGAGTAGTGTAACCGCCGCAGGGAAGAAGCTGTTCCTGGACCTGCTGGTCCGGCAACGGAGAGACCTGTAGCGCCTCCCGGATGGTAGGAGGGTAAACAGTCTGTGGTTGGGGTGAGAGTAGTCCTTGGCGATGCTGAGCGCCCTTCGCAGACAACGCTTGCTTTGGACACACTCAATGGTGGGGAGTGAGGAACCGGTGATGCGTTGGGCAATTTTCACCACCCTCTGCAGTGCTTTCCGGTCGGAGACAGAGCAGTTGCCATACCATACTGTGATGCAGTTGGTAAGCATGCTCTCGATGGTGCAGCGGTAGAAGTTCACCAGAATCTGAGGAGACAGATGGACCTTCTTTAGTCTCCTCAGGAAGAAGACGCTGGTGAGCCTTCTTGACCAGAGTTGAGGTATTGTTGGTCCAAGAGAGGTTATCGGAGATGTTGACCCCCAGGAACCTGAAGCTGGAAACACGTTCCACCTCCGTCCCGTTAATGTGGATGGGGGTGTGCGTGCCGCCCCTAGACTTCCTGAAGTCTACAATGAGCTCCTTGGTCTTCTTGGAGTTAAGGGCCAGGTTGTTGTCAGCGCACCATGCTGCCAGGAGCTGGACCTCCTCCCTATAGGCCGACTCATCGTTGTTGCTGATGAGGCCAATCACCGTTGTATCATCTGCATACTTGATGATGGTGTTAGTACCATGTACAGGTGTGCAGTCGTAGGTGAAGAGGGAGTAGAGGAGGGGGCTCAGCACACAGCCCTGTGGAACGCCGGTGTTCAGGGTGAGGGTTGAAGAGGTGTGCTTGTCTAACCTAACAGACTGGGGTCTGTTGGTTAGAAAGTCCAGTATCCAGTTGCAGAGGGAGGGGTCGATGCCCAGGTCACCGAGTTTGGTGATCAGTTTAGAGGGTATGATAGTGTTGAATGCTGAGCTGTAATCGATGAACAGCATTCTTACGTAAGTGTCTCTGTTGTCGAGGTGGGAGAGGGCGGAGTGAAGTGCCGTTGAGATGGCATCCTCCGTACTCCTGTTCTTGCGGTAGGCAAACTGATAGGGATCCAATGTGGGGGGTAGGCAGCCTTTGAGGTGTGCCAGGAACAGCCTCTCGAAGCACTTGGCGATGATGGGAGTAAGTGCAACTGGGCGGAAGTCGTTGAGGCTTGCTGCAGTGGAGTGTTTTGGCACCGGCACGATGGAGGTGGATTTAAGGCACGTGGGCACAACTGCTTGGGCAAGTGACAGGTTGAAGATGTCAGTCCAGACGTCTGTCAGCTGCGCAGCACAGGCCCTGAGGACGCGCCCGGGGATGCCGTCGGGGCCAGCAGCCTTACGTGCATTAGTCCTACTCAGTGCCATGTACACTGAAGAAGGGTCCTGACCTGAAATGTTACCCATCCTTTTTCTCCAGAGATGCTGCCTGACCCACTGAGTTACTCCAACACTTTGCATCTATTTTTGGTATCAACCAGCATATGAGGTTCTTTGTTTCTACATTTTGTCTTCATTTGCCTGCAGCTACCACTGGAGGGAGCTCAAGGCAAGGAGATTTACCAGCGCATAAATTAAGCTTTACACGTCACTCAAATGAATTTAATGCAGCACGCACTGGAATAACAAATCTGAACAAAATTATGACAGGACAAAGAAGAGAGTGCAATTTATTGAATCAGTTTTTATTTATACAAGAAAGTCTAACAGGATCACATCAGTATTATAATGCAGACAATTTTTTTTTCTATGTTTCTCTTCTCATTCTTTAAAATGTATTCTTCATCCCCAAATAAATACCGCAATATACTGAAATCATATCCCCCGCTTCCGTTTAATTAGATTCAAGTTAAGGATATACATCAGGAGCAACAGATTAAATTGCTGCTGCCCATCTCTTCTTCGCAATGAATTTACAAAATGTTACACACATACACTATTTACAGAATTATTTGTGCCTTGCAGTGCAAGGCTTCGTATTGATTTTTGTCTTCAGGTTTTGTTTTATACAGTATGGCAATTCTGAACGTAACTATGTCCCAGAAACATGTTGAAGCATGACACCTTTTTGCCTTCCCCCCCCCCCCCCCTCTTGTTTAGTAACAGTGAGCCAAAAGCAGCTCCCCCCCCCACCACCTCCTCTCGGTACTATGAGCTGATAAAGCGACAGCTCGCCACTGCTACTTTAACTGTTGTACTCCAAGAAAAAGAAACAGGAATTCAGCTGTGTAACGTGAAAATTACAAACTAATCAGCTGGCAAATGTAGGATCAAGTTTTCAACCCTGTCTGGAGGAGAACGTGATCTAATTTTAATCTTCCTAATTTTCAGGATATTCAAAATGAGGCCAGTGCTCTGATCACCAGTGAACTGGATTCAATGTAGTATACAGAAGAGATGGTATTGCATCACTGACTCGGGGATCACACTGCAGAATTATTTCAGGGTGGAACACAAAGTGCCGGAGTGAGTCAGGGGGTCAGGCAACATCACGCCGAGTTACTCCAGCACTTTGCAAGATTCCAGCATCTGCAGTTCCTTGTGTCTCCAGAATTCTTCATGCAATTTTAAACAAAAGGAGTAGGGTCAACCTCTGTAGTGGCACGCCCACAAGGCCACCACAGCCTCAGTCTGTTGGGATACTTTGGATAGACAATATTTTCACCAAACCATGGATTTAAATTGGCACACAATCTCTCTTCCCTGCTCATCAACATCAAGTCACCTTCTTTCAGCCATATTTCCCCCCCCAAACATGAACAAACATTAAAGAAAATCCATATTTTACCTCCTTCAGTAATATTTAAACCTCCTGAAACGATACCACCAGATGCATCCATCTTCACCATCTGCCCATGTATGGGCAAGTAACCATGGCACATTACACTCCACTCATTCACAGCCACACTTCACAATCTGTCCATGCATAGAGCACTAATCACATCACCACACTCTGCTCACGTACGGGTAACCAGTTGTATCAACACAATCCAAGTGTATCCATTCTCCAAATACTTTATCAGCTGATAGGGTGAAATGGGACCAGACAGTGAATCATTGAATATAAACCATTATGGGACAGGAGGGAATCTAACATTCAGGGAATAAAAGTATATCCTACATCAAAAGTAGAACTCCCAGCTGCTCCAGAGTATGCAGAATTGCTTGTTTTCTGTATTTGTCGCTGGGCACATTCCATTAAAGGTGTCATACTGTCACCAAGGCTTAGTGTGTGCCCTGCAGATTCTCCTCATTTGTATTACATTCACTAGTCTACACCTCATTAAAACCAGAGCTAGAGAAAAACTGCAGGATAACATTTTCCTCACAGATGATTCAGCCAAGCATGAAGAAAACTAAACATTGGCAAGTTAAGAGATGCAGTAAAAAAGGGATAGCAGCAAAGATTTCACCTGCTCAAACAGAAGCTCTGGTTAGCAAGCAGCAGTTGCTGTTGAGGTATTTGGCAATGGTGCCAACTGCATGGTTGAAGTGAACACATTCGTCATCCTGGAGCGAAAGGTGCTTTTGTGTGAATGTTTCACACGATGCAGAGAATTTATGTAGTGTTCTGTCCCGTTGAAAAGAAACATTGCCAGTACACACTAATTGTTGTACGTTCTCCGCAACTCGCACTGCTTGTTCAGGCACATCAGTAACACCCGTGCTACCTTACTGAACTTGGATGCTCTTTTCCCAAAAACCTGCAGCATGAATGAAAACTGCAGGCCATAGAAACTGTTTTTGTGGTGCACTCATCGTTATAGACAGCAGATGTACCGTCAAAAGGAAAGCTGAGCTTTAAGCTCTGCATGCCCAATAAAGTTTGTGTTATTTCTCTCTCCTTCGACTCAATGCCTTCTTTAGAAATGCATTTATTTTACCCCAATAATATCATCCCTCCCCTCCCCATCCAGTGGTTCAATGGTGATACAAGTCTCTAAAACCTCATCAGCTGCTACATCCTTCATATACGAGACTGGGCGATGAGGGTCAAGGGACAATATGACCTGGAGGACAAGCCGGTTGCTCGACCACTGGTAGCCACAGCCGCGGGTAGGTATCAAAGAACCAATCCTGGCTGATTATATTTCCATCCCTCCCTCATGAGGTGCAAGGAGGTCCATGCAGCAACTGTGGTGGCTTCTCCAGTTGATATCAACTAACGGCCAATAGCAAGATCAAACCTGCCACCCTTTGGTCTGGATGGGATGTATTCCATATATATCACAATGCTTTTAGCTACAAGCCACAGGGATAGTTTTACAAAATGCATTCCTAAAGTAAAAAGTACTATTATTTTCGGCAGCTTAAAAAAATACTTTTTTTTCTAAATTCTTAACATATAAAATGGCCACACAAATCTATTTCAGAGTTATTACATTTTCATTATCCCCACCACCTTCCCGTTGTCAAGAAATGTACCAATTTCCAAAGAGTTTTAGAGAAACAACTGCAAACAGTCAAATGGCTGATTGGGACAACTCTTAGTTTATTATTATAAGTATCTTTGGAAAATGGTAGAGAGGTGCAAGGAGAAGAGAATTATAGAAGTAGGAATTTAAAATTTTGTAACTTAAATGATTATGTTCATAGGGTCTCATTGCAACTGTTAACTGAAATGTATTAACTCAGAATAGACGATAGCAATTTTTGGATGTGCCATTAGAGAGTGAGATTAACACTGTTGCTTTGGAGAATTCTGGTCTCATTTCTTGCATTCCACCTTTTTTTAATCAGATTTTGACATGCTTATCTTATTTGTTTTAATCTCCACCAATTTACAAATCTATCCCACGCAAATAAACCACACATTTTGTATTCCCTGTGTTCAAATGCATCTCTAGATGATTGTGATTTTCACTTCCCCGTGTTCATCAGGCCGGTAAAAAAATGGTATGCTGGTGGAATAGTTCAGGGATGCGTTTTGTCTGGCCTGTGGGTTCTGGATCTCTTCAAGGAGTTGCATGATCTGTCTAGTAGTGTAGTCCTCGGTGGGCAGGTTTTCTTTTGGAACAGGGACTGTGCTGGAGGACTGGACGCCCAGTGAAACTGCTCGAGATTCTACATCATCTGCCAAGCTGATGTCTTGTAGTTCTGGGGGGGGGGGGGGGGGGGGGAATAAGAAACAAATCAAAAAATCAAGCCAACGTTTTGTAAGCTTAGGTTCTATCAATTCTAAATTCTTCCCTGTAGCTTAACACCTCACTACCCATACCCACCCTAACCATCTTATTCTTCACAGAATCACAGCTGACAACTCAGTGTAGAGGCATTAACTTGATATTCCACAGTATACAGGACTGATCTTTAGTACTCAATTTTGCTCCAAAAGTACCATCTACCCCTGACTGAACACATTACATGACGTCTGAGACAAAAATATCAAATGACTATGACTGGAACATGTAAAGTGGCGACTGTGATAATTATAGAACATAGACCAGTGCAGCACAGGAACAGGCCCTTCGGCCTACAATGTCTGTGCAGAACATGATGCCAAGACCATATTTTATCTATCTGCACATAATCTATATTCCTCCATTCCCTTCATGTCCACATGCTATTCTTCCTGTAACGGGGAGACCAGAAATGCACGCAATACTCCAAATGCGGCTTAACCAATGTCCTACAGAGCTGCATGATGACTTCCTGACTCTCAAACTCAATGCCTCGACCTATGAAAGCAAACATACAATATGTCTTCTTTCCCACTCTATCTACTCGTGTTCCAACTTTCAGGGAGCTATGAACTTGGAACCCAAAATCCATCAATGTTGTTAAGGATTATGCCATTAAATGTATATTGGAAGAAGATTGTTGCATCTTCTCTAGCCATAGACAAGATCCCAGATGATTGGAGAGTAGCTAATGTTGTTGCTTTGTTTAAGGGGGAAATCGAGATCTTCCTGAGTTTGGGGCTGTAACCGTGGATTCTAGACACCCCAGCCACTGGAATCATTGTTCCTGCATCTATCTTGACACTCTCCTTCAAACTTTGTATGTTTCAACGGGATCACCTCGCATTCTTCTAACTCTAGAAAGTATAGGTGCAGTCTGCTAAAGGGCCTGTCCACTTGGCGATTTTTTTCGCCGACTGCCGGCGTCTTTTCAGTGTCGCCAAAAGATTTTGAAATTTTCAAAGTCCAGAGGCGAAAAAATAAATGTTGCGACACTTGAAAAAACATCGCACGTCATACGTCATCACGCCGCGCATTTTTCGGTGACCTGATACGTCAGTCAATGATACCAGCAGTTCCGATAAAATCGCCAAATGGGACAGGCCTTTAATCTGCTCTCACACAACAAGCTTGCCACAAATAGAATTAATCAGATTAGCCTCAGCTGCTCTCCCTCAAGCATGTTTCTTTTGTTAGGGTGAAAAGACTTGTAGGTAATATGCCACACAAAAAACAGGGTGGCACAGCTGCTAGAGCTGCTGCCTCACAGCACCAGAGACCCAGGTTCCAACCTGTCCTCGGCTGCCATCTGTGTGGAGTTTCCACATTCTCCCTGTGGCCGTATGGGGTTCCTCCGGGTGCTCCGGTTTCCACCCACCCCTAAGACGTGCGGTTTGTAGGTTAATTGGCCTCTGTAAATCACCCCTGGTGTGTGTGGAGCGGATGCGAAAGTGAGATAACATAGAACTAGTGTGAATGGATGACCGATCGAAGGGCCCGTTTCCATGCTGCATCTCTAAACTAAACTAAACAGAGTGCCGGATGAGCTCAGCGGGTCAGGCGGCATCTGTGGAGGGAATTGGCAGATGGTGTTTTCAGGCCAGGTTTCCACCCTTCTTCAAACTGGACCCTTCCTCAGACCCAGACCTGCGAATAGTCCCAACCTAAAACATCGTCTATCCATTCCCTCCCAGATGCTGCCGAGTTCCTCCAGCCATTTTGTTTTTGATTACTGCAGGCCAATTTCCCAGGAATTTTGCAATCACTGCAGTCAAGCTGTTACAGACCTTCTGTTCGTGGGGAAGTTTTCTCCAAGTCTTCATCCAGTAAATCCTGGTGCAGCGATTCATCTGCCAGTGGGTGCGTTGACAGTTTCGTGGAGCTGATGTATTTACTGTGCCATTCGTTCCGTTCTCCCACCAACCTCAGCACCAGTTGCTGCAATTCTGCCAGCTTCATCTACAAAAGTAATAACAGCTGGATTTAAAAACGGCACCGATCTCAAGAAATCATTTTCCGTTTTTTTTTGTATAACAGTGTAGGTTTAACATCAATTAGACAGATAATAAATGCATTTATGTTTTAAGGAAAATGGCTCTGATGCACCTTTCTGATGCCCCAAACGAGTTTTACTTCCCTTGTGGACCCAAATTGCTGGAGTAACTCAGCGGGACAGGCAGCATCTCTGGATAGAAGGAATGGCCGCTGTTTCGGGTCGAGGCCCTTCTTCAGACTGCCTGTCCCACTGAGTTACTCCAGCATTTTGTGTCTACGTTCAGTGTAAACCAGCATCTGCAGATCCTTCCCTTGTGAATGTAACCACTTTCGAAGAATGAACTCAGTAATAATTCTTTTCTAGAAAAAGGTTCATAATTAATAAACACACGTGTTACTTGGATGGAAAAATAATAATACTAAACTTTTTAGAGGTAGGTGCTGGTAGGCCTTACAGGTGCTTACCATCACAAAACCCCCCACTGGTAATGACTATTCTGGAATGGCTTTATAGTTAGATTGAAGGTATGGCTGAATATATCTATTGAAAGCTTAAAAATTTGGATTTTCTATGGCCAGTTTGTTCACACTTAAATTGGTCAAATACAAAGGTTAATTGAGAAGTCACACAAAAATAAAACTATTCACACATTTACAGTATCTCATTGAAACTTCAAACATTGCTTTGATTTATTTGTCCCAACTAAATTGCAAATGTAGTTTCCTAAATCCAAGTCTTCAGATGAATCACAGCTCAGAATGAATAATAATGGACAAGACACCTCAAGTTGTACCTACTTCATTTTGAACAGACTGGCCAAAGAAACACCTCGGGAAAGTGAACTAAAATGTTGCATAATGGTGTTAGAACATGGCAACTCTCTGCTTGTTGTTCCAGAAGAGGATCTACAGTACTCATGTACAGTATTATATGACTGGATAGCAAGCTTTCCCCCCTGACAAGCTTTCCCCCCTGACAACAATTCCGAGTTAGTTGGCTTTTTATAACTTGGTATTTCTGAACCACAACTGTTGCAATATTGAGCCAGCATTCCCCAAACATGAAAGTCTCTGCTCTTGCCCAAGAGCAGCAGGGATTAAAGTGAAAGGAAAGCTTGGACATATCCACGTAAAGCTAACAGGTCTGTACCCTGACCTGGTAAATTATTCGAGTTTAAAATTAATGTGGTGGTGAGGGGGGGAAAAAAAAAGAGAATATGACATTAAGTCTTAGAAGGGGTCTGGGAAGAATTCCATGCAGCATGGAAACAGGCCTTTCAGCTCAAGTATTTTCATGCTGATTAAGACACCCCATCTAAACGCGACATCCCATTTGCCCATGTTTGGCCCGTATCCCTTTAAGTATTTCCTGTCCATGTACTTGTCCAAATGTATTTTAAATGTTGTTATTGTACCTGCCTCAATTACCTACTCTGGAAGCTTGTTCCATTCCATACACCTAAAACTCTGTGTGTGAAAATGTAGTGGACAGAAAGACCAGCAATCTTACAGCTCTGGGTCAGATAGCCAATTGCTTCAGCGTTATTTTTAAATGTCCTTCAAAAATCGTCCTACAATTCCACCACACCAATTATCAACTTTATTTACTTTTAGTCAATTAGTCAAATTTAGAATCCGTTTCTGCGCTGGCTTGACCATTTGTGCTTCTTGATACAAACGTCAACATGTCTGTCATTGCAACCATAGATTTCCGATTGAAATGGGGATTTCTGAACACCATCTCACTTGCAATATAACGCAGTGTGCCAAGTTATTCCACACAGTTCATAACAGCGAGACCCAATGACATTAACCTAGCTCTCAAAATACGGTCCTAAAATTGCTATCCTCTTCTTTATTCTCCCTACCAGATTTTAGAGTTAGAGTCATACAGTACAAAACAGGCCATGAGGACCAGAGTATGTGAAAAGCATCAACGAACCCCTCTACACTAATCCTACATTTATTCTACCCACATTCTCATCAATTCCCCTCAGATTCTACTCCTCACCCACATACAGGCGGCATTTTACAGAAGCCAATTAACCCACCAACCCGCAGGTCTTTGGGATGTGCGAGGAAACCGGAGCCCCTGAGGAAAACCCAGCGGTCACAGGAAGAACGTGCAAACTCCCCACAGTCAGCGTCCGGGATCAGGATTGAACCAGGGTCTCCAGCACGGTGAGGCTGCAGCTCTACCAGTTGCACTACCATGCTGCCGGTACTTAATCAAGTCAATTTGTTACTTAATTAAATATCTTAAAAGCAATGTTGAAGGAGATATCAAAGAGATATCAAAGACATAATTGTTAAGAATTCAGAAAGCATCAACAGTATTCAAGGGAGTGACAGAATTAACCACAATTTATTTACAGAATTGACAACATGCATTCATCATTTTCGGAACTGCAGGTACCTTCATTTCCTCCTTGTCCTGGGCCAGTCTGCTGATGTACTCTTCTTTTTCCGTGTGTCTCTGTTTAAGAATGGCTCTCTGACTCTGGTAAAGTGCAATATACTCGCCTAAAAGACAAAGAAAAAAGTCAAAATGAAATTCAAAATCTAAAACTGTTTCTTCCCTGCTGTTAACAGGCAACTGAACCATCGTATCAACAACAAAGGAGCAGTTCTGAACTAATATCTACCTCAAGGGAGACCGTTGGACTATCTTTAATTGGACTTTACTGGACTTTGCCATGTGCTAAACGCTATTCCTTACATCAGGTGGGCGGTTCGATTGTAATCATGCATAGTCTATCCGCCGACTGGTTAGCACGCAACAAAAAGCTTTTCACTATAACTCTGTGCACATGCCAATAAACTAAACCAAAAAATGTTTCTGTGTGAAATAAACTTTATACACATTAGCACTTACTTTCAAAAGGTGTGGTTGGGTGGGCGAAGGAAAAAAAAGTTAAAATTAGCAGAGTTCTGGGATAAGGGCAAAGGAGGGACCCAGTATGAAGACACTTTCATGGATATGACACGAGTGTGTGGTTGGACTGCCATTCTCTGTGCTGTTTTTCTAAAAGCTACAATGTTGTGCATACAAATAATATGGAGAATATAAAATTGGATTGTTAAACTGCAATTAAGACAACAATAATATCATGCTATCTGGCCTTGCATTCCAATACATCTCAAATGGTGTGGAGAGGAGTAGGCAGACAGCAATTGGAGGGAAGGAGAGAGAGGCAGTGTGCAAAGGATTATAGAGAGAGTAGAGGAACATTAGAATGAGCGAACACTAGCGTACATGAGGAAATAGACGCAAAAAGCTGGAGTAACCCAGCGGGTCAGACAGCATCCCTGGAGAAAAGGAATATGTGACGTTTCTGGACGAGACCCTTCTTCAGACTGAGAGTTAGGGGAGAGGGAAACAAGAGATATAGATGGTGATGAAGAGAGATATAGAACAAATGAATGAAAGATATGCAAAAAAAACAGCATCTGCAGTTCCTTCTCGTATATGAGAGGATCTTGATATATTAATAACACAGACAAAAACATCCAGTTAGTTGATACAAACTTCAATGTGACTGCATTTTTCAGAAAATAGCTCCTTTAAGGACCCAGATGCTACTGAAGTTGACTACTCAAATGAAAGGTCTGCCATTACATATCTCGTGGATTACAACTGTTATAATACCATAGTCACCCACATATAAATGAATGAAATAGTTCAAAAACTGCCCACGATTGCAACAACGAAAATAAATTGAAAAACGGCATCAGCAATATGTAAATCAGCTCTGCTTTTACTTTTCCATTCAAATCCTTGTAACTACAACAGTGACTGCCTCGTTGAATATTTTCCATTTAAATAAAAGTTAAAAAGTTAAAATACAATTTGTTTGGTTGCTAAGTCAAAAAGAAAATGTCAACAGCAACACCCCTTATTGGCCTGGGAGAGATATTCAAAAGATAGAGTGCAGAGTAATGGAATGGTTTAAACATTTCGCTCACGTTACCTATAGTATCGGTTTCTCCAGACAACTGGACACAGCGATGTTCCAGCTCCTCCACTCGCTCCTTCAGATCCACCTTCTCCTGCATCAGGGATGTGAATCGAACCTAGCGACACAAAAATGAAGTAATATTAATGCTCTGTAGGAAGTAAACCCTTTACACATTGTCGGTTACTTATGTTACTTCCAACAGGAGTGGGATGGGGCAAGGAAAATTATTCAGTGAAAATTGCAGGGAAAAGGCCAAGGAGTGGGCCTGGTATGAAGGCCCTTTCTGGAGCCCTGTATCTAACCAAAGTAAGTGGTCTACAGATCGTTTGATACTTTCAGAAACACAAAATGCTCTGATGGATTGCTCCAAAATGCTAGCTTGTAGACATTGCAAAGCAAAAATTATTTTGAAGGCAATGCTCGGCTATCAATCTTTTCATGGCTTTGTCCCAACATTTCTGCAGATGCCACCTTACCCTTAATCCCAAGATCTGCATGCTCTTACAATTCCATACTTCACCTTACTGCACCAATTCTCCCATGTCACAAGCAACCTGGAATTCTACCCATAAACCTAGATTTAGATCTAGATGTAGTACGCTGAAAAGCTCTAGATAGAGCATCACTCAGCACTGGACAATTTTTACATTTTATCAAGCCAATTAAGTCAATTAACCTATCCTACCTTTCTTCCTTTGACTCATGAAGTGCAGAGATTAGCAGAGGCCAGCTGGATAGATAGCCTGTACTCTGCTATAGATCCTATGCAAGTCACACCGTAAACCCTTTTCAGTTTGACTACGCTTTTAGTCATCTGTCTGATTAGATGTTTTAGTGTCATATTATTAATACCGAGCTACCTGGTGAGATCTTGTTGCATTCAAGTTATTACACAATTGAAGGTCTTTGCATTACTTTGTTTTTGAAGCAATCAAAGATAATATGACCATTTCCAAATTTCTATTATGCAGTTGATTGTGCTGCATACTAACTGGACCAAATGCTGTGGCTGAGGTAGACATACTCAAATACACATTTGATAGCCTCAAGTGAATGGCATGTGGTTCGTACCAGGGACAACTTGGGACTCAACTGTCCAACTCTAAAGATCTGGTAAAAAAGGTGGGGAGATGAGCACTCTGCCTTGATCATACATTTCTGCTTCATGCCAACACTGATGTGCTATAAGGCTGAGAAACTATATGTTACATTCTGTATCTTCCCCTTGCTCTACTATTGGACTCAACTTTGATTTGATTGTATTATCTGACCCGATTGGATAGCATGCAATACAAAGCTTTCCAATGTACCTCGGTATATGTGACAATGATAAACCGAAACCTTCATCGCAATAGTATGAAAGGAAGAATTTAAATTTTACTTTTAACGAGCTTGGGATAACCCGAAGCACTTGATGGCCAATTAAACTCTTTTGAAAGGAGTTTATTTTGAATTGAATTTTGAGACTATTGCAGTGTTGGAAACGGAGTAGACATTTTATACAACGGCAATATCATAATGTCCAAGTTAACTTTTAGTGAAGCTTGTTCATAATTCCTAATCAGCTACTTTTATGATGGTACACGGTGTACCAGCACCTCTAAAAAGTAAAAAACTGGATTTCCAAATTTTGTTTTATTATTACACAATTACTAGTTTAAAAAACAATATTATTTAAATTAGGTGGTCAGGCCCTTAAACAGCTTATAGGAAGAAGCTTTTTGTCTACAATAAACCAGAATCTTTTTGTCTCCAATAAACGGCACCAGTTACAACTATTGGGCATGGTTGGGAATCACACTCAAAGGAAACATTCGAGAGATGGGGGGGAAGACCGCCTCTGAATCAGTTCAGTTTATTGCCATGTGTACTGAGGTACAGTGAAAAGCTTTTGTTGCATTCTGACCAGTCAGCAGAAAGACAATAAATGATTACAATCAAGCCATTGACAGTGTATAGAAACATGATAAGGGAATAATGTTGAGTGGAAGGTAAAGCCAGCAGATAGTCCGAGGGTCACCAAAAAGGTAGATAGTAGTTCAACACTGCTCTCTGGTGGTGGTAGGATGATTCAGTTGCCTGATAACAGCTGGGAAGAAGCTGTCCCTGAATCTGGAGGTAGGCACTTTCACACTTCTATACTTTTTGCCTGATGGGAGAGGGGAGAAGAGGGAGTGGCCAGGGTGTGACTCGTCCTTGATTATGCTGCTGGCCTTGAAAGGCAGCTTGAGGTATAAACAGAGTCAATAGAAGGGAGGTTGGTTTTTGTGATGGTCTGGGCTTCAATTTGTTGCGGTCTTGGATGGAATGTTGATTTTCCAGTTCCTTTTAAACAAAGGTGAATTCGATTGCCATCATCACTATTGTAGGACAATGTAATATGTTTACGCAGTTTTCAAATTAAAGCACGTGGAGCAAACACAGGTTTTGCATATGAAATGTGCTTAGTTCTACAGATACACTCAATGTGCATCTATAAAGAGATCCTTAAAGGGACAAGATACAAATCAGCACAAGTAAAACAGTACTAATGCAGGGTAAGCCATCCTTTTATCTCCACAGAGGCCACCTGACCCATGAAGTTCCTCGATAAGTTTGTTTTTTGCTCCACATTTCAGCATCTGCAGTCTCTTGTGTGTCTTAAAAGGCCGATCCATGGAGGTTCTGACAAAGAAAAGGGAAAAGGGAAATAACATGTACATTCACTAACCTGCAGCTGGTCCATAGCAGTTTTCAACGCCTCATGTACCTCCGTTGGCACTGTGTCTGTGTCGCTCACTCCTTCCGTAGATCCTGACAAAATGAAAATAGACTTAAAATCTTACGTGGTGAAAGTAAATCCGAGTTCCACCAAAAACTATGCAGAATCACAAAGGTAACAGCCTAGAAGGAGCCGACTCAGCCCATTGTGCCCACGTTGGCTCCATGTACGAATAATCTCATGAGTCTCACTCCCCAACTCTTTGCCTTTTCATTTACTTACCCATTCTCCCCTTAAACCTTAGGAGCAGGATCACCGTGTGATCGTTTTGCAGCATAGATGCCATGTATTGTAGTGCTCTTGAAAAGCCTATTTCAGCTCATTCCCCATGGTCTTATCAAACTGCCCTCTACTTCCCCTTGCACCTCATTCTGTCATTTCAATTCTGATCAATCAAAGGGACAAAGGAATGGATTGCTTTTCTCTTAAAAAACTGCATTAACCCATAATCACATGCATTACAAATATAGAATGGGCTTAGTGCATCTTTAACCACTTCTCAATACAACCTGAAGAGGTTTAAAATATAATCTGCAAGCCTTAAAATAATCAACTCTGACTAAAATGTTCAAATTTACCATGGGCAGCAATTTATAAACTCTACAGTCTGGTGTGATCATGAATTCTCTCCCAGAACTTGACAGCTAGAGCAGAAAACTAAGGAGGTACAAAGTGCTGAAGTGACTCAGCAGGTCCAGCAGCATCTCTGGAGAACAAGGATAGGTGACATTGTGGAAGAAGGGTCCCAAACTGAAACGTCACCTATCCACATTCTCCAGAGATGCTGCATGACTTGAGCATCTATTTTTTTTATTAAACCAGCATCTGCAGTTCTTTGAAGCTGCAGAAAACTAAAGAGAATTTGCCCAGGAAATCTGAAAGGCAAGGATCAAGAGCTGTCTGTGCTGGGAAATATTGGAATAAAAAGTCAGAAACTAAAGGGATCAGGAAGGTGCACAGAGAAGAAGGAATAGTTTGTATGGATTATAGGGTCTGGGGAAAAAAATGTGGATTCTGGAAAAGGAAGAGGGACATTGCAAAATGAAAATGAATACAGGGGTAATAAACAATTTAGTAATACTAATTAAGGTGAATTGTTATTGCACAAACAAACTACTATTTACAATGATGATCTGGCCACAGGGGCAGCAAAATCTTTCTGATAGGTGGAACTTTGCTGCAAGAGTTGCAAAATACAGTTTACAATGTTATATCCCAATTACTCATTAAACGTCGCTGTGCTCGTGAGGGAACAAGTAACGCAGTATTTATGAAAGAAATTAGTGTGGTCTGGGTTTTGCATTGCAGAAAACGATAATGATTTATAAGCAGGGCTATTGGAAAGCCTGGCAATATTTGTAATGCAGAAGCAGGAAAAGTCTCACCTTTCACTGAAGATGCAGCTGCTCTGGTTAAGGGCGTCTCCTGATGCATCCTTATATTATTGTGCTGACATCTTTGTTTACATTTAATATTAGTTTAGTTTAGAGATACAGCGCGGAAACAGACCCTTCGACCCACCGAATCCACGCCGCCCAGCGATCCCTGTACACTGGCACTATTCTACACACTAGGGGCAATTTTACAATAATATCAAGCCAATTAACTTACAAACCTGTAAGTCTTTGGAATGTGGGAGGAAACCGGACAAAACCCACACAGGTCACAGGGAGAATGTACAAACTCCGCACAGACCAGCACCCGTAGTCAGGATCGAACCCGGGTCTCTGGCGCTGTAAGGCAGCAACTCTACCTCTGTGCCACCGTGCTGGCCCAATTAATCTCCCCAATTTTAAACCCTTAATCATCCAAAACATTCTGGAGACTGATATGTTTTATATTTTGTATTGTTCTATATAATTGTCATCTCTCTGGATTGGAATTGGAAAGATAATGGAACTTCATAATTTCTTGAGTATGTATACTCAAAGTATCAGTTCAATGGGGGTTTCGGTTAACTAAAGATTGACTGTACATTATGGTAAAAATAATGAGGTGGCTACCTCTGGACTCTTTGTGCTTGTGCGTTAGGGCAGACATTTGTTGTAGAAGGATCTGGTGCTGCTGTTTCTGATCCAAGAACTGTAGAGTAAGGTGATCTCTTTCCTGCTGCAATTGGCTGAGTGCTGACTTCAGGAAATCAACCTGAACAATGAATAGAGGGAAAAGACTTTCAGACAAAGAACAAACAAAACCATGACAAGCACCACATCACTGGATACATTTACCTTATTGCACGGGTTTACTATTAGTCAGGGTTCCAACTCACTTTTGGGGCGGAACATTGGCGCACCTAGTAGAGCTACTGCCTCAGCACCAGAGACCTGGGTTCAATCCCAACTTTGGGTGCTATGTGGAGTTTGTATTTTCTCTCTGTGACCACGTGGGTTTCCTCCAGGTGCTCCAGTGTCCTCCCACGTCCCAAAGATGAGCAGGCTGGTAGGTTAATTGGCCTCCAATTTGCCCCCTAGTGTGTAGGAAAGGGATGTTGGGTCCAACAAGAATGATCCCTTTTGGATCAATTAACCACATTAAGGCCTGCTCCCACTTATAGCCTTTGACCATTTAAAAAAATAATCTAGAAATGTGCTGAAATGTGTCTACCGTAACTAGTCATTCTCCCTGCTATAATGTACAGGAAGAGAAATTAAAACACATATAGACTGGTAGACATTCAGCAGACAACTCCACATAGCACCCAGAAAGCAAATAACAATATTTCTTGAGGTGATTCAGTTTGAGGCACTAATCTGAAACGTTGTTCTTTTTTAATGCAGAGTGAAATGCAAGGAATATTTTATCCTATTCGCACAGGGCAATCTGGATTTTTTCTTTTTTTCAGATCCACCCTATCTGATGTGTGCATCCATTTCCTAATATTTATATTTCTTAGGTTATAGGTGAACATTCAAGCCATCGAGTTTATAACACCTAAAGTCAGGATCGTACCTGGCTTTCTGGAGTTCTAAGCTAGTGCCAGTGAGCACCTCCCCTCTCTAAAAATAAACCATCAAGTACCTTTTCTCATCCAGCTTTAATGGATATATCGCACTGCCTTAAGTACATTAGGGGAAAGCGGGTAACTAGAAAGAGAATAGGCCCCCCTCAGAAGGAGCCGCAGGAGATGAGCAAGGTTTTCAATGAGTATTTCTCCACTGTGGAGAGATGAAGACTGGGGGACTTGGGACAGTTCATGGAGATGTCTTGCGAACAGTCGGTATTACGGTAGGTGCAGGACATACTAAAGCGTATGATGGTCGATAAGTCTCCCAGGCCTGATCAGATATACCCTGGAACACTGTAGGAAGCTAGACAAGAAATTGCAGGAGCCCTGATGAAGATATGTGAATCATCATTAGACACAGATGAGGTGCCATAGGATTAGAGGGTGGCTAGTGTTGTGCCTCTTTTAACGAAAGGATGAAAGGAAAAGCCTGGAAACTATAGACCAGTAAGCCTACATCTCTAAGTTACTGGAGAGGATGCTGAGGACACGATATATGTGCATTTGGATAGACAGAGGCTGATTAGGGATAGTCTCGTGAATTTGACTGTTTATTGAAGAGGTAACCAAGAAGGTTTACAAAGGCAACCCTGTAAATATTGTCTATATGGACTTTAGTAAGGCCTTTGATAAGATTCCGCTTGTGAGACTGCTCAAGAAGGTTACATTGCAGAGCAACCAGGGAGAACTAGCTGCCTCAATACAGAATTATTTTCATGGAAGGAAGCAGAGGGTGGTGGAAGGTTGTTTTTCGGACTGGAGGACTGTGACTAGTGGTGTGCCTCAGGGATCGGTGCTGGGCACATTGGTGTTTGTGGTTTACAGTGGCTTGCAAACGTTTTCATACCCCTTGAACTTTTCCACATTTTGTCACGCTACAACCACAAACGTAAATGTATTTTATTGGGATTTTATGTGATAGACCAACACAAAGTGGTGCATAATTGTGACGTGGAAGGAAAATGATACATGGTTTTCAAATTTTTTTACAAATAAAAAACTGAAAAGTGTCGTGTGCAAAAGTATTCAGCCCCCCTGAGTCAATACTTTGTAGAACCACCTTTTGCTGCAATTACAGCTGCAAGTCTTTTGGGGTATGTCTCTACCAGCTTTGCACATCTAGAGACTGAAATTTTTGCCCATTCTTCTTTGCAAAATAGCTCAAGCTCAGTCAGATTGGATGGAGAGCGTCTGTGAACAGCAATTTTCAAGTCTTGCCAGAGATTCTCAATTGGATTTAGGTCTGGACTTTGACTGGGCCATTCTAACACATGAATATGCTTTGATCTAAACCATTCCATTGTAGCTCTGGCTGTATGTTTAGGGTCGTTGTCCTGCTGGAAGGTGAACCTCCGCCCCAGCCTCAAGTCTTTTGCAGACTCTAACAGGTTTTCTTCCAAGATTGCCCTGTATTTGGCTCCATCCATCTTCCCATCAACTCTGACCAGCTTCCCTGTCCCTGCTGAAGAAAAGCATCCCCACTGCATGATGCTGCCACCACCATGTTTCACAGTGGGGATGGTGTGTTCAGGGTGATGTGCAGTGTTAGGTTTCTGCCACACATAGCGTTTTGCATTTAGGCCAAAAACTTCAATTTTGGTCTCATCTGACCAGAGCACCTTCCTCCACATGTTTGCTGTGTCCCCCACATGGCTTGTGGCAAACTGCAAACGGGACTTCTTATGGCTTTTTTTCAACAATGGCTTTCTTCTTGCCACTCTTCCATAAAGGCCCGATTTGTGGAGTGCACGACTAATAGTTGTCCTGTGGACAGATTCTCCCACCTGAGCTGTGGATCTCTGCAGCTCCTCCAGAGTTACCATGGGCCTCTTGGCTGCTTCTCTGATCAATGCTCTCCTTGCCCGGCCTGTCAGTTTAGGTGGACGGCCATGTCTTGGTAGGTTTGCAGTTGTGCCATACTCTTTCCATTTTTGGATGATGGATTGAACAGTGCTCCGTGAGATGTTCAAAGCTTGGGATATTTTTTTATAACCTAACCCTGCTTTAAACTTCTCCACAACTTTATCCCTGACCTGTCTGGTGTGTTCCTTGGGCTTCATGATGCTGTTTGTTCACTAATGTTCTCTAACAAACCTCTGAGGCCTTCACAGAACAGCTGTATTTATACTGAGATTAGATTACACACAAGTGGACTCTATTTACTAATTAGGTGACTTCTGAAGGCAATTGGTTGCACTGGATTTTATTTAGGGGTATCAGAATAAAGGGGGCTGAATACTTTTGCACGCCACACTTTTCAGTTTTTTATTTGTAAAAAAATTTGAAAACCATGTATCATTTTCCTTCCACTTCACAATTATGCGCCACTTTGTGTTGGTCTATCACATAAAATCCCAATAAAATACATTTACATTTGTGGTTGTAACGTGACAAAAATGTGGAAAAGTTCAAGGGGTATGAATACTTTTGCAAGCCACTGTATATCAATGATTTAGAGGATAATGTGCAAGGCATGATGATTGCTTTGCCCAACACCTCCGCTCGGTTCGCAATAACCAACCTGATCTCCCGGTAGCTCAGCACTTCAACTCCCCCTCCTATTCGAATCCGACCTTTCTGTCCTGGGCCTCCTCCATGGCCAGAGTGAGGCCCACCGTAATTGGAGGAGCAGCACCTCATATTTCGCTTGGGCCATTTACACCCCAGCGGTATGAACATTGACTTCTCTAATTTCAGGTAGTCCCTGTTTTCTCCTCGCCTTCCCAGCTCTCCCTCAGCCCACTGTCTCCGCCTGTTCCTTTCTTCTTCCCGCCCCCACCCTCACATCAGTCTGAAGAAGGGTCTCGACCCGAAACGTTGCCTATTTCCTTCGCTCCATAGATGCTGCCTCACCCGCTGAGTTTCTCCAGCATTTTTGTCTACCTTCGATTTTCCAGCATCTGCAGTTCCTTCTTAAACATGAACATTTATAAAGTGCCTATAATGCAAGAAAAAACTCCTTTCTAGACTGAAATTGCTAGATGTTTGCGTGTAGTTCCCTATATCCTGCACAGACAGGGAGGGATCTTACCATTTCGTCTTTATTTTCCAGTTCTTCGGGTATTATAATATGGGGTCTCTGAAATCTATCTGACAATATACCATCACTTTCCACGCCATCACCTGGTGACAGAAAGTTGAATGTTTATATCAGTAGGAAGTTGTGAAAATCACACATGAATCATTGCACAACATAGCATTATATAAGTTGCTTCATAAACTTCTGCAAGAGATTTGAGCTTAAACCAGCCAGCCATTTAGAACCCCACGGTGTAATTTATAAGAATACTGTCTACTTCACACTTAGAATTTGACATTACTGTCTTTTTATCCTGAAATGACAGTAATTTCTGAACAGCAATGAGTTTTCCCGAATATCCTTGCAGATGAGGACACAGAGGACCAGCAACATAGGCATATCCATCCCAGTGCCATTAATTCCAATACTTATTTTTGCTTTTATTAGTAACTGCAATTTAAACACGCTGTCTAACCAGAATATGATTTTAACGAAACATTCAACACACATAATATTAATAGGGTGGCAGTTAGAAACTTATCGCTTTGATATATTCCATGCTAGGATTAATTTGTAGACATCGCCATCTTCCTGGCCATTGTCATATTGCAGCCATTTTACTGGAAATCCTACAATATTATAATGCCAAATGTAACAAATAAGGCTGAAGATTCGACAGTTGCTTTGTAGGGTTTATTGGAATCTTGGCTTTCACTTGTAAGTTTGTACGCCGACTTATAAGACAATCAAATTAATTACGTTAAAGAATATATGTAAAAGACAGTTATAATGCAAGCTGGAACCTTGAGCAAGTGCTGAAGGAACTCAGTGGGTCAGGCAGCAGCTATCCATTATTTATTACTATTGTGTCATCACCAATTTAATAACCGTTCTTTCAGAGTCTTCATCCCAATTATTTACAGAAATCGTGAATTATTTTGCCCCTGTTACACATCGTGCCAACCAAAAGATACTTTTTGGTTGGAGAATTTGAATCTGCAGTTTAATTTCTCAGTGTGAAACAGAAATGAAACTTGAGTAAATAATGCTTTAAAACAAAGCTTCAAAGAAAAGCTCCCAGACCTTCAACTCTAAGCTGTGGGCTGATCTCATTCAACTCTGCTGTCAATATGCTGATCTGTGCCTTCAGTTCGTTGTTTTCCTTGTTTAATTGTTCCAATTGCTCCTGTGGATGGGAGACATGTTGTCATGAGTCATCAGTAGACACAAAATGCTGGAGTAACTCAGCGGGACAGGCAGCATCATGCGTCATAATGACACACATTCCAAATCAGAGCCTCTGTATCCCCTCAGTCTGTCACTAACAGGTTGAAATATACTTCTTCCTTGGAGCGCAGGTGGCCTGAATGTGGTGTATAAAATCATGAGGGGAATAGATAAGGTGAGTGCAGAACCTTTTTCCCCAGGGTAGAGAAATCAAGAACTAGAGGCCAGAGGTTTAAGACCAGAGGGAAAAAAATGTAATAGGAACCTGTCGGGCAACCTTTTCACAGTGGGTATATGGAATCGGCTGCCAATGGAAGCGGATGAGGCAGGTACAATAACATTTAAAATACATTAGGACATATATAGATAGGATACATCTATATGGGCCAAACACAGGTAAATTGACTTAGATGGGGCATCTTAGTTAGCATGAACTACTTGGGCCAAAGGACCTGTGTCCATGCTGTATGAATGTAACCTGCCTCTTGCAATCTCCAGGCATCAGTTAAATTTGATGAATTGGATTTATTTGGTTTAATTAGTTTGCTTCAAGAGACAACTTGGACTGGTTCCACAAATCCTTATTTTTTGTTGTTTCATAAACTAAGGCCACTAGGCAGTTGATAGAGCGCCTCGCCCTTTATGAGCTTGTGACAGAAGCAGAAGCTTAAAAACTGGCAACTTTGAGGGGAAAAAAATCATAAAACATTACAATATTAAGCACAATAAAACTAGCATTATAGGGGCAATTCTTCCAAATCAAGAGACATAAAATCATGGCAAGTTGGCACTCCTGCTGGGTGAAGTTCTCTTACATACATTCGGTGGGCGGCGCGACTCTCGTTTGCAGCAGCCTCTGCAGTCCGTCTGTCTTTTTATTATTTTTGTCTAGTTTTTATGTAGTTTTTTATTATTTTTTTTGTCGGGGTATGTGTGTGGGGGGGTGGGGGTGGGGTGGAGGGGGGGGAAACGTTGAAATCTTTCCCCTGCACGGGAGACCCGATCTTTTCTTTGTCGGGTCTCCGTTGTCGTTGGGGCTGGGCAACGTGGAGCGGCCTCCAGCAGGAACGACCTGGGGCTCCAGTTGCAGAGCTGCGGACTACTCACCGTCACGGGGCTGGCCGAGTCCGGAGCGGGTGGAGCTGTGGTGGAGTGCTGCTGTGACCCGACCTCTGGAGATTCGGAGGCTACAACCGCGGGTCTGGCGGACGGCAACACCGGAAGCCCGCGGGTCCCCTAGTGGGAGACCGCTTTTCGGGGCTTCCGCAGCGGCGACTTCTCCCGCCCGAGTTGCGGGGTTGAAGAGCACCTGGAGCGGGGCTTTATCCCCCCGTGCGGCTTGGAATGGCCGCCGGACTTTGCGGGCGCGCGCCGGGGCTCTAACACCAAGACCCGGTGCACAACCTTGCATCACCCGGCGTGGCTTTAATGGCCGCGGGATAATCACCATCACCACCGGGGGCTTTGACTTTGACTCTGACATCGGGGGGGGGGGGGGAGTGCAGTGGAGAGATAAGTGTTTTTGCCTTCCATCACAGCGCTGTGATGGATGTATGTGTAAATTGTGTTGTGTCTCGGGTCTTCTTCGTTTTGTGATGTATGGCTGCAGAAACGACATTTCGTTTGGACCTCAAGGGGTCCAAATGACAAATTTTTCCAAAAGACAAATAAACAAATTGTTGTAAATTGTAAATTGTAATTTAGAACATGGAACAGCACAGTAACTGGAGGTCAAGATAAACTAATCTCATCTGTCTGCATGTGATCTATATTCTCCCCCACATGGTCCCCCGCCCCCCACGTTTCCTCCCCTCACTCCCCTGCGTGTTGCATGTCCCCCCCCCCCCCCCCCCCAAATTCCCCCACTGATCCATGCCATTTATAAAACTTCCACATCAAGATTTGTTTGAAATTGGGGGGAAAAGCATTGCGTCCACAACCGGAGTATTAATCTCACCTTTGTTACCACGAGGTCTTTCTGGTGCAATTCAATGTGGACTTTCCCTTGTACTTCATCATGCTGCAGCCGGTCCATGAGATGCGTCTGTAGCAGGTTCTGCTTCTGCAGCTCCTCTCGCTCAGCCATCAGCTGCTGATAGGCTGCGGTGTACTGCTGGAGATGAGTGTAGAACTGATCCCTCTGGCCCAGCAAGGCCTGAGCTTCCTGTGACTTCAGCTCAAGCTGCGAGAACACAAGTGGCACGAGAATACCAGTTATTAATGACGAAGGAATCTTGGAGGGCATCAGGTAATTTGGACAAGTCTGCTAGATTAAGCAACACAGATCTGAGGGCAGGACATAAAAAATATACCGTTGGCAAAACTGGTAGTTTGAGACCATGGGAAACAGAATCTGGCACCCATTTCCTCTTTTTTTTGATTGTTTGAAAGATACAGCAAGGAAACAGGCCCTTCGGCCCACAGAGCCCACGCTGTCCATTGATCACCCATTTACACTAGTTCAAATATTATCCCACTTTCTCATCCACTTCCTTCACATGAGGGGCCATTTCAGAGCCATTTAACCTATAAACCTGCAGGTCTTGGGGATTTGGGAGGAAAACCGGAGCACCCCGGGGAAACCCAAGCAGATACAGAGAGAACGTGGAAACTCCACTGAGCCAGCAACCGAGATCAGGATCGAACCTGGGACTCTGGCGCTGTGCGGTGGCTGCAGCTCCACCAGCTGTGCCACTGTGCTACATGTTGCTAACTGTATCATTCACTGATGAATTGATGATACAGAATTCACCAGTTCACATTATCCTATTTACAGCAACAAAATAGGAATGGTACATAAAAGTTTTTTCAGGGCAATCATAATGCACATTTTTAAAATGAAAGGATGGATCTTTTCATCCACTTTTTGATCCCGGAGGGCCTGTTTCCATGCTGTATCATTTAATCAATCCATCCATCCATCCATGTTTTTTGTACTTAATGAGCACATTGGCATTAGTAATTCCTTAAATGAAACTGCAATTAGGTTAAGAACCATACTGTGGTAATATTAAGTCGTTTAGTTTTGGTGCTTTGGGAGAAATCAATACCTTTTCTTTCAAATCCACCACGTCTTCTTGCAACTCTCCAATCTTCCGAGCTACCTCCTTCTTCACATGCTGCTCTGACTGCAAGGCGCTGGTGAGTTCCATATTCTCATTAGTCTGTAGACAGTTAAATTGTGTACAAGATAAACACAATAGGACCCGGCAATGCTTCAAGTTGTTCCAACATTTTAAAAGACCATAGTTAATCTATTACTTTAGCCCTTACTTTCTTGTCCTATTGCTACATCACTTGGTTCCCTTCAGATCCACACAGTTAAGACCCATCCAGATAAGTTTCAGCATGAATATACTCAACAAGCAAAACTAACAGATTAGCATTTATTCAGACTGAATCCTTTCCACATGCAGAAGATGAATATTACAGTAAAACTAGATTTTAAAACATTTTAGTGTCTGTGCGAATCTGAAACTAGTTTACAACGCAAAACACAAAGTGCAGTTCAGGCAGCATCTGCAGACGGAATGAACAGACAATGTTTCAGGTCAGGGCCCTTCTTCAGACGGGTCCTGACTCAAATGGTCGCCTGTCCATTCTCTGCACAGATGCTGGCTGATCCACTGAGTTCCTCCAGCACTATGTTTTTTTGATGAAGATTCCTGCATCTGTAGTCCCTTGCATCTCACACTTGTCGAAAGTGTCCACTAATCACATCTACAATACAAGCTAAACTTTCAGGATATTGGGCACAAAGAGAATATCCTCAGGGCAACTGAAACAAATGTAAAATGCGCGAATGATCAAGGAAACAGGGTTATACTTTAAGTCACGGTGTAATACGTACAAGTTTGACAAATCCATTTTGAAGTTCTGCCAGCTGTTCCTTGAGTTCCCGATTCTGTGTCAGCGCCCTGCTTATCGTAGCTTTGTCACTCTGCATATTTTCCAGCAGTTGCTTCCGGTCCACAGAATCATCATTGTAGCGTTCCACCGTCCGTTCCAGTTCCTGCAGTCTCTCTTCTTGTTCCCGGTTCAAACGACTCAGCTGCTCATTGTCACACACCTGAGGACGCACAAGCAGATGTAAACTTTGAAGCAAGCATGTACTTTCTCAGTAATAATATTCCCTCCTTGCCATATTAAACACCGTTTTCTCAGGCAGTTTCAGTGTCCTGCCCAATCTCACTACAAAAGTCCAGAAGGGTCTCGACCCGAAATGCCACCCATCCCTTTTCTCCAGAGATGCTGCCTGTCCCGCTGAGTTACTCCAGCATTTTGTGTCTATCTTTGGTGTAAACCAGCATCGGCAGTTCCTTCCCACACGCTCCCTTCATTTTGCTCTGATTATTACAAAGTCAAAAAGCATTGCTGCAGAGGAATTGCGTAGATGCTATCCTAATTGGTCCATATTAAATTAGCACTCTTTAATATTACTACAAATGGACAGTACATCTACTGGGGAAAATTCAGTGGAGTTCAAGAAAGTGATAGAACACAAAATTCTGGAGTAACTCAGCAGGTTCAGTAGCATATCTGGAGGACATGGATAGGTAACATTTCGGGTCAGGACACTTCTTCAGAAGACTTCATCCTTTTTACGATTCTGAGTAAGGGTATTGACCTGAAACGTCACTGTACTGTTCTGTGTTCTATATCCAGTTCATTCCTCATTACTAAATCTCGGAGGACTTACTGTGAAACAGGATGTCAATCTGCCCTTTAATTATATTTACTTACCTGTACTGACTGGCTATTAGCTGTATTATACTTTTCATACAG
Source organism: Malacoraja senta (assembly GCA_038087875.1). Taxonomy (NCBI): domain Eukaryota; kingdom Metazoa; phylum Chordata; class Chondrichthyes; order Rajiformes; family Rajidae; genus Malacoraja; species Malacoraja senta. The sequence continues at coordinate 16,470,749 of CM075987.1, forward strand.
AGAGCATAGAACAGTACAGCACAGGAACAGGCCCTCTGGCCTACAATGTCTGTGCCAAACATGATGCCAGGTTGAACTAATCTCCTCTAACTGCACGTGATCCATATCCTGACATTTCCATGTGCTTATCTAAAAGCTTCTTAAATGCAATTGTCGCATTTGTCTCCACCACCACCCCTTGCAGTCCGGTCCAGGTACCCACCACACTGTGTTAAAAAAACAAACTTGCCCCGCACATCTCCTTTAAACTTTGCTCCTCTCACTTCAGACTTATACCCTCTAGTCTTCGGCATTTCCACCCAGTGAAAAAGGTTCTGACTGTCTACCCTGTCTAGACCTCTCATAATTTTACATACTTCTATCAGGTCTCTCCTCAGTTACCGAAACACCAGAGAAATAATCCAGGTTTGTTTAACCACTCCTATAGCTAAAGAAAGGACAAAGCTCTGGAGTGACTCCGCAGATCAGGAGGCATCTCTGAAGAACATGGATAGGTGATGCTTCAGGTTGGGACCCAGTCTAAGGAAGGGTTCCGATCCAAGGCACTGTCATATCCATGTTTTCCAGAGATAATGCCCAACCGGCTGAGTTACGCCAGCACTGTCTTTTTTTTAAATAAACCAGTTCCTTCTGTCAACGCTCTCCTTGCCCTTTAAATGTTATTCCCTTATCATGTATCTATACATGTAAATGGCTCGACTGTAATCATACATTATCTTTCCACTGACTGGTTAGCATATAACAAAAGCTTTTCACTGTACCTCGGTACACGTGACAATAAACTAAACTGAATTGATCTCATTTTGGTAGTATTCTGGTAAACCTTTGCACCCTCTCTGATGTCTCCACATCCTTCCTGTAATAGGGTGACCAGAAATGCACATGTTCAATCTCTACATAGAATTTAATTTATTTGTTACAATTGAGAATCCGTCTCACCTGTGCCTGGTACTGAGTGTACAATTGCTCCTTCTCTCCCTGCAGCTGCTTTATATTCCCCTCCAGCATTCTCTCTTGCTCTGTGGGCCCTTCGGGTTGCGGTGTAGTTTGACTTTCACTCACCTCACAGGATATTTCTAAACAACACAAGACAGTCAACATTTTAAACTCAGTTAATCAAGATGATACACATTATATTTTCACCACAAAAATGTTTAATGATCAAGTTCTATTTCAATTACAAGATTTTTGGATTTAAAAATGAGTGGTTGAAAATCATGGAGCTTAAGTGTCCAATTCACCAATATAACTTGTAATATTAAACATAAAACAGTACAGAACAGGAACAGGCCTTACAGTCAATAATATCTGTGCTGAAGATGTTGCCAAGAACAACTCTAACCTGTCTGCGCATAATCCATATTCCATTATTCCCTGCATATCCATGTGCCTTTCTAAAAGCGTGCAGTTCTGATCGCCCCATTACAGCAAGGATGTGGAGGCTTTACCAGAATGCTACCTGGATTAGGGAGTATTTGCTACAAAGAAACTTTGGACACATTTGGATTGTTTTCTCTGGAACGCCAGAGGTTGAGAGGGGACCAGATAAAAGTATATACAATTATAAGAGGCATAGACAGTAATTGTAAGAGGTTGACAGTCAGAACAATTTTCCCAGGGTGGAAATGCCAAAGACTAGAGGACATAGCTTCAAGGTGAGAGGACAAAGTTTAAAGGAGATGTGCAGGGCCATTTCTTTTTTTTAAACAGAGTAGTGGGTGCGGGATCGTGCAGCCAGTGGTGGTGGTAGCGATGGATTGGAGAGTGGCGTTGAAGAGGCTTTTAGATAGGCACATGGATATGCAGGGAATGAAAGGATATGGCTCATGTGCAGGCAGAGGAGATTAGTTTAACTTGGCGTTATGCTCGGCTCACAGACTTTGTGGGTGAAAGGGCCTGTTCCTGATCTGTACTGTTCTATGTTATTTATTCATAAGGATCCATTGCTCATATTCTTAACTCCTCTTCTTCAAATATTTATCTACTTTCCTTTAAAAGGGCAACCTTTACAAATCATATTAAGATTTCCAAAAATCTAAAGAATAGCAATTTTACTGTGTCACATTATCCTTGCTAAAATGGTTAAATTTAGAAAATACTCTTCTTGCATTACAATAGTGCCAACACCTCAAAAAGTTACTTAATAGGCTCTTGAACACTACACTAACCTCAGCAACTATGATCTTCTATAGACTGCATCTCTGATTGCACTACAGACTTCAGTTTTGCATTACTGTTATGTAGTATTACGATCTTTTATTGTATTATTGTTTATTATATTTTTGTGTGTTATTGCATTCACAGCCTGTTTAGCTGCAGCAGTTAAGAATTTCATTTTTCCGTTACTGGTCTCTATGACAATTAAACTCTCTTGACTCTTGTAAAATACACAGTAAGTGGAGGTTGTACAGCTGGTACACAAATAAAGTATTTTACTCTCTGAATATTACAGAATCTAACTGCTCACAAAGTCTGCATTTTCTGCTGAGATCCAAAAGTGTTATTATTCTCCTATCACTGTCTTTAATCAATTAAAGCAATTATTGGAAATTCTGAAAACAGCATGTGGGTACAACTTACTATAACACTGATCCTGACATTTCAAAATATGAGGCGGGGATGGAGAGGAAAAAGCAAAACAACAAATTCTGAGCAGTGGGATACCAATGGATAATTCAGTTCTTGGAATCAGAAGATACAACTTTCGTATTTCACCATATCCTGGATAGTTTTTTTAAAATACTATCTACATCTTAACCTTGAAAAGTGATAAGGGGACTCTGAAGACGTGCATTAAGATGGCCCTTGTCGGGATGTTTTGCTTATGTTTTCCACATAAATTGATTAAACTGCAAAAACAGTGGGTGCAATGAAAGGTGCCACATAATTGCAAATGTATTCTACACTTCTGGGAAAAAATAGATAATTTGTTGTTGGTTTGGAAGGCTATGAGCCCAATGAAAGCAATTGGGTCGAGCCCAATGTGCTAACTTGGTCAGCATGGACAAGGTGGATCCTGGCTCAAGGGGTGATTAGTGGGCATTCACTTTATGGGTCACATAACTGAATAAACTACAATTTAGGAATTCTTGACAAATCAGCTTTAATTTGTAGTTGCCAACTATGTAATCTCCATTCACTAAGCAAATACAGCATATCCTTCTTTGCAAGCATCCTCGACAAAGAGCAATCCTCCGTTCCTTGCATAATCCTCAAGGAAATTCAAAGCTCTTCCCATTGTGTTTCACTGCTGACCTCATTCTTAGCACATTGCAAATGTGTTTACTATAGACCAGTGTTCTGAGGAGTTTCCAGAGAATAACAGTTACACATCCTTAAACAGAAACAAACATTGGATTAACGCCTGTTCTTCTACCCAGTGGACAGCAGAGATTATAAAAACCCATATTCTGAAGGAAGTCTAAAAAGGATAGAATGAAAAAAGGGAGTAGTTATGAAGTCCGTAGGTATATCATCCTCTGCCAAAAACCATGGATTTCTTCAAGTTGCTTTTGTTCTGACTTACTGCCAATCAGAGAAAGTTGCTGCAGATCTCACCACAGTCTTATTGGGTTTGTTCATCAATTAACATAAAACAAGTAAATTGATTATCCAGGTCAGAAAAGGGCTTAGGTCATCGATCTGAAGAAGGGTTCCAACCCAAAACGTCACCTATCCATGTTCTCCAGCAACGCTGCCGAGCCTGCTAAGTTACTCCAGCACTTTTTGTTGTTTTGTTTTCTGCAGTTCATAGTTTCTACATTTTGTTGCTTTGGGATCACTGTTCTATACAAGTTCGATATGTTGCAAACATCTTCATTACACTTTTGCCACCTGGTGTTCTGCAGCGGGTGAGATTTACATCTGGAACTCTTCAGTCAGAGTTGCACAGCATGGAAACAGGAGCTCCAGCCCAACTTGGCCATGCTGATCAAGATGCTACATTAATGCTAGTCCATTTGCCCATATTTCTCTAAACCTATCCAATCCCTGCACCTTTCTAAATGTTGTTTAAATGTTGCTACCTCAACATCCTCTGACAACTCGTTCCATACACTCACTGCCATCTGTGAAAAAGTTGCTCCTCAAGTTCATATTAAATCTTTCCACTTTCAAATCACCATAAACTTATGCCCCCCCCCATGTTCTTGAGTCTCCTCTCCTAGAAAAAAAGAATGTGTATTCACCCTATCTATTCCTCCACTTATTAATGATGCCAAATATGATTATACTTAAACAATTCAATTCATGCTGTAAGTTGTGATGTTTTAGCCAAATGCTGCAAAAACACATCTCGAATTACCTGATCTATTCTTAAGGTCAGTCAATGAAGTTTCCAAGTCCTGCATATACTCGAGACTTTGTTTCTTCTCCTCTGAAAGTGCATTCACCTGCAGAAACAACATGATCAATAATTGCATTGAGATAGGAAAGACCGTTTAATCAATGTGCATTCTCAGGTGGAGATACTTCTGCTGGAGATTAATCTAACAAATTGTGCAAGCACTTCCCATGATTATATCCAATAGAATTCTTAGATTTTGTTTATGAAATTATTTAAGCATTGTAATCACAATTTGCAAACCAAAAATGAATTAAAAATAGGGAATATTAGAAACACTTAGTCAGGCAACAAACCTGGGGCAAAAGTCATATTTGGATTTCAACATCCAGTAATGAAAGCTATAAATTATATCTGGATCTTATATTCTCACTGGCTATTTTGCTAAGCTTATTAGATCTACTCAGTCATTGTTTGTAGACAAAAAGGCAGTGCTACGCATATAACAGTTCATGCTACATGCAGTTGTACATCAATCCAGTTTTTAACTTTTTAGAGGAGTCCGTACAAAAAAAAAGTAGTTGATTGACTTCTAGATTCTGGGTCATTTACCAGCTGGTTTATGTATTTAAGTACATTAAGTTAATCAATCACATCACAAGAACATGCAAACATTTTCAATTCTAATTTCAGCGCACAATCTGTAATAGTTTGTTCAACCATTACAAGGATCTGTACAGTGGGATTTTGGCTGGCATTTTATTGCATTCACTCTTGTGGTTTATTTTTTGGATGAATGTGGAGAGTTCCCAGAGGGTTCAGAACCACCGATCTCTGCTGGTTTTTGCATTGATAAAATAGTGTTGCTCTTCACTGTGAGCCAGTGTCTCAAAGTGTCATCTCCAGTGAAAGCACATGGTTCCCATTGGCGACTGGTGACAACAGAGGCCCTTTAGTTGACTATTTGCTATGGATAGTGTGAACATTCCAGACAAGTATATAACATTCACAAGCTATGGGGAGAGTTTGAGCAGGCTAGGACCTTATTCCTTGGAGTGCAGGAGGCTCAGCAGTGATCTTGCAGAGGTGTATCGAAGCATAGTGAATAGATAGGGCAAATGCAGTTTTTTCTTAGGTTAGAGGAATCAAGAACTCAAGGTCATGGTTTTAAGTTGAAAGGGGAAAGATTTAATAGGAACCTGAATGGGCAACTTTTTCACACCAAGGGTAGTGGGTATATGGAACAAGGTGCCAGAGGAGGTAGTTGAGGCAGGGAGAATAACAACATTTAAAAGTCATTTGGACAGGTACATGGATAGGAAAGGTTTAGAGGAGTATGGATCAAATGAAGGTAAATGGGACGAGCTTACATGGGGCATCTTGGGCGGCATGGCTGAGTTGGGCCGAATGGCCTGTTTCAGTTCTGTCTGACTAAGAAATCTGCAAAATAGCCAGTGGGGAAGAGGAAACAAGTTTGAAAACATGAAAATATCATGATGTGGAATGCAATGAATGGTAAGTCAGTGGATAAAGATTTAACAACAGCATTAGAAAAGGGAACTGGTATACAGCCAGAAAGCAAAAATATAATAGGCAAATTGGGCAGCTGCTTCAAAGAACCCGCAAAGGTTATTTAGGTACCAAACAACTAAGCTGCACTGCAAGATTTTGGGATATGTTGCATATCCAAAACCAGTCTGCACCATAAGGTGAAAAAGACATAATCTTATCTTACCCGAATATGACAGAAACAATCCCATAGTACTTGGATATCAAGTAAATATTTGAATTCTAAAACTGAACACATTACATGTGTTTTCAACAAAAAAAAGGAAATATTTGTCCTTTGAGTGCAAGTTGGAGCAACACATTCACTACAGATTTAGGTCTTACTGTTACCACTAACTTGTGCTGTAAGCTGTTGAACTTTCTCTTGCCAGATTCTGCCCTCCTCCTGCAGCTTCTGAGCGTACTGATCTCTTTCGGCAAGAAGCAACCGCAGTGACTCTGACACCTGAAACCAACCACAACCGAAAATCAAGATCCATTTTAAAATTAGTGCTTTCTGCGTTATATGAATACAACTTAGGTTAGCAGGATTTTTAATTTGAAATCTTAAATCCTCTTCCAATATATCATGAGTATGTGAATTAAAAAAAATTATTACAACTATATTGTTAGAAAATGACACTTGATATTTAGCCTGAAGGTTCAGCCATCCCTCAACCCAAATGATAGAACATAGAATAGCATAGGAACAGGTCCTCAGCCCAAATCCAGTCTGAATATGATGCCAAGTTAATCTAATCTCCTCTGCCTGCATATCCATGTACCTAGTTAGAAGCCTGTTAAATGCCACTGCTTCCTCCACCGCCCCTGGCAGCAAGTTCCAGACCCCTACCACGCTCTGTAAAAAAAAAAATCCCCCCACATCTCCTTTAAATATTACCACTCTCACCTTAAAGCTTGGGCCTTGACATTTCCACCCAGGGAAAAAGACTGTCTCCCGTATGTGTATCTCTCAATCTTATATACTTCTATTGGGTCTCTCCTCAGCCTCTAACATTCTGGGGAACCAATCCAAGTATGTCCAACCTCTCCTAGATAATGCCCTCTAATCCAGGCAGTTTTAGGCTATTTTTTATTGCCCTTTCAGATAAATGAATTTATTTCTACATTGGCATACATATGCACCTGAATACCCGAGTATTGACCAATTGCAAAATAGCAAGTGACTGAACTGATAGCTCCAAGATCTTCTCACACTATTACATCCTCCAAAAAGTTTGCTCAGATTGGATTCTGCTCAAGCTGTTTTTCCCAACTCTCTGAAATAGCTGCAACCATACTTCCGAGCAAGTAGACAAAAAAAACAGATGTTGGAATCTTGTGTAAAATACAAAGTGCTGGAGGAACTCAGCACGTCAGGCAGCATCCGTGGAAGGAATGGACAGGCAACGTTTTGGATTGGGATCCTTCTTCAGATTCTGACCCACAAGAGCTTTTCTTATGTTCCTCGCTATTTTCAATGTGGCCTACAGAAAACCGAGCGCATACTAATCACACAGAAGTCAAGAACTCCATGTCATACACAAAGGATTGAGGCCCAACCAAGTGATTTTGACCCACAGAATCCTTACCTGCATCAACTGTGCCTCTAACTGATTTTTTTCTTCAAGAACCACGTATAGCTGCTGATTAACTTCTGGCAACGCCGACTGATTTGAGAACTGAAGGAGACAAAATAAAACGATTCTTACCAAAACATCTTAAACTTTGATCCGCATTATAAATATACTTATAATATTCAACACAAACCCTCAAATTGACAATGGTGGGATAGGATGTTGTTTTCTATGGACTTGGAAATTGGGTAAACAGAAACATCTGTGGATAACTGATAAAGATCCTTATATTGTTTAAGAAGGTACTGCAGATGCTGGACCCGTTTCCTGTTGTGAAGAAGTTTTGTGATCAACCGTTTGTGATAGATTAACCATAGTATGACAAGTGATTGTATAATGACAAGTGTGCTTTGAATGGATTCGGCCTATGATTGATATGAGTATTGTGTTAAATGTCATTTCTGTAACTCTGCATAAGCATGTGACCACTTTTCCTACACACTATAAAAGACCTTGTAAGTCTTCGTTCATTAGAGTGGTGGCTCAGGAGAGTCAAGTGTCTGTTGCTTACTTGACTCTGTATCCCTGACCCTCTCGCCACCAAGATCAGTAAAGCTCGAGTTGGTTTACCTAACCCATTGTGTGTTGTCTGTTTTTAAGTGAACTTTATCAGAAAAGAAAACGCTCCTTGGGCAGATCTAGCGAAACACCTCTCCAAATCCGTAACCTAAGGTCACCCAACAGTTTGTCAGATAGTTGGCATGGCGAACAAGGTAGAACACTAATTCCAATTTGTAAAGTCAATTATGAACTAGGAACATTTTTTCAAAAGTGGTGAGAGCATACAATATTGAAGTAACAAGTCAGCACAGTGTGCATTGAGCGAAGGGGCATGAACATCACAGGATTTATACCCTTCAATCATTTGTTAGGATACTGTCGTTATTCCCTTTAGGGCTGTCTTTTGCTTCCCACCTCTTCTTGAGCCCTTACTACTTGATGTACAAGTTTAATGATTGAATCATCTCGACTAGAAATAGGCTGTGGGCCGAGGAGCTTTATTCCAGTGTTTTGTGACCCAAGTCACCAAACTACATGAAATTTTCACATATTGTGTAAAAAAATCATATAAATCACTCCTGAAACTCGTCATGAACAAGACTTACGCATTTTCATTAAATTAGAGAAAAACCGGAAAAATTTCGGGTATTTTTAGTCCAATCAAAGCACGTTTAACATTGAGTTGTAAGCCAGTTGGCCAATCACGCGCTTTGTTTCAGGCTAGCTAGGCAGGGAGCACTGAGAGGGCTTCACCGATGCCTGTTTTACTGGAGATTCCGATGAAGATTTTTTCTAGTTCTGTGGAATACATGTCGTGGAAACTAGCAGCAGGGTAATTGAATTTAGTGAGAAAAGCATGAAGAAGTCTGAAGAATGTGCAGCTAAGTGGAATAAAGTCTTGAAAGCAATGTCCCTGCCTGAGGTGCTGCTGTCAAATTTTGTGAATCAACTGGAACTGTAAAGGTAAGATCTAAAGTCTGAATTAATGAAAATGAATCTGTATGCACTTTAATTAATTTAATTGCACCTTTATAATGTGAAAAAATGAGATTTGGAGGCTGTACATTCACTCATTCATTCACATTCATACACTCATTCATACATTCACCTGTTGCTAGCTTCCTCCGCCTTCTTTTTGTTATGTTTTTGTTATGTTTGAAGAGTGTTTTTTGTGGGTTTTTTTAAATGTTTTTATGTGGGGGAAGAGGGTACAATAAGGGGGATACCGTCCTTCAGTCGCTTCCTTGAGAGGATGCGACTATTATTCGAGTCGCGTCCTCGCCCCCCCCCCCCCCACTCCGGCAGCAGCGGAGCAACGTTGGAAACATCGCGGGGCGGGCGATGCCTTACCGGGGATCGCGGTTTGGAGCTCCGGAGTGCTGGGCCTGCTGCACCGACAGCGCGGAGCTGCGGTTCGCAGATCTCCCAACGCGGGCGGCGCTGACCAACATCGTCGAGTCCTGCGACTCCACCCGGCTCGGCCTGTGGACTCCGGTGGGAGGTGGCTGATCAGCAGCCCGGACCTCCAGATCAGCCACCTCCCACCGGAGTCCGCAGGCCGAGCCGGGTGGAGTCGCAGGACTCGGCGATGTTGGTCAGCGCCGCCCGCGTTGGGAGCTCCGGAGTGCTGGGCCTGCTGCACCAACAGCGCAGAGCTGTGGTTCGTGGAGCTCCCAACGCGGGCGGCGCTGACCAACATCGCGGAGTCCGGATGATCTGGAGGTCCGGGCCGCTGAGGATGTTCTCCGTCGGGGTTCCACCGTTCCCGGCGAGAGGGCCTGAGCATCGGGCCGTCCGTGGCGGCGACTGCAGGTGCTCGGGAGGCCCCGACTACGGGTGAACATCTGGGAAGATCGGCGGGGAGGCTGGCTGGACTATGGTACCTTCCTTAACTTTGGTGCCGCTGTGGGATTATGTTGTGTGTGGACTTCTGTGTTTGTGCTTTAAAAAAAAAAAAATGTTTATTTATTTATTATTTATTTTTATGTTACTTGACTGTAAGGAAAATCCATTTCGTTGTCTCTAAAATGAGATGACAATAAATTGAATACAACAACAACAATTCACTCGTTCATTCACTCATTCATTCATGAAGTACATGAACTATATATATATATATATAGGTATAATCATATAGTTTAAATGGACTGCAACACGGAAATAGGCTGCCCATGGTGTAATATGGGCATTGGCCACTAGATGGCGCTTACTTTCCCGATCTTATTTTCTAATTAGTTTAATTAATTAATGTGCAGCTTTTGGCAATGACGAGTTATGACATCCTTCTCACTTATATTTCATCTAAATCTGTGGAAAATTTCATGTAGTTTGATGACTTGGGTCACGAAAACTGGATTCTAGACATATTTTTGATGCTCGGCCCACAGCCTAAAAGTGGGAAGCTATAATCTGAAATCTATAAGCTGCCCCACCTGTTGAATCATCAGCTCAGCCATTTCCAGTTTCTTGTGCAAATCTTCAATGTTGTTTCTCATAGTTTCATTTTCCGATAGCCTGGACCGCAACTGTTCTGAGAGTTCAGAATTTTGCTGTTTTATCTCCTCACTCATTTTACTGCAAGTCAAATACAAATAGTTGGTTTATCAGTTTGTTTTTTAAAGAATACAATTAGTTATGTCGCATTTAAGTCAGTAAATCTGTTTTGTAACTCACTTTAGTTTGTATACTTCTTGTCGCAGGTTCTCTCTCTCTTTTTCAATCTCTTTGCTTATCTGTAAAGACACGTTTCAAAATAATATTAAGCACATTTTATTTCCCTAAATGAGAAGTTGGACTTTCTGTTGAAGAATTAGCCATTTACTTTGTCAGACTGTTTGTGTTGGGATGAGATGGAGGACAGTGTGCGTTCCAGTTCTGTCACTCTTTGCCTCGATTGCTGCAACTTGTTACTTAAATCTTCCACCTCACCTAAAAGGAAAAAATAAAGACAAAGATTAGAATTCAAGCTTTCCAGCAAACTACCAACGTTTTCCTCAAAACAAAATCACGATTAGGTTGGCAGAGAAACATGGGTCTAATAATTCAAATGGCTTTACCTGATTTTAGCCTTGCTGCCTGCTGTGTGTGGACCAAAGCTGTCTGGAGCTCCGATTTCTCAGATACCAAAATTCCAATGGTCTGAATGTGAACCTGGAGATACAATTAAATTATTCAACATTCTCAATGATTCTCAGTGCAAGATGGTGCTGCAACCTGGCGGCTCTCTGCATGCTGTTCCAGAACAGGATCTATTGTACTCACATATAGTATGATTTCGGTTTAGGTTTACTATTCCCACATGTACTAAGGTATAGTGCATAACTTTGTTTTGCATGTTACCCAATCAAATGGATACCATATATAAATACTATCAAGCCAAACTCAAGTACAACAGTTAGAGTGAAAGGAAAGATACATAGCGCATATTACTGGGAGGCATGTAGAACAAGCTTTTCACTGCATCCCTATACATGTGGCAATAAATAAACAAAACTATACAACAATATTTAATAAATTTGTTTAAAGAACGTGGCCATCACGACAAGGGCATTGTTTATTTGCTCTGATCCGATACACGGTTCTGAATCAATGACATGGGTGCACCTGGAGTTACGTCTAAGCCAGAGCAGGCAAGGTGGGTAGATTTCTGTCCCTAATGATTATGGTGTGTTTAAAAAAACAAAACAAATAGGATGGTAACTGCATACTTACTTAAACTAGACCGACTGCTTTTTGAAAAATTCCAGATCAATTTAATTCTAAATTCCCCAGTAGCATCAGGTTTCATCCTTGCCACAAATTACATTTGGCACAGTCAGAATATGTAGTTCAGCTGACTACTTTGGGTCAGAGTTGCACAGGCACTTTAGCCCAGCATGTCCATGCTAATCATGATGGCCATCTTAGTTGGTTCCATTTACACACAGTCGCCCGATATCCCTCTGTACCTTTCCTATTCATGTACCTGTACAAATCTCTTTTAAATGCTGTTATTGTGCCTACCCCAATTATTTCTTCTGGCAGCTCATTCCAGAAACCCACCACCCTCTGTGTGAAAACTGTACCAGGCAGTAAGTGCCGTTGAGCAGAGACCACTGGAGAAAAAAACCTTGCATCTTGACGAACTTACTTGGAGCTGTTCTCTCATTGATGCATGTTCTTTGAAATATTTCTGTTCGGAATCTTTCTTATCCTAAGTAAATATGGATATATATTGTAAATATAACATCATATGGTGCAAACAAACAAACTTTCAAGAATAAAATGAAAGCAGGTTACAAATCTAATCCACTTAACATCTCATGTGCTGAGTAGGGTAATAAGACCCACAGGTATAAAACAAAGAAAATCAGAGATGACAAGGTTTTAGGAAAGCATGCAATGGTTTGAATGAATCACTGAAAACGGTGTGACTTTGCAATTCGCTTTGACTTTGACACTGACTTTGCAAAAAACTGAACAGTAAGGCACAGGTGAATCGTTCAAATGTAATCTGAAATAGAAAAAGAACTTTAGGTTTTTGCTTTTAACAAGCTACGGGAGGCAACTTGTGTGTGTAATTTCCAGGAGAAACCACTGGATGGCAGTCAGGGACTGAAATCTTGACAGAGTCTAGCAATCATTCAACAAAACAAATTGCTGGAGGAACTCAGAAGGTCAGACTGCATCTGTGGAGGGAACGGACAGATGAGGTGTTGGGGTGGGATTGTTCTTTAGGTGGATGGAGCAGGAGGGGTGGGGGGGGGGGAGAAGACCAAAGTATGGCAAATCAAGAGGGATTTTGAAAGGCTGGAGGTGAAAATGAGACATAAGGGTGTCAGATAGGAGAGGAGTGAAATGTAATGCCCAAAGGAGGGAAAATGGGTGGATGGGGATTAGATTCAGATTAATTTGTCACATATACCATTGTGCATTGAAATTCCTTGCTTGCCTGAAGCCCAGAGTAAACAGTGTACCTACAGTACAGATGCTCCCCGATTTACGATGGTCCGACTGACGATATTTTTGACTTTACGATGATGCAAACGCCTGGGCAACGGTCACGTGATCAAATTGTATTTAATGCATTTTCGACCTACGATATTTTCGATTTATGATGGGTTTATCGGAACGTAACCCCATCGTGGGTCGAGGAGCAGCTGTACTGATAAATGCAACCATAAACACGATGACAAGTAGAAAAGAGCAGGATTGTGTACAGATTGTCGTGCAGGTGCAAAGATGTTAGTGCAATAGCAAATTTCCCAACAATTCACAGTAAGAGTGGGCACAGTAGATGAATGCACAGCTCATGAGCTAGTACAAGGATTCAAGTTTCCGGACCATAGGGTTCTCTTTGGTGAGCAATGGTGATTCATACAAGAGGGATGGGTTGCATCTGAACTGGACGGGGAAATCAATATCCTGGCAGAGAGATTTGCTGGAGTTACTTGGGAGGGTTTAAACCAGTCGGGCTGGTGTGGTACCCAATGCAGTAGTGAGGCAAATGAGAAAGTTGAAGCAAATATAGAAATTAAAAATAACAAGTTCAGTAGACGGGACAGGCAGAGCATGGTTGGGAGCGAGGGAGATTGATGATTTTAAATGCCTGGCAGGCAAGACTGATGAATTCAGGGCATAGATAGGTATATAGGATTGGGATATTACAGAAACATGGGCAGTAGAGCTATTGCCTTACAGCGCCAGAGACCCGGGTTCGATCCTGACTACGGGTGTTTGTCTGTACGGAGTTTGTACGTTCTCCCCACGACGTGCGTGGATTTTCTCCAAGATCTTTGGTTTCCTCCCACACTCCAAAGACGTACAGGTTTGTAGGTTAATTGGCTTAGTATAAAATGTAAAAATTGTCCCTAGTGTGTGTGGGATCGCGTAAGTGTGCGGGGATCACTGGTGGGTGTGGACTCAGTGGGCCGAAGGACCTGTTTCCGCGCTGTATCTCTAAACTAAACTTGGCTGAAGGAGAGACGGAGCTGGCAGCTCAATGTTCCGGGATACAATGTTACAGGGTGGATAGAGGTGGAGGTAAGAGGGGGGCAAGTAGTTGAGGAAAAAATATCTATGTGGCATTTAGAGAGATCACAAGTGGTGTTTCACATGGATTGATCCTGGGTCCACTATTGTTCATTTTTTACGTTCATGATTTGTAAATTAATATAGATGGCATTGTTAACAACTTTGTGGATGACAGTACAATTGGTGGTGTCGCAGTCAGCAAAGGAGGTTATTTAAGATTACAATGGGATCTTGGGTCAATGGGTCAACTCAAAGGCAGATGGACTTTAATTCAGATAAATGCAATGTGATGCATTTTGGCAGGACAAACCAGGTCAGCATTTTCACAGAAAATGATAGTGCCCTGAGGAGTGTTGTAGAGCAGAAAGATCTAGGTTTGCATGTTATAGCTCCACAAAGATGGCGACACTAGGTGGACAGGGTCGTCAAGAGGGCAGTTATCGGTCAGGTTATTGAGTACAGGAGTTGGCACATCATGTTACTGTTGTGCAAGATGTTAGTAGGGTTACGTTTGGAGTACTGTAAATCATTATGGTCACTCTGCCATAGGAAGCCATCATTAAACTGGAAAGGAGACAGCAGAAATATTTACAACAATATTATCAGGTCTGGAGGGTTTGAGTTGCAAAGGAAAGGCTGGCACTTTTATCCCTGCAGCATAGGAGGCTGAGGGGTGACCTGCTGTACGTTTATAAAATCACAAGGGGCATAGACAAGATGAATAGCTACAGCCTTTCCTCAGGGGAGGGAAATCCAAAATTAGAGGGCAAAGGTTTAGGTGAATGGAATTAAATTTAAAAGGAGTACTGAAGGACAACTCAGTTGTGGAAAAAGTTGCTCCTGAGATCTCCTTTAAACTCATCATGGATGAGTTACGAGGGCAAATGGCAGAGCCAAGAAGAAGATAGAAAATTGAGGAATATGGGCCAGGTCTAGGCGTATGGGACTAGCTTGATTAGGCACCTGGTTGGCATAGATGAGTTGGGCCCAATAGCCCATTTCCATGCTGTAAAATTCCATGGCTCTTTAAGCAATATTTACTTCCTCCATTTAAGATCTTGGTAAAATTCCAAAATCACTTTAGAATTCCCTATTCGACAGCTTGCTTACAAAAGTGGGTGAAGCCTAATGCCAGAATTATGTAGGTACTTAGTTCTTAATGCATCTGCAATAATTGAAAACTGATAGCTGCTTTGCTGTTTAATACCATACAATGATTTCTGGGCAAGTTCAGAGGCTGGGCAGGTAATGCTGTTGATTCTCAACTGGAGGGTGGGGAAGGAAGCATGGGGAGAATTGAGCTTGTAATTTGTCCCTGAATTTTAAGGACGGGACAGAGAGAAAATATAACAGAAAATTTACCAAATAATCAAAAAGAGAAAAAAAGCATTGGTAAAGGCACAGGCCAAGTCACCTGCCAAACCTCCGAATAGTAATAACTCCTTGAAAAGAAGCAAACAATCCAAGCACATCAAAGCTGGTATTTTACCTTCTCCAGTTGACCACTCAGCTCTGTGTTGTGTTTTTTCTGTTCGGAGAAATAAGATGTCAAAATTACAGTGAAATATCCAAACATAAATTTCTTCACATTTTACTCCTACATCCCAGCGTAAACCCGGTGAAAAGCAGCAGTTGCCAAAACTCAAACCACATAAAATGCATCCAAAATATCCTGAATAGAACTGATGAGTTTATTAATGTAAAACTGATACGTTGTGCACACACACACTTTTTTAAATTTTTTATTGTGAGTTAAATTAGGAATGAATAACAATTCAAATTTTAGACCGCTTTCTAAATATGGCCCTACTAAAGTTTGGATTACAGGGAAAAACAGTCAAACACCCAAACTTCCCATAACATTGTTCACACTGAGAAGTTACATAGGGTTCCCAGTTACATGTTCCCCCGCTGTTCACACCGTGGAACATTGGTTTATCGATCCCATGTCAAAACTGAATGTGTATGGTCTACATCTGGTCTTACTATTAGATCACCTAGTTTAGGTCAACAACACCAAATACTAAACTGCTTCCTTCTGCCGGGTCAAACTAATCTAGGATGAACAACCCTCTCCCCCCCCCCCCCCCCCCCCGATTCTATTTTTCCATGTATAACCTTCCTCCATTCACACCAAGCATCAAACACCAAACAAAAGGACTAATCACCATGAGGACATTGACCATCATTTTATATGCTGTGATAAGAGTCCCTCCATTCCTCTTGGGCTGAGTACCCCATTTCTTCCCTTCCTAAATCCCCAATTATTTGCAGTTTCTTCTCCACCTACATCTCCCCTTCATTAATTTGAAAATACTTGTGCAAGAACCTATTTGCAGTTTGCTTCACTTGAACATAAAACTATTGTACATGCTCGAGGTGAAAGATGACTGTTAGAGTGCAGCCACTTTAAGGGTCAGTTTCCATTCACAGCAAGCAATTAATCTACAACAATTCAAGCAATCATGCAACATACAACTGTCATGCTTTTACTAAAAAAATATTCCATGCAGCTACAGTAGTCTGAAAACACAAAGTTACATAACACAGAGAAGTTGATCAGTTAACATTGCAAACTAAAAGTCCAATTTCATCTTTGGAATATTGATTAATTATATTTCAATTCACAAGACACAGATTAGCAATGACCTGAAGACAGCAAGTTTAAAGTTCAATTATTTCAGCAGAGCTACTCATAAGGAGGTGGCATCCTGATGTTGCTGCTATATCTAACTCTGATGTTTTCCGTGCAAGCACATTCCTGGCACATCCCTATCAAAGACAACTGAATGAGGTGCTTTGTGTAAATGTATCCAGATTGTATATTCCAAACAATTTTAATCATAGCACTCAAATGTTAATGAGAAATGTCAGTTGTAACACTACCATTGAGTCACAAGGTTGTGAAACCCACTCCAATGATGGGCGATTGTACTGAATGAGTGTTGCACTGAGGGGTTGTTTATTGGATATTCTCTCAGGTTTATTTAAAGTAATGCAATTGACTATTTCAATGAGGAGCAATGGCATTAGCCATTGTGTCCTGACCAAGATTCATCCCTCAAACAAGAACACGAAGCACAGATCAGAGCCACCATCTACGAGTTGCAGTTTGTGAATTGTGTGTTCAAACTGAGTATCGAATGTCCGACACAAAACTTTAAAAGGGCTTTGGGACATCTGAAATTCTGAATTACTTTCCTCCCTGGATCACAAAATGCCTTGTTTGACACAAAAGACATGTCCTGCCACTGGTTCAAGTCTAAGCACTTGCTGATACAGTGCCTCATCCAAACAAACGGGTGTCAGGGGTTATGGGGAGAAGGCAGGAGAATGGGGTTAAAATAGAAAGATAGATCAGCCACGATTGAATGGCGGAGTAGACTTGATGGGCCGAATAGCCTAATTCTGCTCCTATCACTTACGAACTTATGAAAATTGAGCATCTGCGACAAGGGAAGCTTAATGGATGCCACTAAATATACATACCAATAGGAAAGTTATCACAGATTGGGATTAAACTGATTTTTAAAATTATAAAATTCTACAGCAAACCAAGCTAACAAACCACGCTAAAAGCAAAACATGTTCTTTTGAATTAAAAATGATTGATTCTATCTCCAGCAGGATAGAAATCATTACCCCAACATGATGATTTAGCTGTTTATGTCAGGGGTAAATCAGTCCACACGACTGCAAAATCTTCATGGGGCAGATCTTTCTGGCTCACCTTCAATAGTCTATTTCTAATAAATTGCTGAGCAAAATGGGCATCAAAGCTAATTACAACAGTGGACTTCTACATTAAAATAATTTCACATTACATTTCCCTATTGACATTATAAGGAAATCTACGCGTGACTTATGTATATTTTGAGTCCAACAAACCAGAAAGGAATGGGTTTTAATTGAGTAAAAGGCTTTTCCTTGATTGACTTTCAAAACAGCTATCCATGTTTGCACTATCCACTGGCAGGATAAAAATCTATATTTATTTGACAAGGCTAATGCTGCCAACACACTAGGGTGAGAACAAATGGCCTCAAATAGAACAGCAGCACTGCCCTGTCTAGAGCTGATGTAAGGGAACGCATCAGATAGCGCTGTGTAACCAAATACATTGGACGGCCTATAGTCAGAGTGATGCAGCCAAAGAAACTAAAACGTCACCTATTCATGTCTTCAAGTGATGCTGCCTGAACCTGCAGAGTTACTCCAGCGCTGCTTTTTTCTTTCTGCACAAATCCCCCCAGTTTAGCATCTCTCCGATTAACTGGCTTTTTCCATACATGTGTTAAAAGCTTCCCATTTGACCAAAATTTTAAACTCTGCTCATGCATTTTGCTGAGTCAATGCTGTGCTGGGGAGGGGGGGGGGGGGGGGGGGTGATTTCTTCCATATTCTCATGTTTCATAAAATAATGCATTTAACTATTTTAACCAGGATTAGAGAAGCTATCGCTGCTGTCCTGGCCAAAATTTGCAGTCTCCTTTAGTGATAAAATCAATTACTTGTGGGTGTGAAATCCCATGCTTCAGAAATAAAAGGCTATGGATCTCAAACCAAAAGCATCAAATCACAGGTACTGATCTCCCCGCCATCATGGGGATCTACGGGAGGTACTGTCTCAAGAGGGCATCCAGTATCAAAGACCCACATCATGCTCTCAATTTACTACTATCATCGGGAAGGTGGTACAGGGGCCTGGAAAACCGTGACCACCAGGTTCAACACCAGTTTCTTCCCAGCAACTATTAGGTGCTTGAACACTGCACAACACTGACTTCAGCAATTATTATCTTTTATGGATTATGTCTTTGGTTGCACTACGGGCTTCAGCTTTTGCACTATCATGGTTATCTATTATGGTTATTAATTTATTGTTTTTATGATTATTATTATCTGTGTTATTGCATTTACAGGCCTGTTAAACTGTTGAGGGTACAGTAATTTAATTATTCCATTGGCGGTACATATGACAATTAAATCCTCATTTCTCAATAGTCAAGACAAGAGTGTTTAATTGTCGTATGCAACAACAATAGAACAAAGAAATCCTTACTTGGAGCAGCTTAACAGGCCTGGGACACTACACACAGATAATATAAAATAAACAATATTCATTAAATCAATAACCCCAATATTAGTACAAAAAAAACTTGAGGTTCTTAGCGCAATCAAAGAAAGTCCATAGTTCGAAGATAGACACAAAATGCTGGAGTAACTCAGCGGGACAGGCAGCATCTCGGGAGAAAAGGAATGGGTGACGTTTCGGGTCGAGAAAAGGTCTGAAGAAAGGTCTTGACCCGAAATGTCACCCATTCCTTTTCTCCAGAGATTCTGCCTGTGTTACTCCAGCATTTAGTGTCTATCTTCGAACTTCGGTTTAAACCAACATCTGCAGTTCCTTCAAAGTCCCTGGTTCGTTGGTAGAGATGTTGTGCAGCGTTCTGCAGCCTGATGGTTGTTGGAAAAAGCTATTCTTGAACCTGGTGATCACAGCTTTCAGACGCCTTCTTCCCAATGGTAGCAGCGAGATGAGAGCATGGTCAGGTTGATGTGGGTCTTTGATGATGCTGGCTGCCTTTTTGACGGAATGCATGCTATAGATCCCTTCAATGATGGTGAGGTTTTTTACCCGCGATGGCCCAGCTGGTGTTCACCACTTTCTGTAATTTCCTTTGGTCCCTGACTTTTGAGTGGCCGAACCAAGTCGTGGTGTAACCAGTCAATATGCTATCTACTGTACACAAACTCTACACATTTTCACTGGGTTTTATTTTTCCCCATGTCTATTGATCATAAATATCAGAACCTGGATTTCAGATAACATATCTGGCCTTCCAACACAAGACAATTCCAAGGTAGAAGATTACTATTCCCCCACATATGCTCCACTTCAGAAATATAATTTTTTCCCTCTAGTGTTGAAGATTTTTTTTGAAGCTCAAAACAATTATTTGGTCATTGGATAATAAATAGTATCTTGGGGACAAGAACTTCTTCCAAAGGAACATGCCTTCATTCCAATCAGTCTGAAGAAGGGTCTCGACCCAAAACGTCACCCATTCCTTCTCTCCAGAGATGCTGCCTGACCCACTGAGTTACTCCAGCATTTTGTGCCAACCTTCATTCCACTTGTTGCCTTGCATTTGAATGTGTCTCCATGCCAAGGGGGAAATTAACATAAAACATGAACCCTACCACCACATCAATTCACTGATGAACTGTGCAGATCTTAAGAACATGACGCATTTTGTCAAACTGAAAAGAAATGGAAAAGAAAACGTCATGCCAAACAAACAGTGCTCATTCAGGAACTAGTGCTTAGGCAGGTTAGGAACCAGCTGCTTTCCCATTTTCTTGTTGAACACATTGTGAATAAGTTAAGAGCACTTATTTAAAAGGATATTGGCCCAAAGTACAGGACCAGTGCTGACATTTGCAAAAGGTCAAGAACAAAATATAATTCACCAAACATCCTTCTCACAGCAGTGAATCAATTTGGCATTTAAAGGGTTGAACAAATTTTATGTTCTGACTGTCTGCACATTCGCAGACTGCTGAAGTGAAAATTAACAACTGGAAACTAGGCCAGTCTGAAAATGGATACATGATTCACTGCAGCCACATTTAAGGGAAAAGGTGCAGTGTGACAGAGATGTGATCTAGATCTAATAGTGCATTGAGATTGTTCTGTGGAGCAGCCTTGTCAAGAGGTTTGAACATTCTGTCAATATTTTTTTTACAATTTAAAATAAAGAACCAGGAGTATTTTTTTAGTTTTTTTTTTTTTTAAGTCATTTGATAGGCAGGTAATGGCTCTTTTCTCCACTGTCAGTTCATCTTTGTAAATTCTGTTATTGCCCAATGTCACAGCATTTGGAAAAATCTGCATTGGAAATAACAGACATGCCCTTCGACTTGTGCAGTCCATCAATTTGTGATGCTAACTCTTATGTTATGTATGATTACAAATATATGGAGTTCATACATTTCAATTGGCTTTTGAAAATATGTGATTTTTGTTTCAAAACCTCTCAAAGATTCTAACACGCAAAGTTTGTTCAAAGTATGGAGAGATCCTGGTGGTTCAATGATTGACATGTAACAGTTACTGCTAATTCCAATGCTTTTACTCCATCACTGCACATTTCAGAATGGGAGTGTGTTTTTCTAGGTAATAAAAATAATGCTGGCGACTATTATGCAAAGACAAGGCATCCTCTGGAATCCACTGCTTTGAGCTTCAGCAACATTTAGGCCTTGCAGGTGATCTAATAAACGGGCCGTGCAATACACTTCCAGAAAAAAAAATGCAAATGCAAGACATGAACAAAAAAAAAGAGTAAGAGGAAAAAAGATGATTAGATGAAAAAATGGACTTCTTTCAAGCAGTGTAGATGATAAACCAACCAAGAAAACCCTGGTTACACTGCACTTAACTTTTGATAAAACGATAATATATAGCTGGTATGTCTTTAATACCATACAGAACATGAGGATAATATTAACATGTACAATGCAAAAGCAGCTCCGTTAACCAGCCTTGAAACATTTAGTTTGATGAGAACTGATCAACTTCTTTTTACCATGCTGTTTAAATTAAGTTGGTGGAAATGCACAATGGTATCCAGATATAATCTTATGCTGCTACAACAAACTCCGCATGCCCTTACCAATTCCTCTATCTTTGTACATAATTCTTTATTTGATACATTGCTGGAGTCAAGAGCTATAGTCAGCTCTTGGTTTCGTGTCTGCGTACACATGCAGATTCAGAGAGTGGAGGAACAAAAAGATGAAAAGAAAAGATAAATTAATAAAAGTGAACAGTTATTGTTGGTTTCTACCAGCGCATGCTCAAAAAGAAAATGAAACTGTACCAGTCCATCCATGGAATTTAGTGACTTTGCACAATGCTCTCACTTTAAAAATTGGAATTCTGAAATTTCGTCATCCAAAACTGTTTTATATTCTGTTACTTTCAGCTTCAAGGATCATATGCCAATTATTACTCTATTCAGCATTTAGTCAACTCCACTTAATTAGTGCCTTTTTTGTCTGGAAATGAACAGAAGCATCTGCTGGCTTTAAATTAAGCAATTCTAACACAACAGGGTCTCAAAACACATTATTTTGAATTAAACAGATAATTCTATCTTTCTCAAATTAAGGGTTGCCGGTATGAAGAAACCTTTACGAGGCAGTTTATCCATCCAAGATAATTTGGAGTTTGTTTGAGGAGTTGCAAAGGAAATAGCTAAACTAAGTTCTATCTCAATAGAGAATTTATTTGACTCAGGTTATTTTATCATTGATATCATGAAAACCCCAGTTTGAAAGAATATTGGAACCATATCATGTGGAATCATTATTTTGGATATTAATTTTGTCCAGTCTACTGGCTAGCAAAAACAACTTGTGCCTTAAAAACAAAAATAAAAATAAATTGACCTGAGGTGATAGATATCTCTGTACCTATAGATGTTGCTTGACCTGTGGACTCTCTCCAGCATCTGTATTGTGTTTTGTTTTCAATTACTGTTATGCGCTGTTATTTTAGCAATGCTACTACCACAACCTTCAAAATAAAAGGTCATGGCTACCATTGGATAGACATTTATTTAAAGTCAGCAATGTTATTCTTTATTCAAATTTATAATAAATGTGTCACTTGCACAAATGTGGAGGTAGAAAGTTATTAGCATCCTATTGCTCAACATTCTAAAAACTCCACTATTCATAATTAGGAAAATTCTGGACTACCATTAAATTACCTTCAAAATATTATTTTCACTACACCAGATTAGAAGTGATGCAGATGTCGACATATTTTGGCTTTATCACATACAGATGCCATTACCCAAGTGTCTAGCATTTAAGTAAACATAATTGGGATGGCAACATATCTTCAAAGTATCTTTGAATGCTGCAATGGGCCATATGTCAGTGCCAGATGGAGTTATCCGTCACAATATAATGGCCCAAAAATAGTGTGGTGCATGGACAAGATCCAGTTTCATCTACTTTTTCATTAGCTACAAGCCACAATCATATACAGATCACTTTATCAATTATATTCACTATAAATTATACAACAGGTGCAGAGATATTTTGAAACGGGATACAATTTGCTTTCAATCCACTGAAGAAAGTGATCAATTATCGATGCAGCAGGGACAATTTGTGCATTGAGGACAAAAATAGCCAGAGTTTGTGATTGCTGCACCTCAAGTTGCAGATTAGGAACGTTTTTGCAGACAAACTAATCAGTTGAAGGTCAAATGTCCTGTGAACAAGTTCAAGTCACACATGAATAATGGCCAGCAATTGATGCAAGTAGTCATTGCTTCAGCAGGAATAACAAGCATGATCTGGGTAGAATTAAAGAGGAAACTAAATAAAAATAAAATTCTGCATAAAATATTTGAGACAAACCTATTGTTTTATGGAAGAGGTTGTACAACTCAAACCTATGCACTTGCAGAAACATAGAAAAAAGCTATTTAGTCTCTCCTCACTGTTCAAATATTCATTGAGATCAATGGATGATCAGTGACCTTATAACCAGACTTTCCTCATGTCTCTTTACACATCTGATTAATAAAAATCTGTTAAACTCAGATGCTAAACTTACAAATTATGTCGAGCATGAATTGACATTTGTGGAACAGCGATTGAAATTTCTATTGTAAGTGTTTTCTAAAGTCACTTAGAATTTTAAACATTGACTCCAGGTCCTAATCAATATCTGGTGAAAGTATTTTTTTCTCTATCAATACAATCTGCTTTGCTGAATATCCTGCTAAACTTTATCAAGTCACCACTTCTAAAATTCCAGAGAATATAACTCCTAGGTTCAGTCCCTGTAATTTAATCACTGGAAGCAAGCAAGACTCTGAGAAATCTACACTCTCTCCGAGACCAATTCCTTAATAGGTTTGTAGAAACAACAAACTGTAGATGCTGGTTAAGACAGAGAGCTGGAGTAGCTCAGCAAGTCAGGCAGCATCTCAGCTGAACATGGACAGGTGAAGTTTTGGGTTGGGATTCTTCATCTTCAGACTGATTGTGTGGGGGTTGGGAGGAGACAGATGGATATGAGGAGGGGCAGGACAAAGCCTGGCAGGTAAACGTCGCCTGTCCATGTTCTCGTGAGATGCTGCTAGACCTGCTGATCCAGTAGTCTGCCACTACTCTGTGCCTGTCAGTAGTCTGTTAGTACTCTGCATCTTCTTCTCCTTAATAAGCTTGGTGCCATAAGTTACTCACAATACTCCAGGCCTATTCTGACCACTGGAGCCCAAAAATAATTTCTATCTCTACCTTAGAAGACCACAATTCCATTTGCTTTTTTGATTTTGTTTCCTTATTCCTATCATGGCATTATTTCCTATAGCCACATGTCACTCCTCCCAATGGACCTACTCCCCCCCCCCCCCCCCCCCCCCCAATGTGCCACATCCCAACCTACTTCTCGCCCCTCCCTTCCTTCTGTATTCCCATCTGACATCATCCCTCCTTATTTGGTTCCACTCTCCACCTACCTTTCCTGTTAGATTCCAGAATCTGCAGCCTTCATTACCTGTTCTGTTAGCATCTGTTGCCATCATCATCTGTCCATCCTCAACCCAAATCTTATCTGCCAATCAACCCCTCCACCTATTGCTTGCTAGCTGTTGTCTGACCCCTAGGGCTCTTCCACATATTTACACTGGCCATTTCCTCTCTACTTTTCAAGTCCAGGTGGAGCATCAAATCTCCATTTCCCTCCATAGGTACTGCCTGACTCACCGAGTTTCTCCAGCAGCTCACTTTTTAAAAAAAATGTAAAAAGATTTTCCACCTGAAATTATTCGACATAAGGGTGGGAAATTTTTGAATTTTAAAAGTTACACAGAAAATATTAAGAGCCTCTAAGAAGTAAAATCCCTTCTCAACAGGGGACAGAATGTTATGAATTGTGTCCCCCATTAAAACTTCATCCTTAAAAGTAAGAATCCACTTGCATCATCCTACCTCCAGTTCTTTAGGGCTGACGGCACAAACTCCACTTTCACCATTCACATAAGTTGTCTGGAGAATGGAGAAGGAAAAAGTAATTGTACTCTATTTGACAAGTTATAAAGCTCAATGCCATCACCCAAAACAATATCAAATTGGCCACATACATTGCAATACTGTTTATATGACCTAACCTTGACCAGAAAGATTTTAAAATACGACTTAAGTTCACCTGATTTCCTTTAAAACTTGGGTAGGGAGAAGTAGATCGAGTGACCATCCAGTTGAGAAATTCAGGTGGTGTATTTAAGTGAAGCTCAAATTCAACTGAACATCCTAATGGATTACTGTTTTATGATCTGTTCAGATTTGTTTGCTGAAAAATGATTAGTTTATATAAAGGTCTACAAATGCTGAAATGAAAATAGAAAATTCTGAAGTAATTGGATATAATCAATTGACCATTTTGAAAACATTAAGCTTTTTAAACAGTTGTTGAATGGCATGCTGCATAGGTTCTTTTTTTTAAAATTCCGAGAGCACAATACAAACTTCATGAGCTTTGACTGAAAAATACACGACCAAACTGATGCCTACTAACATAGTTCAATGCATCATTAACCATTAACCAATTTTCTCACACTAAGTCAATACCTATGTGACTGGAGGGGGAGTAGTTCTCTGCCCACTCAAGTTATATTTAACAATTGATCAACACAATTTCATAGACCCACCAGTAATAATTTACCAAGCAAGGTTTCGACTGAGCAATATCAATAAGAAAGATAATTAATTCCATATTTCAAGGCACTGGATTTTCCTAATTTCAGAATGGAAAAGCAGTGCAAGAAACACATGAAGGGATGTTTACCAGAAGTTAGAGGATACAAGAGAGCATTCAAAATAGCACCAATAACCGGAGCATTTGATGGTGTTGGGATGGAAAAGGTTGTTGCAATAAATACAAAAACATTAAAATGTGGAAAAGTTAGAATCTAGTGGAAGGCCATAAGATAATCCAGCAGCCAATCTCTTTTTCTTCAGTTAACAAAGTGTGACTGCATTACAGACAAGACTCAAATTTGCACAGGATAATAAAAAGAGGAAAGGTGGGATTTCATGTGTAATGCAACAATTAGATTTAATTTAAAAAAAATTAAAATTTGGCCCAATGGAATCAGCCTCACCTGAGTCACCAAGCCATTTAATTGAGCAGACAGTTGCCGAAGGCTTTCTGTAGAGGAGACACCCCTATAAAGCGATAAAACAAAAATGTCTGTAAAATTGAACCTCAGATTCTCGACAGTTCAGCAAATTTATTGCGAGAGCCTAGGGTGCAAAGGCTACAGGACGGACATGCAGTTAGCTGTTCCAGACTGCTAATCAATCTCAATACCCTGCATTAGAAATGGTTTATATGCAAAACCAGTTCTCATTCCGAATTTCAAGTTCTGCTGTAAGTGAGATATGTTTGTATGAAGAGAACGATTGGCTGATTTGATATAGCTGCTAGAATGTATATCCACGGACCCAAGAAGCTCCAACCTCTCATGTTGTCTGTGTGGAGTTTGCACATTCTCCCTGGTCCCTGCGGGTACTCTGGCTTCCACCCACTTCCCCGAGACACTTGTGTCAGTGGGTCAATTGGCTGCTGAAAGTTATCCCAGGTACAGAGGGGAATAGAAGAATCTGGGAAGAGTTGAAGGGCATGTGGGGAGAATAAATACAGATTAGTGTAAGTGGGTGGTGGAAGGCCGGCACAGACTTGTTGGGCCAGAGAACCTGTTTCCGTGTTGTTTGACACTATGACTAGACGAATGAAAATGTTCCTTTGATCTAAGCGTCAATGGCAAGCAGCTTCCATAAATCGCACAAAAAGGAGGGAAGCTTTGTTATTCAATGAGGAGATGAGGGGAGGGGATTAAGTTGCTTCTGCACTTATCAAAGGAAAATTTTAATTCTAACTTCCAGTGATCAACATCACTACCCTTATTCTTCTATCTTTAACTTAACTAGTGCTTTATAATTCAAAATTGCTTCAGAAAAAATGTCGTCTTATTTCTGAATGTTGTTCCCCAGGTAAGACATTTTCATTTCCTTTATTTACTGCTTTTTACTGCAAGATGAGTGCAAGAAAAACTATCTAGTTGTGAGAAATTGGTTAGTGAAACATCAAGGATGCTCCTACCTGCCTTCTTCACTTTGGTCTTGTCCAGTTGGATGCAACATCTACACAAGTAAAAATTAAAATGTAAGTGTGTAAAGAAAAGCCACCTTTTCCCAAAAATTTATCCAAAAGGATTTTCCCCAACCAGAGGGAGACACAAGAAACCGCAGATGCTGGAAGCTTAATTTTTTTTTAAAAAAGCTGCTGGAGGAGCTCAATGAGTCAGGTAGTGCCTGTGGAGGAAAGTGTACAGACAACGTTTCAGTTCAGGACACTTCTTCAGACTGTGTCCCAACCCGAAATGTAATTTGTCCATTTCCCTTCACAGATGTTACCTGGCATGCTGAGCTTCTCCAAGAGTTTGGTTTTATTTCCCAACTAGATAACTAGCGCCGAGACCCGGGTTTGATTCCGACTACGGGTGCTGTCTGTACTGAGTTTGTACGTTCTCCCCGTGACCTGCGTGGGTTTTCTCCGAGATCTTCGGTTTCTCCCATACTCCAAGGACGTACAGGTTTGCAGGTTAATTGGCTTGGTAAATGTAAAAATTGTCCCTAGTGGGTGTAGGATAGTGTTAATGTGCGGGGGTGGCTGGTCAGTGGGCCGAAGGGCCCGTTTCCGCGCTGTATCTCTAAACTAATTAACTGGTGCTAGCAAGGAAGAATTTCTATTCTTCCACTGAGCTAACCAAATCTGCATCGGAGAACACAATGAGCAGGTTTCATTCCTCATCTGCCCCTGCCTGCCAAAAGCAGGTATATGGTGTAAACAAGATTATGATGTTGTGGCTTGACTATTATTCCCATAGCAATGAAACATCTATCTAGACATACCTAACTAGAGAAAAATAAGCTGCAAGGATTTAGTTGAACAAATTGTTCTATCATATAGGCTCTCAAGAATCAGTCTTATTACATAGAAACATAGAAAATAGGTGCAGGAGTACTCCATTCGGCCCTTCGAGCCTGCACCGCCATTCAATATGATCATGGCTGATCATCCAACTCAGTATCCTGTACCTGCCTTCTCTCCATACCCCCTCATCCCTTTAGCCACAAGGGCCACATCTAACTCCCTGTTAAATAATGCCAATGAACTGGCCTCAACTACCTTCTGTGGCAGAGAATTCCAGAGATTCACCACTCTCTGTGTGAAAAATGTTTTTCTCATCTCGGTCCTAAAAGATTTCCCCCTTATCCTTAAACTGTGACCCATTGTTCTGGACTTCCCCATGGCCTTCCCCATTCCCCCATTCCCCATTAAACACCATGGCCTTCTTGCACTTGCAGGATTAATTTAACAAAATCATTACATAGGTTGCATTGGAAAGATTAATCACTGAGATCAATTAACATACTTTTAAAATGTAAAGTCACACATCACAAATCCAAATGGGAACTAAAGGAAAAGTGTACATGTTTATATACAGTGCCCTCCATGTTTGGGCCAAAGACACATCATATATTTATTTGCCTCTGTACTCCACAGTTTGAGATATGTAATAGAATAAATCACATGTGGTTAAAGTGCACATTGTCAGATTTTATTAAAGGGTATTTTTATACATGTTGGCTTCACCATGTAGAAATTACAACTGTGTTTATACATAGTCCCCTTTTTTCAGGGCACCATAATGTTTGGGACACATGGCTTCACAGGTGTTTTAATTGTTCAGGTGTGTGTAATTGCCTCCTTAAGGCAGGTATAAGAGAGCTCTCAGCACCCAGTCTTTCCATCACATTTGGAAACCTTTATTGCTGTTTATCAACATGAGGACCAAAGTTGTGCCAATGAAAGATAAAGAAGCCATTATGAGACTGCGAAACAAGAATAAAACTGTTAGAGACATCAGCCAAACCTTAGGCTTACCAAAATCAACTGTTTGGAACATCATTATGAAGAAAAAGAGCACTTGGTGAGCTTACTAACCGCAAAGGGACTGGCAGACCAAGGAAGACCTCCACAGCTGATGACAGAAGAATTCTCTCTATAATAAAGAAAAAAAACCAAACACCTGTCCGACAGATCAGAAACACCCTTCAGGAGTCAGGTGTGGATATGTCAATGACCACTGTCTGCAGAAGACTTCATGAACAGAAATACAGAGGTAACACTGCACGATGCAAACCACTGGTTAGCCGCAAAAATAGGATGGCCAGGTTAGAGTGTGCCAAGAAGTACTTAAAAGAGTAACCACAGTCTGAAAAAAGGTCTTGTAGACAAATGAGACGAAGATTAACTTATATCAGTGATGGCAAGAGCAAAGTATGGAGGAGAGAAGGAACTGCCCAAGATCCAAAGCATAACGTTTCATCTGTGAAACATGGTGGTGGGGGTGTTATGGCCTGGACATGTATGGCTGCTGAAGGCACTGGCTCACTTATCGTCATTCATGATACAACTAACTGCTGATGGTAGTAGCATAATGAATTCTGAAGTGTATAGATACATCCTATTCTGCTCAAGTTCAAACAAATGCCTCAAAACTCATTGGCCGGCGGTTCATTCTTCAGCAAGACAATGATCCCAAACATACTGCTAAAGTAACAAAGGAGTTTATCAAAGCTAAAAAATAGTCAATTCTTGAGTGGCCAAGTCAATCACCTGATCTGAACCCAATTGAGCATGCCTTTTATATGCTGAAGAGAAAACTGAAGGGGACTAGCTCCCAAAACAAGTATAAGCTAAAGATGGCTGCAATACAGGCCTGGCAAAGCATCACCAGAGAAGACACCCAGCAACTGGTGATGTCCACGAATCGCAGACTTCAAGCAGTCATCGCATGCAAAGGATATTCAACAAAATACTAAACATGACTACTTTCATTTACATGACATTGCTGTGTCCCAAACATTATGGTACCTTGAAATGAGGGAACTACATATAAACACTGCTGTAATTTCTACATGGTGAAACCAAATGTATAAAAATGGCCTTTATTAAAATCTGACAATGTGTACTTTAACCACATGTGATTTTATCTATTACAAATCTCAAATTGTGGAGTACAGAGGCAAATATATAAATGATGGGTCTTTGCCCCAAACATTATGCAGGGCACTGTTAAGAATAATCACAAAAAACAGACCTGGGAGAGGGTTTCATTCTGTCTCACATGCGGTGTTACAATTGTTGTATTTGGCAAGCTACTCTTGGAGGCATTGATAAGAGCAATCGTAGCTTCGTTGTCCTTCTGTTTACTGCCAAGTTTATCAATGTCATTTTCCAAACAGGCCTGATGAAATAAAACAAACAGTTATTAAAATCATAAAGCCATGTACCCAATCTCTCAAAGCTGATCTAACATGTGGGGGATGGACAAAGTGAAGAATCTTGAATTCATATTTTTCAAAGTTATTGTTTCTCAGCCAACAGTTAAGACAGCCAAGTTAGGCTTTAATAACTACATTCTTGACTGAACTAGTGATGATTGGCACACACAATTACATGATTCAATGAACATTGACCAGTTAATTAAAATAGGTAGGATTGCATGTGAATTGCCAATTAAAGCTATTTAAGCTCCTCTACAGAATGCCAAAATTGGCATTCTGGTTTCCATGCTGTATGGCTCCAGGAGTTTAGTATTTTGTTTTGAATGAGAGTATTTGACCTGCAATTCAATTCCTGTAGGGATGGTGGAAATTGAGTTAATTGGGCAAATGAAATGGGGTACCAAACTATCTTGAAGCCCATTTGGTTGACCAATGACCTTCAGATATGGAAATGTGCTATCTTCTATTTGTCTGGCTTCCATGTGTCACTTGATCTCGAGCAAAGTGGGGAACTCTCCACTACCTCCTCAATTCAGGACCAATTATTCTTGGACAATATATGTTGGCATTGCCAGCAGCATGCCGATCCTGTTGATGAATTAAAAAAATATTCACAGAACTTTTTGCTGCTTCATTCACTTACTTATTTTCAATATTTCTAGTGAAGAAAAAGGTTCATTTTGGCCATGTGGAATCAAACATATCAATTATCATTAACATGGATTCTGTGCATTTGGTTGATTCCCAGGTGGAGGAGAGAAGTCTCCTGGGTTATAAATGACAGGGAAATCATTGTCCTACTACTGAACACAGAACATAGAACAGTACAGCATACGAACAGGCCTTTTGGCAGAGAGTCTTCACGAAACATGATGCCAAGTTAAATTAATCTCCCTGCATATCCATATGCCCATCTAAAAGCCTCTTAAATGCCACTATCATATCTGTCTCCAGTCCTGGCAGTGCGTTCCAGGCACCCGTCACTCTCCAAAAAAAACCTCCATTGCACTTTGCCCCTTTCACCTTAAACCTATGCTCTCTAATCTGACATTTTCACCCTAGAGAGAAGATTTTGACTGATAGAACTGCTTGCAATATTATTTCAAAATTTTAACATGCTGAATAATCTTTTGAATATTGTTTAAGGGTTTAGTGAGGTCTTGACAACTTCATAAAACTAACATAAACCGAGGAACTGATGCACTTACTGGACGTTCATAGAGATTTTCAGTTTAACTATCATGATTGTTTCACTAATAGCCTACATTTTTAGGCAATTGAGGCAAAAGAATTCGGACAGAATTTAATAACAAATGGGTATCCATTACACTACATCACACTAATGGGTGCAGAGTACAAGTGGGACTTTATGCTCAAGGCAAGTAACATAGTAGGACCATTCAACTTTCAAATAAATTCAGGTCATTCACTTTTTGCATTGGTAACTCGAGCTAACAACGGAAAGACACAAATAAAAAAGTTATACAATTTAAAACCGGTATCAAATTATTATTTCAGGAGCAGGAAGAAAATGTTAGATCTTAGGGTGTTACCTGCTGTGGCCAGGTAGCATTCTATTAATTGACTGCTCTTTCTGAAAATCCTTTAAGGTTAGTTGCATTTCTACTTCCTTCATGATGATCCTTTTACTTGCATTCCCACTTTCATAATGAGACTTCAAAACACTAAAAAATCAGGCGATTTTTTTTCAGTGGCCATGAAAGAGAATAGTCAGTCACATGCATGTGTGTTCCATCATAATTTCTTATTGTTATTTCAGTATTTTGAGTCTATGCTGACTCACGGAGTAATCCCATTCCCCAATAGTTTTTCCCCTCCAACTGTCCCTCTAACATTCCTATCAACTCCTCCAGATTTTACCTACTCACCCACATGCTAGGGGCAATTAACAATGACCAATTTTGCGATGTGGCAGGAAGCCGGAACACCAAGGGGAAACCCCTACTTGCAAACACCACACAGACACCACTCGAGATCAAGATCGTATGAAGGTTGCTGAATTTGGGTGACGGCACAAAGAAAACTGCTGAAATATGTTAATTCCAGTAAATATAGGTTACTCACCAGAGAAAATGTAACTATATTTTAATGTTATTCTATCAATACCCCATCTTTATTTCACTTTTTTTTAAAACATGTTACAGTAGCACAATATTTATGTGCAGTAATGCAGCAACAAAATATACTGCACCTAACATAGGCTACTTAATATTGCGGAAACAGGCCCTTCGGCCCACTGAGTCCGCACTGACCAGTGATCCCTGCAGGTTAACACCATCCTGCACACACTAGGTACGGTTTACACTTATACCAAGCCAATTAACCAACAAACATATCTTTGAGTGTGGGAGGAAATCAAAGATCTCAGTGAAAAAAGCACAAGGTCAAGGGGGGAACATACTAACTCCGTACAGATAGCACCCATAGTCGGGATCAAACCCGGGTCTCCAACGCTGCAAACACTGTAAGGCAGCAACTCTATGGCTGCGCCACCGTGCCGCCCATATCCCCGTAAGCCAGATACCAGATTATCCGAATTTTACTCGGATCCACCAACATTCAGATATGTTGGTGATTTGTCATCGTTCCTAATACTGCACATCATTAATAGAATCAAGGAACTGCAGATGCAGGTTTACAAAAAAGGACAAGGTGCTGGAGTAACTCAGCCGGTCAGGACATCTGGAGAACATGGATCGGGGTGACGTTTCAAGTCGGGACACTTCTTCAGTTGGTTTTATACTAAGCTTTTGATAAGCTAAGTGCAGGAGTAAAACAGATTTTAGGCTCGTAAAACATTAGGAATTGGCCTGAGCTGTTTACTGATCAATTCCTGGTACATGGGCTTCAAATAATATCATGGAAAATTAATT
Organism: Malacoraja senta; assembly: GCA_038087875.1. Taxonomy (NCBI): domain Eukaryota; kingdom Metazoa; phylum Chordata; class Chondrichthyes; order Rajiformes; family Rajidae; genus Malacoraja; species Malacoraja senta. The sequence continues at coordinate 16,504,072 of CM075987.1, forward strand.
GTTGAGTCAAAAATTCTGATCACACCTAGTTTGCATGCAAGAACGGTGAATAGAAGATTCAATAGAAATATGCATGATGGAAATTGATATCAACTTAAAAATAAAACAAGGATTTGTGGGCCATGGAAAAAGAATCAGGAAGTAGGAAGAACTGGATAATTCATTCAGAGAATCAAGGAAGTTGCAATGGGCTGAATATCCTTTTATATATAATGACACAGGTCTCATCTCATCCTTCCTCATTCACCTATTAAAATTGAACTCTGCTCCCCATCATCTTCTTTCGTTCATTTAACTAACCATTAAATGCCCTTTTAGATTTTGTTTCAACTACTGATGAAGGTGAGGCAATCCATGTACCTCCCATTTTCTGCCGAAATAAGTTTCTACAGAATTACCCATTTGATTTCTCAATGACAATTTTAGGTTAATTGCCTTTGGTATTGCTCTTCCCACAAGCAAAACTCTTCAAAATGATAAACACGTCAACAAGGAAACATTTTTACCTTTGTTTTCAAAAAACAAAGACCCAGTCTGTTCACTTGTTCCCAGCAGAATCAAACAGCAAAGCCTTAATTTATTTTTAAAGCAAATTACCTGCATCAACTCAACAGTTTGGGCCCATTATCACAAACATTTATTACACGTCGCTTCCTCGGAGGTTTAACAAAACCACATGGAGCCTAGTGTTCTGCTCATCTGTGCACTTTCGATTCCATTACCAGAGGAACTTATTTCTATCTTTTCAACGAGCTTAGCTTTCTCCACACATTTTCTACACTTCTAGGCATCTCTCCTAAAGTCTGCCCTGTCACTAATAATGTATTTTAAATCTTCAACTGCATATCATTCTTAGCTCTGCTCCAACTTAGTAATGCAACTTCTTCATAATCAAGTGGTTCCCGACTCGAGCCTTCTATTCTGCTCAAAACCTATGATGCAGCTCTGAGTCACTGCTGCTTTGCAGTGAAACTCTTTCTCCAGCCCTCCCTACCATGCTTACCAACTATACTCCTTTGAAAACTTCAAGGTTACTATTTTCTTCCTTCTACATAATCATAGTCTTACAGCGTGGAAACAGGCCCTAAAGCCCAACTTGCCCACATTGGTCAATATGTCCCATCTACACTTGTCCCACCTGCCTGCATTTGGTCCATATCCCTCTAAACATGTCCTATCATTTCCTAACATTTTCCTCAACTATTCCCCTGTCCCCCACGGAACTCTCCAAGCCCAGATCTTTGAGTGATCCAACAAGAAGTCTAAGGATGAAGACAGATATAAAAAGCTTGAATAACTCAGCGGGTCAGGCAGCATCTCTGAATTAGTTTAGTTTAGTTTATTACCACATGTTCCGGGTACAGTGAAAAGCTTTTGGAGAAAAGGAATAGGTGATATTTCGGGTCGAGACCCTTCTTCAGACTGAGAGATGGGAAAGGGGAACGAGAGATATAGACAGTATTTAGGACAAATGAATGTGAGATATACAAAAAGCAACAACAATCAAGGAACTGTAGAAACCACAATGGTCAATTATTGGCAGGAGGGATAGGCGATAACAGGTTACACAGACAGTGGAACTCACCAGGACGACAGTAAAACTAGTTCAACTACGGTGGGGGAGGGATGGAGAGAGAGGGGATGCAAGGGCCACTTGATGATGAGGATATTGAAAATGTATCATAAACACAACTGGAGTTGGGAGTTCTACTCACAATATAACTGTATTCCACAATTTTGATACGTTTGATAACAGTGAACTTAACAACACCTATAAACAACACCAGTCTGAAGAAGGATCTCGACCCGAAACGTCACCCATTCCTTCTCTCCATAGATGCTGACTCACCCACTGAGTTACCCCAGCATTTTACGTCTACCTTCGATTTTATCCAGGGTCTGCAATTCTTTCTCACACAACACCTATAAATTCCCTGGATCTTAATGCAACCTATGTTATTTAATTCAGATTGCCTCTCTATAAATGTTTTTAGCTGTATGCCAGCACAGATTCTCTGGAAAGTACATTCTGTTCAATCGCAGCCTTGATTTTATTGACTCAGTGTTTCAGGTAATTAGCTACCATTCACAAACAGTGCCTCTTTATGCCAATATGGGCAAGATGAAATATAAATCAGCTTGCAGATTCAATGCCATTGCTTGGACTGTTCTAATTTCTGCACCAAGGCACGGTCTGTTCACTTAAATGTATCAACTGAAATGTTATTACTTCAATATATTCCTAACGATAAAAATGAAAATGGACTCGGAACGAAGAAAGTGAGCAGCTGTGCATTTCAATTATTAATCAATATGTCACAAAGAAAAATATATTATTTGTGTCCCTATTCAGTTAATCAACACTTCAAAATCAAGTAAATGTTCCCTTTCTTATTTAGTCATTCCAATTCACTATTCCTTGGTCTGCCTTATCAAACTTTAAAACAAACTGCAAGATTAAAAACTGTCAATGCTTGGTATTATTCTGTATGCTGATTGCATTAACCAAATCTCTTATTTTTCTTAGTTCTAATGGATCGCTTCCAAACTGTCTTGCTTCACAACTGAATATCCGTATGCTTTGATATAATTTTAGTAAACAAACAATATTTTCTTCTTTGGACTGCTGCCAAATTAGATTATGTTTCTGTGCAGCACTTCAGAAAAATCTCTTCATTAAATTAAACTTGTTATTCCACTGTTAGAATTTTTAAAACACACGCTGAAAGTTATTGCATTTGTAAATAATTGAAATCAGCTGAGCAAAAAGCATGAAAGAAAACCACTTAATTGGAATTAAACATTGAAACAGATAAAAGCCAACTAAATAGTTTTAACTCCGAAAGATAACAGCACGCTGGATTCAATTATTCCATTGACAAAATTTAGACAAGGAACTAAGAGAAATATTTGGAATCCAAATGATGAAATTACTTATACACTATGAAGCCTCTTAACTCTAAATACAAGGTGCTGCAAACGGAACATTTATATTGACACAGCGAAGATTTAAAACAATTTTCCATAGCTAACAAAAAGATAATCGGTTTAAAATCCCATGCTGCCTATTTCCCCAATCAGGAATACTTTGGGAAGCAGTTAAGCTGCTAAACTCTGAATCAGAAGGAAACAAAGGAGGGATATTCACAGTTGACACTTAATTATGAGAAAGCCAGAAAATGGGACAATCAACCATCTTTTCGGCTGTAGGTGCCTGGATAGACACACAAAAGATTGGAGCTAAACCAAACAAAGGACAAGGAAACTGTTCTGAATGCATGCAAATCAACTTTATTATTAATTCAGTGACTCTTTGAAAGAACACACACAAGCATGACATGCTGAATAATGACTATACCATTTGACTCTATGGATCATCCATGGCTACTTAAATCTACACTTTGAATTCAGAGTGATTTCACATATACAGAACACATCCATAGAGCAAATCAGAGAGAATTCAAGCAAGAGCAAAATCAGCTTGTAAACAAATTGTTAAAGTAACAGAACTTAGGATCGTGTTTAATACGGCATAGAGGTAAAAGCCACAGTCATGCAAAGTAAACAGCATCATGAAAGTCGTCTCCTTCCCACATCCACTCCATCAATTCTCTACGCTTACCAAACATTTGCATGCATCAAAGACAGCCAGGCAAAGAAATAGGTTACATCCAAAGCTACCTCACCTTTAGCCTTTCCAATGAAGGCAGAGATACCCCATTGGACTTACTGCAGTCTGCAACCAGCACCTTCAGAATGTTCTGCAGGGGCATCTGAACAGTGGTAAAGAGACAGGATAACTCAGAGAAAGAGAGGAAGAAATGACAGAAGGTACAGCAAACAAAACCAATCTTACTTCCTTGGAATCCCATGAAAAGAACCATCATTTTGTGTGAAAACATCCATAATTTATATTTATTTTATGCAGCCCCCATTTGCAATACCCCTCACTGCATTTGCTGTGTGATCTGGAACTGATGTTCAAGGTCATCAGCAATCTTCTGAAATAAGTCCATATTTAGCAAACATGTTATAACTTTTTTTTTAAACTGAAAAGTTAGCATCATACTTCAGTTGTCCATAGTTTTTATTTTAGAACAGCACTTGTATTCTACAGCTTTATAGTCACATTAACGGCATTGAAACGTTTTCTCCCCTTGTTTAAAGTAAATAAAATTAGATGCCACAAGTTCTATAAAAGCTAATTAACTTTCCCTTTAAATGAAAAGTCAACAATCTAAAAATGGCTTGGTCTTGCTGACCAATTTCTTCACATCGCTTTTCATTTACAGACTGTCCACAAATTAGAACTATTCAGCACACTTCCAGAATCTTCAGAATCCTATGCATATGCAGTGTTTAATTCAGAACAAACATAAGCCTAAAGAAAATATTCTGAAGTATAAGAAGTACAAAGTTATTAGAGGATGTTATGAGGAGCCAGCAGATGTGGTGCAGGCTTTTGAGTAAAATCTGCACCGATGGTTTAGAGGAGGAAGGGCGGTAAATATATTGGCATATATTGAGAATTGATTAACAGATAGAAAGCAAGAAGTTCAAATAAATGGACCCTTTTTCAGTTTGGCTGGCTCTAACCAATTTTAGGGGGTTTAGGGGGATTGGTATTTGGGCCCCACCCAGTTACAAACTAAACCATCACTTTGGATGAGTGGACCAGTCACCTTTCCAAAGTTGCCAGATGAGATGGAGAGTCGGTAGAAGAAATAGAGAGGCTTCAGGGGGATATAGACTAACTCCATTATTGGTTGGAAATAAAGCATATATCAAATAAGGAAAATTATGAAGTTATCTACTTTGGGGCACAAAACAGATATATTTCATGATGGTGACAAACTTGGAAACTTCAATGTTCGAGAAACCCAAGTGTCCTTGTATGCAAGTGATTAAGTATCCGAATACAGCTCCTCCTTAATGTTACCTTGCTGGAGCTGTGCATGGATGGGAAGCAAGGGTTCAACCACATATCTCAAAGAAATACATGCTTCCATCACAATCCATGAGCAATATTTTTGTCCTGTTCAAACCTCTGGTACGGTTAGATTTCATTTAGACATTCATATGATTATTTTCTAACACTAAGTAGTGGAATAAATGTTGAATGCTCAGCTGACAGCCAAGGGCATCACGAGCATCTAGCATCAGGCAAATTTTAATGAACATCCTTGCTCATAACTATTGACTATTGCATTTCAAAGAGCAGAAAATCAAATGCTGGGGAATAGGCAGAAGTTACTTACTAAACTGCCAGTTAAAAAAAAGATACATATTGCTGGAGTAACTCAGTGAGTCAAGCTGCCAGTTAACCTGTTTTTAAATTTGGTTGCTATTGCCTTTAACTAAGTTTAAAGGCATTCAATTATCCAATCAAATGTCTTACATCTTGCATGCAAATAGCAGATTGTGGTATTTAATGCAAGTAAGTTGGAGGTAATATTCTGAGACATAAATTTTACAGTTGGAGGAAAAGTAACTAGTTATATTTTGGCTCCTGATATAAAGAACAAGGCATACACCATCAGCCAGGGTTCATTCATTAAAATTACAGCATCGATGGTTTATTTATCAAAATCCATACTGCTAATGCACACCTCCTTAATAATTGATAGAATGTGCACACAACCTTAACTAGATAAGGTGCGTGTAAAATTGAGCCAAAATTTTAATTCCCACGGCAAATTAGTTGTCTCACCCAAAGCTGGAACAGGAATAAAATTATTAGCCTCAGCATCTCCAGGCTTCAAGAAAAAGATAGTTAAGCATATCACATTAAGTAGTCTGCTGAATTTACTGTAAAAGTGTACACATGAATAACGGCGAAAAAGACTCACAAGCGGCAAGATTTAATATCTTAGAAGAGAGAACAATCAAGAATTGAAAATAACATTCTCAGAAAATCATAGATGAAGGCATTACGTGATGATTTCAGAAATAATTATCTGGTGCTGTGAGGATGCAGTTCTACTAATATGTATATGTGGAACAATAGCTGGGAGCCAATTAAATTCAACCAAATAATTAAAATTAATATAAAAACAAACCAGTTGCTCACAATTCTTCCAACAAAATACTAACTGCATCAGAAACAAAAATCCTCAAATAGGAATGTAACCATTTTCACATCCAGTTCTAAAAAGTTTTGAGAAATAAAGGACTATCTCACAAAAGAACAGAAGGTGAACCAAGGTAAATTCTTCAAATAATTCACATTCCTTCCATCAGGAATGCACAGGGGAGAAAGATACTTGCCAGTGATATCCATATACCACAAGTGAAAATAAAATTCACAAATCTAAAATCGGCTTTATACTTTGATGCAAATAGCCCGAGTAAAACATGCAATTGGCGGGTAGCAAACGTAACCGCACTTTTTAAGAAGGGAGGGAGAGAGAAAACGGGGAATTACAGACCAGTTAGTCTAACATCGGTAGTGGGGAAACTGCTAGAGTCAGTTATTAAAGATGGGATAGCAGCACATTTGGAAAGTGGTGAAATCATTGGACAAAGTCAGCATGGATTTACGAAAGGTAAATCATGTCTGACGAATCTTATAGAATTTTTCGAGGATGTAACTAGTAGCGTGGATAGGGGAGAACCAGTGGATGTGGTGTATCTGGACTTCCAGAAGGCTTTCGACAAGGTCCCACATAAGAGATTAGTATACAAACTTAAAGCACATGGCATTGGGGGTTCAGTATTGATGTGGATAGAGAACTGGCTGGCAAACAGGAAGCAAAGAGTAGGAGTAAACGGGTCCTTTTCACAATGGCAGGCAGTGACTAGTGGGGTACCACAAGGCTCAGTGCTGGGACCCCAGCTATTTACAATATATATTAATGACCTGGATGAGGGAATTGAAGACAATATCTCCAAGTTTGCGGATGACACTAAGCTGGGGGGCAGTGTTAGCTGTGAGGAGGATGCTAGGAGACTGCAAGGTGACTTGGATAGGCTAGGTGAGTGGGCAAATGTTTGGCAGATGCAGTATAATGTGGATAAATGTGAGGTTATCCATTTTGGTGGCAAAAACAGGAAAGCAGACTATTATCTAAATGGTGGCCGACTAGGAAAAGGGGAGATGCAGCGAGACCTGGGTGTCATGGTACACCAGTCATTGAAAGTAGGCATGCAGGTGCAGCAGGCAGTGAAGAAAGCGAATGGTATGTTAGCTTTCATAGCAAAAGGATTTGAGTATAGGAGCAGGGAGGTTCTACAGCAGTTGTGCAGGGTCTTGGTGAGACCACACCTGGAGTATTGCGTACAGTTTTGGTCTCCAAATCTGAGGAAGGACATTATTGCCATAGAGGGAGTGCAGAGAAGGTTCACCAGACTGATTCCTGGGATGTCAGGACTGTCTTATGAAGAAAGACTGGATAGACTTGGTTTATACTCTCTAGAATTTAGGAGATTGAGAGGGGATCTTATAGAAACTTACAAAATTCTTAAGTTCACCCCGTCGCCTCACCGGACTGGTCGAACCGCGCCGCCCCACCGACCATCCGCCTACCGGGACCTCCCACGCATCGCCCGTGGACCCCGACTCTACTGCCCACCTACCCCGACCATCGGGTCCGCCGACCCTCGCCACTGCAACGCCCTCCAGCCCCACCGACCCCGACTACACTGCCCACGGACCCCGACCGTCGGGTCCGCTGACCCTCGCCACTGCACCTCCCTCCAGCAGCCCGCAGCCGTCGCCTTACCTGCAAACTGGACTCTGTACTGGGCCTGAAGCCTCCACGCTGTTCACTCCCACTCTCCTGGGTTTGACTCCACTGGGTCCTAGCGCTAGTCTGCCTAGCCCTTGTTACCTCAGTGGCTGTTCCACTGATTCTTCCCCATCCCTCTCCAACTATGGGACCACTTCTCTTCCACACCCACACCACTGCCCTCTCACCCCCCCACCCCCTGACCACCCACCACCCCACCACCACACATCGCCTCGTCCCCATTACACCCACCTGCCTTCCTCCGGCCCCAACCCCCATCCCTGCCGGGTGTTCACCATCCCCCCCGACCTCCCCCTCTCCGACATCGAACGGTCTGTCCTCAGCAGAGGTCTTACCTTTGTCCCCCTCCGTCCCCATCTCAATGAGTTCCGTGCCCTCCATGACTTGGAACGCTTCTACCGTCGCCTCCGCCTCACAGCTCACTTCCATGGGAAGCAGTCCTCGCTCCCCACTGATGACCCCTTTTCCCGTCTCCAACGCACCCCATCCTCATGGAACCCCCCTCGCAGCCTTCCGGCTTTAGAACTCTTTATTAAAAACTGCCGCCGTGACATCAGCCGCCTCAACTTCTCCACTCCCCTGTCTCACTCCAATCTCTCCCCCCTTGAACGCACTGCCATCGACTCACTCCGCAACAACCTAGATTGGGTTATCAAACCCGCCGACAAGGGAGGTGCCGTGGTAGTCTGGCGCGTCGACCTCTACAAAGCTGAGGCCACGCGCCAACTCTCGGACACCTCTTCCTACTTACCCCTGGACCATGACCCCACTGACGAGCACCAGGCCACCATCTCCAGCACCATCACCAACTTCATCCACTCCCACGCCCTGCCCGAACGAGCCTCCAACCTCATCGTTCCCCAGCCCCGCACAGCCCGCTTTTACCTTCTCCCCAAAATCCACAAACCTGACTGTCCCGGTAGACCCATTGTCTCTGCCTGTTCTTGCCCCACCGAACTCATCTCCACCTACCTCGACTCCATACTATCCCCCTTGGTTAAATCCCTCCCCACCTATGTTCAAGACACCTCAGACACTCTCCGTCATCTCCGCGCATTCCACTCTCTAGGCCCTCACCCCCTCATCTTCACCATGGACGTCCAGTCACTGTACACCTCCATCCCCCACCAGGATGGTCTCAAAGCCCTCCGTTTTTTCCTCGACCGTAGAAGCAATCTATACCCGGCCACTGACACCCTCCTCCGCCTAGCGGAGCTGGTACTTACACTTAATAACTTTTCATTTGACTCCTCCCATTTCCTCCAAATACAAGGCGTAGCTATGGGCACACGCATGGGCCCCAGCTACGCCTGCCTCTTTGTCGGGTACGTAGAACAATCCCTGTTCAATGCGTACCAGGGCCCCATCCCCGACCTCTACCTCCGCTACATCGATGATTGTTTTGGTGCCACATCCTGCACCCACACACAACTGACTGACTTCATCCGCTTCACCACCAACTTCCATCCGGCACTCAAATACACCTGGACCATTTCCGACACTTCCTTACCATTCCTTGACCTCACTATCTCCATCGCAGGTGATAGACTCCTTACCGACATCCACTACAAACCTACCGACTCCCATGGCTATCTGGACTACACTTCTTCCCACCCTGCTTCCTGTAAAGACTCCATCCCCCACTCCCAATTCCTCCGTCTACGCCGCATCTGCTCCCAGGATGAGGCGTTCCACACCAGGGCATCTGAAATGTCCTCATTCTTCAGGGAACGGGGGTTCCCCTCCTCCACCATAGATGAGGCTCGCACCAGGGTCTCTGCCATACCCCGCAACACTGCTCTCTCTCCCCATCCCCCCACTCACAACAAAGGCAGAGTCCCCCTAGTCCTCACCTTTCACCCCACCAGCCGTCACATACAACAAGTGATCCTCCGTCAGTTCCGCCACCTCCAACGTGACCCCACCACTCGCCACATCTTCCCATCTCCCCCTATGTCTGCCTTCCGCAAAGACCGCTCCCTCCGTAACTCCCTTATCAATTCTTCCCTTCCCTCCCATACCACCCCCTCCCCTGGTACTTTCCCTTGCAACCGCAAGAGATGCAACACTTGTCCCTTCACTTCCCCCCTCCACTCCATTCCAGGACCCAAGCAGTCGTTCCAGGTGCGACAGAGGTTCACCTGCATCTCCTCCAACCTCATCTATTGCATTCGCTGCTCTAGATGCCAGCTGATCTACATCGGTGAGACCAAGCGGAGGCTTGGCGATCGTTTCGCCGAACACCTCCGGTCGGTCCGCAATAACCAACCTGAACTCCCGGTGGCTCAGCACTTCAACTCCCCCTCCCATTCCGTATCTGACCTCTCTGTCCTGGGTCTCCTCCATGGCCACAGCGAGCAACACCGTAAATTGGAGGAAATGCACCTCATATTCCGCTTGGGCAGTCTACATCCTGGTGGCCTGAACGTTGAATTCTCCCAATTCTGCTAGCCCTGGCTGTCCCCTCCCCTTCATCAGCCATCTGGTTGTCTCCGCCCCTCCCCCAGCCCTCGGGCTCCTCCTCCTCCTTTTCCTTTTTTCCTTTCTTCTCCCCACCCCCTATCAGTCTGAAGAAGGGTTTCGGCCCGAAACGTTACCTATTTCCTTCGCTCCATAGATGCTGCTGCACCCGCTGAGTTTCTCCAGCATTTTTGTGTACCTTCGATTTTCCAGCATCTGCAGTTCCTTCTTTAACAAAATTCTTAAGGGGTTGGACAGGCTAGATGCAGGAAGATTGCTCCCGATGTTGGGGAAGTCCAGGACAAGGGGTCACAGCTTAAGGATAAGGGGGAAATCCTTTAAAACCGAGATGAGAAGAACTTTTTTCACACAGAGAGTGGTGAATCTCTGGAACTCTCTGCCACAGAGGGTAGTCGAGGCCAGTTCATTGGCTATATTTAAGAGGGAGTTAGATGTGGCCCTTGTGGCTAAAGGGATCAGAGGGTATGGAGAGAAGGCAGGTACGGGATACTGAGTTGGATGATCAGCCATGATCATATTGAATGGCGGTGCAGGCTCGAAGGGCCGAATGGCCTACTCCTGCACCTAATTTCTATGTTTCTATGTTTCTATGTTAATTATCGTGAGTCTTTCATAGAGTGGGTATGGGAATATTTATTAAGCCGGATAAAGGTGCACTGCAGAAAACTTGTATGTTGGAAAACAATTACATCAACTAGACTCTCGACCATAACTTTAAATCTGCAGTGATTTACCTCACAATTTTCTTGGTCATTATTGTCGGGAGCTCTTGCTGCTTCTGTTCCATCGTCTGTTCTTCTCTTCTTTCTGGCACCTGGAGTCGGCGGAGTTTTCTTCTGCTGGAATTCCTTCAACTTTTGAAAGGAGAAACATCATGTAATGTATTGAAATCACTCAGCTTTCAAAAAATTTGTTCTACATGGGAGCATATTTTCACCACACAACTTGGAAAAGAACCATTTTTAAATAAGGGTGCTAAAACCCACTGACTCCCATATCTATCTAGACGACGCTTCATCCCACCCTGCTTCCTGTAAAGACTCTATTCCCTACTCCCAATTCCTCCGTCTACATCGCATCTGCACCCAGGATGAGGTTTTCCATACAAGGGCATCAGAGATGTCCTCATTCTTTAGGAAACAGGGGTTCCCCCCTTCCATTATAGATAAGGCTCTCACTAGGGTCTCCTCCATATCCCGCAGCTCCGCTCTTGCTCCCCCTCCCCCCATTCGCAACAAGGACAGAGTCCCCCTTGTCCTCACCTTCCACCCCATCAGCTGTCGCATACAGCATATAATCCTCCAACATTTTCACCACCTCCAACGGGATCCCACTACTGCCCACATCTTCCCATCTCCACCCCTTTCTGCTTTCCAGAGACTGTTCTCTCCGCAATTTCCTGGTCAACTCGTCCCTTCCCACCCAAACCACCCCCTCTCCAGGTACTTTCTCCTGCAAACGCAACAGATGCAACACCTATCCCTTTACCTCCCCCCTCGACTCCATCCAAGGACCCCGGCAGTCTTTTCAGGTGAGGCAGAGGTTCATTTGCACCTCCTCCAACCTCATCTATAGTATCCGCTGTTCCAGGTGTCAACTCCTGTATATCGGCGAGACCAAGCGCAGGCTCGGCAATCGTTTCGCTGAACAGCTCCGCCTAGTCCACCTTATTCACATTAGGCAGGAAATTGTGTTGGATAGACTGATTGGACTGAAGGCTGATACATCCCCAGGGCCTGATAGTCAGCATACCAGGGTACTTAAGGAGGTGGCTCTGGAAATCATGGACGCATTGGCGATCATTTTCCAATGTTCTATAGATTCAGGATCAGTTCCTGTAGATTGGAAGTTGGCTAACGTTATCCCACTTTTTAAGAAAGGCGGGAGAGATAACAGGGAATTATAGACCAGTTAGCCTGACACGGTGGTGGGGAAGATGCTGGAGTCAATTATAAAATATGAAATAGCGGCACATTTGGATAGCAGTAACAGGATCGGTCCGAGTCAGCATAGATTTACGAAGGGGAAATCATGCTTGACTAATCTTCTGGAATTTTTTGAGGATGAAACTAGGAAAATGAACAAGGGAGAGCCAGTGGATGTAGTGTACCTGGACTTTCAGAAATAATTCGATGAGGTCCCACATCGGAGATTAGTGGGCAAAATTAGAGCACATGATATTGGTGGTAGGGTACTGACATGGATAGAAAATTGGTTGGCAGACAGGAAACAAATAGTAGGGATGTAAGGGAATAACTGGTCCCTTTCAGAATGGCAGGCAGTGACTAGTGGGGTACCGCAAGGCTCAGTGCTAGGACCGCAGCTATTTACAATATACATTAACGATTTAGATGAAGGGATTAAAAGTAACATTAACAAATTTGCAGATGACACAAAGCTGGGTGGCAGTATGAACTGTGAGGAGGATGCTATGAGGATGCAGGGTGACTTGGACAGGTTGGGTGAGTGGGCAGATGTATGGCAGATGCAGTTTAATGTGGATAAATGTGAGGTTATCCACTTTGGTGGCAAAAACAGGAAGGCAGATTATTATCTGAATGGTGTCGTGTTGGGAAAAGGGGAAGTACAACGAGATCTGGGTGTCCTTGTTCATCAGTCACTGAAAATAAGTAATCAGGTACAGCAGGCAGTGAAGAAAGCTAATGGCATTTTGGCCTTCATAACAAGAGGAGTTGAGTACAGGAGCAAAGAGGTCCTTCTGCAATTGTACAGAGCCCAAGTGAGACCACACCTGGAGTATTGTGTGCAGTTTTGGTCTCCAAATTTGAGGAGGGACATTCTTGCTATTGAGGGAGTGCAGCGTAGGTTCACAAGGTTAATTCCCGGGATGGCGGGACTGTCATATGTTGTTAGAATTGAGCGTCTGGGCTTGTCTGCACTGAAATTTAGAAGGATGAGAGGGAATCTTATTGAAACATAAGATTATTAAGGGATTGGACATGCTAGAGGCAGGATACATGTTCCCAATGTTGGTGGAGTCCAGAACCAGGGGCCACAGTTTAAGAATAAGGGGTAGGCCATTTAGAATGGAGATGAGGAACAACTTTTTCACCCAGAGAGTTGTGAATCTGTGGAATTCTCTGCCTCAGAAGGCAGTGGAGGCCAATTCTCTGGATGCTTTCAAGAGAGAGTTAGATAGAGCTCTTAAAGATAGTGGCGTCAAGGGATATGGGGAGAAGGCAGGGACGGGTACTGATTGTGGATGATCAGCCATGATCACAGTGAATGGCAGTGCTGGCTCGAAGGGCCGAATGGCCTACTCCTGCACCTATTGTCTATTAACCCACCTACTCTCCCGGTTGCTCAGCACTTTAACTCCCCCTCCCAATCTGACCTTTCTGTCCTGGTCCTCCTCCATTGTCAGAGTGAGGCCCAGTGCAAATTGAAGGAACAGCACTTCATATATTGCTTGGGTAGCTTACACCCCAGCGGTATGACCAATGACTTATCTAACTTCAAATAGCCCTTGCTTTCCCTCTCTCTCCATCCCCTCCCCCTTCCCAATTCTCCAACCAGTCTTACTGTCTCCGACTACATTCTATCTCTGTCCCGCCCACTCCCCTGACATCAGTCTGAAGAAGGGTCTCGACCCGAAACATCCAGAGATGCTGCCTGTCCCACCGAGTTACTCCAGCATTTTGTATCTACCATGCTAAAACAAATATTAATTTGCGCAGGGGTTAAGTCCACTTTTAGAAAAGTATATTTGAAAATGTATATAATAATAAATTCTGCATTTTCATCTTAATTATATTTCAGCATATGCTTTTTTATACGAGCAATTACAGAAGCAGAAATAAATACTGAATCAAAAACATAAATGCTAAAAATGTTCAGATGAAGCAGCAATGGGAAGAAAAACCATAGTCAACATTTTAGAACTGATAATGACCTTGTTATTCATCTGTGCTGCCATCCGACCCGCTGAGTGCTTCTAGCATTTGCTATTTTTGTAAAGTGTGGCACAGTGACGCAGCTGATAGAGCTGCTGCCTCACAGCCTCAGAGACACCGGTTCTTTCCTGACTTCTGGTCCTTTGTGTGTGGAGTTCATACATTCTCCCTGTGACCGTGCGTGTTTCCTCTGGGTGTTAGTTCCTCCCTCATCTATGTACGGGTTTGTAAGTTAATTGGCCTCTGTAAAATTGCCGATGGTGTGTAGGGAGTGGATGAGATAGTGGGATAACATAGAACTAGTGTGAACGGGTCGGCATGGACTCGATGGGCTGATGGGCCCATTTCTCTTCCACATCATTAAACAAAACTAAATGGAGCTTTCCCACGATTAACACGAATTGTTGAATACATGTGCCAGAGGAAATTATTTAAATTACCTGAAGGACTAATCACAATATCATTTAAATACAGCAGATAACAAATTGGCCATTTTAATCCTACCACTTGGATCTCCCTGCCAATGCCAGAATAGGTCTGCCACCACCTCCTCTTCCTGAACTCTATTACTGCAGCTTCTGCCAATTAAGCCTTGTCTTGGTAGCTATCAGGCAAAGCAGTGATCCAGGCTGGGGGATCTCCAGAACAAATGTTGACTTCAACAAACATTTTAGTTTGAGCAATACTTATTTTCAGTATACAAGCACAGAATTCTGCATAACTACAACCTCTGATTAAAACATGGAGGTTATTCTACAGAAAGGAATAACTTAAAATTTTAGATATATAAATGGTCCAATTTTACCAATGTCCTAGCAGAGTCCTGATACATATATGATCATTAATAGCTGCTATTTCCATGATGACCAGTCCAATGTCACTTACGTGCCTTTCAAAGTACTCTTATACCAGTAATCACAGCCCTGATCTCCCTCTATAAACATTCCTAAATACTTCCTGAAAGTATAGAATTTCAATTATTAGTTTCCCATTCTACGGCACATGGACAGAAAATACAAGGTGCTACTGGCGGACACTTTAGAGGTAGCACCACCGCTATTGTTGACAGTGTACTTATTAGTCAGCTGTTCAAAGGAAATCCAATTTCTTGCTTAAGCAGACAATTCATACACCAACTTGCAAAATCTTCTTGATAAAAATGGCCAAAGTACTACAATAATTACTGTGAAAGTAATTGCTGTTAAACAGAATGGACAACAATTAACTGTCTGGGTACAGCACTTCTGGCAATGTATCTGCCATTGCAATAATTCAATAACAGAGGCTAGGACCTAGGAACTAAATCAAAGAACAGGTGCACTTCCTGGCACAAACACGGCTGACAATGAGTATCTGAGAACTGTTTTTTGCATAGAACATAACAGCACAAAAGAAGGGCCTTCGACCCACAATGTCCGTACCAAACATGATGCCAGGTTATGATGCCATTCCCTGCATATCCTTTTGCAGAAGTGATTGTATTTCCTTAAGTCATCCGGTGAAACAAAAGCTTATCAATCACATTCCCAACCAAATGATGTGTACACAAGATCGAGGAACTTTTTAAATTATTGATTATTATACATAACAAAAATAGCAAACCAAACACTGAAAAGGACAGGTACCTCCTTTAGTATAAACTAAATGCATTTATAATTGTATATCCCATTACAAGCTTTTTTTCTCCCTCTTTTCAACTAATCAATCATTTTAGAAATGTTCTAACTACTGCACTGTACATTGAAGCAGTATCAAAACAGATAATGACCAATTAATCATCAATCATTCTTTGATGTTGGTTGGCGGATCCACATTGCACATGACGATGGGAGAAGCCATGTGTCCCATGTTCTTAATTAGAGTGTCCCATGTTCTTAATTAGAATCTTTCATGTCCACCTGCAAGAGCAGATAGACATTTTTTCACAGAAAAATATTGGTCAAGTGAAAGAACCTTTGACTATCCAGCATTCTTTCTGCTGTGCTTTGAAGCATCAAGCAAGATTATGTGTTGAACATTAGTGGAATGGGACTTGAACCCATGACCCTTAGTCTCAGAGGACAAAGTGTTATTACCAAACGAAGGTTAACATTCAATGTTGCAAACTCTGCTTCTATACCAGGGAGTATAATCATTAGAAAAAAGCAAAAGATGGCAACTGTGGGAAAAACATCATAGCTGCACTGCAGTTTAGCTTCCACTGAAATGTGCACTTCTGTAATTCAACAGCTAAAGCTGGAAATAAACAAGACGAAAACAATATCCATACACACTTGCTCAATCACTCTTACTAGACGCTGCTCACCGTGACATCCAAATATCAAGTTACATATCATTGGTAATATGTATTCTGATTGATTACTTGTAACTAATTGGAAGTAATAAGGTGGAGGAGATATTCATGGAATGTACATGGAATAGCTTGCTATATCAATGTGTTGAGGAATCAGCTAGGAAAAGGCCCTTAGATTTTGTTACAAGCAATTAAAAGAGTTAAGTAATAGTCGGGAAGAGGCCTACTTCTGAAAGCTGCGGCAGTGGACATGGAATGGATAACAGTTTAAAAAATAAATAAAGTGTGCCGTAAAACAAAAGTCTTTAAAAGCATTAAAAAAACAACAGGAAAAGTGTTTTATCTTCAGGTGACAGGAAAAATTACAGATAATATTAAATCTAAGAAATATGCTAATAAAGTATAAAGTTGCAATAAAAACAGTAGGCCTATGGATTGGAAGCATTTCAGAACCCAGCAGAGGACAACAAAGTTGATACGGTAAGATAAAATATGATAATAAACCAGCAAAAGATAAAAATGAACTTCAAGAGCTTCTATAAAAACATAAAAAGGAAAAGACTGGTGAGTGCAAAAATCGGTGCTTTAAAGAGATTGGATAATTTATAATAGAGAATAAAGAATTAGAAGACAAAGTTAAAAAAATATTTTATGACTGCCTTCTGTTCTTATATTCAACAAGTTGTCCAGAAACTCAAGATAACCCAGTAATGAACAGAATTTGAAATTATTAGGAATGGATTAGTTCCAATACTAATCCACTTGTGTCATTGCATGTAGGAAGAATTGTTATGTTTATCTTGAAGTGATAGTATTTTTCAACGGGTCCAGTATTTATACCAGCCTATTAACTGGGATATTTAGTAGGCAGGATATTTAAAGCAACAGCAAACATTAGAATCACTGATGGAAATGTTTAAGCAGAGAATGATCTGGGATGGATGCAAATGTGGCAACTATTCCTTTTGGAAGCAGCACAAGTTTAACTCTCATGTTAAAGGGAGCAACTGTGCATTTTTAAGATGCATAACAATCCTCGACAGTTAAAAAATACGTCCATACTTTACTAGCCTAACACCCACGTTTTAAATTTATACAAGCTGCTTGTAGAGTTCATCCCTACAGCAGCTTCAGGTTTCTCCATGGAACCATCCCCAACAATCTAATTGATGTTATAGCCAAGAAAGCACACCTATGCCTCTACCTCCTCAGAAGGTTAAGGAAATTCAGCGTGTTTTCATCAGACTCCATCTATACTTTATGCTGCCTCGGGAAAGTAGTCAACATAATCAAGGACCAGTCACAGCCCAGTCATTTCCTCTTCTCTCCTCACCCATGAAAGAAAAGATACCAAAGCTCAAAACCAAAGACTACAAGATTCAAGAACAGCTTATTTCTCGCTGTTATCAGACTTTTAAACAGTCTCTCATAATTCCTGATATTCCAATCTATCTCATTGCAACTCTTGCACTGTTTTCTACCTGCACTCTCTCTGCACCGTAATATTATATCCTGCACTCAAATTATTTTTTTGCATTACCTAAGGTATTAATACATTATATAATTTATCTGAATAGCAAGCAAAACAATGTTTTTCATTTTATCTTGGTACACGTGGCAGAATATAACCAATGCCAGTAATAAATATCCATCTCATCACTATATTCAAAACAGTCACAGTGGCCACGTAGGTAAAAGATCTGACGTTGAATGAAGTGTTAAATGAAGGTCTGAAGAAGGGTCTCAACCCAAAATGTCACCCATTCCTTCTCTCCAGAGATGTTGCCTGTCCCGCTGAGTTCCTCCAGCATTTTGTGTCTACAGTGGCCACGTAGTTATAGGATCAAGTTTCAGGAAGTCAAAGTGTCTATCCCTGATTTTACACAAGAATTGATAAAAAGTTTGGACAACTGATAAAAAGTAAACCAGCAGGTCCTCCAGCATGTAAGATCATACATGGCAGTAGTATTCAATGCTTGTTTGATGCAATTACATCAATTAGTTCATTCTTTTTTAATCATATCCAAATGATGTGCCACAAAAAGGCATAAATTAGGCAATGCATTTTCTGAATATGAGCATACAATTAATCCATAAATTCTTTAGTTACACAAGTAACAAATAAATAACCTCAAGCCCACACATCAAAACCGTTCAAGTCAATAAGCTTACACAGAAACATAAGAAAATAAGAGCAGGTTACTACAGTCTTCAAGCCTGCTCTCCCATTCAATATGATTGTGGCTGATCTATGCTGGCCTCAACTCGTCCAAACCAGCTTTCCATAACAAATCCTCAATCTTTCAACTATGTATCTCATCGCCATCTTAAATATATCTTAAATTGCTCCACCACTACTATCAGAGAGAAATTACTCTGCACCCTTGTTTTAAATGATAGGCCCATTATTACACTCCCTTGTTTGTGACTCCAACAAGTAAGAATAGCTCAATGTCTACCCTGTTGGGCTGTCTTAGGATCTTATATGTTTAAATAAGGTCACTTATTATTTTTGGATTAGAGGATCAAAACTGGGTGCAGTGCTTCAGGTGTTGCCTCACCAACACCTTGTGCAACTGTAACAAAATCCCTCTCTTCTTAAACTCCAACCCCTTGGCAATAAAGGCCAAAATCCTGTTACCTTCTTGAATGTTGTTTCGTTCCTCCAATATCTTGCTCTGATGAAATGTTATTGGCCCAAAATGTTATTTCTGTTTCTTCCTCCATGTCTGACATGTTGTTTCTAGCAATCACTCCCTGTTTTTCAGATTTCCAGCATCCCTGTTTTTTTTACTTTTCTGAGATGTAATTGTTTGCCTTTAGATTGATATACAAGAGCTACACAAATAGCTCCATTTACCAATGACCATAAACAGTAAACAGGGTCTTAAAAGCCAAAATACTGCTGTGGTTCATTTAGTTCAAACCTAGTTGCATAATTGCAAAAAGCACCAGCAATTTCATTCAATTCTACTGTTTGCCCAGATTAAAATATTTCGGCATTGCCTTATGTACAACAAGCAGTTAGGTCAACTCAATTAAATTGATAGATATAACATGCAGTGATGCACTTAGCATCATAGAATTACATAGCATGGAAACAGGCCCTTCAGTCCAACTCATTCATACAACAAGGTGTCCGTCTGAACTAGTCCATTTCCTATATTTGGCCATATCCCTCTAATCCTTTTCTTTCCATGTACCTGTCCTGACAGCTAACTACCAATAAACAAATTTCATTCCCCTACTTGGCTGTCAGGCTGTCACATATAATTCCCTCTCTCTTCACCCGATCATCACTCAAATTGTCACTGAATAATTGAGGGGCCCAGATCTTTGAACAAATCTATAGGATGAATCAACAGATCAAGTATGTGTACTTTGCAATCAATTGATCTTATACACAAAATTTGCCTTCAGTACAAGTTTTACACTCAAAAATATTCAATATCTTCACCGATCGGCCTTTCACATTTCATTTTAATACTCAGACAATAGTACAACGTTTGACATTAGATAAAAACTGTAAATAAAAATACGTGCGGAAATCTAAATCCCATTAATATTAACGTTCAGAATTTAACCTGCATCATCCTCAAGTCGACCCCTCATCCTCAAGTATGAACCGAGGACAGGGCACAATTAAGCTCGACATTAATTGTGCCCCGACCTCGGTTCGTGTTTGAGTTTGAGGAGTCGACTCGAGGATCATGGTGGGGCCAGTTTCTCTCCTCTTAATGCTAAAGGATGTTTAACAAGGCCTTGCTTCCCTTTAGACCGGTTGCTATTGCTTCCTCTCTCCAGGGAAAGTCAAGGAATGGTAGCTCCCCGCTTCACGTCGCCAGCTGACGGACGCGGTCTCAGCAGGCCTGCGGATGCCGCGGACTCGCCTGATCCCTTCCCTTGAGATCCGACGCCATGAGCCAGCCGATGGGGACGTGGGAGTCGGACAGTTGGGGGAGGGGAGGGGATGGGTGGTGGTGGCACCGGGGAAAAGGTGGGGTTGAAAGGATGTGACTCGACCGCCGACACCGCCTCGGGGTGCCTCCCTTTGCCACCGAGGGGACGGCGACGTTGGCAATGGTGACCCCCACTCTCTCACCTTCTTCTTGGCGGCCGCCAGCTTGGCCTGTCGGCTGCCGTCAGCCATGGTGTCAATGCCGCACACGTCACCAGTCCGCCAGCTGACCGCTCCTCCTCTATCCCGGCCTGCACCGCGCCCGCCGCCCTGACGTCACGGGGAGGGGGGCGGGGGCTTGGCAACGTGGGAGAGGAATCCGAAACCACCATAGCAACAGGTACTGACCTCAACACACCGACCACACAGTCTATAATAAACTCGCAAAGGTTCAGTCTCTTCCTCTATTTCTCTCTCAATCTCCATCATAAGGGACCTTGATTAGTACTGGTGTCAGAGGTTATGTAGAGAAGGCAGGAGAATGGGGTTAGGAGGGAGAGATAGATCAGCCATGATCTTATAGAAACTTACAAAATTCTTAAGGGGTTGGACAGGCTAGATGCAGGAAGATTATTCCCGATGTTGGGTAAATCCAGAACAAGGGGTCACAGTTTAAGGATAAGGGGGAAATCTTTTAGGACCGAGATGAGAAAAACATTTTTTACACAGAGAGTGGTGAATCTGTGGAATTCTCTGCCACAGAAGGTAGTTGACGCCAGTTCATTGGCTATATTTAAGAGGGAGTTAGATGTGGCCCTTGTGGCTAAAGGGATCAGGGGGTATGGAGAGAAGGCAGGTACAGGATACTGAGTTGGATGATCAGCCATGATCATATTGAATGGCGGTGCAGGCTCGAAGGGCTGAATGGCCTACTCCTGTACCTATTTTCTATGTTTCTATGATTGAATAGCAGAGTTGACTTGATGGGCTAAATGGCCTAATTCTACTTTTAAAGAAGGAACTGCAGATGCTGGAAAATCGAAGGTACACAAAAAGGCTGGAGAAACTCAGCGGGTGCAGCAGCATCTATGGAGCGAAGGCAATAGGCAATGTTTCGGGCCGAAACCCTTCTTCAGACGGCCTAATTCTACTCCTATCACATGGCCTTATGACCTCTCTATCGATTGATGTTTACTATAAACTCAAGATAGACACAAAATGCTGGAGTAATGCGGGACAGGCAACAGGTGTTGGAAAGAACTGCAGATACTGGTTTAAATCAAAGTTGGACACAAAATTCTGGCGTAACTCAACGGGATAGGCAACATCTCTGGTTTACATCTTCGGTGTAAGAAGCCAGCATCTGCAGTTCCTTCCTACACATTCCTACTATTTACCCTTTGACTCTCAGGGGCACCTTGAGTACACCTCCCAACCCTGCCTCTTGCAAAGACTCCAACCCCTGCACTCAATTTCTGAGACGCATCTGCTCACAAGATGAGGCTTTCCATTGTAGGACATCTGAGATGGTTTCGTTCTTTAATAGATGTGTTTTTTCATCGGCTGTCATAGATGGATCCCTCATCCATGTCTCC
This sequence comes from Malacoraja senta, assembly GCA_038087875.1. NCBI lineage: Eukaryota > Metazoa > Chordata > Chondrichthyes > Rajiformes > Rajidae > Malacoraja > Malacoraja senta. The sequence continues at coordinate 16,526,001 of CM075987.1, forward strand.
TCTGTGTCCCGTAGTTACGTTCTCGCTCCCCCTTCTCAAGAAGGTACAACGATAGAGTTTCCTTGGTCTTCGCCTTTCACCCCATCAGCCTCCAAATCGAACCCATAATTCCTCAACCTTTTCACCACCTCCAACGTGACCCCGCCCCTTTCTGCACTCCCTCCTCAATTCCTTGGTTTACTCATCCCTTCCAACCCAAACCACCCCCTCCCCAGGTTCTTTCCCCTGCACCGACAGGAGAGTAACACCTGTTCCTGCACTCCCTACGTCAATCACATCCATCCAGGGATTCTAGCAGCCCTTCCACCTATATCCATCACTTTGGCTTTAAATTACACTCCTTGTCTCTCCTTATCTGACACCCTTTTGTCTCCTTTTTAACCTCTTGCATTTGTCACTTAGTCCACTCAACTGCCAATCACCCCCTCACCTGTATCCACCTATCACTTGTCAGTCTTTGTTCTGCCCCTTCCTCTTTTCCAGCTTTCTGCCCCCCACTACAATCAATCTAACGAAGTGTCCCAACGATTAGCCATGATCACAATGAATGGCGGTGCTGGCTCGAAGGGCCAAATGGCCTCCTCCTGCACCTATTTTCTATGTAACTCAAAACATCACCTATCCATGTCCTTTAAAGATGCTCCCTGACCTGCTGAGTTGCTCCAGTACTCAGTGTTTTACTCAAGATTCTAGTATCTGCAGTTCTTTGTGTTGCATCTGTAGAGGGAATGGATAGTCAATGTTTCTGGTTGGGTCCCGTCTTCAGACTGATGGAGTAGGGGTGAGAAAGTCGGTAAAGAGAGATGGGGGTGGGACAAAGCCTGACAAGTGATATAGTGGATATAGGTTTGTTTAGCAGATGGATGGAGTAAGTGACAAAGGCTAGAGGTGTAAAGGAGACAAAAGGGTGTCAGATAGGAAGAGAAGCGGAGGAGTGAAATGCAAAGCCGAAGGGAAGGATACAGATAGATGTTTTAATATCCCAAAAGGGTTAGGTTAAGAAAGATGGCAGAGAAGAATGTGAAGCATGGAGCAAGTTCAGCGAGGCCCATTTAGTGATCTTTATTTCCATTCCAAACTATCTGAGTCGTCAATTACTGGCATCCCATAAGAAGGCAGTGCATGTTTAACTCATTTGGCATATGCTCCCTGACCTTGCTGAGATTTTCTTTTTGCTTTGGATTGTTGATAGCATTATATTTTCTCTTTATAATTTTAAGAGGAAGGAATTTACAGCGGATAAGTGGAAGCTGTTGATCACATGAGTATTAAGGTGGGGGCAGTTTTATAGTTCATCTTTCCAGGAACATCACCCTATCCAAGCAAACCCACTTTATTTTGTTAAATTATTCCATGGAATTTGCCTTCATTACTGTACCTGGCAGTGCAATCCAAGTACATAAAGGGTTTGTTGCATGAAGAAGCAGCTGTTATCATTTCTAATTTTACCCTTGTTGGTTTAACCTATTCCCTTTGTAGTTTTTGATGCCTGCTGAGTTACTCCAGTACTTTGCGTCTTTTTTGGTAAACCAGCGTCTGGAGTTCTTTGTGTCTACATTCCCTTCTACTTTCTTAGTTTAATTTCAACTAACCTTCTAAATTTACCTTTTTCATTCCCTTACATTTTTCTACTGGTTTCCATCCTAAAAACACTCTCTTAACTTGTACCTTTTCTCTGCTGTTTCTTGAAACCTTTTTGTTTTTCACATGTCTCTGTGACCAAAAGTGGCTTTCTCGATTGTGATGTATGCTGACCTACATCTGCTTCATTGGCTCCGTAGCTTTGTATTTATCTTGGAGTTTTGATTGCTGCTCCAATCTTTTGGATGTGTTGCCTGTCTAATTGATCAGACACATATACCTTTTATTTTCATTATTTGCCATTCACATTATATTGTTTTTCAATGGTTTAGTTATACCAAAGTATTTTGTTTCTGGGCACATTATGTCACCCAAACAGGGGCGGCACAGTGGAACGGCGATAGAGTTGCTGCCTTACAGTGCCAGAGAACCGGATTCAATCCTGACTACGCATGTGTCTGTATGTTCTCTCAATACAATACAATTTATTTATTGTCATTTGAACCTCAAATGAAGTTCAAACGAACTGTGACCATGTGGGTTTTCTCCTGGTGCTCCGGTTTCCTCCCACATTCCAAAGATTTGCAGGTTTGTAGGTTAATTGTCTTTGGTAAAATTGTCCCTATGTGTGCAGGATAGAACTAGTGTACAGGGTGATCGCTGGTCGGTGCAGACCTGGTGGGCCGAAGGGCCTGTTTCCAAGCTGTATCTCTAAACTAAACTAAACTAAACAAAAATAAAGACATGAATTCGTATTGTGCCATTAATGTCCTTTTAAGACGTCCCAGACCACACCAAAGTCAGGTGACTTTTTTAAAATGCAGATACAGAAATCTGAAACATTTTTTTATTAAGTAGTATAATATTTAAATTACTTAATAGAAAGGAACACGACATCATGTCATCAGGACGGCATGACATCTTATTAGCATGATATCTTGAAATTTTTCCTCTAATATAAGGAAGAAAGTAAAATGAACTGAGAAAGACCTTAAGCCTGATTGTTTTTTCAATGCAATAGTAGTTAATTTGCATCTGAACTCCATTTATTTACCATGGCTTCATATTCATTAATATTCTAAGCAAGTAAAAAGCTGTCACCCAGACTTTTAAAAAATCTACTGAATCAGAACTTTTTTTCCGGATGGGGAAAATGTCACACTTCTAACACCCTTTGCAAGAAGTGTTCTTATCTTCTTTCATGAGTGTTGTATCTGTTGTGCTGCTGCAAGAAATAATTTCATTGTTCTATTTCGGGACATATGACCATAAAACATTCTTGACGCTTCTTTCTTGAGTAGCTTGACTTCGTTTCTAGACTTAGATCCTCTTGACCAACGCCTGTCGGAGCAGGATTGCACTGGATACAGATTGGAAAGTTAGGCAGGTGGTAAGACTTCTGTTGGAACAGACTGAGAGGAATTTAGCCAATCAATATGTAAATGTATATGTTGCTTATAACAATGCCAACCATTTAAAACACAAGATCTAAGATTACATTATGAGTACTTAGGTTAAAATAATCAAATGTCTCTGTATCAAATCCAAGTGCACATAGTAAGAGCTAATACTAAACAGATTTATGATGTTGGATTATCAATGTCAAGGTAACATTATAAACATTAGACAATTCAAACTTAATAGCATCTCCACAATTGCTGCCAGCAAATTATGTTTTTATTTTAAACACTGAGCACGTTTATTAAAAATATCTCAAACAGCCAGTCATTTTTCTTTTAACAATTGCCAATGGGTGAGTAATCCATTTCCCATCATAATTTTCCATTGACTTTATTTACAGTTTATCACATTTTTATTACACTGTCTGCCCAGTGGGGGGCTCTTCAATCTAAACATAAGGAGGGTTGTGATTCCAGTTCGACAGATATCTATCTGTTGGCAGAATCTATTTTAAATGTTCAAGATTTTGTAACACTGTACAAGGATAAAATGCACAGTGTGTAAATGGGGATTGTTTACATTGGTGTGTCCTGGTTCAGTTATCTATTTGCCTCCAAACATACCTTATCAGAGGGACTACACTCAGTCTTAACTCCCGGGATCTAAAGCTGCCAGAAATCAACTAATGATAGATTACATGTAAAATATGAAAACGCTAATAATTAGAAATAAATGCAGAATGTAGAAACTAATAAACTCATCAGTCAGAGAAAAGACAGGTTTATTTTAAAGGTTTTCATCAGCGGAAGCATATAGATAGACACAACACAAATACAGTATTATCTTTTAGACGTTCTCTTCTTTAAATCCCAATCTATCTTTCCTTTGGGCCATAACGTAACCTCTTTTGCTTCATGCATAAAAGCTAATCTCAACTTCTTTTCCAGACCTTTACTCTCCGTTTGTTAGCACCAAATGTCTTATCCTTGTACTATTTGTTTGAAATGATTGTTCAGAGTTTCATAGGAAAATATTTTGAATATATACATTTTATTAGCCAAGTATGTATATATACCAGGAATTGCCTTGCCTTAAGTAGTTTACTGACTTCCTTCACTATTCTAGTTGGATGCTTCCTCCCACCACCTCTGATGTCCAGTCATTTTAATTTTTATGATGGAATTTTCATTCTGTGCTGTAAAAATCACTAATAAGATTCATATTTAAATCAGATTTGTCTGTATTGTGATAGAACATGTATCCAGATGATCAATATAAACTAATTAAATATTTCAGCCTTCCTCCAAGTAAGTCAAGCATGGGATCATTTTCTTTGCCCGGACCTATCCGTTTGGCAGGCTTTCAATTCTGCACATCACCAACTAGAGCTAAGCTCCAAAGTGCTCTCAACTAAAATGTTTCCAACAGGAGTCATTAATAGTGATTAGGGCCAAGTTCTCAGTTTAACCCAGAGGGATTGGACAGAACCTAGTCTTAAGTACTTTAGTTCTTAGAAATTGAAGAAATTCATCTAATGCCGAGGCAAGTGGAACAAAAAAAATGTTTATCGAAGATGGATGTATAAAATGTGTTATTTTGTTTTTGTTTACTGAGTATCTTGATAGTATAGGCCACACTCCAGAAAACACAACCAAGTTCAAGTAAAATATTACAGTTGCAACAGCACATCACTATCAGGGTTAAACTATTTTTTTTCCTATTTTCTAAATCAACTGACATTTTGTATTAATAAATTATTTTAAATATATAAAATTAATCTTTCTCTGGTATTTGCAGATGAATTTATTCATTGTTATTAATAATTATACAGTAAAGGTCTCATAAAACATTCATTGTGCGCTTGCACCATAATGTCGTCTAATTTGTGATTATGATGATTACGATTGATCGATTTATAAGTTGAAAGATACAGCATGGAAACAAGCCTTTTGGCCCACTGAGTCCACGCCCACCTTCGATCTCCTGTTCATACTAGTTCTGTGTTATCCCACCTTCTCATCCACTCCATACACATTCGGGGCAATTCCTAAAGACCAATTAACATACTGTAGGAAAGAACTGCAGATGCTGGTTTAAAGCGTAGGTAGACACAAAATGCTGGCGTAACTCAGCAGGACAGGCAGCATCTCTGGAGAGAAGAAATGAGTCTGAAGAAGGGTCTCTCGACCTGAAATGTCACCCATTCCTTCTCTCCAGACATGCTGCCTGTCCCACTGAGTTACTCCAGCATTTTGTGTCTACCTTCAACCTACAAACCCACATGTCTATGGGATGTGGGAAGAAACCAAGCTCCTATTGGAAACCCACACGGTCACAGGGAGAACGTGCAAACTCCTTATCGCCAACCCCCAAGGTCCTGATCGAACCCGGAGCTCTGAGTCAGCAGCTCTACCTGCAGTGCCACTGTGCTGGCACTTTTGAAGTCACATTCTTCATTTTTAAGAAGGAACTGCAGATGCTGGAAAATCGAAGATAGACAAAAATGCTGGAGAAACTCAGCGGGTTAGGCAGCATCTATGGAGCGAAGGAAATAGGCAACGTTTCAGGTCGAATCTGAAGAAGGGTCTTGACCCGAAACATCACATATTTCCTTCGCTCCATAGATGCTGCCTCACCCGCTGAGTTTCTCCAGCATTTTTGTCTACCTTCTACATTTTTAAGTCATTTACTTGTTAAGCTACTTTAAAAATGTTATAGCACAATATACATGGGAAAAATAGACACCAAAAAAAGCTTCAATTTTTGGTATTTAGCACATGTATTACTTGATTGTAAAATTATTTTATATATTTTTAATGGGAAGTAAAGTAAGACCATAAAGGAGAAAGCAATAGAAACTTATCTGATAAGGTGAGATAAAAAAGGGTAAGAGGAAGCATAAACCAAAGATACTAGAGGACATAAACACTGATATAGTTCACAAGGAGTAACATTATTGTAAATGATACATTATTGATGCAATTCACAACTATCTCAAGTACAGGTTTTGAGGTGCAGTACCAGTTTGACAAGCTAGCAGAGTCCCCGTTTTGTTGCAGTCACATTCCATAAACTGCAATGGGGTAAATAACAGTTTAATAGAAGTATTGACTCAGCAAAAATTGTTGTTTGGTATACAATTCTTCAAATTGGTAATTGCATGTTACAATTTGAAGAATTGTATACCAAACAACAATTTTTGCTGAGTCAATACTTCTATTAAACTGTTAAACAGGCAAGCTGGGACTTTGACTTACCTTATGTAGTAGCTTCCCAATGTCACATATGTATACCCATGCATGTATTACAGACTTACAGTTTCCAATAATGGAGGTATAATGCATTCAGAAAGTATTCAGACCCCTTCACTTTTTCCACATTTTGTTACGTTACAGCCTTATTTTAAAATGGATTAAAATCTTTTTTTTTTTATCATCAATCTACAAACAATACCCCAGAATTAAGAAGCGAATGCAGGTGTTTAGAAATGTTTGCAAAGTAATTAAAAATAAATAACTGAAATGTCACATTTACATATGTATTCAGACTCTCTTCTATGACACTCAAAATTGAGCTTAGGTTCATCTTGTTTCCATTGATTATCCTTGAGATGTTTCTACAACTTGATTGGAGTCCACCAGTGGTTAATTAAATTGATTGTACATGATGTGGAAAGGCGCACACCTGTCTATATAAGGTCCCACAGTTGACAGTGCATGTCAGAGCAAAAACCAAGCCATGAAGATGAAGGAATTGTCCGTAGACCTCCGAGACAGGATTGTGTCGAGACACAGATCTGGGGAAGGGTATAAAACAATTTCTGCAGCATTGCAGGTCCCAAAGAGCACAGTGGCCTCCGTCATTCTTAAATGGAAGAACTTTGGAACCACCAGGACTCTTCATAGAGCTGGCTGCCCGGCCAAACTGAGCAATCGGGGGAGAAGGGCCTTGGTCAGGGAGGTGACCAAGAACCCGATGGTCACTCTGACAGAGCTCCAGAGTTCCTGTGTGGAGATGGGAGAACCTTCCAGAAGGACAACTATATCTGCAGCACTCCACCAATCAGGCCTTTATGGTAGAGTGACCAGACGGAAGCCATTCCTCTGTAAAAGGCACATGACAGCCCGCTTGAAGTTTGCCAAAAGGCATGAGAACCAAGATTCTCTGGTCCGATGAAACCAAGATTGAACTCTTTGGCCTGATTGCCAAGCGTCACATCCGGAGGAAACCAGGCACCGCACTTCACCTGGACAATACCATACCTACGGTGAAGCATGGTGGTGGCAGCATCATGCTGTGGGGATGTTTTTCAGCGGCAGGAACTGGGAGACTAGTCAGGATTGAGGGAAAGATGAACGGTGCAAAATACAGAGAGATCCTTGATGAAAACCTGCCCCAGAGCGTTCTGGACCTCAGACTGGGGCAGAGGTTCACCTTCCAACAGAACAACGACCCTAAGCACACAGCCTAGACAACGCAAGAGTGGCTTTGTGACAAGTCTGTGAATGTCCTTGAGTGGCCCAGCCAGAGCCCGGACTTGAACCCGATCAAACATCTCTGGTGGACCTGAAAATAGCTGAGCATCGATGCTCCCCATCCAACCTGACAGAGCTTGAGAGGATATGCAGAGAAGAATAGGAGAAATTACTTAAATACAGGTGTGCCAAGCTTGTAGCGTCATACCCAAGAAGACTTGAGGCTGTAATCGCTGCCAAAGGGGCCTCAACAAAGTACTGAGTAAAGGGTTTGAATACTTATGTAAATGTGATATTTCAGTTATTTCTTTTTAATTACTTTGCAAAAATCTCTAAACACCTGGTTTTGCTTTTTTATTATGGGGTATTATGTGTAGATTGATGATAAAAAAATGAATTTAATCCATTTTAGAATAAGGCTGTAACGTAACAAAATGTGGAAAAAGTGAAGGGGTCTGAATACTTTCTGAATGTACTGTAGTTATCCTATCAATAGAGTTAAGCTGAATGTAGATGCACTGTAATTATCCTATCAATAGAATTAAGCTGAACGTAGAATGTTGCCTGCCATTTCACTGTTGTAATATCATAAATAAAGCTGTTAACATCAAATGGAGAGGTTTGCTCATTCCAGTTTGCTTTTTATTCAACACCCATCAGTAAAGGCACACATTCCTTTCTGATTTCTCCCTTCTTGTTTGTTCTTTCATTTCTGTTCTCAAACTGAAGTGCATTTTCTTACTTTTCTAAATAAATTAACATTAATTCCAATTTCCTAAAATTTTGTGTCACCAAATTGAAAAATATCCTCACACATTTATTAGCATTGTTTTATCACAGAAGAATGATGTTCAGTTTCTCTCATATGGCCATGAACTCCCGTTTTATTCTTTGCCACTTATCTATGTTATGGATAATTTGTGGGAGCCAATTAACCTAATAGTATGTACAGTGTAGACACAAAATGCTGGACTATGGTGCATGTCAGTCATCGGGTTCAAGTCCGGGCTCTGGCTGGGCCACTCAAGGACATTCACAGACTTCTCACAAAGCCACTCCTGCGTTGTCTAGGCTGTGTGCTATGGGTCGTTGTCCTGTTGAAAGGTGAACCTCTGCCCCAGTCTGAGGCCCAGAAAATGCTGACACACACACTGTACACACTACTCAGGCAGACTGCGGTGGCTGGGCCATGTCCACCACATGGAGGATGGCTGTATTCCAAAAGACATGCTCTATGGAGAGCTGACATCTGGGAGGAGAACCATCGGCCGCCCCCACCTACAATACAAGGATGTCTGCAAGAGACATATGAATGCGCTCGACATCGAGGTGGAGTCCTGGGAGAGCCTTGCAGCTGACCACGCGAGGTGGAGAGGTACCCTGAACCGACATCTCAAAACGGGGGAAGAGAAACTGTTGAACGCAGTGGCAGACAAGTGGGCACGCAGAAAGGAGCGCAGCAACTTCAACAAACCAGAGACCACACATAAATGTGACCATTGCGACAGAGACTGTCACTCCCACATTGGTCTCTTCAGGCACAAGCGACGCTGCTCTAGCCGAGGTTTGGAGCAAGCAACCAACAACTAGGATGCATCACCCATGGACAGTCATGACCGAGGGGGGCCTACGATGTACAGTGTAGACACAAAATGCTGGACTAACTCAGCGGGACAGACAGCATCTCTGGAGAGAAGGAATGGGTGACGTTTTGGGTTGAGAGCCTTCCTAACCTAATAGTATATCTGAATGTGGGAGGAAACTGGAATGTGGAAATTCCACATAGGCAGAACCCAAGATCAAGTTCTAACCAAATCATGTGTGGCTCCACCGTGCTGTAAATTTGCAATTTTATAGCACACTGATTTTTTTTCAAACTGAACTTGTTTGATTGTCCATGTTTTTACCTTTAGATTATACATTGTGAAACCCCTCAGCTATTTCTAGCCAAATTAAATGGAATTGGGCTAATTCCAACCAAATTACGAAGGCTGGAATTCCGAGGTGCATTACAAGAGGCAATATCTTTTAGATTGATATTGCGGAAAATCTTGTCGCAATCTTCCATTCCTCTGTGGGAGTATACTTGATCTTTGTAAATTTACACTTCTGGGAACTAAAAAAAATCTTAAGTTAATAAAACAATATTTGAAGGAATTTAAACTAAAACACACTATCTTTGTACATGAACAAAAGACAAAGTGCTGGAGGAAATCGGCAGGTCAGACAGCATCAGTGAAGGGAAATGTACAGGCAACGTGTCGGGTAGGGACCCTTTTTCAGACTGATGTGCCTGACTCTTGCATCTCCCTCTGTACATGGGTAGCATAATTTCCAACATTTATTCCAATCCAAATTGAATATATGCATCGAAGCCTCCATTCATGCACAGTGAAGTCAAATCCACATTTTGGTTGGCTTAAAAGAAAATTGGACAAATGCTAAAGAAGAAACTCTTGCTGGCTTATGGGTAATAGCAGCTGAGTGAGACGAACTGGAAAGCTTGTTGGAAGTTCTGTCAATGCCACAATGTGGTGGATGGTCTCCTATGCTGTATCATTTTGCTGTCCTTTGAAATTAGATCCATGTTTCTCCCCCCCCCCCATTCATCTCCAGAAAACTTGGAGATAAGTGGTTGTCACTAATTACATCAGTCACAAATCATTGCCAATTCAAAAACAAGAGATGTTATTAGTCATCAGTCGCCCGTCCATTCCCTTCACAGATGCTACCTGACCTGCTGAATTCCTCCAGGACTTTTACTTTAGCTATTATTAGTTGCCTGTTCGTTTCTTCTGTTCTTCCTCTGAACCATTGGGAGGTTTGATCACAGGTGCTTTGAGTTCAACATGTTTAAAAGCACATGTTAATAGTGGCATACCCTAAAATTAGAACAGGTTTGCAAACCAATGACATCACTTATTCACACAAAGAGTTGCAGACATTTTGAGTTTCCTCTTCCAAAAAACTGTAGAGGGCACAGTCAATTGAAAATCTTAAAACTACTATTGGTGGGTTTATGTTAGATAACTGCTGTCTCAATAAGGAGTGCTGAAGGACCTGCCATTAACAGAACCATCCATGCGAAAGTTAATGATGTACCCAGCCTGGCAAAGCTATGACTACTTGTTCAGGACTACGTGCTTCACAATTAGCAGAAGTATGTGATATATAGAACAAAACGATAATATAGCCATGATATCAGATAGAGGCTCTGCAGTTCCAGCACATCGTATCTAGATAATAATAGTAGCTGATAATAGAGCATTGCTATCTTAGTGATGGCAAGGCCCACATGTGAGTTTTAAAGAAAAGGTTGAAGCATTTGCAACCAAGATCAACCAGAACTGTCAAATAGACAATCCATTTTGACTTCCTTGTCCACCATCACAGAAGCCAGCCTTATTAACTGTGCCTATAGCCAAGCATCTAGCATTGTAGAAAATTGCTCGGGTATATCCTATTCGCATGGAGCGGGACAGTTACCTCTCACATAGTCAAATTCTAATCTTCAGCAAAGTGATGGAATTTGTCAAATGAAACATCACTCAGTCACATATAAACTAGTTTGGGATGCACGAGTCCCACTTGGCTTCAGACCTCATCATAGCAATGGTTCAATCAAAGAGATCAAGCCAATGTTTTCTTCATCAAGATGTCCTGATGAAGTCAATGGGCACCCTCTCCAAAGCAATTTTCTCCTACTTATTGTGTGGCCATCAGAACTACACACACCAGAGAGTGGTTTTCTTTTGAACAGTGTGGGGAGATTTAAAGGAGGGATATAAAATTACGAGCAGTCTGACAGGGTGCATAGAAAAGACTTATTTATCTTGGTAGAGATTAGTATCCAGGGGAATAAATTTAAAATAATTAGTAGATTAGAGGGAAATTAAGAAAGATCATCTTCATTTAGAGTATAATTATTTGGTGTTCACTACCTGAAAGGCTCGTGGAAGAAGAAATCCTCATCACTTTGATTGATTCATTCGTAACTGTCACTGTATGTCATGTTGTTACTTGTGGGCGGAGCACCAAGGCAAATTCCTTGTATGTGAATACTTGCTTGCTTACTTACTTACTTACCTGGGTAAGGAGTTGAACCACCATAAAGGGCCTGTCCCACAGGCGATTTTTCGGCGACTGCCGGCACCCGTCATTAGTCGCAGCAGATGGCCGAAAATTTTCAACAATGTTGAAAATCCAGCGGCGACCAGAAAAAGGTACGACTCTTTGGGCCACTACTCATGACCATACACGACACTTTGGGCCACTACTCACGACATGTCGTGGGGTGAAGCCTGTTTGGTCGTGAGTAGTGGCCCAAAGAGTCATACCTTTTTCTGGTTGCCGCTGGATTTTCAGCATTTTGAAATTTTTCGGCGACCTGCTGCAACTATGACAGGTGCCGGCAAGTCGCCGAAAAAATCGGGTAAGTGGGACAGGCCCTTAAGCAACAAGGGTTTGGCTGTGGGTATGGCCTGAGTAACTTATTTTGTTGCCCAACATGAAGAAAATGTGCTGCATTGCCACCTTCTGTACCCTGTTTCTGTGACTTGGTCAATGATTGAATTAGAAAAGTTCATTCTCAAACTAAAGAATTTAAGCACTTACATTCTCATATATTTTATAACCTCGGAATGCCTGGGAAAATTTTAAGTCTTGTAAATACATTTTAAAAGATAGTCACTGTTGTAATATAGAAATTAGCAGGTGAAAGTATCAAGGAATAAACTGCATATTTGGGTGGAACTGAGAAATGGGAAAGGTGTAGCAACACTTATAGGTGTGTATTATAGACCGCCAAATGGGGAGCGAGAATTGGAAGAGCAAATATGTAAGGAGATAGCGATATTAGTAGTAAGCACAAGGTAGTGATTGTGGGAGATTTCAATTTTCCACACATAGACTGGGAAACACATTCTGTAAAAGGGCTGGATGGTTTGGAGTTTGTAAAATGTGTGCAGGATAGTTTTTTGCAGCAATACATAGAGGTACCTACTAGAGAAGGGGCAGTGCTGGACCTCCTGTTAGGAAATGAGACAGGGCAGGTGGCGGAGGTATGCGTCGGGGAGCACTTCGGGTCCAGTGATCACAATACCATTAGTTTCAATATAATTATGGAGAGGGTCAGAACTGGACCTAGGATTGAGATTTTTGATTGGAGAAAGGCTAACTTTGAGGAGATGCGAAAGGATTTAAAAGGAGTGAATTGGGACATGTTGTTTTATGGGAAGGATGTAGAAGAGAAATGGAGGACATTTAAGGGTGAAATTTTAAGAGTACAGAATCTTTATGTCCCTGTTCGGTTGAAAGGAAATAGTAAAAATTGGATAGAGCCATGGTTTTCAAGGGAAATTGGACACTTGGTTCGGAAAAAGAGAGAGTTCTACAATAATTATAGGCAGCATGGAGTAAATGAGGTGCTTGAGGAGTATAAAGAATGTAAAAAGAATATTAAGAAAGAAATTAGAAAAGCTAAAAGAAGATATGAGGTTGCTTTGGCAAGTAAGGTGAAAGTAAATCCAAAGGGTTTCTACAGCTATATTAATAGCAAAAGGATAACAAGGAATAAAATTGGTCCATTAGAGAGTCAGAGTGGACAGCTATCTGCAGAGCCAAAAGAGATGGGGGAGATATTGAACAATTTCTTTTCTTCGGTATTCAACAAGGAGAAGGATATGGAATTATGTGAGGTAAGGGAAACAAGCAGAGTAGCAATGGAAACTATGAGATTCAAAGAAGAGGAGGTGCGGACACTTTTGAAAAATATGAAAACGGATAAGTCTCCAGGTCCTGACAGGATATTCCCTAGGACATTGAGGGAAGTTAGTGTAGAAATAGCAGGGGCTATGACAGAAATATTTCAAATGTCATTAGAAACGGGAATAGTGCCGGAGGATTGGCGTACTGCGCATGTTGTTCCGTTGTTTAAAAAGGGTTCTAAGAGTAAACCTAGCAATTATAGACCTGTTAGTTTGACGTCAGTGGTGGGCAAATTAATGGAAAGGATACTTAAAGATAATATATATAAGCATCTGGATAAGCAGGGTTTGATTAGGAACAGTCAACATGGATTTGTGCCTGGAAGGTCATGCTTGACTAATCTTGAATTTTTCGAAGAGGTTACTAGGGAAATTGATGAGGGTAAAGCAGTGGATGTTGTCTATATGGACTTCAGTAAGGCCTTTGACAAGGTTTGACATGGAAGGTTGGTTAAGAAGATTCAATTGTTGGGTATTAATGGTGGAGTAGCAAGATGGATTCAACAGTGGCTGAATGGGAGATGCCAGAGAGTAATGGTGCATGGCTGTTTGTCAGGTTGGAGGCCGGTGACTAGTGGGGTGCCTCAGGGGTCTGTGTTGGGTCCACTGTTGTTTGTCATGTATATCAATGATCTGGATGATGGTGTGGAAAATTGGATTAGTAAGTATGCAGATGATACTAAGATAGGTGGTGTTGTGGATAATGAAGTAGATTTTCAAAGTCTACAGAGAGATTTAGGCCATTTGGAAGAGTGGGCTGAAAGATGGCAGATGGAGTTTAATGCTGACAAATGTGAGGTGCTACATCTCGGCGGGACAAATCAAAATAGGACGTACATGGTAAATGGTAGCGAATTGAGTAATGCAGTTGAACAGAGGGATCTAGGAATAACTGTGCATAGTTCCCTGAAGGTGGAATCTCATGTAGATAGGGTGGTAAAGAAAGCTTTTGGTGTGCTGGCCTTTATAAATCAGAGCATTGAATATAGAAGTTGGGATGTAATGTTAAAATTGTACAAGGCATTGGTGAGGCCAATTCTGGAGTATGGAGTACAATTTTGGTTGCCTAATTATAGGAAGGATGTCAACAAAATAGAGAGAGTACAGAGCAGATTTACTAGAATGTTGCCTGGGTTTCAGCAACTAAGTTACAGAGAAAGGTTGAACAAGTTAGGTCTTTATTCTTTGGAGCGCAGAAGGTTAAGAGGGGACTTGATAGAGGTCTTTAAAATTATGAGCGGGTTAGACAGAGTGGACGTGGATAAGCTTTTCCCATTAAGAGTAGGGAAGATTCAAACAAGGGGACATGACTTGAGAATTAAGGGACAGAAGTTTAGGGGTAACATTAGGGGGAACTTCTTTACTCAGAGAGTGGTAGCTGTGTGGAATGAGCTTCCAGTGGAAGTGGTGGAGGCAGGTTCGATGTTATCCTTTAAAAATAGATTGGATGGGTATATGGACAGGAAAGGAATGGAGGGCTATGGTCTGAGTGCAGGTAGATGGGACTAGGGGGAAGTAAAAAAAATTAAAATGATAAATAAATAAATAAAAACAAAGTGTTCGGCACGGACTTGAAGGGCCGAGATGGCCTGTTTCCGTGCTGTTATGGTTATATGGTTATATGGTTATTCACTATTTGCTTTGCTGTTGAATCTATTAATTATTCTTGGGAGAAATCCCATTTGTAATTTTTAAAAAAGCTTTTGAATTTGTTATTCTGTAAAAAAATATTTCATATTAATACTCTAGTTAAATCCAGAAAAGATTTATTGCATCGATCCAATTTCAGTTCTGAACTATTTTGAACCAGATAATGCAATGGACGCCATTGAGCTTTGAGCAAACTTAGTACAGCATAGGCTCTTACAGAGAAATTGTGCTTTGGTAAACAAACAATCTCCTAACAAAATTAGGAATCAAAATGAATTTCCAACAGTCTCTAAGACATTGCTGTACTCTGCAGCGATCTTCATCTACACAGCACTTTCCTGTAAAAGCTCTGAATCTTCTGCACAGAAATAAAATGCTTCCTGTTTTCAGCTTCTTTTAATCTTTCTTCAGTATATGTGTGATGATATAGGCCAAATACAACCCTTCTGTTACATGTGTGCTCTCTTATCAAGTTGTCAATGTTTGCTTTAGTCTTCTCAATAATCTTGCTGAAGCTTGAAGCCCAAAACTGCACAGTTATCCGTTCAACATCTTTATCATATATCATGTTACAAGCTGTAGAATATGTGTCAAACAGACATTCAACTAGCTATCTTTTTGATGATAATTTTCTTATTAACATTTCCCACCGTTTATTTTTCCTGGCATTTTACAAAGAGTGTATCTGTGTGGTGTAGGTAATTGCCTCTTATACCTATGCTAAGAGAATAACTTGAATTCGAGAGTCAACAACGTTTTATTGCCATATGTCGCGAAAAGGAATAATGAAATTCTTACTTGCCGCAGCAGAAACAGGTTAGTAGACACAGTATTTAATAAATAATATAATAAACAAACAAAAAAAAGTTCAAAAGAACAATATAGTACAAAATCTTGTCAGTTTGTTTTTCTGATTCTGATTTACCTTTGTGTCGAAAGGAGCTGCAGATGCTGGTTTAAATCGAAGATAAACACAAAATGCTGCTGTAACAGCGGGTCAGGGCAGCATCTCTGGAGAGAAGGAATGGGTGACGTTTCGGATCGATACCCTTCTTCTGAAGATGCTACTTGTCCAGCTGAGTTACTCCAGCATTTCATGTCTATCTCTCATTTACCTTTGGACTGTTTTCATGTTAAGGCATCTTAACAAGGAAAGTCTGAGGTTTATAAGCATTTTTAATAGCCGATCACTGTGTTTCATTTCTCACAGTGACTTGAACTTTAACATTTCCACAGGGTTTTGAAGATGAATCCAGAATTCGATGGAACCAAGTCACTACTTTCTACCTGACCCGAAACCTCACCTATGATCCACGTTCTCCAGAGATGCTGCCTGACCTGCTGAGTTACTCCAGCTGCTGCAAGTAAGAATTGCATTGTTCTATCTGGGACATATGACAATAAAACACTCCTGACTCCTTTTATGCAAGTGCAGGCTTGGAGAAGGTGCACAAAAATGCTGGAGAAACTCAGCGGGTGCAGCAGCATCTATGGAGCGAAGGAAATAGGCAACGTTTCGGGCCGAAACCCTTCTTCAGACTGATATGGGGTGGGGAGAAGAAAGGAAAAAAGGAAAAAAAGGCGGAGGAGGAACCCGAGGGCTGGGGGATGGGAGGAGACAACCAGAGGGCTGATGAAGGGGAGGGGACAACAAGGGCTAGCAGAGTTGGTAGAATTCAATGTTCATGCCCCCAGGATGTAGACTGCCCAAGCGGAATATGAGGTGCATTTCCTCCAATTTCCGGTGTTGCTCGCTGTGGCCATGGAGGAGACCCAGGACAGAGAGGTCAGATACGGAATGGGAGGGGGAGTTGAAGTGCTGAGCCACCGGGAGGTCAGGTAGGTTATTGCGGACCGACCGGAGGTGTTCGGCGAAACGATCGCCAAGCCTCCGCTTGGTCTCACCGATGTAGATCAGCTGACATCTAGAGCAGCGGATGCAATAGATGAGGTTGGAGGAGATGCAGGTGAACCTCTGTCGCACCTGGAACGACTGCTTGGGTCCTTGAATGGAATCGAGGGGGGAGGTGAAGGGACAAGTGTTGCATCTCTTGCGGTTGCAAGGGAAAGTACCCGGGGAGGGGGTGGTACGGGAGGGAAGGGAAGAATTGACAAGGGAGTTACGGAGGGAGCGGTCTTTGCGGAAGGCAGACATGGGGGGAGATGGGAAGATGTGGCGAGTGGTGGGGTCACGTTGGAGGTGGCGAAACTGACGGAGGATCACTTATTGTATGTGATGGCTGGTGAGGTGAAAGGTGAGGACTAAGGGGACTCTGCCCTTGTTGTGAGTGGGGGGGATGGGAAGAGAGAGCAGTGTTGCGGGGTATGGCATAGATCCTGGTGCAAGCCTCATCTACAGGGAACCCCCGTTCCCTGAAGAATTAGGACATTTCGGATGCCCTGGTGTGGAACGCCTCATCCTAGATGTATACGGTTGTACATGCTAGAATTTAGAAGATTGAGGGGGGATCTTATAGAAACTTACAAAATTCTTAAGGGGTTGGACAGGCTAGATGCAGGATTATTCCCGATGTTGGGGAAGTCCAGAACTAGGGGTCACAGTTTAAGGATAAGAGGGAAGTCTTTTAGTACCGAGATGAGAAAATCATTTTTTACACAGAGAGTGATGAATCTGTGGAATTCTCTGCCACAGAAGGTAGTTGAGGCCAGTTCATTGGCTATATTTAAGAGGGAGTTAGATGTGGCCCTTGTGGCTAAAGGGATCAGGGGGTATGGAGAGAAGGCAGGGATGGGATACTGAGTTGGATGATCAGCCATGATCATATCGAATGGCGGTGCAGGCTCGAAGGCTCGAAGGGCCGAATGGCCTACTCCTGCACCTATTTTCTATGTTTCTATGTTTCTATCCTGGGAGCAGATGCGGCGTAGACGGAGTAATTGGGATTGGGGGACGGAGTCCCATTGGGGAACTCCAATTCCCGAAAGCCCCAGTGGTGTGTGCGCAGTGAGGTAAAGCACGCCTCTCTACTCGTCACCGTGCTCGTCAATCAAAGGCAAACGACCAGGGGAAACAGGGTCAAATGACCCATGCAGGTCGCTTGGTGCTAGTAAGTACAGTCCGACTGCTGGAGAAACCAAACATTCTCGAATATGTTTTTTTTTTTCAATTACAAATATAGTTTTTTTAAAGCAAAATAGTGCAATATAACAGCGGGGAGAAATAGTTTAGCTTTAGCTATGGGAAATATGCTTGGGAGGTTTTTTTTTGTTGCAAACGGGTGATCTGCCGGCTTGGTGCGATTGTAGTTATTCTGGATGCAACCCTTCCTCTCTCTGATCCGCGTCCCACTTCCTTTTAACATTCCACAGCCCTCTCTCGCAGTTGCATTTGTGATTTCCTCCTTCACTTATTCCCTCCCTTTCCCCCCGCTGCGTTTCCTCCCCTTTCGCCCTTCACCTTGTGCTTCTGTCTCTCGGCTCCGGCAGGGCTGACGATGTGGAGATTAGCAACATGCACGGTTCTGCTCTTCGTGCAGCGTCTGGTGGTTGGGATGCCCTGGACGCTGGTGGCGGTCACCACCTGCGCGTTTTACCTCGCATCGGGAGGTCACAAATTCGTCGAGATCTTCATCAAGACCATACGCCGGGATGTACAGTAAGTAACGCACGTTTGCACATTTACCCCAACGCTTCCCCCCTTCTCTCCCACCGAGAGACTGACACCGGGTTCTTTGTGTAGCCGCGATCCGATTGCATTTGTCCTTGGCAAAGGAGACGGTTGCAGTTATTGCTTCTTTAATTCCAGGGGCTTATGCAGAGAGGCAGCTTAACTCGGGGCGAGATTTTGTACCATTGCAGTGCAGCCATGTCACCTTGGGTGTCGAAGATCTGCAGACTTGTGAGAATAGACCGCCGGCGAATGACTATCAGGAGCGGCCTTGCAATGTTACTGCCTTTTTGTTAAACCGAATGGCATAGCTAGTAAAAAAAAAAAGCTGCTGTGTGGGAAGGAACTGCAGATGTGTGAGAAGGAACTGCAGATGCTGGTTTAAACCGAAGATAGACTCAAAAAGCTGGAGTAACTCAGCGGGACAGGCAGCATCTCTGGAGAGAAGGGATAGGTGACGTTTCGGGTCGAGACCCTTCATCAGAAACAAAGCTGCTGTGTTACACTGAGTGATACAAGATCTGAAAGTTACCTTATTTGAATCCAGGGCAATGCTTAATTATTTTCTTCAAGCAGGCCGTGGGTTTTTGTGGAGGGTTTTGCTGTTTGTCTTCTGGTCAAGTAGGGGAAGGAGATTTCTGTTCTTGATCACTATCTGTTGACAAAGTGAAATACGATTTTCATTCATATCAACTTTCTCTGGCAATCTCAGGAACACCCAATATTTTAAAGTATATTTGAAGTGTTCACTGTTACGGTGAGATGTAGCAAGAACTTACAAATGGCAAGAAAATGATATGAACTAGATACATTTATTTAGTCATTCGCTGAGAGATAAATGTTGGAGACGCAAAAAACGCAGATACCACAATACTGAACAATGCACAAAGTGTTGCTGGAAGATCTCAATGAGTCGGGCAGCATCTGTGGAGGGAATGCACATAACGAGACAGAATTCGGATCAGGACTCTTCTTAAGACTAAATGTGTCGGAAGGAACTGCTGATGCTGGTTTAAACTGAAGATAGACACAAAAAGCTGGAGTAACTCAGCGGGACAGGCAGCATCTCTGGAGAGAAGGAATGGTTTCGGGTCGAGACCCTTCTTCAGACTGATTGGAGTAGGAGGGAGCAAGCTGGGGAAAATAAGTACAATGCCTGGCAAGTGATAGGTGAAGGAATGAACTGCAGATGTTGATTTACACCAAAGATAGATACAATGCTGGAGTAACTCAGTGGCTCATGCAGCATCTCTGTAAAAAAAAAAAGAATAGGTGATGTTTCGGGTCGAGACTCTTCTTCAGACTGTGAATTAGGGGAGAGGACTCTCGGGGGACTTTCCCCTGACATTCAGTCTGAAGAAGAGTCTTAACTTGAAAAGTCACATATTCCTTTTCTCCAGAGATGCTGCCTGACCCGCTGAGTTACTCCAGCATTTTGCGTGATAGGTGGATGCAGGGGAGAGGAGGAAGGGGGGACACGGTTGATTGGCAAATGGGTGGAATAAATGACAAAGCTAGAGATAGGCTTGTTCCTTCCTCTCAGAGAATGCTTTGGGATATTTTGCATTCAATTGCGAACACAGCCATAACCTCAGTTTTTTTGCTACATCTGAAGGCTGGCATTTCCAACATCACAGCAGTGCCTTGGTAACTGGATATTTTTGTGCTCGAGTCTCAGTTGTTCAAAACTTCAACCTTTTGTCTTGGAGGAGAGTGCTAAGTC
Organism: Malacoraja senta; assembly: GCA_038087875.1. Lineage (NCBI taxonomy): Eukaryota > Metazoa > Chordata > Chondrichthyes > Rajiformes > Rajidae > Malacoraja > Malacoraja senta. The sequence goes on from CM075987.1 coordinate 16,546,224, forward strand.
CGAATCATTGTGTGAGACAGGGATTTGTAGCATTACTATCAAATCCTGAGGTTTACCAGAATGCTGCATGGGTTACTACAATGGAATGTGTTACAAATGAGATACTTGTAACTTTGTCGGCATCCTTGATGTAGTGACTCTTTGCATACCTTGGGTGTGCAAAACAAAGAATATCACTGTGATTTGTCAGAAGTAACAATAGATTATCATTCATTCTTTGGATGAGAGTACATTACTTAAACGGAGAGGTTGGACACACTTGGACTGTTTTCTCTGGTACTTCAGAGGATGAGGGGAGACCTGAGAGAAGTATATAAAATTATAAGGTATAGGTAGGGTAGACGGTCAGGGCATTTTTCCCCAGGGTGGAAATATCAAGGACTAGAGGGCATGGCTGTAAGGTGAGAGGGACAAAATTTAAATGAGATATATGGGGAAAATTTATTTTTAGTGGTAGGTGGCTGGAATGCATTGGTGATGATTGAGGCAGATACAATAGTAGTATTTAAGAGTCTTTTAAATAGGTACATGGGTATGCAGTGAATAGAGGGATACTGATCATGTACAGGCAGATGAGATTATTTTACCTTGGCATCATGATTGGTACGGGAATTGTGGATTGAAGGGCCTGCTCCCGTGCTGTACAGTTTTATGTTCTGAATAGGACCCCTTTCCCTTTGAGACTACCCCACCATTCATTACAATTATGCTTGAGCTTCTCTTCCGATTCCATTTTCCAATACTCTCCCTGTTTTCTGATTCCTTTAATATCCAGAAGTCAATCTCTGTTTTGAGTGAACTTTGCAACAGCCTCTATAACCCTCGCATAGTGAATTCCAAAGATTGACCATGCTCTGAATAATGAAGTTTCTCTGCCATAAATGGCCCGGGCCCTGGTCTGAGACCTGAGACTCCAGTTTCTAGACATTCTAGCCAGGTGATAGAAACATCTGTTCAAGTCCTAAAATAAGTTTATACATTTCAATGAGGTCACCTCTACTAAACTAGAGAAACCACATCACATTGCTCAATCCCACCGCTTACGGCAAACTTGCCATCCCAGAATGAGTCTGGTGAATCTACAATGCACTCCTGCCAGGGCCAGTACCGGAATATATTTTTGGTAGGAAACCAATATTCTATTGTCCACAATACTCTAGATGTACATTTTAGTTTATTGTCAGGTTTTGTTGCGTGCTATTTCACCAAGGCCTGCTGGTGGACTCGCAGGTCTCTGTTTCCCCCCTATAAAATGGTGAGGTCAGACTTACTACCCTCTAATCTGCACGATCCATTCTAGCATTTACAGAATTATCGAAGATGATCTGCTACCTCTCCAACCACCTCTTCCAAATCTCTGGTGTATTACGTCCTTAACTTTTTAGTCTCAGTGAGTTTTCCAGTATTGTTTTGTTTTCCCTCAAACTAATTTATGTTAATTCCTTATTTTCTATAGTGACTTAATTTTCTGCTATTTCTAACAGGATTTTCATGCCTTCAACAATGAAGACGTGAATATATTCTACTGAAGTTAGCCTGTTAAAATATTTTAAGGATAACCTTTAGATCTCCCTCATTGTAATAATTGAAACAAAAATATCCAGGCTTCCACACTCTACTTCTGAACTCCTAGCAGGCATTTATTTATTTTTTCAGGCAAATAGCAGGAAGCAAGTTTCATTACAGACTTTTATCATTTCCTGCTCTGGTTCCTTGTCCTTTGTCGTTACTCAATATTGAGATTATGTGGAGGGCAGTGACTTTTGCTGGGGCGTGGTTGCAAACAAACCAGCAATTCCTTGCTTTCCTGTGCAACTGATTATTTTTCCGTGTAAGAATCCCAGCAGAGTAGCAGGAAAGAGTTTAACAATGATGATGGAAAGGGAACTGTAACAATGGAACTTTGCTTGATATCAGCTGATGTTGAGGTGAATAGTGGAGTTTGACAGAAATGGGGACAATAACCAAGTTGAAGAAGGGTCCTGACCAGAAATGTTCCCCGTCCATACCCTCCAAAGATGCTGCCTGACCCGTGGAGTTCCTCCAGCACGTTGTGTTTTACTGAAGAGTCCAGTCTCTGCATTTCATTGTTTGCCATTCTCTGCTATTGCCTTTCTTCGGGGCAAGGTGCTTTCTGTTAGTTATGTAACCAGGCAAAAGATAGATATGTATATCTCTAAAAGTACAGGCTTTGTCATGACTGGCGATGGCTAATGTACAAACGTTTGAATTTCTGAATCAACGTACGTAACATTGAACTTCACCAAGGGAGTTAAATGGGCAATGACAATCAGACGACTCGTTTGCATCCAACATTGCCGACCACCTGTTTTAGAACAAATGAAGAGAGGTTGCAAAATTTAAAATGATTTGATCTTGGAATGTATTTGCCTGTTGTTGACCAGTGTGGACTCGTTACAACTTGGCTTCCCTATTTGGATACAATAACTGGTAGAGTTGCAGTCAGTCAAGAAGGCCGTCGAAGGGTACAGCTGGATATAAATCAATTACATATATGGGCAGAGGAATGGCAGATGGAGTTTAATCCAAAAAGGTGTGAGGTGTTGCATTTTGGGAGGTTGTACATAAGGGGAAAGTTAGAGTTAATGGCAAGACCCTCAACTGCATTGAGCAGAATACAAAGTGCTGGAATAACTCAGCATATGTGGAGCAAATGGACTGACATCGTTTCAGGTTGCAGCCCTTCTTCAAACTTGAAGGGACCCGACCTGAAACGTCATGCAGCCATTTCCTCCATGACTGCTGCCTGACCTGCTGAGTTACTCCAGCACTTTGTGTTCTGCTCAAGATCCCAGCACCTGTAATTCCATGTGTCTCCCCTTAACAGCATCAAGTTATATGTCACAGAGTTGTTATTTTCCTCTCATTGAATCATTCTTGCTTGTTGCATGGTCACCAGTTTCTCTGTTACTTTTCCTGGGTGACCATTCCATATGAGTTGACCTTTCCTGTTTACCTACTCGCAGATACTTAAGATGGACTAAACAGCTTGGCCTGATCCTGTCATTGTCCATGCGGGTTTAATTTTCAGCAGAGGTCATTAGAAAATAGAGGTGGACAAAGCCCATGCCATACCATCCCTTAAAAGACTTGTTTTTCCTTCACGTATATAAAATTATATTAATGTAAAATATGCCTGATTATGTTTGTGTTGTATTCCGAATATTTGAATAGCTTCCAGGTTCTTTCATCGTAATGCTGGTGGACTATTTCCTCTTTTGGGCTTTGCTAAGCCAAAAGAGTGAAGAGTTTGTACCGACTCTTACAAAGGGATTCTTACTCATTCTAACTGCAAAGGGAGGATTTCAACATATTTTCTAGTTTAAGGTCAGCGCTGAATAAACATTGTTTGGTGTGGCCAAATGCATGTGGTGTATACTTGAAAAGGAAAATAAAATTGCATGGTCAAATTGCAAGAAAGGAAAGAGACCAGGGGATGAATGAGACATTCACTGCCATCTTTTTAAGAAATATAATGGAAAAAGGGTGGGCCTCCTAGAACCTTGACATTAGGTTGGTGAACTTCAGGATGTGGATATCCTTTTTCTTTGTGTAGCTCACGTTTGTTTACGTCTAACTTTTTCGTGTATTCTATGATTTATTTTTTTGTTTATTTGATTTATAAAATATTCTTCCTTTTCAAATAATTTTGTCTAATAAAAGAGGCCACCATTCTATATTTACAAGGGCATTTAATTGACATCCTTTTTCACCCTAAATCCCTGGGTCAAAAACTTTGCAGCGGGTAAGGTTAGTCTTGCAGGAAAATTGACTACTGTGCAATGCAACATTATTTATTTTAATAGTTAAATATTCAGTTGGCGATATTGGGAAAAATCTGGAAATTGAACTATGGTAAAAATATGACCGTTGACCAGGAAAGCAACGTTTTGTTTTGCTGCCTGAGGAGGGATTGGGATGGTTCCTGAATCACAACTGGAGTGGCAATGGCTCATCGCTAAAATAATTTAATTTTATTGGAAAATATCCGCTAAGCACAGCTGTTTCTCCAGATAAATTACAAACATTTTTATTAAACTATATTAGTTAGTGCTAAAACAATGGTGATTAGGCAGATAAGATGTCATTAAATTCTTTAAAGTTGCATAATAAAACAAGATAAAATCCAGCCCACATCTGTGGAAAGAAACAATTAATATTTTAGGTCCAAGATTGTTTGTTAGAATCTTGAGCACAAATGAAAGTGCTGGAGGAACTTAGCAGGTCAGGCAGAAGCTATGGAGAGAATAGACTGCTTATATTTCAGTTGAGACCATTTATAAGGAAGGAATGATAGGAAAAATTATTACTTTCTTGCAACTTAAGCAGAAGATCATGGCGAGAGTCAGTATCGTCACCAAATAGTTAGCACAACTTAAATAAATTTGCCCTGTATTAACAACAGAAAATGGAGACGTGCATCAGACCAGGCAAAGTACACGGAGAGCAAAACAAAGTTAATGTTTCAGATCAATGCCCTGTGGTTTTGTTTAGCTTTACCTGGGGAATGGTTAAAATATGGAAGTTGTTGGCAAAAGGAGATGTTGAGGTGAATAAGGTAGAAGTATTTGAGGGGAAATTTGATTGGAAGTTCTGAGTGAAAAGTTATTATGCCATTAAAGTTAGATTATGAAGAATGTGAGGAGATTTAGAAATGGCACAGATGTTTGTATCAATTCATCTCTGAATGAGCTGTATCCAGTGCTTTTTTGTTTGTAGACAAAAAGGTGCTGGCATGAATATCAATTTAAAAGATAGTTACATTTATGAACACTTTTTCCCATTAATATACCCCCAGCCCCCCATCTGTTTTTGATTTTATGGCTAATTAACTTATAATTTAAGCTAATAACTAAAAAATAAAAAATCAATGCATATTTAAAAACGTGAAAATTTAGTTTTTAACCTTTTGGAGTTGCCAGTACGCAGTACCAGCACATACCATTACAAAAAATAAGAACTGGCTGTATCTATGCAGTTGTCAGCCTGATGAAAGGTCCCAAGCAAAAACCTAAACTATCTCCCCCCCCCCACAGATGCTGCCTGGTCTGCTGAGTTCCTCCAACACTTTGTTTTGCTCAAGATTCCGGCATCTGCAGCTCCTTATGTCGCTGTATCTATGTTGCACATTGCATGCGTTTATGTACAATTCTTTAGCACTTCTCTTTGAAAATGCAACATAAGCCACACATAAATTAAAACGCAGAGGCTGGAAAACTGAAATAAAAGACAAAATGCTGGAAACATGCCAGATAAAAAGATTTTCAATCTGACATATTTTGTGTTTCATTTTATGTTTCATTTTCTGTAGATGCTATTTGACCTGCTGAGTGTTTCCAGTGTTTTCTGTTTATAAACCTCGTACGAGGTTCAAAATAGGACACGAGGCACTTCGCGACCAAACAGATACTATAAGGTTGGTCCAAAAGTGGAGCTGGCATCAAATGAAGGAGGGAGTAGCAAAGAGGTAGTTTAACTGATGAATTGGGAGCAAGCGGTGAAATATTTCTACTTAACAAGTAGAGATGACAACCCATCTCGGATCCCACCAAACCAAACTCATTCTTAGTTCTGGGAGACTGATCTGAGAACGACAATGTAAAAGAAGGAATTGGTGAAATCCTGAATTTTGCAGTGTAGAAGACAGTTTTTTAGTTTGTTGTGCCTGTGCGGGAGACATGTATGAAGGATTTGCCAGGACCATCTGGTGGAGGCTGGCTGGAGTGGAAGTGAGTGGTTGCAGTGATCAATCTAATGCCAGGTTTGAAACTTGCAGGTGATAAACAGATTTTTAGTGCTCAATGACCACAGAACAAAGCAGCTTGTGGCTGGATGAGACTTGATTAAAGTACTACCATAGAAATTGTTGGGCATACCTTCTGGTATTAAGGTTTGGGTGCATTGGGGCTAATTTATTCTGCACACAGAATAGCCCACAGCTATTTCAAATAAATTACCATCCACCATATAGGTTTCACATATAAGAGTTTAATAGTGGGAACATATCCTTCAATCCACCGAGTCCATGCTGACCATGATCACCCGTTCACACTAGTTCTGTGTTCTCCCACTTTCACATCCGCTCCCTACACAAACTGGGGGCAATTTACAGAGGCTAACCTACATATCCGCATGACTTTGGGATACGTGAAGAAACCGGAGCTTCCAGGGGAAACCCGTGGTCACGGAAAACGTGCAAACCCCACACCGACAGCACCCGAGGTCAGGATCAACCCTGGGTCTCTGGAGCTGTGAGGCAGCAGCTCTACCAGCTGCTCTATTGTGCCGCCCTGTGTTTACAGTGATAATTGTAGAAGAATGTTGTTGATGTGGTGCAGCCCTGTGGAGGAGATTCCCTTTGTCTGAATACTAACACATTCATAATTAGTTGGCAAGTATTATTCTTGGATACTCGCCCTATAATTACACGGGCGAGGATTCTCCTTTTTGTGATTGACCTGGCAGGGCGAACAAAGCCCCAAAGCATTTCATTGCCGGTGGCTGGATCCAGACTTGCTTTGCTGCCATATGCCTCGAGGACCATGTAGTTGGTGACTGAGTGAGGGTCTGTGAGCAGTGGGGTGAGAAGGCTTGGCTCAGCTGCAGTAGTGGGGACATTATGGTGTCTCCAAACAGAGCGATAAACATATTGCTGGAGTAACTCAGCGGGTCAGGCACCATCTCTGGAGAACATGGATAGGTGGCGTTTTGGATCGGGACACTTCTTCCTAGGGCTAGCAAATTGTGAAATTAAAATCTCATTGCCTCCCCTTCTCCTTCATCCTAATGAATGCAAAACATTTCTCCAGGGTTTTTTTTAATATGGGCAGTCTGAAATGCAGTAGTGGACTGGCTGATATCTTGGTCTCTCAGTTCATTGCAACGTCTCGCCATTTTCTTCCTTACATTTTGTTTCTTCTCTGTTGGCTCTATTTATGTCCCACCTCTTTCCTTTTTTTCCCGTTAATCCCAAATATCACTCTCCCATTATTGCATCGTGGCCCTGAGTAATCAGAAAGGAAGTAGTGTTGTGCTACAGGAAACATGATAGGAGTTTGTGTATAGCAATCTCCCACAAGCATCAAAGGAGGAAGTAACCAGACCGTCATCTATTTTAAATATCAGTGAGAGAGCAATGTAGGCCAGGGCACGAGGGGTGAGATTGCTCTTCTGTAAGCAGCCAATGCAATCAACTTGAAAATCAACAATGCAATGCCGAAATTTGAAAGTTTGCACCACCAGCCTCGGGAACATCATCTTCCTTCAGTTATCAGGCTTCTGAACGATCCTTCCATTTGCTAGTCTATAGCACAATTCACCTCTCCACTCCTCTTTGCTCTACTTATTGTACTTGGGTATGATTTATTTGTATTTGTCAGTTTTGATAGCGTGTAAAACAAAGCTTCTCTCAGTACCTCGGTACAAGTGGTAATAACAACCCTAAATCTACACTTGCTGATGCTCACCATTTTCAAGGAAAAGAGACAGCAACTAACACTGTTTTATTTTTGTCTTTTTATCTCAGTGCCGCTGGTGTCCTCCTCAAAGTCAAGCTCAATGTTAAACGGAACTTGAAATTGAACAACACAGTCCCAAATATCTTCCATGAAGTTGTGCAGAGGCACCCGGATAAGACGGCGCTTATATTCGAGGCGACGGGTGCTGCTTGGAGTTTCCGGTACCTGGACGAATACTCGAACAGAGTCGCCAACTTTTTTTATGAGCAGGGCTACCGCACTGGTGATGTGGTGGCCGTTTTCATGGAGAGCAGGAACGAGTACGTGGGACTATGGTTAGGTTTGGCCAAAGTTGGAGTGGAGTCAGCACTGATTAACTTCAACTTGCGGATGGACGCTCTAACTCACTGTATCACCATCTCCAAGGCAAAGGCCATTATATTCGGCAGCGAGCTGAACGATGGTAAGTACAACATGACTGACTGCATTAAACATGCAGAACCAAAGGTGACAAGTAAGTGACTTACTTAAGACTAATTTTAAAAAGAGAGACATGTCATTTATTTGGAATGACATGCAGAGAAGATTCACAAGGATGTGGCCAGAACTCGAGTGCCTGAGCTATAGCGAGAGGTTGGACAGGCTCGGACTTCATTCCTTGGAGCAAAGCAGGCTGAAGGGGTGATCTTATAACGGTGTAGAAAATCATGAGGAGGATAGGGTGAATACATAGCCTTTTATCTAAGGTATGGGAATCAAAAACTAGAGGACATGGGTGAAAGGGGCAAGGTTTAATAGGCACCTGAGGGGCAACTTTTTCACACAAAAGGTGGTGAGTAAATGGAACAAGTTGCCAGAAAGGTAATTGATGCAGATACCAAAACAGCATTTAAAAGACAGGTACGTGGATAAAAAAGAAGGGTATGGGCCAAATGTAGGCATATGGGGTAGCTTGATGGGCCATCTTGGTCGGCATGGATGAATTTGGCCGAAGGTATCTATGATACTATGCCTATCAAACCACATTAATTTTTGTAGACCAGATCATGGTGGCCCAAAACATTTTACAGGCAATTAAGTTTAAAAAAAAAAAAAAAGATTGTCTCCCTTGTATTGTCAAAAGCACTGCTACCACTGAGATCTATACAATAATGATCTGTTTACCGTGATATTAATTCAATTGGAACATACTACATGGAAACAAACCCTTTGACCCACCAGGTCCATGCTGACCATCGATGATAGGTTTGCACTAGTTCCCTGTTGTCCCACTTCTGAGTACAAACCCGCACGTCTTTGGGATGTGGGATGATTCCGGAGCACCTGGAGGAAACCGGCGCACCTGGAGGAAACCGGCGCAGTCACAGTAAGAGTGTGCAAACTCCATATGGACTGCACCCACTGTGAGGCAATAGCTCTACCGGCTGCACCACTATGTTGCGGCATTTGGATAAATGCTCTCCTCCAGGACACGAGGGAGTATTCTGATTGTTTTGTTTTGTGTGGATCTAAAGCATTCTCTGTTACTAAGGGAGCAAATGGTCTTGTTTTAATTTTCCCCTGAAGGACGCTGCCCACATAAGTGCGACACTCCCTCAGTTTTGTGCAGGATTGTGCGGCTGGAATTTTTTCCCGTGTCAGCAACAGGATTTGAATTTGCAATCTCTCGCCCTGGAGGCACCCGCCTGCTCTTTCACCACAGCACTGCACATTGTACCTTAAAATTCTTTATCGAGCACACTTTAGAAAAATGTCATTACGCCTGTTTTCAATATTCTTTGAGTTCGTAAACTTGCCGAGTTTAAAAATACAGTATAGTGTATTTTTTCTTCCCCTTCCGATGCCCCTCCCTCTTTGGCCAGTCAAGCTGAATGAGCAGAGCCAAATGTGCTGTGTTCTGAAGGAAACAAGGTCAAAAAGAATACAATGTTCAGAATGCATTAATAATCACACTCAAGGCTAACTAAGGTTGAAAGAGTCCAGGTAGCTTTATTCATTTAGATTTGAGTTATTCAGTGATTTAATGGTGGGAAAAAAATACTCTTCTTCTGTTCTTTGTGACCCTCAGTGGGATTGGAAGTCATTTTACTTATTCATGTTTATGTCAGTGCAACATGACACGGCAATTTCTGCTCCTCTGCCTGGTCTCTGCCTTCGATTAGGCCAGCGTGGCTTCAGGGCATATTCTTAAAACATTTAAAAACAAGAAACAAATTACATTTATGGGGGGAAAAAAGGGTCTCCACCCGAAAAGTCACCTGTCCATAATTCTCCAGGGATGCTGCCTGACCTGCTGAGTTTCTCCAGCACTTTGTCATTTTGTTTATTAAACATCATGTAGAGTTCTACAGAAGGCTTGAACTCAAAGTGGATTCATATCCTCTCATCATTATGACATGTAAAATGTGAGCAGCAAGTGATCGAGAGCAGCAGGCGACAGGAACTCTGTCCGGTGTGGTTTGGCTAATGCCAATCTTGCTTCTCGGAGATCTACTCCAGGGACTTGAGCACAAGTTCCAGGCTGGCATTTGGAATGTGGTCTTAAGGAAACAGTGCACTATTTGAGATGCCATCTTTCAGATTGGCCATGGAACTGTATAAACAAACTTTCTCCAGTATTTAGCCAAAATTTGTTGCTCAACCAACTCAAAGGACAAATGGTCTTTACTATAGCCTTGAGACACAAACTGCAGATGCTGCAATCCTGTGCAAAAGTGCTGGAGGAACTTATTGCGTCATGCAGCATCTGGGGAGGGAATGGACAGACGGCGTTTTGGCTCAGGACCCTTCTTTACACTGTCCATTCCTTCCTCAGGTGCCTGGTCCACTGAGTCCCTCCAGCACTTTGTGTTTTATTATAACATTGCTGTTCATGATATGTTGCCACACTGCCTATATTGAAAGTACTTCACTGGGTGCCACAACTTGCAAAAGACATTTATTGGCTAAGCAGAGACTTATCTTTTGGCAACAAAATTCTTATCTTTTGTTCATTACATACTAACAACACCATCTTGCCACTTTCCCCCCCCTTCCCTCAACCACGTGACCTTCCACTGGAGGATCCCAATCCAAGTCTGAAAACTATTAAAATAAACAATCTAGAGCAGTATACTGGAGGAGCTGGAAATGTGATGTTAAAAGAGAAAATGCTGGAAATACTCGGGTCAGGCAGTATTTGTGAAGGAACTAAAACATTACCTGTTTAAGAAGGAACTGCAGATGCTGGAAAATCGAAGGTAGACAAAAGTGCTGGAGAAACTCAGCGGGTGCAGCAGCATCTATGGAGCAAAGGAAATAGGCAAAGTTTCGGTCTGAAGAAGGGTTTCGGCCTGAAACGTTACCTATTTCCTTCGCTCAATAGATGCTGCTGCACCCGCTGAGTTTCTCCAGCACTTTTGTCTACCTTTAAAAACATTACCTGTTTTTCGTTCACCATAGAAGCTGTCTGACCTCGTGCATTTCCAGCATTTTCTGTTTTGTTTTATTGCCAGCTGCCTAGAAGTCAGATTTGTGTCTGGCATTGATGTACAGGATTTGTGCATCATTCTGGTGTAAAATTGATTGTCAGCTATACGGTGTGCAATTTGTTATCCCCCAGTAATGCACTGAGCATTAGTATAAGCAGCTGAGGAATTACGAGAATCCTCGAGCGAGGGCTTTGACCTGTGAAAACTATGGTAGAGTGGAGCAGATGATTGAGGGTTACCAGTGGGACACATCAGTTTTTTGTGAAACTTCAACGTCAGGAAAACAACCCTCCTCTCTTCTCCTCTCACCGCTCTCAACCTTCCCCACCATGCGACTGGCCCGAGGTGACATTTGGACAGATATAGAGACAGGAAGGGTTTCCAGGGCTATGTAGCAAATGCGGACAAATGGGACTAGCCCAGAAGACCAATTTGGTCAGCATGGACAAGGTGGGCTGAAGGGCCCGTTTCTGTTCTGTGTACTGCAAATACATTGCAAACGAGATTAGACAATATATCCTGGATTCAGGATATTGTATATGATGCATGAGGAGATGAGAGGATCTAATCCATTTGAATATGTATTTGAGGCTTCGATGCACAAAACGAGGTCATGTAATGATAGTTACATTTGCATGGGGCCTCCGTATATCACAACATATTGACGTTCCTGAGGAGCACCTGTGCGCTGCCAGTATGCAAAGACTCACAAGTGAAGGACACAATCTGGTAATAATCAACACCCGGAGAGGCATGCTATATTTAAACAAGGATTCCAGCATCATTGCTCCCCGTGTACACAGTGGATTTATAAATCTGCAGATACTGTTGGAATAAAAGTGAAGTTCTGTATTTGTCTTCCTCTTTTCTGTCCCCTTTGTAAATGCCATAATGTATTTGTGCTCTCTTTAGCACTATTTGAGCATCTTTCCTCGTGAACTGAAATAGTGAGAGTGATGGACGGCATCCAGGAAAGCTGGCAGGCATTGAGCATCAACCTCGGTAAAACTCCCACCTCGGCAAAACGTTGAGCTGATATTTTGGTGCAGAAATGAGGGCATGCCACACTGCCAGAGGTTTAAGTTTATCATTGTCATACTTGGGGTACAGTGAAAAACATTATTTTCCATGCTATCCAATCAAATCAAATAATACTATACATGAATACATAGAAACATAGAAAATAGGTGCAGGAGTAGGCCATTCGGCACTTTGAGCCAGCACCGCCATTCAATATGATCATGGCTGATCATCCAAAATCAGGACCCCGTTCCTGCTTTCTCCCCATATCCATTGATTCCGTTATATCTAACTCTCGCTTAATGCAATTAATCCAAACTCAAGTACAACAGGTAGATGAACTTGGGGTGAAGGGGAATAAGTTAGGCAGCATCCGTGGAAGGAAAGAGTCCGAAGATGTTTCTGTTCGGGGCCTTTCTTCAGATTGATTGGTGCTAGTTCTATGTACATTTTGTTTAGGTGAAAGAAAATTGCTAATGTGATCTCTGGTCTTAATGTTCTTGACTAAAGTCAGATTTTGGTGTGCACAGTCTATCTTTTGGTGGCTGTGAAGAGAAGAGGGAATCAGTCTTGACAATCTGCCCAAATGTTTGTATGGTTGGTGTAATAAATCTCTACTGTCTGATTGGGATCATTTCATTTGAACATCTGAAAGTAGGATATCCATTCCCCTTTCACACACTTTGATTCCCATGTATTAGCTATATTCACTTTAACTCTTAACAGATTAGTCAGTCCTGGTTCTGTTCATAGTTACGGTTTTATTCTATAAACAAAGTGCTGGAGGAACTCAGCAGCTTCTGTTGAGGAAATGGACAGACAACATCTCGGGTTGGGGTCCTTCTTCAGACTGTTTTATGCTGTTGTGTTTCATTTGATTGGTTGAATGAAGGTGAGGGGATAATCTCCCCTTTATGGTTTAATTCAAAATTGGAAGATTATAATGTGTTGCCATTGGCACCCGAGAGACGGGAATGAATAAAATGTATTTTGACTGCGCTGAGATGCAGATCTTGGGTATTTTGCTCAGTTCCACACCCTAGGAAATGATGCTTCTTGGTGATTCTCACTGAACCGTGAGATTAGTTACCTTTACTGAAGAATGAATAAACTGACAAATTTCCACAGACCTTTTCATTTTGTTGCAGTTTGAGAAAGTAAGGAATTGCAAACCTGACTGACTGTAACCTCCTGCAATAATAATACTCTCAAAGTTGGCAGCAAACTCAATTCAGACCAGAATTTGGACAGTATTTATTCACAACAATAATTTGTAAAGGTTTGGCACGTTTCCTATTATAAAGCACCACAAGCTTCAGGGGGAACATAATCAGACAGAAAATGGTTCCAAGGCACATTTGGACATGTGATTAAAAGCTAGCTCAAGAAGTAGCATTTAAAAGGGAAGGGAAGTAATGAGGCCAAAAGCATTGGGAGGAAATTCTTGGATTTAGACTGGCCACCAACAGTCAAGTAAGGGAGTGGGCAGTAGGCCAGGGTCAGAGTCACAGAGCTATACTGCATGAAAACAGGCGCTTCGGCCCACCTCGTCCACGCCGATCAAATTGGCATATTGTGCTGTCCCATTTGCCTGCATTTGGCCCATTTTCCTCTAAACCCTTCCTATCCATGTATCCATCCAACTTCCCTGTAATCTAATCATCGAGAGCAATGTACCATATGGGGCCTGTCAAAAAGCTTGCGAAAGTCCATATGGACAATGCCCAACACCATGCCCTCTTCAATCCTTTTGGTGACCTCTTCAAAGGCTCAGATTTGTGAGACACCACATTTCCCATGCAGAAAGCCAGAGATTTTGTAGCTTCGGGCTGGGATAAGGGTAGGGTGGAGTGGTGGAATTTGAGCAAGAGGACAAGAATGTTAAACTTTTAGATGTTGATTGAATAGGTGAGTCAATGAGTGTAAACGGGAATGATTTGAGAATGTGAAAGTTAAATCCGGCATCTAAGTATTTTTCAAATGAGCGAAAGAATGCTTAACGCCTTTCTTCCTGTGGATATTAAAAACACCCACATCCTTTGACAGTTTGTCTCTAGCTTTTAAGCTAGATTTTTGCAGTGCACCAAGTTCCACCGGAGACGCATGAGACTGCAGATGCTGGAATGCAAAACGCAAAATGTACGTTTCTGTGGGTCAGGACTCTTTCTCAGACTGATTGGAGTAGGGGGACTGATGTAGGTTCTTGACCCAAATTGTGGCCTGTCTATTGACTTGACATTTCTCTCCTCAAGGGGAGCAGTTTTTACACACTCATCGCAGGAAACCGTCAGGACTTACAATCAGCATTCCCCCCCCCCCCCCCCCCCCCCCCCTGTTTTTTGGTTTTCCTTCCATTTTGTTTGGCTGATGCAATTGTTGTCACCCTCTCTCCCTCTGAATAGTTTGGACTTCCTTGACAATTGTCTGCATCTTTAGAAACAAATGGGCTTCCGAATGTTGGATGAAGAAAGGTCTGGAACAGAGCAACTAAAAGTTGGGAGATGAAATAAACAAATGTAGGCATTTTTATTTGTATCCAGAAGTGGATGTTCCAGGTAGGGCCATTTCGGAGGGTAGTTAAGAGTCAAACTTCATTTCTCGTGTTGCAAGTGCAGCTAACCAGTAAGAATACCAGATTTTATTCACTAAAGGACGTTGGTGTACCTGGTGACTTTTTATGACATTGCAGTATTTTTCTGGTCATTTTTATTCATAAAAGCCTTTTAATTCCTAGTTTACTTATTTAACCACATTTGAATTCCCCAAGAATCCAGGTAGGATTTATACATATGAAGTGGGATGTTACTTTACGTCTCTAGATACTGGTGTAGTAATTTAACCACAATGTATTTTTGCATTGTGAGATAGAGGATTAAATTGAGATATACAAATGAGTGTTCGTTGGAACTATTTACATGAGCAGATACCTGCTAAATGTCTTCAGTCTAAGGGAGATCATTTACTTTACAGGGAGAGTAATAGCTTCAGTTTCAAACACTGGGAAAAGTCTTGCCTGCAACATTTTTGTCTAGCCCTCGGCTTTCCATGCTTACCTCAATGTTGGAAAGTGACAGAGACTACCCAAATGTGACAATTTCAATTGTTTATTTTCTCCCTTCAGTTATCAACGCGATCACCTGCTCCCATTAGTTCTATGTTATCCCACTTACTCATCCACTCCCTACACATTAGAGGCAATTTACAGTGTCCAAATAACCTATAAACCCGCATGTCTTTGGGATGTGAGAGGAAACCCACGTACTCACGGGGAAAATGTGCAAACTCCACACAGACAGCACCCAAGGTCAGGATTGAACCCAGGTCTCTGGCGCTGTAAAGCAGCAGCTCTTCCAACTGGGCCACTGTCTGCCCCTCTGTTTTGCTCAAGACTCCAGCATCTGTAGTGTCTTGTGTCAGCAACGACTACTTCAGTAGTTGTTACATACTTTATAGGACACTGATACATTTAATGTTGGCGGAATATTAAATCAAGGAAAGAGTCAAAAATTATCTCAAGAATAGGTAAAAGTATAATAATAATAATAAAGGACTTTGAATTCTGAATATAAAGTGGTATTTTGCATTGAAACCAAATTTGTAACGTGTTGGGAGCAAAACTGTGGGAGGTTCCAGTTATCAGTTTTCCAATAAGACAATGTTAACTTTCATAACAAATTGTTGGACACTAAATGCTGGAGAAACTCAGCGGGTGAGGCAGCATCTATGGAGAGAAGGAATTGGCGACGTTTTGGGTCGAGAGCCATAACAAGGTGTCTGGGGAATTGTGTAGGATTTGAACAGTTTACACACAAGTACAATCTCAGGGCAGATTTGCCTGTGGGAAGGAAGCTGCTAATCTAAGGTGACTGGGTGGCAGTGCAGTTTGTCATGCTCATCTCGTGGGGTGGGGTAAATTGAATTTGGAATTAAAATCTGAAATAGCAAAGGCATTAGGATCTGAAACATTGTGTCTATATTCTGTGATCAGTATTGCCAATGCAGTCCTAGTCAGAATAAAGCACAGTGTTATTGAACTTGTAAAACCCCTGTCCCACGGTACGAGTTCATTCCAAGAGTTCTCCCGAGTTTGCCCTGATTCGAACTCGGAGATTTACGGTAATGGCCACTCGTCGGTACTCGGGGCTCTCGTGGACATTTTTCATCATGTTGAAAAATCTTCACGAGTCTTCCCGTGCTTACCTGCCGTTAGCGAGTCTTCCCGAGTACCTGCCGTTAGCGATAAGAGACGTCCCTGAGCTCCGACGTACCCGCTACGTTCATTCTCCGTGCTTACCACGAGTCTGATTTTTTTTTAAAACTCGGGAGAGCTCTTGGAATGAACTAGTACCGTGGGACAGGGCTTTAAAGATGTATGAGGTGAATGGACAATGTAGGGAAATCAAAAACTAGAAGTCATGGGTTTATGGTGAGAAGGGAAAGATTTAATAGGGGTAACTGTTCAAATCAAGTCAAGTCAAGAGAGTTTATTGTCATGTGTCCCAGATGGGACAATGAAATTCTTGCTTGCTGCAGCACAACAGAATATTGTAGGCATAAATACAGAACAGTTCAATGTGTCCATATACCATAGAAAATATATATATACACATAAATAAACAGATAAAGTGCAATAGGCTGTTATAGTTCACACAGAAGATGGTGGGTATACTGCCAGAGGAAGTAGTTGAGACGGATACGATAACAATTAAAAAAAAAAACAGTTGTACAGAAGATTGCACAGAAAGTTGTACAGAAAATTCACTTGGACCATCTCCGCCATCTCCCTACTGTTTCTGGATCTCACCGTCTCCATCACAGAAAATTCACGTGGACCATCTCCGCCATCTCCCTACTGTTTCTGGATCTCACCATCTCCATCACAGAAAATTCACTTGGACCATCTCCGCCATCTCCCTACTGTTTCTGGATCTCACCGTCTCCATCAAAGAAAATTCACTTGGACCATCTCCGCCATCTCCCTACTGTTTCTGGATCTCACCGTCTCCATCACAGGAGACAGACGATTGACCAACATCTACTACAAACCTCCTGACTCCCATAGCTATCTAGACTACACTTCTTCCCACCCTGCATCCTATAAAGACTCTATCCCCTCCTCACAATTCCTCCGTCTACGCCGCATCTGTGCCCAGGATGAGGTTTTTCAAATTAGATCATCGGAGATGTCCTCATTCTTTAGGAAACGGGGGTTCCCCTCTTCCATTATAGATGAGGCTCTCACTAGGGTCTCCTCGATATCCCACATCTCCACTCTTGCTCCCCCTCCCCCCCATTTGCAACAAGGACAGAGTCCCCCTTGTCCTCACCTTCCACCCCATCAGCTGTCGCATACAGCATATAATCCTCCAACATGTTCACCACCTCCAACGGATCCCACTACTGCCCACATTTTCCCTTCTCCACCCCTTTCCTCTTTTAGCAGAGACCATTCCCTCCGCAACTCCCTGGTCAACTCGTCCCTTCCCACCCAAACTACCCCCTCCCCAGGTACTTTCCCCTGCAACCGCAGGAGATGCAACACCTGTCCCTTTACCTCCCCCCTCGACTCCATCCAAGGACCCCCGACAGTCTTTTCAGGTGAGGCAGAGGTTCACTTGCACCTCCTCCAACCTCATCCACTGTATTTACTGTTCCAGGAGTCAACTGTACATTGGTGCGACCAAGCGCAGGCTCAGCGACCGTTTCGCTGAACACGTCCGCTCAATCCGCCTTAACCTACTTGAACTCTCGGTTGCTCAGCACTAACTCCCCCACCCATTCCCAATCTGATCTTTCTGCCCTGGGCCTCCATTGCCAGAGTGAGGCCCAGCACAAGTTGGAGGAACGGCACCTCATATTTTGCTTGGGTAGCTTACCCCCCAGCGGTATGAACATTGACTTCTCTAACTTCAAATAGCCCTTGCTTTCCCTCTCTCCATCCCCTCCCTCTTCCCAGTTCTCCCACCAGTCTTACTGTCTCCGATTCTGTCTCGCCCACATCCCCAGCATCAGTCTAAAGAAAGGGCTCGATCCAAAACGTCACCCATTCCTTCTATCCAGAGATGCTGCCTGTCCCGCTGAGTTACTCCAGCATTTTGTGTCTGATTTCAGTTGTACAGAAGTATGGGCAGGAAAGATTTGGGGAGATATGGGTAATACG
Source organism: Malacoraja senta (assembly GCA_038087875.1). Taxonomy (NCBI): domain Eukaryota; kingdom Metazoa; phylum Chordata; class Chondrichthyes; order Rajiformes; family Rajidae; genus Malacoraja; species Malacoraja senta. The sequence goes on from CM075987.1 coordinate 16,564,352, forward strand.
GGGGAGTCGGCAAGTCAGCATGAATGGTTCAGCATGGTCTAGTTGGGCTGAAGAGTCTGTTTCCGTGCGGTATAACTAAAGTAAAACGGTTGACATTGGATCAGTATATATTCTGCCTGTTTTTGTCTGTGCCCTACCACCGCTGTCAACTGAAAGAAATATCACCCGAGGTGGATAATGGGTGTCATAACTCCTCTTGGTGAGGACCTAGCATCGGGCGCCAGTCTTAGGAGGGGTGAACCTGCTGCCGGTTTAGCAAGCTGACTGGGTTGGTTTTGAGAGGGAGGCAGTCTTCAGAAGGGATCCTCCCTGTTATAATGCAATACTCAAACTGTCGTGGTACTGTCTGCTTGTGGGTGTTTACCAAATTACCAAATTCCAGTCTTTAATTGAAGGTTTGGTACCGTGTGGGCCGGTCCTAGTGATTCCAATTAAAACTGTGTGTGTGTGTGCAAACCATCTGTGCAGGGTGTTATCTGCCTGAAGAGTTGCAAATTATAAATTGCAGCCGACCTCAACTCTGCACAGAAAACATCTTTGGCTTTTTCAATTTGTCTCTTTCTCTGGCAATCTACTGAGTACTGGTTTCAGGAGAATTTTTGAAGGATAGAGCCAAAGGATTTAACAACAATGAAGCATGTTGTTTAGCCCAATGTACTGGGTAGCGAACTAAAGTTGTGTTTTTGTAAACTGTTTGTGCGAGGTGGAACGCCTTCAGAATTCTTCTCTCCTATACCCCTCTACCGACTGCATGACCCCAGACTGGACCACCAGTCACCGGTGGACTCATCCTGCTGCTCATTCCTTGTTCCAGGGAGGGAATTGTTCTTCTCTCATTTACTTGACCAAATCTTCTCCAAATTTTGAGTCTTTCTGTGAGGCCGTTAGGTTAGTTGATTTGATTGAAAGATGCGACATGGAAATGGGCCCTTCGGCCCACCATGCTGACCATCGATCAACTCATTCACACTATTTTTGAGTTATACAACTCTCTCTTCCACTCCCTACACACTCAGGGCAGTTTACAGAGGCCAATTAACCTACAAACCCGCACGTCATTGGGATGTGAAAGGAAACCCACACAGTCACAGGGAGAACTTGCAAACTCTACACAGGCAGTATCCGAAATCAGGATTGAACCCAGTCACTGGTGCTGTGAGACAGCAGCTGCACCACTGTGTTGCCAGTAAGTTTCTATTGATTTATTTTGGACACAAGTCCAATCGATGTATATCGGGTCAGGCCAGGAAGATGGGATTGAAGGGATCGTATTGAATGGTGGAGGAGGGTCAAGGCATCATCTTACCTGCTCTCTCTCGTTCTTAAAGTGCTGGAGTAACTCGGCGGTTAGGTTTGCTTTGTGTTTTGCTCAAGATTCCAGCATCTACGGTTCCTTGTGTCTCTCTCGTTCTTTAGAATATTTACAGTGCCCTCCATAATGTTTGGGACAAAGACCCATCATTTATTTATTTGCCTCTGTACTCCACAATTTGAGATTTGTAATAGAAATAAAATCACATGTGGTTAAAGTGCACATTGTCAGATTTTATTAAAGGCCATTTTTATACATTTGGTTTCACCATACAGCTGTGTTTATACATTCCCTCTTTTCCATGATGGACCTGGTCCTACTAGAATTAGGCAATCTGTGGTTCCTTACTCTGTACATTGTTGTAAGGAGAGTCTAACTTTCATAGTCTTTAAAGTTTTATTCAAAGAGAAAATTATCTCCAAAACCCAGATTGTCTTCTGGCCATCAGGAGACCTGCTGTCTAATGTCAGATGCATTCTCCCAGCATTGACCTGCAGTCAGTTGTATCACATCATGGGATAGGGGTTAAGTTACTGGGCGAGTTTCCAGATCTCCGGAATTTTGACCTAAAGATATAAACTTGAATTTCACCATGGCAACTGTGGAATTTGGGGTTTATTTTCTCATTTGAATTCAAAGTTCATAAAAATGGCCCATAATAGTGACTCTGAAACTATTCAATTATCATAAAATGTAATTTCCTTCCCACAAAGAGATGTCATCCAGTTTGCCCAAGAAATGGGTAGACATAACAATAAACAAAACTAAGATGTGCCATTCTTCCATCTTGAATATATCCAATGTGCTCCGAGTTAGAATTCGTGAGAATACAGCCCTGCAAGAAAGGACATTGCTCCTTGACTCTGTGTGCTGTCCAGAAGAGAATCTATTGTAAGCGTATATGGTATGATTTGAGGTCATGCATGCAGAACAAGAATTTCACTGTGTCTGTACATGTCACAATACACCATTGAAATGGGTGATCCCTTATTCTGATGCTGTGCCCCTTGGTTTGGGACATCAACACCAGGTGAAAGGTCCTCTTGGCATCCGCCCTGTCAATCCCCTATTGGATCCCACATGTGTCAATAACATTGTCTCTCATTCTTCTGAACTCTGGTTAAAGCACCTCGGGAATGGTTCGGTTGAGAGCACTGGACAGTAACGAATGCGGAAGCAAAAAGGGAATTTCTCTGGTCTCCTGCAAGTAGCTACACCGTCCTTGCAATTCTAAATGAGTTGCTGTTCAAAACTTACTTTACAACTATTTATTTAATAACCTCACCTCCTCCAGGAACAGGAATGTTGGCCCACCGCCACCCCACCCCACAGTAAACCAGCACTTGTCTACACAGAGGAGCAGCTGGTTGAGCTGCTGCCTCGCAGCGTCAGAGACCCGGGTTTGATCCTGACTTTGGATGCTGTCTGCAGGTTCTCCCTATGACCAAGTGTGTTTCCTCCGGGTGCTCCGGTTTCCACCCACATCCCAAAGACCTGCGGGTTTGTAGGATAATTGATCTCTGTGAATTGCCTCCAGTGTGTAGAGAGTGGATGAGAAAGTGGGACAACATAGAACTAGTGGGAACGGGCAGTTAATGGTCGGCAGGGACTCGGTGGGCCAAGGGCCTGTCTTCACGTGAAAGCTGCCACAGCCAGACATAAAAACAGCTTTTTTCCACGAGCAGTAGCTCTACTCAACAACCAAATGTCTGTAGCCTCCATTTGCTCTGGTATTTTATTTTTCACACGTTTAAACTATAATGTTTTATTCTTAATGTTTTAATATTTTATGTTTTATTCTTAATTGTTTACTGTATGTCGTGTTGTTACTTGCGAGCGGAGCACCAAGGCAAATTCCTTGTATGTGCACATACTTGGCCAATAAACTTGTTAATTCATCTCTAAACTATACTAAACTAAACCAGAGTTCTTTTCTCTTGTGCTGTTTAACAAAAATAACAGACATTAAATTTAATCAGAGGAACTAATAAAACAAGATTTAACATGCCTTCACTTTCTTAAAGGCCATCCTTGTGTGAACAGAACTAATGTCTTTACTTGGGTCAGTGTAGATGTTTTGACTGATTATGTGCCTGTGGCATGCTTGGCCACACTAAGAGCATTGTTTAAAAAGCAAGCGGTTGCTGAGTAGCAGAAATCCAAGTACCCACTCCATTTATGGAAGGTGGAGGATGATTTGGCGATCCCATTATCACGATCGCAGGCAGCTCCACATTCCACTGTAGTTTTGGCCCACTCCGAACCACACTTCCTGATGCAGCTGCCGCTACCCAGTGTGTCAGTTATAGATGCTCCTGTCTTCCAAGCAGGATGTGTAGGAAAGAACTGTAGATGCTGGTTTAAACACAAAATGCTGAAGTAACTCAGCAGGACAGGCAACATCTCTGGAGAGAAGGAATGGGTGACGTTTTGGGTCGAGACCCTTCTTCAGACTTATTCCAAGCAGGATGTGTGTGTGTGGGTTCACTCTAGAGGCTTGAGCCTGTAATCCAGATATGACATTCCATTGCAGCAATGCACTCTTGAGATGCCAGCATTTAGAGGAGATATATTAAACTGAGGCCCTGTTAACCCTTAGACACAACCATGAACAATCCCACAACATTAATCTGAAGTAAAGAAGGGAAGTTATTCTGTGCTGTATTTTTTCACTTTCTAGCCCAATTTTATCCCTAAGCTAATATAGCTAGAATATTAACAAAATGATTGCAATGTTTGTGGGAACTTGCTATTTACTAACTAACTCCTATTCCCATTCAGACAACAAAAAAGATTGTAAATGCTATAATCTGGAACAAATGAAGTACACTGAAAGAACTCAGCAGGTCAAGCAGCATCTCTATGGGCAAAACATGTGAACAGGTCTTCCCCAGGTTACAAATGGCCACCTTGTGTACAGCCCTTGTAATTGGGAGATGAGCGAGATGGATTTGCTGGCTGCTGCAGGCATCTTCTGCCATGTGGGAACCCGGTCACATTTCTGATTAGCAATCTGTTCGGGTTGCGAACCCTTCACAGGATCGGAACCTGCCCTAGCCGCGAGAGGGCCCACATTGACTTTTCTGGTCAAGACCCCGCATCAGTCTCTGCAGCATGAGCTGTGATGCCGGGTCTCAACCCAAAACATTGACGTACTCCTTTTGCCTCCACAGCTGCTGCTTGACCCACAGTTTTTCCAGCATGATGTCTTTGTTCCTATTTCCATCAGTATGATTCAAAGATATTTGGATGATGATAAATGATTTGGGACATCAGAGGCTGGGGAGTGTGAAAGAAATGTAAGCTTGTCTTTGCTTTAGTTACTGTGTGGTAGTTATGTGAAACGGTGGAATTAAACAGGAGGAGCAGAGGTTCATCCAGTACTGTGGTTGTACACTTCTGGGACAGGGTGGTTGTAGGGATTTCATGGTTCGGATGAAGGATGGGGTGCCATTAATGAGACTTGCTGTCACTGCACTGTTGTCTTTGAACAGCCCTGAAGGAGATCCACCAAACCCTGGGGAAATCCATGCAGTTGTACTGCTCCGGAGAATGGACCTTTGGCGAGTTGCCTGCAGGCACTGTGAACCTCGACCATTTACTGGAAGCCTCCCCATCACATCACCCTCCCCTCTCCAGAACCGAGGATTCACAGGTACGAACATGCTAGCTATGAAAAGCAGGAAAAGTCAACAGTTTAATTGTCATACGTAGCGATAATGGAACAATGAACTTCTTTACTTGCACCAACCTAACAGGACTGTAAATGCAATGCATGTAAAATAATATATAGTTTATTAAAACTTCAATACATTAATAGCCATAGTGCAGAAAAACGAAGAGTTTAGTGCAACTAAAGACAGTCCAGAGAAGTTCATAGTTGCTGGGGTTAGTGTTGTGTGGCATTCAAGAGCCTGTTGGTTGCTGGGTGGAAGCTGTTCTCAATCTTGGTGGTCATGGAGCAACATGAGGGCATGGCCAGAGTGATGTGGGTCCTTGATGATATTGGCTTTCGTTTTGAGGCAGCACCTCCTGTAGATCCCTTCGATGGTGGGAGGTCAGTAACTGTGGGACTGGGCAGTGTCTATCACTCTCATTAATCTCCATCTTTATTGGGAGTTCATTGAACACTCTCATTCATGCCAAATCCTCTCATTCTTTGAAGGAAGTGGAGACATTGATGGGCATTCATTGTGATTGCATCTGTACCGGGCCCAGGACAGATGTTGAGAGATATGCACGCCCAGGTTGGCAGCTTGCCATACACACAATTGTGAATCCTAATCTCACAATATTTGCACCTTCCATATGATGACAATAAAATGTCCCTTTGATCTTGGGGTGAGTTTGGAGAGAAAAACATCTTTGAAATTCCTCTCTGATCCCCACCTGCAGACAATGTTTGGGGAAGGTGTCCCTCCTTAACAGCATGTGTTGTATACCTGCATCTCGAGGATTGTAGCGGTCCAAGAAAGCAGTTCACCACCACCACCTCGAGGGCAATTGGACGTGGTCTATTAACTGCTGGTTCAAGCCTGCAAGGCCCTCGTCCCTTGAATAATTCAAAAGAGAAAAAAAATCAGGGAGATCCTGCCATCCCTGAATTCCTTGTTTTACTTGGTGTTTGTGCAAGGTCTTACCAGCAGATTGGGATGATTGAGTAGACTGTTGCAGAGGTCCTCCATTCTCTGGGGAAAGAGGCATTTACCTCAACTTCTAACCTAGCACTGGCCTTAATCAACCAAATGTGGAGGTCTCTTGCTCTTCTTGACCTAATGGAGCAATCTGTGAGTTAAGACAGTCAGCTTATTCCATTCGCCATCAGATAGTTTCTGATGAAATGACCAAAGCTTGCACTTCTGTGAACCATAGACTCCTTAGTCCAAGTTCAAATTGCCCTTTCCTCTGCTTGCAAATGTGTCCTTCTTTGTTACAGATCGACTGTTCTACATTTATACTTCAGGAACAACGGGAATGCCGAAGGCAGCCATTGTTGTCCATAGCAGGTAAGGACCATGAGCCATGAACATCAATGGCCATTTACCCCATTGAACTCGCCCCATGGTGTTCCATCTCACTCAATCTAATATCCACTCCCATCTGAACATTAGTAATGTCTTAGACCCCTGTACTTAAAATATTTCAGTGGAAAGATTTTTCTGAATTATAACACAGTTACAACACAACAGAATTCCTGACCCCAAACGTCACCTATCCAGATCTCCAGATAGGCTGCTTGGCCCGCTGAGTTACTCCCGCATTTTGTGTCTACAACAGAATTGATGTTTGGAATGACCTATCGAACAAGTTTGTGCTCCGTGTTGCTCAGTTGATTCAAAATGTTCTGGGCTTCCTTTCTTGTCTTCTCCCATTCATCCCTTCACTCTTCCTCTTCTGACAGGGAGAACAGGTGAGTCAAACCTGAGTCATTGTCAGCTGTTGGTGCTTCCATCCCCTTTCCCAGCTCTCCGGGTAATGTGCCAGTCTCACAACGGGAGGCACCTTCTCTTACGGTGAGAGAAATCTCTAACGGTTGCTGAGGAGTCAGGAGAGTGTCCTAAATGTAACTACACAAAGAGGTTTGACACACTCTGGCATGCGGAGTTACTCAGCCAACTGTTGACTTGAAGATCTGCGCCAGTTCCCACCTGCTGTTTCGTCACTTTGGGAACTGATAATAACAACACCCTTTTAATTAAACACTGCCTGTAACATAATGAAATATCTCAAAGCTTTTCAGAAGAATGTTACAAAGTCATTGAGGAACAAGCTCGTTGGTCCCCACTGACCATCAAGCACCCACGTTCGTCGTAATCCTAATATAAACCATTTATCCCATGTTCCCATCAACTTCCCCCAGATTCTACCAACCACCCATATAGTAAGTTCATTTTACAGTTGTCAATTAATGGGCAGTACAGTGGTGCGGCTGTAGAGCTGCAGCCTCAGTGCCAAAGACTCGGTTCGAACCTGGCCTCTGGTGCTGTGTATGTGGAGTTTGCATGCTTTCCCTGTTACTGTGCGTGTTTTGACCGGGTACATGGGTTTCCTCCCGCATCTCAAAGACGTGCGGGTTTGTACGTTAATTGACCTCTGTAAATTGCGCCTCTTGTGTGGGATCAGTGTGGATTAGAAAGTGGGATAACATTGACCTAGTGTGAATGAGTGATCGATCAGAGGGCCTGTTTCTGTGCTGTATCTCTAAACTAAATTAAACTTACCAACTTGCACACTTTAGGGTTATGGCAGGAAACCAGAGCACCTGGAGGAACCCCATGTGGTCACGGAGAACGTGCAAACGCCACACAGACAGCACAGCTCAAACAAAGTTTGATTCCAAGCTGCAAGCAGATACAAAGCAGGTGGCCCAGAGATCATAATCATCATAATCATAATCTATTAGCCAAGTATGTTTCGCAACATACGAGGAATTTGATTTGCCACAGTCATACCAATAAAAAGCAACAAAACACTCAAAATACATTTTAACATAAACATCCACCACAGTGACTCCTCCACATTCCTCACTGTGATGGAAGGCGAAAGAAAACTTCATTCTCTTCCGTTCAGGAAGCTGTGTTATAAGGAGGAAGACTTGGAGTGAAGTCCAGAGCTTGGGTTTTGGTGCCAAAGGCCATCTGTGAATGACTGAGTGGCTAAATTCAGGAATGTAAAAGGGGCAGAATTAGAGCAACACAATTTGGAGGCTAGAGAATATTGCGAAAGGGGAAAATTAGGCCATGGAGGGATTTGAAAGAAGAATAAATGCAAATTTTGAAATTAAGACATTGGTTAAGTAGGAACAATTGTTGTAAGCCAATGGTGGATGAATGGAATGGTGAGGGTTGGAACAAAGATTTAGAAGATCCTGAATTTCATTGAGCATAGAACAAGGAAAGCCAAATGGTGTGGATGATGCTCTCAGCAGCAGGTAAGCTCAGCCAGAGATAGACACAAAACGGTCAAGACACAAAACGCCACCCATTCCTTTTCTCCAGAGATGCTGCCTGTCCCGCTGAGTTACTCCAGCTTTTTGTGTCTATCTTCTGTTTAAACCAGCATCTGCAATTCCTTCCTACACACAAGGTCAGCCAAAGATAGAATTGGGTAATTGTATGGAGGTAAAAGCTGGTGGACTTACTAATGTGGAGAATAAATGGTCTCAAACTCATCGCCGCTTTAAACATGACCTTGCCTGTGATCAGATGTCAGGAAAAGGGATAAGGTTGATGGTGAAGGAGAACAATAAGTTAACAAAATACATTATGGCTGAATTTCCTCAGGGATTGGGGGAGGGGGTTAATGGAATCTGTTGTACCTCTTTATTTGTACAACACTGAGTTACTGGAAAAGGGGTAAATTGAAGGAACATAAGAACAGTACAGGAACAGGCCCTTCGGCCCACATGGTCTGTGCCAACCACGAGGCTATTTTAAACTAATCCCATCTGTCTGCTCATGGTCTCGATACCTCCATCCCCTGCCTCTTAACATTTGCTATCGTATTTGCTTCCACCACCTCTCCTACCATTGCATTCCAGGTACCAACCATGCTCTATATGAAAAAGCATGCCTCGCAAATCGCCTTTGATCCTTCTTGCTCCCACCTCAAATCTATGCCCTTCCTTATTTGACATTTGCAACCTGGGAGAAAGACTCCATCTGCCCCCGATTTGCCTCTCAACCTCAATCCCACCTGGAGCATTTAACATGGCTCCTGTCATGGAATAGGATTAGCCTCGAGGCCGCTGCACTTTAAATGGAGCTAGTTTGTGGGGAGCAGCAGATTCCACCGGACTGTTCTGCACACACAACAGCAGGACACAACGGGTTACAGGGTTATACCCGATTGTTCAGGTGCTTGAAAAAAATGAGGTGCTCCTGTTTTTACCCGTCATCTGTGGGAGCAGCTGCCCAGAGTTGCCATTCCAGGGATCAGCTGCCCGAAGTTGTGGTTCCCACACCATTTGGCACGGCCACTTGCCTTTTTATTTATAGACCTTGACATCGAGAGCCAGCAAACTGCTCACAGACAGGCACGTCCTTAAAGCTGACACTTTCTGCAACATAACCTTTGCCTCGGAAAAGCTGCCAATATAATCAAAGAGTTGTCCCACTCCAGTCATCCCTCCTTCTCTCTGCTCCTGTTCAGCAGAAGGTAGAGAAGCTAGACAGGAAAAAAAGAGACAATGTGCTGGAGTAACTCTGCTGGTCAGGCAGTATCTGTGGATAACTTGGACAGGTGACATTTCAGATCGGAATCCTTCCTCAGAAGACGGGTCCTGCCTCAACCGGCTGAGTTACCCCAGCGTTTGTCTATTTTGTTCTCCTTGTAACTAATAATGGGCTCATGTATTTAGCAATGTTACAAAATTTTGAGATTTTAAAAATAAAGTCTGCAATTTATCCCATCAGATAAAGCATAAAAATAAGTTTAATTTGACACCTAATTCACTTTCATATCTTCAGTATTAAAAAAGTTATGGCCATTTTCATACTCGGAAATTAGCATCTTGTTCCCTATTGCTTTTCCATTGACTTAACACAAAAGCTGTGATCGAGGACAGTCAAAAGCCCATAACTTTCTTAAAAATTAAGAGAACTGAAAGAAATTTTCAGTTATTATAGATTGAAGCATTCTGAAACAAATATGAAACAATCTTACTTAGATGACATGAAATTAAAGCATATAATTAGTTAGTTACCTAATTGTAGCTAATTACAAAATTCAATTACTAGATCTAAACATCTATCAATTTCTTACGAATAGATTAACATTTTTAAATAGCCTAAGTGTCCAAAAAACATTCACACAAGAATTCACAATATAACATAATTTTTAAATCTCATTGTCATGAATTTACAGGCCAAATGGAAGGAATTGAATGTTTAATACCTTTAAATTAATGGGAATTTAAATCAGTTTGCGAGTGAGGTTTTCTGGAACGCGATCATTTGGAACGTTGATTTGCGGTGAATTTAACCCCGTATCGGCATGAAAAATTCTGCCGTTAGTTCGGGGAAAAGAATCACCGTTTCGCATGAAAAAAAATTAATTAAAGGCTTCTTAAGAAGCACTTTTATACATTAAAATAAACTACTTTCGTTTACCTGTCCCGTGTGTGAAATCCGTCCCCGTTGTCGGCGTTGACTGCTTCAGAAGCTGATTTTAAAATGACTCCAGCGCTGAACATTGTCGATTTAATAAAAATAAAAAATACACAAAACCCCCGTAGGAACAATTTTTCAGCAAAAGGTTGCACTCCCAACGAAATATAATACAGGACAAGGTAGGAATAACCCGCGTTTTAACCCCGCCCCCCCCCCCCCTTAAAGGCGCCAAAATCGCGCACACGGCCAGTGGCAGAATTACAGCGCCGCTGAAGGTAAGTATTGTAACATACCTAATGTTTTCTCTTCTGAGGCTGACACATAATATGAGCGCTTGATCGTTCCCTAGTCTTGGCATGGCTGTAATGACCAACCTGGTGGGTGGAGATTATTCTGAAAGTTCTTGCATTTGAGGTTAAATGATGGGCGTAATGTTCTCTCTCCAGGTATTACCGGATGGCAGCTTTGGTTTACTATGGTTACCGGATGTGCGCTGATGACATTGTCTATGACTGTTTGCCTCTCTATCACTCTGCAGGTAATCTGGCTGGGAGTTGTGGGCTGGATGGGCGGGCTGGCTCAGCGTACACAAATGAAATGTTTTTCAGCCATTGACCAAGCTTTGGGCTCCCACTACAGCTTTCTCTTTCTACGCCACCTCCCCATTTCCAACAGACATCACTCTCTCAATTACAAATGTTTGCCTTCAGTGGGGTAAAATCCATTGTGACAACTTGTAGTGTTTTTAACATGGATTGGTTCAGTACATTTTGATGCTGGATTCTTGAGCAAGACACAAAGTGCTGGAGGAACCCACTGTTTCCCAACCCCAACCAGTCATGCTGTTCCATCCCCTCCGTGTGCTTTCCCCCCAGCCCCGGGTCCTCTTTCTTGTTATCCCACGGACCTCCCCGTCCATCTATATGCCTCTCTCCAGCTTTACATTCCACTCCTCTTCTCTCCGTATCTGACACCATTTTCCCAGGCTTTGTCCTGCCCCCCGTTTTCTCCCCAATTCCAATCATTCTGACAATCTGAAACATCACCTCTTGTTTGATCCCTGACCCACTGAGTTCCTCCAGCACTGTCTCTTGCTCAAGTGTGCAGTTCTGATGCTTCAACCATTATAGACAATAGACAATAGGTGCAGGAGTAGGCCATTTGGCCCTTCGAGCCAGCACCGCCATTCAGTGTGATCATGGCTGATCATCCCCAATCAGTACCCCGTTCCTACCTTTTCCCCATATCCCCTGAATCCGCTATCTTTAAGAGCCCTATCTAGCTCTCTCTTGAAAGTATCCAGAGAACCGGCCTCCACCGCCCTCTGAGGCAGAGAATTCCACATTCTGAGCAGAGCCTAGCGTAATGCATCAGCTAATCTATTTTGACCGTATTTAATTTACCTATCCACCGATTTTGTTGGTTGGAATAAGATGGAATTCTTTGGAAACTGAATTGCAAAGTCACTCATTTGAGTGCTTTCTTTTCCAGGGAATATTGTGGGGATAGGTCAATGCCTTTTACATGGACTGACTGTTGTAATCAGGAAAAAATTCTCTGCCTCTCGCTTTTGGGATGACTGCATCAAGTACAGGTGCACGGTGAGTCAGCTGAAGAATTCATTGGTTTTCAATCTGTTACCTTCCCATTTGACCCTCGTCTAAAACAATAATTACACACACTGTAAACAGCTGTAAAAAGTATCCGCAACCATCTCTATTCTTCAGAAAGCAATCCTGGTTATTTTTTGTAATATTTCTGTCTGATCTGGAGAATCAGCTTCGTTAACAACTAAATCCCCGGAACACTGGGGATAAGGGATAATGGTAGATCCCGAAAGACTTCCTCTTAAGTACCACCCCCACCCTGGAGAATCCCCTGGTGATACTAATACCCTTCTGGGATCCCCTTTCATGTTCCGATACCCAAGAATATACAGGGCCAGTACAGTGTTCTATAGAGACTGTTATCCATATGAATAAAACTTGTGCTTTATAACATAGAACAGTACCCTGCATATCAATGTGCTGATCTAAAAGCCTCTTAAATGCCACTATCATATCTGCCTTCACCACCACCCCTGGCAGCATGTTCCAGGCACTCACCACCCTCTGTGCAAAAAAACAAACTTGCCCCACACATCTCCCTTAAACTTTGCCCCTCTCACCTTAAACCTCTTGATATTTCCCGAAACCTAAAACACACTGACATTACCCAGGGTTTCTAGAAGAGTGTTTTCTGAAATTGATTGCTTCATTGTAATTTTACAGCAACGACTATTGTTTCAATCCCTAACTATTTAAGTTTTGCCCAAGGTCAGAGGCTGTGATGCATATTTGCTTCTGCAGATTATCCAGTATATTGGGGAGATTTGCCGCTACCTCCTCAGCCAGCCCCAGCGCAGCGTGGAGAGGGAGCACTGTGTCCGCATGGCCCTGGGAAACGGCCTGCGCCCATCCATCTGGGAGGACTTCACCTCCCGCTTCCAGATCCCGCAGATAGCCGAGTTTTACGGGGCCACGGAATGCAACTGCAGCCTGGGCAACTTTGACAACAAGGTACTGCACATGAATAGCGTCATGTCAGCAGAATGAACGCTGGCTAATTAATGTCCGCAGAACAGTATTGCACTGGAACAGGCTCTTCGTCCCACAATATCCGTGCCGAACTGAACGCCAAGTGAAACTGATCTCCATTGCCTGCACGTGCTCAATATGCTTCTACTCCCCACATATCCATGTACCCATCATAAATGCCCCTCTCATGTCTGCCTCCACCACCACCACCACTAGCAGTGTGTTCCAGGCGCTCTGCACCCTCTGTGTAAATGTTATTAAATGATCCCGCCCATCTTCTTTAAACTTTGTCTCTCTCGCCTTTAAAGCTTTGCCTTTTTATCCTTGACGTTTACTCCCTGTAGAAAAAAAGGTACTAATTATCTACCCTATCTATTGCCTCTCATTTCCTCAACTTCCAACGTTCCAGAGAAAACAATCCAAGTTTGCCCGACCTCTCCTGATGGGTGATCCTTTCTAAACATGGGAAACATCTTTTGCATTCTCTCCAAACCCTGCACTCCCTTTCTTAGATAGATCCAATTCATGAAACATAGAAACGTAGGTGCCGATGTAGGCACCATGATTCAATATGATCATGGCAGAGTCCTTTTATTCTGCCCTATTTCTATGTCTTTTTCTGTCTCAAATATTCATCAACCTTTGCCTTCAAGGTTCCACTATCCCTAACCACTTCGTAAAACTAAAGATGTTTCCCCTTGCTTCCCACTTTCCTGATGGGTATTTAATACAGATGATTCTCCCATCATCACTGACTCCCCAACAAGTACAAATAGTCTTTCCCTCACCCCAGTGGGAATGGTGCGGGAATTCCACATCTCTCTGGATATCATTGCTTCCTCAACCACCATCGACTCCATTAGTTACTATGTTACTGTTTATGAGTGCTAGTTCCAAGTTCTTTGGCTGACATTTTCCCACTTCAATTTTAGCTAATCCTTCAATGTTAATTTTTGCAACAATCCTATGCTTTGTCTTTTCCCACTGCTGCTCTTCTGTGCAAAGAAATACCTGGGGTTCTCCCAACTGTACTTCCACCACATAAACCTTTACACAGAACAGCAGCCGGCCCTTCAGCCCACAATGTCTGAGCTGAACATGATACCAGGATAAAATAATTTCCTCTGCTTGCATGTAATCCATCTCCCTCCATTCCCTGCCTGTCCACGTGCCTATCTAAATGCCTCTTAAACATGACTATTGTATCTGCCCCCACCACCACCACCCCACCGCACATTTCAGGCACCTACCACTCTCTGTGTAGGGGGGGGGGGAAACATCTCACTTAAACTTTGTACCTCTCACTGCAGAGCTCTGCCCGCTAGTTTTTTACATTTGCACCCTGGGAGAAAAAGGCTTACTGATGCATAGCAGCTATTGAGGTTATTCCTAAACTAGTTTTGGCCTCTTATGTATTGCATCTTCTTATTGCTCAAACATAGACACCTGGGGCTTCACTTGCTTATGCTGTTAGACTTGCAAGTTCCTCCTTAAACCTCTCCACTTTCCTCCTTTTAAAACACTCGTTTAAACCTAGATCTTGGTCGTTTGAACACGCCTCCTTTTTGCTTAATGTCAGTTTTAATCTGCAATGTTTCACACAGAATTTAGAATTGTTGCTTATGTCTGTGATTTTAAACTCTTGAACAAGTGCCTGTAATGTTTGGCTGTGCTAAAGACACGAAGCAAATGCGTGTTATTGTAAATAAATGCGTCAGGCAGCCAACCTTGGCCAGACTCTGGTTCAGTTTTCTCATGATATGAAGAGGATTGGGCGTTGCCTTGAAACATTGCAACAAAATGATAAGATGCTGTATATATGTGTGAATATTTTTGTTGTTGGTGCCAACTAGAGTAATTGTTGGACTACACGAGATAATTCTCTGTAAGCACATGTTACTGGGAAATTTAGTCACAAACACATTTGAAGAGGAAACCTGAAATTTGTTGGGGAAAAAAAGATACAAAGTGTTGGAGTAACATAGCAGGTCAGGCAGCATCTTTGGAGAACATCAATAGGTGACATAATGGATCGGGACCCTTCTTTGGACTGAATGGGTCTGAAGAAGGGTGCCGACCCAAAACAACACCTATCCATGTTCTCCAGTGATGCTGTCTGACCTGCTGAATTACTCCAGCACTTTGTGACCTTATATTGTAAACCAGCATCTGCAGTTCCTTGTTTCTCCTCTCTGAAATTTGTTAAGTTTAGGTTCATTATTGTCACATGTACTGAGGTACAGTGAAATACTTTGTTTTGCAGGCTATGCAATCAGGTTAGATGACACTATACATGTAACATGAAATGATGACACAATAAAGTCGAGCTCAAGTACAATAGGTGGAGCAAAGGGGAAGATACAGGGTGCAGAATATAGTTCTCTGCATTGTAGCGCATCAGTTCCAGAGACAAAGTCCAATATCCACAAGAGGTGCATGGGACAGTACCTGTAGCCAGTAAACCTTTGGGAGCTTGTTGGCAATGAGTTGTAGGCCCCCCTCGGTCATGACTGTCCATGGGCGATGCATCCTAGTTGTTGGCTGCTTGCTCCAAACCTCGGCTAGAGCAACGTCGCTTGTGCCTGAAGAGACCAATGCGGGAGTGACAGTCTCTGTCGCAATGGTCACATTTATGTGTGGTCTCTGGTTTGTTGAAGTTGCTGCGCTACTTTCTGCGTGCCCACTTGTCTGCCACTGCGTTCAACAGTTTCTCTTCCCCCGTTTTGAGATGTTGGTTCAGGGTACCTCTCCACCTCGTGCGGTCAGCAAGACTCCACCTTGATGTCGGGCGCATTCATATGTCTCTTGCAAGACATCCTTGTAACGTAGCTGTGGGCGGCCGATGGTTCTCCTCCCAGATGTCAGCTCTCCATAGAGGATGTCTTTTGGAATACGGCCATCCTGCATGTGGTGGACATGGCCCAGCCACCGCAGTCTGCGCTGCCTGAGTAGAGTGTACATACTGGGAAGGCCAGTGCGAGACAGGATCTCGGCGTTGGACACTCTGTCTTGCCAGGATACGGCGGATGCTGTTGCAATTCCAAGCCGTGGTCAATGGGGGTGGTTCTGGGGGTGGAGTTGGATTCATGGGAGGTGGTCTTGGAGGGGAGGATGCTCCTCAAACTGCGGAGCATCCTGGACAATACAGCTCACCCCCTCCATGCAACTCTGGTCAACCTGAGGAGTACCTCCAGCAACAGACTGGTTCCACCAAGATGCAGCACAGAACACCACAGGAGATCCTTGTTCAAACTGTACAACTCCTCTCCCTTCTGTTGTTTGTCCAGACTAACTCCCTTTTCCCTCCCCCCCCTCCCCAATCTTTGCACATCCCGAATCCTCGACTTTCCACTCGTCATTTTAATTTAACTTTAATTTCATGTTACATGTATTTTGTTGTATTTATGACTGTTGGCGGCCAATTTCCCTCCGGGGATAAATAAAGTTGTATCGTATGTTAATCGATGTTCCTTATTTTTTCTTTGTAGATTGGTGCGTGTGGTTTTAATAGCCGCATTCTTCCGTTTGTCTACCCAATTCGATTGGTTAAGGTGGATGAGGACACGATGGAGTTGATTCGAGATTCCAAAGGTGTCTGCATTCCCTGTCAACCAGGTATTCCCGCAACCACTGGTAAACTGGCGACAAGCCATTTCACATTCTCCTGGAATTAAGTCAATTTATGATTCTATCTTTAGTTTAGTTTAGAGATACAGCGTGGAAACAGGCCCTTCGGCCCACCGGGTCCACGGTAACACTATCCTACACACGCTAGGGACCATTTTTACATTTACCGAACCAATTAACCTACATGCCTGTACGTCTTTGGAGTGTGGGAGGAAAGCGAAGTTCTCGGAGAAAACCCCCGCAGGTCACGGGAAGAACGTACAAACTCTGTATAGACAGCACCTGTAGTCGGGATCGAACCCGGGTCTCCGGCGCTGCATTCGCTGTAAGGCTGCAACTCTACCGCTGCGCCACCGTACCGCTCTACCGTCGTGCTGCCCTTTTTTGCGTTTAAAAGGAAAAATCAGTTCTGTATTATTAACTGCGAGCAGAGAGGGTTTGAGTTAGGGATCAGTTTCCAACTGCTCATCAGCCGAAGTTTGCCCGTGAATGTGCCCCGTCTATTTCCTGTTGAATTTTAAACATTGTGGGGGTTTAGCTGTTCTGTTCTGACTCTATTCTTTTTCCCGTCTAGGGGAGCCGGGCCAGCTGGTGGGGCGTATTGTCCAAAATGACCCCCTCCGGAGGTTTGATGGATATGTAAACAATTCAGCGACAACGCATAAGATCGCAAACGATGTGTTCAAGAAAGGAGACATGGCCTATCTTTCAGGTAAGGGGTGGATGGAATGGGTGAATTTAATATCCAGGAACAAATCAGTTTTCAAGAGAGAGTTGGATTTGGCTCTTAGGGCTAACAGAATCAGTGGATATGGGGACAAAGCAGGAACAAGGTACAGATTTTGAATGATCAGCCATGATCATGTTGAATGGCGGTGCTGGCTCGAAGGGCCGAATGGCCTACTCCTGCACCTATTTTCTATGTTTCTATTGCCAACCCGGGAGTGAGCAGGTTGCCACTTAGTACTTCACAGTTCTCTCAACCGTTACTGGGCGCAGTGGTAGAACCGCTGGCTTGCAGCGTTAGAGACCCGGGTTCGATACTGACTAGGTACTGCCTGTGTGGAGTTTGCACGTTCTCACTATGACCGTAAGGGTTTCTTCGGGGTGCTCCAGTTTCCTCCTATATCCCAAAGTGCGGGTTTGCAGGTTAATGGGTCTGCAAATTGCCCCTGGTGTGTAGGGAGTAGATGTGATCGAGAGATAACATAGAACTAATGTGAACGGGAGATCGATGGTCAGTATGGACTCGGTGGGCCGAAGGACCTATTTTCATGCTGTTTTTTTCAGTCAATTTACTCGTTCCTCGAATCGTGACATTCAAGTCAAGATGTGGCACTCAGGAATATCTTAAGGATGAAAAAGAGTTTAAAAATGTCTTCAACTGCAGGGACTGAGGGTTTTTTGTGTCACCCTCGCAAGCCAAGCTTAAATCCAGGCCAGACTGACGTGACATCAAATGAAGTTACATTGGATAAGTTTCATGGTATTTCAGCCACGTCCTAAAGCAAAGAAATCAATACATGCTTTAATTTTCATTGCACTGCTTCTTGGCTTTGCAATTTTATTGCTTTACACCAATAATCTATTGTAATGTAGGAATTATCAACCAGTACATACACACCACTAACTACAATGCCCAGAGGATCTGTTTCCATGGTTTGAGGGTAAACATTGGCTAGCATGCCATCTTTACTCTTCTGCTTTTGTGAAAGGTTTGCTTTGGGACTTTTTACATATGCACAAGGATACAAACAGATCCTCAATTTAACATTTCAACCAGAAGGTGGCACCTTTGACTGTTTTTTCCTCCCTCAACAATGCAGTGAGGTATCCGCCAGCTTGAACTAGAGAGAGGACTTTCCACTCCCGTACCTGGCAGTGTATTTCTAATTGGGAGGAACTCATTGTGTGCAGTTTACTCACCCAGCGACCTTTGTGATTTTGCTCTGTCCTGTTGTGAGCAGGTGATGTCTTGGTGATGGATGACTATGGCTACATGTATTTCCGGGACCGTACTGGGGACACTTTCCGTTGGAAAGGTGAGAACGTGTCGACCACAGAGGTTGAGGGAATTCTAAGTCGCTATCTCAGCATGGCCGACGTTGTTGTCTACGGAGTAGAGGTGCCAGGTAAGAGAACTCCATCTGTGGATGTGTGTTAGTGTCATGGTGGTCAGTTTCTATCAAAGATCCTATAGCAAGCAAGATAGATCACTCGACAAAAAAGACGTAGTACGGTCATGGGCAGATTCATGGGTAATTTTAGGCCCCATTTCCGTAACCGGCTTCCGTCTCCGCACCAAAGATCCCATAGCGGAGCAAAGATAACTAGTGCGGAGACGGAAGCCGGTTACGGAAACATCCTCGTAAAAATCAAAGTTATTTGGTAAAAATCTTCTCCTCGTTTTCAGAATTTTAATTTATTTATGTAGATGATATATGCATGTGCCTTTAACATAGTGACCTCATACCTACTAACCACTCCCCATATCACAAGTATAACTACAACCTCCCCACCCACAGATCGCTCTCTAGTTCCTGTGACAGACCACGTACAGCTAGTGCAATATGTAATGCTCCAGTATGAATAAAGATAGTAAAGTAACGATGCCTCGTTATAGCTTCTTTACAATTTACACAAACTGTTCCCCCGCAACGTTGATTACACTGCGATTCGGGTCGGGTCGGGATGAAAAAAAGGCCCACGTTCCGTTCCGTTGCATACTACACGTCAGCCCATTGCATTTAGCAGGAGTGGTCTATCTTGCTCCGCTATAGGATCTTTGGTTTCTATGTCCTTATTTCAGCAGGAGCACATCAACTTCAGTTTCTACGGCAGACTGTAGAGAAACCGTCAGGTTTTTAACCTCCCGAGTTCGACCCATTCACCTCTGCCTGTAGCACCCATTGGGCTTCAGCTGAGGGCTTTGCACTGAGACTGAAACACCATGGTTCAGGTTTATTATCGTCACATGTACTGAGGTACAGTGAGAGGCTTTGCATGCTCTCCAATCAGATCAGATAATACAATCACATCACACTCCAGTGCTATAGAGCCGAGAGGAAGGTACCGAGTGCAGCAAATAGTTCTCAGGAATGTAGCGCACCAGTTCCAATGTGGTGGAGGTGAATTGGACAGTACCTTAACTCATTGTAGGACCATTCAGAAGCCTGATAACAGAGGGGAAGCGGCTTTTTCTGAGTCTGGAGGTGCGCACTTTCAAGCTTCAAGCTGACGGGAGCAGGGCTGAGCAGAGCAAAGGCGGAATTACTTTTCTAGGGACTTGTAGGTCAGTTACTTGGCAGAGGTGGTGAAGGGGAGCCAAAGTCTGTACAAGGTCACTGTTTTTCTTGTCAAAAATAGCAGAGAGAAGATTTGAGTTGGAGCTGCTTTTAGATTCACTGGAAAAGTCTGTGTGAACTGACCTGAATGATGGTCCTTTTCATCATTAATCATCAACTATACCGTGACTGACCTTGTGATCTTTTCTTTATTTGCAATGAGGACAGTAGGACCAAGCCACCAATTCCAGATCATTTGACCACTCCAGAATGCTCAAGTCATCTCTAGTGATGCTGTATTTCCACCCCTCTCTTTCTTTCCCCAACCCTTACTCTAGGTGCGGATGGTAAAGCTGGGATGGCTGCCATATCAGACACCAGTGGTTGGATAGACTTGGAGAAGTTCTACGTGGACCTTGAGATGGCTTTGCCACCGTACGCACGGCCTGTGTTCCTGCGGTTGCTGCCAGTAGTGAGCAAGACGGGTATGTAGCTATCCAATCTCAGCCAGAGGTTTGGGAATATTTGGGAAGCAATGCATTCATTGTGGGCCGGAAAGTGGAGAGATAATTGATCAAGTAACATCCTTCCGTGATGTTGGTTGAAATATGAAAGTTAACCTTCATTGTTTAGGACCTCTTGCATATCTCCAATTAGGCGGGGGTTTGGGGTCCAGCTGAGGGAGCAAGGCATGGGACTTCATCTTAACCCTGCATCTGACCGATGGTACTTCCAACAATACAGTGCCCCCCCCTATAAATTGGACATTTGAAGAGGTACACGATAGGACAGGTTTAGAGGGATGAGCCAAAAGTGGGACTAGTGGTTGGCAGGGACAAGTTGGGCTAAATGGCCAGTTTCCCTGCTGTATGAGTCTGTAAGTGTCGAACCAAGATCGTGACCATGAACTTGCGACCTGTGACTCGGAGATGAAAGCTCTACTCACGGCTGATACCTAACATTCATTATACTCAACACTAGCCTTTTCCTTATTTTCCCATTCCCAGGGACCTACAAGTTCCAAAAAACAGAGATGAGAAAGGAAGGATTTGACCCAAGATTCATCAAGGACAGACTTTATCTCCTGGATCAACGACAGCAGAAATATGTATCACTGGAGGAAGAGCTTTTTAAAAAGATCCAATCGGGAATAATGAAGCTATGATTAAAATGATATCTATAAATATACTGTTACCTCATTGTTACTCTTGTCAGTAGCCACAACAAGCAGAAGGGATAATTTGTCCCACTTCAGTTACTTGACCAGACTTGCATGTACAGGAACTTTACAGAAATTTTTGTTATTTTTCTTTATCTAAGTTTATTACAGATTTGCTAGTAATTTATGAAGAGAGATTATTACAATTTTGCACAAGAAAAATTATAATTAATTTTTATTGCCTGTACTGTTTTGGGTCTTATTTTTTAAGTGGGATAAAGCTTTCTCTTTGTTCATTTCTTGAGAACCTGCGAACATCCTCGAGTGTGTTGAGAATGTAATTAAACAGGATTCAATAAGAAGAGGCCTTTTGCAATTCAAAGCCTCACTCGGTCTTGGTCCTTTCATCTCTCTGATTGCTCTTCCTTCTGGAACTGGGAATCGTGTAGTAGATAACGCTCCGTATGAAAGAGGTCTCACAAGATTCATTCCTGTAATCAAAGCCGTACAAGTGGGCTGTACGCTGTGCTTTTTGGAAGACTGAGAGGTAATCTCTTTGAAATGTGCAGAATTCATAGAGGGCTTGATGAGGTACATTCCAAAAAGTTACTTCCTTTGGCTAGCTTGGCAAAGAATAAGAAATGGGAGCAATTATTGAACAGGCTGGGGATATATATATATGTATGTATGTGTGCATATGTATGTATGTGTGTGTGTGTGTACAAGATACATTTATTTGTCAGTTGGTACAGTGAAATGTGTGGTCACCATACAGCCGTACAAATAATAAAAGAACACAACACACGATAGAGTCCAACATAAAACATCCCCACACAGCAGAATCAAAGTTTCCCACTGTGACACACACACACATGTAAGGTCTCTACTGTTAAAGTCAGTGTGAAGATGCCAACCAGG
The DNA here is from genome assembly GCA_038087875.1 of Malacoraja senta. Lineage (NCBI taxonomy): Eukaryota > Metazoa > Chordata > Chondrichthyes > Rajiformes > Rajidae > Malacoraja > Malacoraja senta. Next base: position 16,586,338 of record CM075987.1, read on the forward strand.
AAATAACAACAATGAGAATGCGAACTCAATGACCGCAAACTCCGGCCATAATTCCAGTCCTTAAACACAAAGTCCACTGCAGAGACCATGATATCTATTCTTCGGTCAAAGGGTAAACTGCCCACAGACAGTCACCACTGTAGTGTTGCTGCTGCACAGAGTGTGTCCTCCGGCTGAGTTGCCCTGGCAAGGTTCTGACCATGAACGCTCTGCGTTCATATAGATGTCTCCTACTCACCCATCCTGGTTCTACAACTAGAGTGTAGTACATTGGTCATACCATCTGTGATCTGTGGTAGACTCAGCCCTGCACCCAGAGAATGGTGACGGCATGATTAAATTAATGGAGCAGAAATCCAGCGACCTGACATAATCCAGTGGATTCAAAATATAAATTCAGTTAATTAAGTCTATCCAGAGTTAAAATCCTTGCATTCATGATGGTGGCTTTGAAATTCCGAGCTGCCTCCACTGGTTTATCCAGCTTTACAGTTCATTGAATTACTGAATTATTACAGAACTGATGGGGGCCCATGAAGTTCTTCCTCAGATGCCTCGTGTCGTTTGGCCATAATTTAAAATCTATGTCTCCTGGTCCTTGAACAATGTGCGAATAGGAATAGCATCTCCCTAATCCATGATCTTGATCTGTACTCTGTTGGGGAGCGTCCTAACAAATGGAGTTCGTTCTGTTGGTATTTCAAGGTCTCTATCCAAATTCTATCAAACCTCCTTGTTCTTCTAAGGAGAATGGCCCCAGGTTCTCCTGCCCAACCTGGCCGATAGCCCACACCCCCTCTCCTCCCTGTAAATTATTTTGACATCCTCTCAAGCATCTTCATGTCCTCCCTAGGGTTACAATGATAAGGGTTTAGTTACAATTCAAGTGCAATGTTCAGATTTTAAGACAGTTGGAGATGGGCAACAATGCTGGCTGAGGTATCACTGTCCTCATCCTGTAGAATTGCATGGGACAGGAAGGAAGAGCAGTCAAAGGGGGAACAACTGGAGCCACATGGATCCTGTCATTTCCTTGCAGTACTCAGATCGTGCCACTGGGTGTCACTGTCCATGCACAGTGCAGTTATCCCCGACTCATTCTCCTGGGATCAGGGTTGGCCACTTCCCCTCAAGTCCAACAGGTGCTAAGGTGGTTGACAACAAAGATCCTGAAGCAAAGAAGCCCAAGAGTAGAGCAACTGGAATCTTGATATTGCTATTATTTTTCCAAATGCTGCAGTTGTGAACAGTGTGATTAGATGAATTACAGAGTGCAAGCGTAATACAAAAACCAACTCAATCACAGCACATGAGCCATTTAAAAAGAAATGTTTTAAAAATACATTAAAAAAGAAAATTAACAGAATCATAATTTATAAACATATAACAAAAATTAACAGAATTATGAATTAATTGAATTATGAATCTAACCCTATATCACACACACAAGCTGTTTCCCCGCAACGCTGATTACACTAAGAGAGGGATAACCAAAGTCAGGTTGGGATTTCTGAAATGTCCCACGTTCCGCTCCGTTGCGTACTACACGTCAGCCCATTGGATTTAGCAGGAGTGGACCATCTTGCTCGCTATAGGATCTTTGGTTGACAAGGCCAGTGAGGGTCTCCTCAGATACTACCACAGGGCGGGGCATGAGGGGGCAAGCAGACAGGAGCAACTGCCTCAACAAGGCAGACAATATCAAAGCACACACCACCCTGGCCACGCTCTCATTTCACTCCTACTATCAGGAAGAAAGTACAGGAGCATGAAAACCATGACCACTAGGTTCAAGAAAAGCTTCTTCCCAGCAACCATCAGTCTCTTGAACACTGCACAACACTAACCTCAGCAACTACGGTCTTCTATGGACTGTGTCTTGGTTGCTGTACAGACTTCAGGTTTGCACTATTATAGTCGGGTTACCTAATACCACATGGAGTAGTATAGCACAGTAACTGGTCTTTTGGTCCACAATGTCTGTTATTGATTTGTTATATTATTGATCATTATTTATTTAGGTTAATGGGCCTGTTAAGCTGTAGTAAGTAAGAATTTAATTGTCCCATTGCTAGTACAGAAACACTTTCTCACGTTATAAAAAAATGATGTATTCAAGAGAGAGTTAGATTTAGCTCTTAGTGCTGACAGAGTCAAGGGATATGGGGAGAAAGCAGGAGCGGGGTGCTGATTTTGGATGATCAGCCATGATCATATTGAATGGCGATGCTGGCTCGAAGGGCCGAATGACCTACTCCTGCACCTATTTTCTATGTTTGCTCGAAGGGCCGAATGGTCTTCTGCATTGTTTTCCATGGTTCTTGACTCTTGAGGTTTGTGAGGTGGTGTCCTTCCTCCATTGCGTCTGTTTTAGCACAAGTGAAACACTCCCAGGCCCCTCACTCGTGTTTACTCTCGTGTTCACTCGGTTGAACGACCGCACAGTTCTGAGGCATCGCTGCACTATTGGAAGTGCTGCCTGGCAGCTGAGCCTTTAATTCAAGGCCCTGTCAGCTCTCTTCAATCAATATCAGATATCCCGGGGCATGACTTTGAAGAACAGCATAGTTATCCCTGGCGTCAGCATCTCTAAAATGGATTATTTGGTCATCACAACAGTCAAAGTGTACAGCAACAGGCTCCTCGGCCCAACTCGCCAATGCCACCAAAATGCCCCATCTAATATAGTGGGCCATATTACTCAAAACATTTCCTATCCATGTATCAGGCCAAATGTATTTTAAATGTTATTATTGTACCTGCTCAACTACTTCCTCTAGTAGTTTGTTCCATATAATAATAATAATAATACATTTTATTTGTGGGCGCCTATACAAAAGTCTCAAGGACACCTTACAGAATATAACAGAGAAACAAATAATCGGAGTAAAATAAGTTATAAAGATATCACCAATACACAAATTAAAGACAGAATTCGATTCAAAGACATTAAAAAAATCAGAAACACAATGTGAAGAGAGAGCAGCGCCAGCTAAACCGCGCCAGCGTCCACTCTCCCTTCCGACCGCCATCTTGGACACAGACTAACAAAGAGACTACACACAAAAATCATCCCCCCACAATGGTTACCACTGTGGGGGAAGGCACAATGTCCAGTCCCCATCCCCAGTTCTCCCAAAGTCAGGCCTATTGGGGCCCCCGCTATTGCCTCTACGGAGGCCCGATGTTCCTGGCCGTTCTCACCGGGTGCTGTTGCTCCGGCGTCGGGAGAGTCCTCTCAGCGGCTGGGCCACCTGGAACGGCCGATTCCCTACTGGAGTCCGTGGCTTCCGAAGCCGACAGGGGCGCGCCATCACCCACCACCCTCTGTGTGAAAAAGTTGTCTCTCAGGTTCCTATTTAATCTTTCCCCTCTCACTTTCAACCTACGCCCTCTTGTTATTGATACTCCTACCTTGGGGGAAAAAAGACTCTGTACATTCTATCTATTCCCCTAATGATTTTATGCACCTCTATAAGATCACCCCTTAGCCTGAACTCCAAATAATAATATCCTAGTCTGCTGAGCCTCGCTCTACAGCTCAGCCCCTCAAGTCCTGGCAACATCCTCAAATCTTCTCTGCACCTTTCCAGCTGAATGGCATCTTTCCTATAATGGGGTGACCGATACTCATCAACTTCAATGGCCTCACCAACTTCTCATGCAGCATTTTGCTGTGGATGGGACCTTGCTCTGCACAGCTTTGCTGCTGCTTTTTCCAGCATCACAAAAGTGACAATTAAAAATATATATTGTAGTGCCTTATGGTGCTGAGATGGGATGTGAAACGGGCCACATAAACTCCAGTTTTTATTTTCTCCAGTCAGGGAAACACTGACACCAGGTAGCAGCTCCGTAAACCATTAACTAGTCAAAGAAATCAGGTGGTTGAGGATGAGAAATGGAAAGGTTTAGGAAGAGCCGTTGGCACTCTGGACTGAAGAGATGGCTGGGTTTGTGAGGACTGCAGAGAATGTTAGAGCTGGAGGGGAAATGGAGAAAGGGTTGTAGATAGACACATGGACATGCAGGGGATGGAGGAATATAGATCACAGGCAAGCAGAGAAAATTAGTTTAACGTCGTGGCACAGCTGGTAGATCTGCTGCCTCACAGCACCACAGACCCAGGTTTGACCCTGACCTCGGCTGCTGTCTGTGCGGAGTTAGCACATTCTCCCTGTGACCATGTGGGTTTCCTCCCACATCCCATAGACGTCTGGGTTTGTACGTTATTTGGACTCTCTAAATTCCCCTTAGTGTGTAGGGAAGTAGATGAGAAAGTGGGATGATATGGAATTAGGGTGAATGAGTGATCAATGGTCGGCGTGGGCTGAAGGGCCAGTTTCCAGGCTCTGTCTTTCAGTCAATCAAAAACCAAGCACCATGTTCGGCGTGGACATTGTGAGCTGAAGGGCCTGTTCCTGTGCTGTACTGTTCATTGTTCTATGTTTAAGGAATAAGGCTGAAGGAGGTTGCTGAGGCAGAGGTAATATGGCCAAGGTAGGATTTCATTGTGTGAATGACAAGTTCGGGCCCTCTGCCAAAGTTGGAGCTAAAGATTTTCTCAATGCCATGCAACATTACTAAAGAGATGCTGCAGCTGGAAAAGTCAAAATTAGAATCATTGTGTGCATGATGGAGTGGAAATTAATGACAGTGCAGGGACAGTTATTAACAGGATTATCGGAAAGGTCGAGAGTTCTGTCGCAGAGTGAGTCTTCAACCCATGCCTCGTAGCATGGCACGGTTTGCCAGCGGTAGGGTTGCTGCCTTACAGCGCTAGAGACCCGGGTTCGATTCTGACTAAGGGTGCTTGTCTGTACGGAGTTCCTACGTTCTCCCCGTGACCTGTGTGGATTTTCTCCGGGATCTCCTCCCACAATCCAAAGACGTACAGGTTTGTAGGCTAACTGGCTTGGTATAATTGTAAAATGTCCCTAGTGTGTGTAGGGTAGTGTAAGTGTTTGGAGATCGCTGGTCAGTGCAGATTCGGTGGGCCGAAGAGCCTGTTTCCGTGCTATATCTCTAAACTAAACTAAACTAAAGCTGCTCCTCACAAGCCTCCATCCCCATCCTATTTACCCTATAGATAGGGTAGACAGTCAGAACCTTTCTGCTAGAGTGGAAATGTCAAAGACTAGAGGGCATACAGTCGCTTTAACGTGAGAGGGGCAAAGTTTAAAGGAGATGTGCAGGGCAGGTTTTTGACAAAATGTGGTGGGTGCCTGGAAAGCACTGTCAGGGGTAGAGGTGGAGGCAGATATGATAGTGGTGTTGAAGAGGCACATGAATACGCAGGAAATAGAGGGTATTGGATCATGTACAGGAGATTAGTTTACCTTGGCTTCGTGTACGGCATGGATGTTATGGACCAATGGGCCTGTTCCTGTGCTGTACTCTTTGTTCTATGTAGACACAAGGAATATTGTGGAGATGCAGGAGTTTTTACAAATAAAGCACAAAGAGCCGGAGTAACTCAGTGCGTCAGGCAGCATCTCTGGAAGACATGGATAGGCGACGTTTCGGATTGTGCCCTTCTTCAGTCTGATCCAAAATGTCACCTACTCATGTCTTCAAGAGATGCTGCCTAACGCGCTGTGTTAAGGGCCTGTCCCACGGGTATGCGACTCCATGCGGCAAGCGGGACCTAACCGGAAGCGGGGGCCGCGCGGAGGTTGAGTGATCCCCGTACAGGGCCGGTCCCACCAGCATGCGGCTGCATGCGGCAAGCGCGACCAAACCGGAAGCGGGGGCCGCGCGGAGGTCGAGTGAGTGACGCGGGAAGTTCGCGCGTGACGTATGGCGTCAAGACACTGCGTACGGCGTCGAGACGCTGCGCACGCCCATCGAGGCGGTGCATACGGTGTCGAGGTGGCTGCGGGCCGGCAGGCCGTTGCCGCACGGAATTTTTGAACACGGTCAGTTTTTCGGAGCCCCGCGTGATGTCGGGACTAGCTCCGCAAACTCCATACGGCTCCGGCGATCGAAGTGGGACCGGCCCCGCGAGGCCGTACGGCTCAAGCGACCACGTTAGGTCCCGCTTGCCACATGGAGTCGCATGCTGGTGGGACAGGACCTTTACTCCAGTATTTTTTGTATTGTTCTACATTCCAGCCCCTCTCTCTCCCCAACACTTGATGACTGAACTTGTACGTATTGAACGAGGGTAGTAGTGGAAGTGCTACGCCAAAACTCTTTGGACTGCACACAGCAATCAGAGCTCTCCTGCAATGATAATGTCCTGCAATCAAACTGTAGTTCCATAGGTGAGAAGGTTGCCTGCTAACCCACGGCATCTCTGTACACTATTTTTCAGAGCACTCTGAATCATTCCAGTGTCCGTCAGTCAGAACAAGGTGGCAGTTTGTTGGCAGTGGCGGTGTTGCTGCCTTGGTGACACGGAGGTCTTCCAACAGAGTGTGCCAATGACATTTAATTATTTCCCCCCCCGGCTCGCGTTAAGAAATGTTTTCCTTTTATGTGGCAGTAACTAGATACTGTGAAAATCGCAGCCTGCGAATCTTGGCAATGGTTTTCCATTTGAAATCCAGATATTCCCTGATGGCAAGGCTGGTATCTGCAGCGAGGCATAAGGGTGTTAATATGGGAGGGCGCCCACTGGCCAGCATGGATGGGTTGGGCCGAGTGGCCTCGTTTCAATGCTGCAAGACTCGATGATTCCAGGAATCAGACAGAAGGCCCAACCTCACAGCAGTGTAGCAGTGCAGACTGAAGGACAGTTCCTCATTGTATCTGAACACTACTAATCCACGTGGGCTGTTATACCTGACAGTTGTTTTCGTGGGGACACAGGGAACTGCAGGTGCTGGAATTTTGAACAAAACACAAAGTGTCCTATCTGGGACACATGACAATAAACTCTCTTGAATCTCTTGAATCTTGAAGTGCTGGAGTAACTCAGTGTGTCCGGTAGGATCTATGGAGGGAATGGATAGGCGACGTTTTGGGTTGGGACTGAAAGGTCGCTGTTCCATTGCATCCGTGGATGATGCCTGACCTGCTGAGTTCCAGCACTTTCTGTGTGGCAGTTGATTTACTGGCGTCTCATTAAACTGTGTGAACAATATGACAACTAATAATACAAGCGTGATTACGCATCGAAGCTTCGACAGGCAGAGGTCGGTAAAGATGCAATATCAAAATCAAGCCAAGTGTGTTTAATTGTCAGATGTACCAGCAGCAGAACACTTCAACTCCCCCTCCCATTCCGAATCTGACCTTTCTGTCCTGGGCCTCCTCCATGGCCAGAGTGAGGATCACCGTAAATTGGAGGAGCAGCACCTCACATTTCGCTTGGGCAGTTTACACCCCAGCGGTATAAACATAGACTTCTCTAATTTCAGGTAGTCCCTGCTTTCTCCTCCCCTTCCCAGCTCTCCCTCAGCCCACTGTCTCCGCCTCTTCCTTTCTTCTTCCTGCCCCCCCCCCCCCCACGCTCACATCAGTCTGAAGAAGGGTCTCGACCCGAAACGTCGCCTATTTCCTTCGCTCCATAGATGCTGCCTCACCCGCTGAGTTTCTCCAGCAGTTTTGTCTACCAATGAAATTCTTTTACTTGCTGCAGCTTAACAGGCCCACTCATAGATAAATATATAACCAATAATAAAATAAAGTACAACACTAGGTAACCATGACAGCTTTCAACGGTGAGATGTTACAACTAATGATAACTATTCCTGGAGTTCTAGTAGTATTTCACAGCCTCAGTAATCCCAAAGTACTATTCTCCACCCACGAAACCGATTACAGCGAAATCCTGACCGCACAAACATCAGGCTCAGTCTTTAGATCATGGCAAGGCTTGCACACTATAATGGGCCACAAGGGAAAGATGTGCCATATCGCTGGCAACAATAGGTCCCTCCCCAATGGACTCAATGCATTCCACACCCACTCTGAATAGAAGATCGGTGATAGAATGCCAGCCACACTGCCAGTCGCGGGAGCGCCTGTACCAATGGTGATTGAAGACAGACACCAAATGCTGGAGTAACTCAGCGGGGCAGATAGCATCTCTGGATAGAAGGGATGGGTGACGTTTTGGGTCGAGACCTTTCTTCTGACTGAAGAAGGGTCTCGACCTGAAACGTCACCCATTCCTTTTCTCCAGAGATGCTGCCTGTCCTGCTGAGTTACTATAGCATTTTGGGTCTATCTTCAGTGTAAACCAGCATCTACAGTTCCTTCCTACACCAATGGTTATGGAGGTAGATGTAAGATTGGCTTTCCTGAGATTGAATCCATAGAAAGCTGCGGCAGCCGCATCCTCAGGACCTAAGCTGACTTTCCACCATTGACTCCATCTACACTTCCCACGAGCTGACAATAGATGGGAAGAAGCTGTTCCTGAGTCTGATGTTGTACACTTTCAAGCTTCTGTGTCTTCTTCCTGACAGGAGTGGGCAGACGTGGGAATGACCGGGTGGGACAAGTCGTTGATTATGTTGACTGCGTTTCCGAGGCAGCGTGAAGTGTAGATGGAGTCAATGTTGGGGAGTCTGGTTTGTGTGATGGACTGGGCTACCACTCCAACTCTCTACAGATTCTTGCGGTCTTGGGCAGAGCTGATCCCAAACCAAGCTGTGATACAGCCCACCACTATGCTTTCTATGGTGTGAGACGGTCGTCCAGAGATGTTGGGGTGTGGGGAGGCAATGCAGTCACAGGGGCACAGAGTGATTGGACTGCAGGATGAGAATGTGGGCAGAGCTGGGTGGGTGTCTACAGGACACTTGGCAGCAGGAACCAGGCTCTGGTGTGCTTGTGTGTGGCCCACTTATTTTTTTTAAGTCACTAGACAGTTTATTGAGACACTGCGTATTATGTCAAGTAACAGTGAATTAAATGTTATATTTGATATTAATAGAAATAGCATCCAATAGACAGGGAAATCTGCTAGTCTGGCACCACCGAAGGATCAACTGTGCATATTGTTGAAGGGACATCTCATAAGCTAATAATGCATCCCTAATCTTCCAATCTACCTCACTGCAGCCCTCGCAGTTTTCTTTGTCTGGAGCTGTGACACTGTATTCTGCACACTATTTATTTTCACTTTTTGGACCACCAATGTGCGGTTTGGTTACACTCATGTACAGTATGATCTGCCTGTATAGCACACACAACAACGTGTGTCCATGTATCTCAGTGCACGTGACAATAACAAATTGATACCAAGACCAGAGGTTTCCTGTCCTATGTTCATTACTAAACACAGATGACTCAGCATAGACCATGAATCAAACTTGTGCCGTCACATGTTGTATCTACACAGGGAATCACTGGATGAGCACAAGCGAAACACTTTCATGTTAAGTATAAAATTAAAGGTGTCCCTATCCCATGCATAACATTCTGCGACATTCCCCAAAGATATAAGACTATTTACATAAGCTGTCCAATCTTTGTAATTCATAATTAAACACTTTACTGTTTCCATGAGATTGTCAGTGATGAAATGTTAATTATTATTAACAATAATAATGTAAAGGTTTTGGGAAAGCAATTGAAAAATACTTTTGAGTGAACCATCTGTGAGAAGTTGTTTGGTGCTGTAGGTGGTTTGTTAATGAGACGCTGGAACCTGTGAGGTAGCAAGGCTTTCAAAACCTGTTGTGAAAGTGCAAACCACATTTGCAGAACAACATGAATGAATTTAATGGGCAATACTCCAAAGGAACATTGCATGAGTAACGACATAACTCCATATTGCACTGAACTCACTTCACCCATGTAAGCTGGAAGTACCTGTTAAAGTCGCAAGATGCAATCCTGAAATTGTCACGTTGCATTCCTTTGCAAACAATAACCGATTTTTATCTGCTTGGCACTGAATGAAATACCATTTCATGAATATAGACACAAAATGCTGGAGTAACTCAACGGGACAAGCAGCATCACTGGAGCGAAGGAACGGCTGACATTTCGGGTCGAGTCCCTTCTTCAGGCAGACTGACGAAGGGTCTCGACCAGAAACGTCACCCATTCCTTCTCTCCAGAGACGCTGCCTGTCCCGCTGAGTTACTCCAGCATTTTGTGTCTACCTTCGGTGTAAACCAGCATCTACAGTTCTTTCTTACAATAACCATTTCATGAATGGTTTTCAGGACAGCGTCTCTCGTTTTTTTCTTCTGAAGACACCAGAGGGCAGTATTTGTAATAAACATTTGTCGTGAGCCATCTCTGTTGCTCTTAATAGTTCAGTGACGGCCACTGCCACGTCCTCAGAGACAAAGAACGGGCTCTCCTCAATAAATATTGGGAGAAAAATATAGTGACATTTCTGATATTAGGATGGCGATAAGTATTGGCAGGGTTTATAGCCACTGGTTGCACTGGGAAGCATGGGACAAAATTAAAGGTGGGCCAGTCAGTTAGCGAAAAAAGTGTTCAGCTTCAATCGACTGAGTGTCTCAACTGAGACCAATGAGAGCTTTGTGCAGAAAGGTACTGAGAGATATGCTTTAGTACGAATGGACAGAGTTAAGGTACTGAGGAATTTGATCAAATTGAATGGCGGAAAGGCTCTGGGAGCAGAATTCCTATTATCTTGTTTATTCCTGTCCTAATGTATTGAATTGGTGGAGCAACAGCAGTTTGTGGGTGGCAGACCCAGGGGTCGGGCTGACCATTTTATATGCAAGCTTACAGACATTACATCTCACTCAGGTGCCTGACTGTGGGACAAGCACAGAACACTTATGCACACACACACACATATGCACAAACATATATTCACACACATATGCTCACAGAAGCACACGCAGACATGCACATACACTCACACACACACATATACTCACACACATCTGTACAAACACCCTCATACACCTGCACACACATATATAGACATACATTTGCACGCACACACATACGCATACACTAAACACATCTGCGCACACACGCACATACATGCGGTGGTAGTTCTTGGATAAGCTTTATTCTAGGAATCATATATTAAACTGGGAAATATGATATACTTTTACACTTGGAATGTACCCTGGGCAAGGCTGTAAAATCGAGTTAATCAGACCAAGCTGAAGCTTACATTTACAGGCAAATATACCCAATTTCCTGGAGATTCAATGGTCGATTCCAACAGCAGATACTGTGCCAGGTGCTCCCACCTCCAATCCATATTCCCACACTCCAGTGATTCCAGAGTACAAATCAAAGGATGACGCAGCCAGCACTAAAATTACTCAGATAGCTGGGACATGGAATACCAGACAATGCTTCCCGATAGAGATCAAATAGATGGACTTCACCACAAGTGCCATTTGCCAGACGGCAATGAAAGCAAGAAGGAACCGATAAAGACTGCCAAGCCTTTTTTTTCCTGGGGGGACAGCACCTCATATTCAAATTGGGAAAGGGCAATGATTTGTCCAATTTTAAGTCATGCCCCCCCTATCGCGGGACTTTCTGTTACTCCACACCCCCTCCCCCATCCCAGTTCACACGCATTTCTCTCCCTATTCCGTCCCTCTTTTCCACCCCCAGCCCCAATCTCCTTCCTCCTATATCTGTCCCTCTGGCTTTACGTTTCACTTTTCTAATCTGCCATGCTTTTGTCTCCTTTTCAGTTCTGGCCTTTATCACGTACTCCACCCATCTGCCAGTCAAATCCCACCTATCAGTTGCCAACTGTGTCCTGCCCCCAACACTTTTCCAGCATCCTCCCACCCCCCAACCCGCTCTATCAGTCTGTTGAAGGGTCCGGACACAAAACGATGCCTATCCATTCCCTCTGCAGACACTGCCTGACCCAGCTGAGTTCCTTTGTATCCTTCAGACCACAAAGCCTCAAGGACTATCACCTTGCGACCATTGCTGGAAAGCAGGAGACGAGTTGGTAATTGGTGCAACATTTTGCCTATTTCTTTTCTATTTCTGTCTACATTTCTACAAAACCTGAGTGAATCTCACAATTCCAGCTTCCCAGAGCCCAGTGCTGTAAGTTCATTGTTGCGAAGAAGCTGCATTGCTGAATGTGCTGTGTCTCCATTCAGAAATTAAACCGAGCCTCAGTCTATTCTCCTCCAGACACTACAGTTACCAAAGCAATATTTTGAAGAGTAAAAATCAAGTTTCCCCCATAAATCTTGACAAATATTTATCCCTCAGTTTCAACTAAGAGCAGACAATCTGGCTTTCACTCTGCCTTCTTCGGATCTGCTATGCACTAGTTGTCTGCCAAAATTTTACTTCACAAGATTAACTTCTGTAAAAACTTCTGTATCTGGACATCCTGATGTTCTGAAATGCTCTTTATTAAAGCAAGTTGCATTTGCACTTAATAACAATTTGTTTTGTTCTTTTAAACCTGCCTCAATGTCTCCTAAATCATGGTTCTTGCTTCAAGTCATTTGTTTAATGCACTTAGATTGTGGTGGCACCGGGTGCTATAGCTCTGTACCTTGATACAGATACATGATGGACAAGGTCTTGTGTTACTCAACAATGACTGACTTGTTGGACCAGAGAGGGAAATAATCCTCTTGATCCCCAAGACTTATTGCTATTCCAGTGCACGTACGCAAGTGCATGGCAAGTTGGTGGAGAATTGCATTTGATAAACTTCAAGGTCGAATAACCGCCTGATGAAGTTCAAGTTGGGTAGCATCCAGGCAGGGAATGTGCACCACATAGGGAATGGTGAAGGGGGCATTAAGGAAGTAGGGAGACACGTATCAATTGACATGGAGCCAGGCATTGTACAAATAAGAGAGCTCCTGGTGTATTGTAATGACTGTCTTATTTGGACATGTTAAAGGTGTTCAAAAACCCTTCAAACTGGGGCATTCAAGAAAGAGGGACCATAAATAGGGAGAGAACAAATTGCACGAGTCTCCCCTCAGCTTCTGTATAAAGTGTTGGAGTTGCTGGTGATCAATTGAAGAATTCAAAACTGCGACTGATGTAATTGATTGACAGAGACTGAGTCTGAAGAAAGGTCCCGACCTGAAATATCATCCGTCCTTTTTTCTCCTCAGATGCTGCCTGACCTGCTGAGTTTCTCCAGCATTTTGTGTTTTACTCGAGATTCCAGAATGTGTCGTTTCTTGGGTCTCCACAGAATTTTGTTGGTAAATGAATCGAGGTGAATTCTACTTCTTGTGGGATCCAAAGCTGAGTGTCATAAATGTATAAGAAAGAACTGCAGATGCTGGAAAATCGAAGGTAGACAAAAAATGCTGGAGAAACTCAGCGGGTGAGGCAGCATCTGAGGAGAAAAAAACGGGCGGATGATATTTCAGGTCGGGACCCTTCTTCAGACTCAGTCTCTGTCAATCAATTACTCAGCACTTCAACTCCCCCTCCCATTCCGAATCCGACCTTTCTGTCCTCGGCCTCCTCCATGGCCAGAGTGAGGACCACCATAAATTGGAGGAGCAGCACCTCATATTTCGCTTGGGCAGTTTGCACCCCAGCAGTATGAACATTGACTTCTTTAATTTCAGGTAGTCCTTACTTTCTCCTCCCCTTCTCAGCTCTCCCTCAGCCCACTGGCTCCTCTTCTTCCTTTCTTCTTCTTCCTGCCCCCACCCTCACATCAGTCTGAAGAAGGGTTTTGGCCCGAAACGTTGCCTATTTCCTTCGCTCCATAGATGCTGCCTCACCCGCTGAGTTTCTCCAGCATTTTTGTCATAAATGTATATTCATTTGCAAGACCGATCTGGAGTTCAAGAGAAGCTGTTTCACTCTCACAGTGGTTCAAATATGAAACTGCCACATGGATGGCTGAGGTGAATAGCCATCAATGATTTTAAAGGAAACCAACGAACATTATGGGATGGGATGGGATATAATAATATGGTGAGATGTGGTTGACGATGGCTCATGCAGAGCAGAAACACTTTCATATGGATTTCAGACTTACAATTTGATCCAATGTTGATCTACATCAATGATAAAGCAAGCTTGAAGGACTGAATTTCCATGTTCTGTTCCTAATATTCCTGAGGGAAATAACTAGCATTTGTATTCTCAGTTGAATCCTCTCAGCAAAATGAATCCCTGACTGTTTGCGTGGTGGGTGATGTTAGCACGGTATGTTGGATTTGTGCGGTTGATTTTTTTTTGTGGCCATTAACTGTATGAACTCACAGCTGCTTGAACTCACAGCACTGTTCATATGCAATTTCACGCATTGAAAACGTCTCTCCCTTCTCTCTCTGTCGCGCTGCCTTGAATGTACAAAACAAAAGAAAGGCAATTCGCTGAGTACCACAGCCGCACAATTCTTCACCACAAATGTGTGTAAATGGGGTTCAGCAAGGGGTCCAAAGGGTTATCTGCTTTGTACCCATCTGTTAGCTGGTGCTTTCTTTAGCTAGTTAATACATCTAATTCTGAAATAGTGTCATGTGTATAAGGTGGTGGCAAAGATATCAATATTTTCAGAATATCCTGCATGTTCTTGCTGGGCCCATGAGCAAAAGTGTTAGTATAAGCAAGGCATGTCAAAATCTACTGCACAAATTAAAACACGCCATGCTGATATTAACCACATAAATAGTCAGGGCAAGACACAAACTGCTGAAGAAACACAGGCCGCATCTGTGGGGGGAATGGACAGACGACATATTAGGTCAGGACCCTTCTTCAGCCTGTGATTCATTTAGTAGAGGATTCAAGTGAGAATATTCTCAACATTTATTTGCCTGTCTAAGCACTGTTCCAAAACAGGGATGTAATGCTGAGGCTTTATATGGCACTGGTCAGACCATTTTTGGAGTATTGTTTAGGCTGTTTTGGGCCCCATATCTGAGGAAGGATGTGCTGACATTGGAGAAGGTCCAGAGGAGGTTTTTTAGGAGAAAGACCAGAGGGATGAATGGGTTAACGTATGATGAGCGTATGACGGCACTGGGCCTGTACTCATTGGAGTTTAGAAGAATTAGGGGGTGCCTCATTGAAACTTAACGAAAGGCCTAGATAGAGTGGATGTGAGAGGATATTTCCACTGGTGGCAGAGTCTAGGACCAGAGGCCACAGCCTCAGAATAAAAGGAAGTACCTGTTGGGAGGAGATGAGGAGGAATTTCTTTAGTCAGAGGGTGCTGAATCTGTGGAATTAATTGCCACATAAGGCTGTGGAGGCCAAGTCAATAGGTATTTTTAAGGTGGAGATTGACAGATTCTTGATTAGTAAGGGTGTCGAGGGTTGTGGGGAGAAGGCAGGAGAATGGGTTTGAGAGGGAATTATAAATCAGCCATGATTGAATGGCGGAGTAGACTTGGGTCGAATTCTACTATAATTTATGAACATGAACACTGTTCTGAACATTAGAAATAGAAGCTGGCAATTTGCTCCTTCAAGCTTGCGTTATCATTTACATAAACACAACAAGCTACAGGTGCTGGAATCTTGATAATTTATGTAGATCAACATTGGTTACAATTTAAGTTGGAAATCTGAAAGGAAATATTACTGCTCTGCAGGAGTGTGTCAATATTGTAAGAGCTTCAAAGATTGTATCAGTCCGGAGAGCTTTTGGGGCATGTGTTGGTAAATGGGGAGATTTCTGTCACGAGTATCAAGATACAGTGAAAAGCTTTGCTTGCTGTCCAGTCACATCATACTGTACACAAGTACAACCAAGCCATACACAAGTACAACAGGTCATGCAATAAGAAACACATCAGAGTGCAGAATACAGTATTCCAACATTATAGTGTTACAATTACAAGTAAAGTGCAGATTTTAAAAAGTGCACCATCCACAATGAGGTAGGTTGGAAGATGGGAGGACTATTCAGTTGTCTGACAACAGCGGGGAAAGAGTTGATCCTGAATATGTGTAGCTTAGGTTGGTACTGAGCATACAAGCTATGTATGAACATAAGGACGAGGTGTCAGGAATGGACCCTTGAGTATGTCACTTAATAACATCTGTCCATCTTTGCTCAAAATTTACAAACACTCCCGCAGTCCGAAGAAGTTTCTTGCTTTTTCCACATCGTACGATGGCATGATTTGCTATGCATAGCTGGATATGGTGTCGAAACAGCTTCAATAGTAATCTTCAAAATGGTGAAGTAATTCTTCATCCTTGAGTGGACTAATCTGTTCAGAGTTAGCTCCCTGTGCAGAGGTCAGTTGATTCATCCCAACCCTTAACTCGCCAGAGGTGAAGCTTACTCTGCACAGGTTACACTCTGCACGGTAACGTGGGACACGTGAAATTAATAAACCTAAACTTATTAACCCTGTCACCTTCTTGATTCTTTTAAGCCATTGTCACACCAGGCATTGAGACCAGGCTGTCGAAGGTGGAAGGAAATGGATGAACCAATGTGATTACCTAAATCACTCTGATACATTGATGCTCGCTTCTGCTCAAAGGTTGTACTTCTGCCTCGAGGACAGGAGTAAATAACAAACAAGATAACAAAATAAACGTATTTATGTAAGGCCTTTCATTATCTCAGAATATCCCAAAGCATTTCACGTTAAATACTTTTTAAAGTGCAATCTTTGCTTTAAATAGGTGAACATGCAAATGCCAAGGCCTCACAGCTAAACATGAGGTAAACGACTAGGTAGTCTGTCTCTGGTAATATTAATTGTGTGTCATCCTTTCTCGAGAGAGCTACCCTGCTCATGGTGATATGGTACAATGGGTCTTTTTCATCTAACTGCAAGGCACGATGGGGGATTGGCTTTCTTGCACTTCCAAACCTGCCTCACTGAATCATCAGCCTCAGCTAGGTATCTGGAGTGCAGTTTAAACCATGACCTATGACTCAGGGCCAAGGATGCCACTAATGCACAGGAGCCTCTACAACTCTAGAAGATTGAGGAGATTCTTCACTATGTCATTGCCTACTTTATCGGACTTCAACAAGAGTACGGTAGAGAACATACTGACTGGTTGCATTATTGCCTGGTTCGGCAATTTGAACGCCCAGGAACGAAGGACACTGCAGAGAGTTGTGGGCATTGCCTGGTCCATCACTAGCACTGACCTCCCCACTAAAGGATCTATAGGAGGCGTAGCCACAAAAAGCCAGCCAATATCAACAAAGACTCACACCACCATTGCCTTCTTTTAATTTCTTTCCTATCATCGGGAAGAAGGTACAGGAGCCTGAAAACCGTGACTCCAAGTTGAAGAACAGCTTCTTCCTAGCAACCATCAGGCTCTTGAACACTACACAACACTAACCCCAGCAACTATAATCTTCTAAGGACTGTGTCTTCGGTTGCACTGCAGACTTTGGTTTTGCACTACCTGGTAATACTGTTATTAATTTATTGTGTTATTGATAATTATACATTTATCTCTGTTGCATTTACGGGCCTATTAAACTGCAGCAAGTAAGAATTTCATTGTTCCTTTGCCGGAACATAGGACAATTAAACGCTCTTGACTTGTTTGAGTATTTTCAGAGAACACAGATTTAAAGTACATGATAAAAGAACCAGAAGAGGAGATGAGAAGAATTTCTTTCTTTATGTAGTAAGATACAGTATATACTGCTGGTCATGATGGAGAGAAAGACTCAATTGTAATCTTCAAAAGGTAATTGGGAATATAATTTGAAAGAGAAAAAAAATGCATTGCTTTTGAGAAAGAACAATAGACTAATTGGATTGCTCTTTCAAAAGAAAACAAAACTGGCCCAAAGGTCTTTTAATGCGTTGCATTGTTCAATGTGTGCATATCCCACTCTCTCAAGTTTGAGGTAGAATCCACCAGATCTTTCAATCAATAGCTCTTGCAAGTTGGAGTGGGAGGGGGCAGGTAGCATCAATTCAGAGAAGTGTTTCAATGTCCATTTGCAGGGATTCATTGTCCATTTGCATTGTGAAAAGCCTTTCAATTATGGATATTAAACACACTGGTAAATTGAGATTATAACTCACGGTGTAAAATGCAAGTGAATTGTTCTGCAGTGAAAAGGAACACTTAAAATGAGAGAGAGATTGCAGGCTAAGACATTTTACTCCGATCAGAAAGATTAGTTGACACTTCACGACATATATATGTTTTCGGCAATTACTTAATGAAACAGATTTAGGAAAGAGTTCCCGATGAGCACATTAAACGTGGTTATTTCTATTCACATTTTTACAAACATCGTTCTTCCCAGCCTGTGAGAACACCATTTTTTAAAGATGCCCGGGTTAAGTGGTTTATTTTCGAGGCCTTTGTTTGATTGGTTTGCTTTAATTAAAAATACAATTCATTGTGAACACAAGGGGCTCCCACCAAGCCGCTTCCTGCATTTCCAAGGGCTCGTCGGTGTCATTCGGAGTTCTAAGGCTTCCTCTAATCCTTTATTTTTATTCAGTTTAACCTGTGCAAAGCGGCAAGGTCAGCTTGGCCCATTGCATGCTTCACTGTCAATTAGCACATGAACAGGGAGACTGCAAATGGCCCCCACAGCTCTGACAGAAGCCAGTGATACACAGGATCTGCAATTCAAATCTTTCCTGGGACATTTTAAAGAGACAGTGCCCCTGTTTGTCATGGATTATGGTCGGGATCAAAAAACAAAAAAATAACAAATTTTTCCCACAGAGCCTGTTGAAAATAATCTGCCATTTTCACCTCGCTAATCCCAAGAATAAAGTGTAAAAATAACAAACAAGAAAATATGACGATTACTTATTATGTCCCAATAGTAACAGTAAACTCCAGAAAATGTTTGTTTTTTACATGGTTGTGGTTTCATTGGAGGCTTTGGGTGTAAAGGCTTTTGGAGAGGTTGCAGAAGAGGTTTATCAGAATGATGGCTGGATTAGAGGGTATTGGCAATAAGGAGAGGCTGGACAGACTTGGATTGTTTTCTCTGGAACACTGGACATTGAGGTGAAACCTAATAGAAGTGTGTAAAATTATGGGAGTATGTAAAATAGGATAGACAGTCAGAACCTTTTCCCCAGGGTGGAAATGTCAAAGATTAGAGATTATAGTTTTAAAGTGAGAGGGGCAAAGTTTAAAGGAGATGTGTGGTGGGGGCCTGGAATGTGCAGCCAGGGCTGGTGATGGAGGCAGATAGGATAATAACATTTAAGAGGCTTCAGATAAGCACCTGGATGTGCAGGGAACAGGGGATGTGGATCATGTATCCTGGCGGGGAGATCTGCAAAGGCTACTGGGGAGACTTTAAACTAGAATGGTTGGGGGGAGGGACTCAAATAGAGAATGCTATTAGACAGTGTGTGAGGCAGGAGGCAGAGAAGGAAAGCACTCAGACCCAACATGTAGGGGGGAAAGAAGAAAACAATAATAAACAGAGAATAAGAGGTGGTGGGGTTCTTAAATGGGTGAGCAGAGAAACAGAGGGGTGTAAAATGCGGGCGGAAGCAATAGGTAGCAAGGTGAAAAGTAAAAGTGGCAGGCAGACAAATCCAGGGCAAAAATCAAAAAGAGCCACTTTTCAACATAATTGTATAAGGGGTAAGAGCGTTGTAAAAACAAGCCTGGAGGCTTTGTGTCTCAATGCAAGGAGCATTCGTAATAAGGTGGATGAGTTGAACGTGCAGATAGCAATTAATGATTATGATATAGTTGGGATCACGGAGACATGGCTCCAGGGTGACCAAGGCTGGGAGCTGAACATCCAGGGATATTCAATATTCAGGAGGGATAGAGAGAAAGGAAAAGGAGGTGTGGTAGCGTTGCTGGTTAGAGAGGAGATTAACGCAGTGGAAAGGAAGGACATTAGCTTGGAGGATGTGGAATCGGTATGGGTAGAGCTGCGAAACACTAAGGGGCAGAAAACGCTGGTGGGTGTTGTGTACAGGCCACCTAGCAGTAGTAGTGAAGTTGGGGATGGCATCAAACAGGAAATTAGAAATGCGTGCAACAAAGGCAAAACAGTTATAATGGGTGACTTCAATCTACATATAGATTGGGTGAATCAAATTGGCAGGGGTGCTGAGGAAGAGGATTTCTTGGAATGTATGAGGGATAGTTATCTAAACCAACATGTAGAGGAACCAACGAGAGAGCAGGCTATTCTAGACTGGGTATTGAGTAATGAGGAACGGTTAGTTAGCAGACTTGTTGTGTGTGCCCCCTTGGGCAAGAGTGACCATAATATGGTTGAGTTCTTCACTAGGATGGAGAGTGACATTGTTAATTCAGAAACAACGGTTTTGAACTTAAAGAAAGGTAACTTTGAGGGTATGAGACGTGAATTGGCCAAGATTGACTGGCAATTAGTTCTAAAAGGGTTGACGGTGGATATGCAATGGAAGGCATTTAAAGACTGCATGGATGAACTACAAAAATTGTTCATCCCAGTTTGGCAAAAGAATAAATCAGGGAAGGTAGTGCATCCGTGGATAACAAGGGAAATCAGGGATAGTATCAAAGCAAAAGATGATGCGTACAAATTAGCCAGAAAAAGCAGCATACCAGAGGACTGGGAGAAATTCAGAGACCAGCAGAGGAGGACAAAGGGCTTAATTAGGAAAGGGAAAATAGATTATGAAAGGAAACTGGCAGGGAACATAAAAACTGACTGCAAAAGTTTTTATAGATATGTGAAGAGAAAGAGATTAGTTAAAACAAATGTAGGTCCCTTGCAGTCAGAAACAGGTGAATTGATCATGGGGAACAAGGATATGGCGGACCAATTGAATAACTACTTTGGTTCCGTCTTCACTAAGGAAGACATAAATAATCTGCCGGAAAGAGCAGGGGGCCGCGGGTCAAAGGAGATGGAGGAACTGAGTGAAATCCAGGTTAGTCGGGAAGTGGTGTTGGGTAAATTGAATGGATTAAAGGCCGATAAATCACCAGGGCCAGATAGGCTGCATCCAGAGTACTTAAGGAAGTAGCTCCAGAAATAGTGGATGCATTAGTGATACTTTTTCAAAACTCTTTAGATTCTGGAGTAGTTCCTGAGGATTGGAGGGTAGCAAACGTAACCCCACTTTTTAAGAAGGGAGGGAGAGAGAAAACGGGGAATTACAGACCAGTTAGTCTAACATCGGTAGTGGGGAAACTGGTAGAGTCAGTTATTAAAGATGGGATAGCAGCACATTTGGAAAGTGGTGAAATCATTGGACAAAGTCAGCATGGATTTATGAAAGGTAAATCGTGTCTGACGAAACTTATAGAATTTTTCGCAATGGCAGGCAGTGACTAGTGGGGTACCGCAAGGCTCAGTGCTGGGACCCCAGGTATTTACAATTTATATTAATGATCTGGACGAGGGAATTGAAAGCAACATCTCCAAGTTTGCGGATGACACTAAGCTGGGGGGCAGTGTTAGCTGTGAGGACGATGCTAGGAGACTGCAAGGTGACTTGGATAGGCTGGGTGAGTGGGCAAATGTTTGGCAGATGCAGTATAATGTGGATAAATGTGAGGTTATCCACTTTGGTGGCAAAAACGAGAAGGCAGACTATTATCTAAATGGTGGCCGATTAGGAAATGGGGAGATGCAGCGAGACCTGGGTGTCATGGTACACCAGTCATTGAAAGTAGGCATGCAGGTGCAGCAGGCAGTGAAGAAAGCGAATGGTATGTTGGCTTTCATAGGAAGAGGATTTGAGTATAGGAGCAGGGAGCTTCTACTGCAGTTGTACAGGGTCTTGGTGAGACCACACCTGGAGTATTGCGTACAGTTTTGGTCTCCAAATCTGAGGAAGGACATTATAGCCATAGAGGGAGTGCAGAGAAGGTTCACCAGACTGATTCCTGGGATGTCAGGACTTTCATATGAAGAAAGACTGGATAGACTTGGCTTATACTCGCTAGAATTTAGGAGATTGAGAGGGGATCTTATAGAAACGTACAAAATTCTTATGGGGTCGGACAGGCTAGATGCAGGAAGATTGTTCCCGATGTTGGGGAAGTCCAGGACATGGGGTCACAGCTTAAGGATAAGGGGGAAATCCTTTAAGACCGAGATGAGGAAAAACTTTTTCACACAGAGAGTGGTGAATCTCTGGAACTCTCTGCCACAGAGGTAGTTGAGGCCAGTTCATTGGCTATATTTAAGAGGGAGTTAGATGTGGCCCTTGTGGCTAAAGGGATCAAGGGGTATGGAGAGAAGGCAGGTACGGGATACTGAGTTGGATGATCAGCCATGATCATATTGAATGGCGGTGCAGGCTCGAAGGGCCGAATGGCCTACTCCTGCACCTATTTTCTATGTATCTATCTATGTATCTATGTGCAGGCATAGGCGATTAGTTTAATTTAACATCATGTTCAGCACGCACTGTGTGGGTCGAAGGGCCTGTTCCTGTGCCTCATTGTTCTATGTTCTACGACTGTCCTCAGCTGAGTGGCTCTCTTCACTTTGGTGCATCACAGCTGAGCTTGCTCCCGCCAGCGTGCAGGAATTACATAACAGCGAGTAGAAACAAGGAACTGCAGATGCTGGTTTACAAAAAAAACACACAAAGTGCTCGAGTTAGCAGGTTAGGCAGCATCTCTGTAGAACATGGATAGGTGATATTTAGAGTCGGGACCCATGGTATTGATGATCTCAAGAGAATCAGGAGGTCCTAGCACTGGAAGGAGGTCACCATATCACCAACAATCCACCTACCTGCCCATGTGCCCGTAGTTTCCACACTTACCCCAGAAACCACAAAGCTGGAATGGAAGCGAGTATGAGTTGCCTAAAAAGAACATTGAAGAACATTTGAATTATCGTTTAGAGACACAAAGAACTGGAAATGCTAAAATCCAGAAAAACGCAGCAGGTCAGGCAGCATCTATGGAGGGAAAGGAATGGTTGATAGAAACATAGACATAGAAACATAGAAAATAGGTGCAGGAGTAGGCCATTCGGCCCTTCGAGCCTGCACCGCCATTCAATATGATCATGGCTGATTATCCAACTCAGTATCCTGTACCTGCCTTCTCTCCATACCCCCTGATCCCTTTAGCCACAAGGGCCACATCTAACTCCCTCTTAAATATAGCCAATGAACTGGCCTCAACTACCTTCTGTGGCAGAGAATTCCACAGATTCACCACTCTCTGTGTGAAAAATAATGTTCTCATCTCGGTCCTAAAAGACTTCCCCCTTATCCTTAAACAGTGACCCCTTGTTCTGGACTTCCCCAACATCGGGAACAATCTTCCTGCATCTAGCCTGTCCAACCCCTTAAGAATCTTGTAAGTTTCTATAAGATCCCCCCTCAATCTTCTAAATTCTAGCGAGTACAAGCCGAGTCTATCCAGTCTTTCTTCATATCAAAGTCCTGCCATCCCAGGAATCAGTCTGGTGAACCTTCTCTGTACTCCCTCTATGGCAAGAATGTCTTTCCTCAGATTTGGTGACCAAAACTGTACACAATACTCCAGGTGTGGCCTCACCAAGACCCTGTACAACTGCAGTAGAACCTCCCTGCTCGTATACTCAAATCCTTTTGCTATGAATGCTAACTTACCATTCGCTTTCTTCACTGCCTGCTGCACCTGCATGCCTACTTTCAATGACTGGTGTACCATGACACCCAGATCTCGTTGCATCTCCCCTTTTCCTAATCGGCCACCATTCAGATAATAGTCTACTTTCCTGTTTTTGCCACCAAAGTGGATAACCTCACATTTATCCACATTATACTGCATCTGCCATGCATTTGCCCACTCACCCAACCTATCCAAGTCACCTTGCAGCCTCCTAGCATCCTCCTCACAGCTAACACTGCCCCCCAGCTTCGTGTCATCCGCAAACTTGGAGATGTTGCATTCAATTCCCTCATCCAGATCATTAATATATATTGTAAATAGCTGGGGTCCCAGCACTGAGCCTTGCGGTACCCCACTAGTCACTGCCTGCCATTCTGAAAAGGACCCGTTTACTCCTACTCCTACTCTTTGCTTCCTGTCTGCCAGCCAGTTCTCTATTCACATCAATACTGAACCCCCAATACCATGTGCTTTAAGTTTGCATACTAATCTCTTAGACCTCAGGTTTCAGGTCGCGACCTGAAACCTGATGTTTCAGGTCACGACCCTGCATCAGGACTGACAGCATAGAAGGAGGATGGCCAGTATGAAGGGAAGGTGAGTGGGGGGGGGGGGGTGGCGGCTAGAATGGGAGGGAGGGACTTGTAGAGGATAGGTTGACCTAGGTAGAATGGGGATGATAGACTGATGGGAAGGAAGGGGAAATGGGCGGGGTGGTGTTGGAAATGAGGTTGACGGTGATAGGTGGAAACGGACAAGAAAAGGAAAGGGTGTCAGTGTGTGGAAGGTGAAGGTAGGGTACGTGAAAGGAACTGCCAGAAGAAGTGATAGAGGCAGGTACAATGACGTAATTTAAGAGACATTTGGACAGGTACGTGAATAGGACGTTTTAGAGGGAAATGGGCCAAATGCAGGGAAATGGTTCTAGCTCAGATGGGCAGCTTGGTCGGCGCAGCCAAGTTGGGCCAAAGTGCCAATTTCCGTGCTGTATAAATCAATGACTTTCTTCTGGAAGGACAAAGAAGAATATCATCTTGACAGTGATTTTTTTCTGTCATGAATGGTCTAGCCGAGCATCTGGCCGACTTCCCCGGGGGGATAGTGATTGTCTCGGTCGTGTTCCTCCAGTGCAATGTAAACACCATTGACTCCATCTACACTACGCTGCGTCAGAAAAGCAGGCAACAAAATCAAAGCTAGGATGCTGACCGATTCATCTCTCCCCCATTGTGGATATTGGGCTTTGTCTATGGAACTGTTGTGCTACAATGCTGAGAACTATATTCGGCACTCTGTATCTTCCTCAACCTAATGTACGTGTTTGAGTTGATTGTATTTATGTATAGTATTATCTGAACTGTTTGGATAGCATGCACAACAAAACTGTTCACTGTACCTCAGTACACCTGATAATAAACCTAAAGTATGGATATCAGCAGTACATCTCCATCGCCGACCATGAAATCTCCACCTGACAAAAGCTAACTTCTCCAGACAGAGCTCTTTGAAGGTCTTCTCTGAACCAATGAGTCAGAGATATGGGCCAAAGGTTGGCAAATGGGACTATGTTAGATGGGGCATTTTGATTGGCATGGACGAGTTGGGCCGGAGGGCCTGTTTCCATGCTGTATGACTCTGACAGGTTTGATGAGAAGCTAACATCCAGTTGTTAATTAATTTCAAATACAGGGCATTTTTTGGATTGGAAACTCAAAGGTAAAAAAGAAGAGTCCCGACCCGAAACATCACCTCTCCATGTTCTCCAGAAAAGCTACCTCATCTGCTGAGTTATTCCAGCATTTTGTTTTTTTTGGTAAAACTATAACTGCAGGCACCTGGAGACTATGGTAGTATAGATAACCCATGACTTAAAAATAGATAATGCCTGGAATAGACTGTGATTCAGCAAGTTGCTTTTAATCATGAGTGGTTTGGATGCTTCAGCACTATGGAGGCCAAACACTGAATGGTCCTCCCAGCCAGGAACCAAGCACCAAAGTAACCATCAAGGGCAGAAACACGATAGACGGAAAAAGCTGGAGTAACTCAGCGGGACAGGGAGCATCGCTGGAGAGAAGGAATGGGTGACGTTTCAGGTCGAGACCATTCTTCAGACTGGTTAGGGATAAGGGTAAACGGTATAGACGGTGATGTGGAGAGATAAAGAACAATGAACGATGATAAAGGAAAAGTAACGACGCTAATAACAGCCTGTTTGAAGGGTGAAAATTTGATTTATCTGTTTCTTCAAGTCAAGTCGTCAAGTCAAGTTTATTCGTCACATACACATACGAGATGATCAGTTTCTTATCGAGATCTTCGGTTTAAACCAGCATCTGCAGTTCCTTCTTACACGAGGGCGGAAACACAGTCAATATTCATAACAGAGAATGCTATTTTGTACGTATTTGCCACGTATTTTGTATAATGGCCACATTTCACTCAGGTGTTCACCTGCTGCTCCCTTGACCAAAGGACTACTGTCTCACTCACTTCCGGGTGCAGCACAACAACTTCCGGGTTGGCGGCAGCAAGATGGCGGCGTCCATCGACGTTCATCTGGAGTTCAGGTGAGTTCAGGCTTTCCCGTTGGAGGCGGCCACGGCCGGGACGGGATGGGATGGGATGGCGCGGCGGTGTGTGGAGCTGCGAGCCGGGGTTTCTCCAGGTGCCGGTCACGTTGTGTCTTCAAATGTAACCTCACGCTGGCAGCGAAGCCCGGGACAGCGCGACCGGCCCTCGCACAGTTAAACTCTCCTCACAATGTTGTTCTTGTACCGGCCTCTTGTACTCGTCTGGCAGCTCCTTCCATAGACCCACCGCCCTCTGAGTTGGACTCCCCCCTCCTCCCCAGGTTCTTATTAAATCTTGTCCTTCTCTTTAAACCCGTGTCCCCTGGTTAATGGAAGCTGTCAGATTGTTGTTGTGCTGGGATAGGTGTGTGATGGAGAGGGTAGGAAGGAGCTGCAGATGCTGGTTTAAACCGAAGACAGACACACAAAGCTGGAGTAACTCAGTGGGTCAGACAGCATCTCTGGAGAAAAGGAATAGGTAACGTTTCGGGTCAGACCCCTGAAACATCACCTATTCCTATTATCCAGAGATGCTGTGTGACCCGCTGAGTTACTCCAGCTTTTTGTGTCGATTTTAGTTGATGGAGAAGGTGGGTTTGAAAAACCGTGGGCTGGGGGCAAAAATTGAGTAGCGTTTAGTGTTGGTAGTAGAATTATACTATGTACTTCATAGTCAAGCAAACCAACAGTCGGTTTTCCGCTAGAATGTACCGTCTGCATCGATGGTTGCATTAATCCAATCCTTGACACCTCTTGTCGCTCAGCCCCAAAGCTCTGTATAGTATTTGTTTCCTCACATTCTGTCATTGGGTCAAGACAGTCGAGAATTATTAATTGTCATATGTACTGAAAACCGGACAAAACGGTTCAATATGTAGAAACAAAGAACCAGCTCTATAATCTTTGCAAAGAACTGCAGTTGCTAGTTTATACCAAAGATGGCACAAAGTGCTGGAGTAACTCAGTGGGTCAGGCAGCAGCTCTGGAGAAAAAGGATGGGTGACATTTCCGGTTGGGACCCTTCTTCAGCCCAACCCGAAATGTGACCCATCCTTTTTCTCAGGAGATGCTGCCTGATCCGCTGAGTTACTCCAGCACTTTGTGTCCATCTTTCCTAATATGGTAAAATAATTTTACAATACTTTATTGTCACATGTCTCCAGGTACAGTGTAATTCTTGTTGTGTACAGTTCAATAACAATCTTACAATATATAGGCACAATCATACTTAAGTTTAAGAATGTAAGATAGTAGATTAAATTGAGGCAGTACGCATAAGTTGCCATGTTTCCATTGCTATCTTGTATCCTTCAAGTTCAGAATTGTTAAAGATGTTAGAGTCTTAACTTCGCCATAAAGGTCCATTATCCTGGCTCTGGGTTAGAGTTGCACCGGTCAGCCTGACCAGGCGAGGTTGTCAGTCTCTGATCTGCTGCCATTCCGTGCAGCTGCAAGCTGTGTCTGATCTGTGCGCTGGGACACTTGGAGCAGCGACCGATCTAATCGAGCCTCAGGCTGTTGCAAGGCCTCCAGTGGCCCACGCCACCGACATTTCAATCCAGACACATCAACCCACAAACGAGCTGTCCCTTGCCTCACATGGCCACTGCCCAGCCTCTGGGACTTAGGGCACCTCCCATAGTGAACTTTGGAACACCCAGAGCGCCTCCATGGACGTGGGAGGTAAGACCCCAGCCTGCTCACCGGACCTGTTCTTTTCCTCCATCTGACACCACCTTATCAGGCCCATAAATCCAATAGAACAGAGATAAATATCTAATTTTTAATAGTACAATAAATAACTGTAATAAAACTTAAAACATAGAAGGGTACAGGGCAGCTGCAGGCCCTTCAGCCCACAATGTCTGTGCCATACATGATGCCAAGTTAAACTAATCTCCTCTGCCTAGTTGGCGTGGACACGGTGGGCCAATGTGTTTGTTTCCACGCTGTATCTCTAAACTAAATTAAAATAATTGAATAGTACAACAAGTTAAAAAGGCAAACGGGCAATACATCCAATACATCTATGTCATTGTGTTTTGGTCTCGCCATGAAAAGTTAGAACATTGGTGGTATTGGCGACTGCTGCAGAGGTTATGGTCATAGTGTAATGTGGGGTTAGAACAGAGGGTTCATGACAGATTAGTGAGACCATTCTCTTCCTAGATGACACAATGGCAGAGCAGGTAAAGATGCTGCCTTACCGCATCGGAGATGCATGTTCAAACCTGACCTCGGGTGCTGTCTGTGTGGAGTTTGCACTTCCTCCCTGTGACTGCGTGGGTTTCCTATCACATCCCAACGACATGTGGGTTTGTAGATTAATTGGCCTCTAAATTGCCCCAAGTGTGTAGGGAGTGGATGCAAAAGTGGGATATCATCGAACTAGTGTGAATGGGTGATCGATGGTCGGCGCAGACTTGGTGGGCTAAAAGGCTTGTTTCCACACTGCATCTCTGAACTAAACTAACTGAATATCAGAACACGTATAAGAAACAGAAGGGACATCCCATGTACTATGCCATTGTGATTTTGGTCTCACCATGAAAGGAACACTGGATGTATTGGCCAGTGCTGCATGGTCAGTTTGTTGTGGGGTTAGAACAGAGGGATCGGGACACGTATCCTCTTCGCATTTGGGATTTCTTGATCTGACACTGGGTGCTCAGAAGATTCTTCTTTGAAACTCAGTGCAGACAATTATTTATCCGCAAGGTCACAGTGAAATAACTGTGTTTTTCCTAGACATGTTGCTCTTAATTAAATTATTCATTTATTTTCTGATTAATTATAGAGGAGGTGCTGAGCTGCTGTTCAACGGGGCGAAGGAGCAGCACGTCACATTGCCGAGCCAGCCAACGCCATGTGAGTGTAATTACATTAAAAAATAGAATTCTCTTCTAAATAACCAAATTAAACGTGGGCAATTGTGCTGATTTTGGGCGTATCATCTTGGGCGTGGGGTAGGGGAAGCTGCAGGGACAAGAATACAAATGTATAGAAATGTTCAATTGGAGAAAATTAACTGGTGCATCAAAGGCATCAGGGTCTGAAGAAGGGTCCCGACCCGAAACGTCATCTATCCATTTCCTGTCTTTTGTTCAAATTTCCAGCATCTGCAGTTCCTTGTGGCTACATCAATGCAATCCATAGCTCATGATGAGCTAGACACTTCTTGCCCCTCCCTTACTTACTGCCAACGATCTCCTGACAGGGATAAAATCCCACCACCAATCAATACAGAAGAGAACTCTCTGAACATTTATTCTCTAACTCATTCGTCTACCTGAAACAAATCCAGAAGTTCATGCTTTTGTCTGTTCAAACCATTCATGCCTTCTTTTAATGCCATCTTTCATCATGTCCGGAGATGGTCAAGCTGCCTTGTGAAAACATCATGGAGATTCTGCAGCTACAAGGAACTACAGATGGA
This sequence comes from Malacoraja senta, assembly GCA_038087875.1. Classification (NCBI taxonomy): domain Eukaryota; kingdom Metazoa; phylum Chordata; class Chondrichthyes; order Rajiformes; family Rajidae; genus Malacoraja; species Malacoraja senta. The sequence continues at coordinate 16,615,765 of CM075987.1, forward strand.
ATCTTGAACAAAACACACAAAGTGCTGGAGTAACTCAACAGGTCAGGCAGCATTTGTGCATGGAATGGATAAACAATGTTTCAAATTGGGACCTTTCTGTAGACGTGAAGAAGGATCCCGACCCACCTTTACATTACATCCATAGATACTGCCTGCCCCCCCCCCCTTGTTTTTTTCCATAGTTTTAAACCATGTTGCCTAATATGTGTCTGATGAAAATCCCAACCCAAAACATATCCATGTTCTCTAGAGATGCTGCCTAGCCGCTGAGTTCCTCCAGCAATTTATATTTTGCTCAAGATTTAAGCATCGAGTTCCTTGTGTTTCTGTTATGCGGGCTATTGTTGTGAACACTGAATAAAACATTGCACTATTATTGGGTGGGTTTTCACAAGCACTTGGGGGAAATCATATCACATGTCTTGGGGGAAATCTATAAAATTATGGGAATTATAGGTTTTTGTTTTTCAGGGTCAAAGAAAGGGCACCAAGGTAAAAGGGGCAAAATTTAAACCAGATGTGCGGGGAAAGTTTATTTACACAGAGTGGTGGGCACCGGGAATGTACTGCCCTTCCCTTACTGCCAATGACGATGACAATGAAATTTCAGCACCAATCAATGCAGAAAAAAACACTCTGGAAACATAGAGGTGGTGGTGGAGGCAAAGACGATAGCGGCATTTAAGAGGTTTTTAGATAAGCGCATGGATATGCAGAGAATGAGGGATATAGATCAGGTGCAGGCAGATGAGGTTTGTTTTACCTTGCATCATGTTGGGCACAGGCGTGGGCTGAAGGGCCTGTCCTATGCTGCACTATCTTATGATTCTGCCAGTCTTGCAAAAAGAAGCTGAAAATTGCTGATGGTGCATTAACACCCAACATTGCTTCTGTAAAGATCTTTTGGGAATAGTTTTACAATGTTAATCCAAGCCTTGGTTTAGTAGTGAGTTGTGGTTGCCACAGACTTAACTGCTGCTGTAATTGGGTTCTTGTCATTTTGCTTTGGTAAGTAAATGCTCAGTAGTTCTGCAGCTGTTTGGATTGGTAAAGTTTTGGGAGGCAAATTAGTCATTCCGGAATTAATTTGGAAATTATGACAGTAGTTTGCATTTCACAATGCAAAGCGGGATAATGAATTGGAGAAGCCACATTAGTTCTGCTATCTGGAGGTCATGTTTGAAAGTAGTTTCTTTAGGATTCCTTGTTTTAATGTTTCTCATTGGAAAACACACATAGATAATTGAAAATTAATCCAGCGAGGGAAGTTTGCAGTGCACTGAGCAAAGACTGATCAAATCCTTGCTATATCCCATCCCGAATACAGTAATTCACTAAAACAAATTGTTAATATTCTTGAATGAGTTTGTTGCAGGAAGGTTATGAGATGTGATAACCAAGAGAGGGTTTTATCACAATATTTCTGTGGGTCCTTTTGTTCTTTTTTTGTCCTTGTTAGCTATGGTTCAGTGGTGGAACACTTGACTCTGAATCCGAAGTTAGGTGGATTGGTCTCGTCTTTCAGAGAAAGCCTTCGACTAGGACCAGGCCATCACTCTCACCTCCCACTGCCGTACCAGCTCATCGCATGGAACCAGAAAAGCTGCAAACTCTCTGCGGATCAGACAGCTTCTGTGGACAGAGAAGCAGCTAGCAGGCCAGATCAAAGACCCTTTGTTAGTACCCTGACCCTTCTGACAAAGAGTCTTTGGCTTGAAACATAAACTTTCTTTCTCTTTGCACAGATGCATTCTGATGTGATGTGTTTTCAGCGTTTTCTGTTTTTATTTGATTTTTTTAGATCTTCAGCTCCTGAAATATCCAGTGGCACTATTTTCAAGAGGAGCAAAGGAAAACTCCTCAATGATCATTCCTTACTCCTGAACTAACACCATTGAAACTGTCATCTTATGCTATCTCAAAGCTGTTACATGGAAATTGCTGTGTTCAATTTGGCTGCCATTACTTTAGATAGGTGACCATACTTCCAATGGATGTTATTGGCTGCAACACACTTTAGGATGCCTTAAGGTCACATAAGGTGTAAAGTGTCTCGCTTTCTCATTCTCTCGGCCATCCAGTAATCTTGAAGTGCCTGAGCATTTACCATGAAACAATTTCCATGAGGTATAACACAAAGTGCTGGAGGAACTCAGCGAAGTCAGGCAGCATCTGTGGACGGAGTGGACAGACGACGCTTTGGGTCAAGACACTTCTTCAGACCCAAAAAGACCTGTCCATTCCCTCCACAGATTCTGCCTGACCCAATGAGTTTCTCCAGCACATTTGTTTTTTTTGCTCAAAATTCCAGCATCTACAGTTTCTTGCGTCTGTTGGTTCCATTCTTAGCTATCCGGTCCTAGCCAGGGAGGGTGACTCTGCAGTGGCTTTTTTCACCCCATTCCTTCACTATTACCTCAAGTGTCTCTCCAGGAGCTGGGTTGTTTTTTGCACCTCTTGGGTTCTGCTGAAAATTCCAGCATCTGTAGTTCCCTGTGATTTCTATGAGGTATCGTTGGCGTCAGTTCTCTCAGCGCAGGTATGTTACAAACCTGGAGACATTGAATGTTCAAATGTGCAGTTTCCAGCACAGTTCAGTGGCAGTGCAACTCTCGTGGCTGTTATTTCCCTGACACTTTCCCATCTATTTTCAGGTTTAGTCGGTTGCGTTTCGAGACTTGCCACAGTGGCATTTGAACTCCCAACCTCTGTCTCTCTGGCCCACAACACTATCATTTCCAATGTGTACTGAGCATTCACAGCAGTCAGCCTGTGTACTGCGGTGCCATAAGCTCCTGACGCTTGACTTTGCATTCATGTAACCATTGTAACCATTGCCCCCCGCAGAGCCCAAATGTGTGAAAGTGTTCTGCTTTACTACTCCAAGATAATCTTTGATTTCCACTCCTGCCCTCCCCCCAAACAGGTTATGCCCAGCTTTGCTCTTTAAAATGCTCTATTTAGTGCGTGAATGGGTATCTTATGATCCCATTGTTGGGCCATTTTGAAACAAATGTTCTGTGCTCTTTCTATTTACTTAATTATTCTTAATCCTGAATTAAGTTCAACATTTGTTTTCTCTTGTAATATCCAGACATTGCAGATGGGGAGTGATACCAAACATGGGCACAAAATGCAAAATGCTGGAGTAACTCAGTGGGTCAGGTAGAACATGGATAGGTGATGTTTTGGGTTGCAACCCTGCTTCAGACTTGTTTTCTCTTGCCTGCTGCACTGTTTGCAAGGTGAAAGCTTATCAACGGCCTCCCCTTGCTTCTGTTGGCCCACCATCCTAATTTAAAATCAGATTTCTTAACTCTCTTTGACGTTTTGTGCTCTGTTATTTATAGTACCTTCTTTAAAAAAGTTGTTATGGCTGGTGAATAAAATTGTCACCACTTTTCCCTTTTACCCACTTGCTCTTCCATGTGCAGAATGCTCTCTCTCTCCCCCGGGTCAGGTAAGGTACGGACCAGTGGCTGTTGCAGTGCTAGGCAACTGTGGCATTGTTCCAACAATGCTGCCTTGAACTGTGACAATTGGCCTGCTGAGAAGCTCTCAATAAAGAGGGGAAGAAAAGGATTCTCTGCCACGCCACAGCTTTGCATGGGCCAGGAATTTCCAAATGTTAAATCGAAACACTACGACTGGGATGCAGAAACATAGAACATAGAAAAATAGGTGAAGGAGTAGGCCATTCGGCTGATCATCTAAAATCAGTATACCCTTCCTGCTTTTTCCCCATATCCCTTGATTCCTTTAGCCCTAATAGCTAAATTTAACTCTCTCTTGAAAACATCAAGTGAATTGGCCTCCACTGCCTTCTGTGGCAGAGAATTCCACAGATTCACAACTCTGGGTGAAAAAGTTTTTCCTCACCTCAGTCCTAAATGGCCTATCCCTTATTCTTAAACTGTGACCCCTGGTTCTGGACTCCCCCAACATCGGGAACATTTTTCCTGCATCTAGCCTGTCCAATCCCTCAAGACTCCGTTTGGTACTCAAATGATTTAATATTGTTGGTATTTACAATGCATGACTTTAAATCAGTTCATGTTCTTGGATTAAACTGAGGTACTTAAGTAGAAGTGAACATGACTAAATTAGGGACACTTTATTCGAACTGAAAAACAGAGATGGTTCCAATTTTAAATACTGGAGACACAAATTCTGTCTTTCTGTAGACTTGCATTCAAAAGTGCATAAACACTTTAATGTGGATAAGAATATTAGATTAGAATAATGAATAGCCGTGGGCCAAAAGAACTTTGTATACAAAATAGCTGTCCAATTTCTACAATGAAATTTAGGGATGAAATCTCCCCAGGCTCTCACTGGCTCTCACTGTTGGAGGTGCTGAATCAGATGAGGCATTAGAATGCGGTTCAGTTTGCATGGGTATAATCCCTAGTCCTGGCTGTTATTTACCTCTCAACAAAGATCCGTAAACAGGATTGTCTGATCACCACCTCGTTGCTATTAGCGGGACTCTGCTGTGCATAAATTCTCTTCGGTGATTCCAGAGCCAAGAGTGTTTAATTGTCATATGTACTGGCAACGGAACAATGACATTCTTACTTGCTGCTTCACAACAAAAAATATGATAAATCAGATAATAATTAATAATACAATCAATTAATAATGAAATCAATAAATTAATTACATTAATTTGTAGAGTCTGATGAGTGGTCTCAACCCAAAACGTCACCTATTTCTTTTCTCCAGAAATGCCGTCTGACCCGCTGAGTTACTCCAGCTTTTTTGTCTGCCATTGGTTTAAACCCAGCATCTGCAGTTCCTTCCTACACAAATTAATAATAATAGTAGGTAACTACAATTAGTGCAATACCGAAATCCATAGTGCAACCAAAGACACAATCCACGGAGTAGATAGTTACTGACGTAGAGGTTAGTCTTGTGCAGTGTTCAGTAGCCTGATGGTTACTGGGAAGAAGCTTTTCTTGAACCTGGAGGTCTTGGTTTTTGGGCTCCTGTCCCGCTTTCCTGATGGTAGTAGTGGAATGAGAGCATGGTCAGGGTAGAAACCAGATGAACCAGTGACCTGTAAATTTATAAATTTCCATTCCATTGTCACCGCGGGTCTGGCGGACGGCAACACCGGAAGCCCGCGGGTCCCTGGTGGGAGACCGCTTTTCGGGGCTTCCGCAGCGGCGACTTCTCCCGCCCGAGTTGCGGGGTTGAAGAGCACCTGGAGCGGGGCTTTACATCGTCGCCCCGCGCGGCTTGGAATGGCCGCGGGACTTTGCGAGCGCGCGCCGGGGCTCTAACACCAAGACCCGGTGCGCGACCTTGCATTAACCGGCGTGGCTTTAATGGCCGCGGGACAATCACCATCGCCCGCCGGGGGCTTTGACTTTGACTCTGACATCGGGGGGGGGGGGGAGTGCATGGAGAGATACGTTTTTTTGTCTTCCATCACAGCGCTGTGATGGATGTATGTGTAAATTGTGTTGTGTCTCGGATCTTCTTCGTTTTGTAATGTATGGCTGCAGAAACGACATTTCGTTTGGACCTCAACGGGGTCCAAATGACAAATTTGTCCAAAAGACAATAGATTGTATTGTATGCAGAGCACGTTGAAATTAGTTCGCACAACCACAAATGCGCAGTCGGCACAATTTTGGCTCAGTTTCAAATTAAAAAAAGCAGAAAACACAAATAGTCCACAGTCCAGTCCACATGTTGGAAGTCCTGGAGCGATCCAGGAAGCCTGCAGACCCAGGACCTGAAGTCCCTCTCCTCTGCCGACCGCCACTGTGTCCCAGGGGTCGCCTCCTGCAGCCGGCCTTGAAGGTGCTGGAGGTAATTCCCCGGTCCCTCTCCTACCAGTTCACTCCTTGCACCCGTCGCCACCAGCAGCTCCCACCTTGACTCTCCCGTCTTCGAGCTTCCAAGCTTCCACTGCACTGTCTTCCTCCTTATGAATGCTGCACCTTTTTAAGAAGACCACCCTCAGTAAATGGACCTTATGATTTTGGTTTACCACCGGGTGGCGTTTCGATGGCAGTCTCGCCTACAGTCTGTCTGTTCTTTTCGTCCTTTTTTTGTTATTTTTAGTGTGTTTTAAAGGTTTGTGTTAATGTTCTCCGGTTTGTTTTATGTGGGGGGTGGCGGGGGGAGGGAGGGGGGTCAGGGGAAACTTTTTATCAATCTCTTACCTTGCCGGAGATACGATTGTTTTCCGGCTCGTATCTCCAGTCACTCTGCGGCCTAACATCGTTGAGCCGGAGGCCTTGCTCAGGACTGACTTTCAGCCCCACCGCGGGGCGTGGACTTACCATCGGAGCCGATTCCTTGCCTGGGATCGACGCTCCAACTGCGACCTGCGGACTTTAACATCGCGGAGCTCGCAGTCTCGGGTTGAGACCAAGTCGGGAGTCTCCAACGATGCAAAAGGTTCGATTAGCCCCGACCCGGGGTAGATTGCCCGACGCGGGGGAGTTGAGATTCCCCCCCCCCCCCGATGCAGGAGCTTGATTGTCCCGACGAGGAGGCCCTCCGCCGGTTACAGATCGTCCCGTCAACGAAAGGTTAGAGGCCCCTGACCGCTGGAGGACAAAGAAGGGAAGAGATTGAACTTTTTTTTTGCCTTCCATCACAGTGAGGAATATGGAGGAGTCACTGTGGTGCATGTTTATGTTAAAATGTATTTTGTGTGTTCTGTTGCTTTTGATTGATATGACTGCATGGCAAATCAAATTCCTCGAATGTTGCAAAACATACTTGGCTAATAAAGTAAGTGTGTGTATGAGTATGGTTTGATGGTATTTGCCCTCTAGAGCTCTGCGTCATACAGGATAGGCTGACAGGTTTGCAGAGATCACTACCGGGTGAAAGTGGAGAATGATGGAAAGTGATCAACCTCTCAGAATGTGACCAAAGTTTCTGGTAAAGTGTGAAGCCAATGATTGGCTAATACAGGTTCAAGGTCACTGGTTAAGCTTTGCAAAGCAGGCCATTGAGAATGAAACGAGAACATTGCTGTTCAGAAGAGTGCTCGAGGATGGGTGGGGATCGAGCGAAGAGAATTGGCATTGGTGACAGGATACACTGTCATTCAGAACAGCTGCCAGTTTCAGTAGGTCTGCGTCTCCAGCTGTTCTGTAAATTTGTTTCAAATATTAATTTATCTTCCCTTTGAAAAGTACTGTTATGGAGAGTGCACTGACCAGTGGACTCTCTTCCCCCCCCCCCCCCCCCATGGTATTGCTTGCATTGCAATTTGGATTTGAGAGCAGGATTGTGACATTTATTGTAAACTGGAAATGTGTTCAACATTGTTCAGCTGGAAGAAAACTCTCTGAAAAGACAGATCATGGAATAAAAGATGATGGCTGAGAGAAGTTTTTGTAGATTGGCAATGGTTTTACGTAGAACAGCACTGGAACATGCCCTTCGGCCCTCAATGTCCGTGCCGAACATGGTGCCAAGTTAAACTAATCTCCTCTGCCTGCAAATGATCCATATCCCTCCATTCCCTGCCTATTCATGAGCCTATCTAAAATGCCACCATCGTATGTGCCTCCACCACCACCACCACCACTGGCAGTTCATTCCAAGCACCCATCACTCTCTATGTAAAATGAATTTCTCCTGCGCACCTTGTTTAAACTTTGCCCCTGTCATCTTAAAGCTATGCCCTGTTCCCTTGTTTGGTATCCTTGAGCTGAGTCAATTCCTCAACGTCCAAAAGAACAGCCAGAAGTACTGAACTATATTGCCTTATTATTTTCATACTTCGGACAAGCAATAGACTTTTACGTATCCACAGAATGATGCACCACAGAAGTCCATTGGGCCCGGGCCAGCTGTTTCAAGCTGCTTCCCCATAGCCATGCAAATATAAGAGGTTATCTTCTCATTATTCTATCATTATTTCTGGGAGGTTGTTCTGTGCACATTGGCTGACGTGACGTGTTGACTAAAAGACTGAGACAGTCTGTACACATCTTTTCTCCACTTACCACATTTCCTCTGTGGAAAATCTCCTGTTTTGGGGAGAGACTACTTCAATTGATTCGTCCTGGTAAATTCACAAAACTGCAGAACAGCCTAAGAAAATTCAAACGTGTTGTTTCTGCCCGTTCAAATTATTATTTTGCTAATACCCTCCGTTACCACCCCTTTACTGCTAAATTCCAGCATTTTATTGACTGCTGTTGTCAGACCTACTGTTCAAATGTTACGTGGGTTTTTTTCTCCCACCTTCCTTTCACTGTGGGGTTTCCCAGAAGAATCTTGTAACAGGCTATTGGAGATCTTATCAGTTTGATGCAGATTTGATGTTTATCGTAGCTGCAGTGATATCACTCAAAGCCAAGATCAGTGGACTTTTGAAATCAAGGTTAGTGCAGAAAAGTGGGATTGAGGAAGAACATCGGCCTTAAAACAGATTGAATGATAGTCTGAAGAACGGTCTCGACCCGAAACGTCGCCCATTCCTTTTGTCCAGAGATGCTGCCTGACCAGCTGAGCTACTCCAGCATTTTGTGTTTACCTTTAAATGATGGCCTACTCTTGTTATTCCTTATGCTTATACATGGATAGGAAGGGTTTGGAAGGCTGTGGGCCAAATGCGACCAGTCCAGAATGACAACTTGGTTTGCATGGGCAAGGTGGGCGGAAGACCTGTCTCCATGCTGCTCAGCTCTATGACTCAGTGCTCTTTGGTAAAATTATCAAACGGTCCCAATCCTCTACTCTTTTCCTCCATCACTTTTTCAGTTGCTTTGCTTTTTTTTAATGTTTGTTATGGAATCTGCTTTCACCAGCCTTTCCTGCAGATGATTCCAACTCGCATTATCCTGTTGGATTAAAAAAAAAAGTTGCCACCCTGATTTTTTTCCTATCACTTTCATTCTGTGTGCCCAAGTTACTAACTCTTCTGCAACTGAAAAGGGCTTTCCATTTAGTTTTCTTTTAAAATTGCTATAATGTTCAAATTTCTGCCTGGTAAAACGAATCCCATTTTCTCCAATCTCTCCATATAAGTAGAAGCTTCATGGTTAAGATTTTATTTCATTTTCCTTTTTCAGCCTTTAATTTCTCCACTTGTTTAATCCCAGTATGTACCCTATCTTAAAAGGAATTCTGTCCCTTTAAGCTAAAACAGGTCAGTCGTGACCTACTGAGGTTGGTGAGATGTGGGAGATGTCGCTGTGTTTAAAATTCCGTTCACACGCTGCTCATTACCAGCTGGTCATTCTGTGTTGGTTTGAAGAGTCCTGTTTGCTGAACTCTGAGCAAAGTTTAAATGCCCTGTGCCTCTGTGCAAATCACATTTTAAAAAGGCAAGTTTCTGCCTAATTAAACAATGAGCAGTGACTCTGTGCAACATCTGTGAAAATCCATCTTCTGCCTCATTCTTTACAGAAACCGGGCCTTTGTTATGGGCCTTTCACTTGTAAATGTAGTCACTGATCCAGCAGCTTAGACTTTATTGGGGGTGGGGGAGGGTGGAGGAGAGAATGATGAGGGTGGTGATACATTTAGACTGTTATATCGAGTTAAGTACAATGCTGCTGCCTTTCCCATTTTTGTCTCTCGAAATCTGAGGGTAAATATGTCAGATATGCTGTCTGCCAGACTTTTAAGGAAATAAGCATCTAGTATTTGTACAGCAGTTTTTTTTCATATAGTTTGGGTTCGGTGTATTTGAGTGTCAGTGAAGTGCTTTAAAAAAAACTGTGGTCACTATTGTAATGCAGGTGAAAGTTGTAGCGAGTAGCCCAAGCACTGGTGAGATAAATGGGCCTTTAATCAGGGCTTGTTTACCAGGTGTTCCCTCCTGGCTCATGGCTGTGTGAATCCCTGGAACAATATACGGAAGGACTGTAAATGTGCAGGCTACTTTGTTGCTCCATACTTGGTGCTTCGATCTCACCTGGCTCTTGGTGTTCGTCTTTTGCCAACAAAGGCATTTCTTACAGTTACCCACTTTTGCGCAAGACTCCATCACTGTAGGTTAACAGCGCAATCTTACATTCCTAACACACTTTTCAAAGCCCGAGGACATCCAAATGTGCTTTATGTCCAGTAAACTATAACTTAAAAGAAAAACACAAAGTGGTGGAGGCTCTAAGAAGGATCTCGACCCAAAACGTTGCCTTACCCATGCCCTCCAGAGATGCTGCCTTACCAGCTGAGTTACTCCAACATGTTTTTCTTTTGTGTGTAAACCAGCATCTGCAGTTCCTTGTGGCTCCACGATTTTTAAAATGCAGTTGCTGTTGTAGCATTGAATATGTGGACAGTTAAGCCAAATGGCTTCTTCCCATGTTATAATTTTACCATAAATCTAGGTAGATCATGGCTTTAACCTTTTTAGACACAGAACTGCTCCATTGTCTGGATCTCAACAGAGTAAAATGACCAGAGAAAATTGCAGGAGACAACAAAAAAAACGCAAGCACCTGCTGTGATAGTGTGATGTGATGTTGGGAGCATTTCTTGCTGCTTATTCAGGCCTGCCTCTGCCACTGTCCTACAAATAGTGCACGGGTCAATTGATTCAGGCCATTTGATCAGTTTAATTTGCTTCCATGAGAAATCCTGGGAAAGAGAGGAGTGTTATTGTGTGTGGGTGTGTTTGCGCGACTGTGTGTTTCTTATAAACTGAAGCCAAATTGCTGAAACATGAGGCTTCTCGCAGAGGGAGACTTTACGTCAGTGTGTTGAAGAAACTTTTTAACTTTTCATGTTTATTTTATCAGGACAGTGCCTCCCACACTTCTTCCTTAAACATTCTTGAATTGTGCACTCCAATTCTGTTTTTGATAAATATATGCATACATGCAAAGAGGCAAAAGGAATCATTCAAAGAACACAAAGTCCTTACAAAATTGGAGCTGCTTTGACATAGGAGCCAGTGTGTCTATAACCTCTGACTCGTCTCATCAATCGTACATTTAAAAGAGATGACAGCAAGCTGGGGTTCTGCTTTGCAGCCGGAAGAACAAATAAAATCTTGTATTGCCCCAACTTTATCAGCAGTTAAGCTCATAATGAGTCGATATTTTAGCAAAACAGCAGAATACTGCAATGTGCACGACACATTGTGTTAAAATCTAGAATTGGCTGATTTAATCACATGTAAAACTATGGTGAGCAAAGGCTATCTGTGCGATAGCAGGAACTCAGTGATCAAACAACAATCTCTGTGTTTGCCCCTTTCATCTTTTTGTTCATTTTGCTCCATCTCCCATTCACCGCGCTCCAAAGAAAACGTTTAAGCAAGTAGAGGTGAAAGACGTCTTGTGGGAAAAGAGGAACTGTGTTGATCCATAGAATTCCGTGTTCATTTTAATTGAATAAGTTTGCCTGTGCCATTCGCAAACAAATCTTTTGTCACCTTGACTATGAAAATTGCAGGAGACAACAACAAAAACGCAAGCACCTGCTGTGATCGTGTGATGTGATGTTGGGGGCAACTGCATTGAAAAAGCAGATGTTGTAAATATGAAATCAAAGCAGAAAATGCTGGAAATACTCAGCAGGTCCACAGTATCTTTGAAGAGAGAAACGGAATTCATATTTCGGAGCACTGTGCTTTGTATCTTGCAGCGTGGCTGTTTTTGTTTTTCTCTCCCCAATGTTCTTCCTTTATTTACACCTCCTCCAGACGTTTTGGGTCATCACCCATCCATGTTCTCCAAAAATGCTGCCTGACCCACTGAGTTAATCCAGCACTTTGTGTGTTTTAGATTTTTAGATGAAAGCCTTTGCAAAGGGAAGTCTGAATTACTAGGTTTCTATGACAAGTCTCCTGCATTGAAGAAATAACATAGCATCAGACCCTTTGGCCCACAATGTCTTTACTGTACATGATGCCAAGACCAATCCTTACCTGTCTGCACATTATCCATATTCTCCAATCCCTGCATATCCATGTGCATATCCAAAAATCTCTTAAATGCCACTATTGAATCAGATCCACTATTATCCAAAGATATTTAACGTTGGCTTGGGCATTTCCCTAGAATAGTGTGGATCAGAATTCCCAATCCACACTATTTAATCTCCTAGGGCAAAGGAACGGAAAATACTTGACACCATGGTGCTGTAGTTTAACACACACGGTATGCTCTGCCTTCAGAAGATGGTGCATGTTTCAAGGAAGAATCTCAAGGATCCTTTTTAATTTTGAAGAAGCCTTGTTCAGATGATGTAACTCAATTTCAAATGAACAAAATTATTTGGTTAAATGGAGAGTCAGAAGTTGGATTTGTTTGTTCAATGGTGTATTTTTACTTGTTTTCTGTCACCTCAGCCCCAGTGTTTGGTTTTGTTGGCTGGAAACAGGACATGGATTCTTGTATTGAGATTAGCTTGAAATTTTATATTGAGGAGGGGTGAACAAGGAACAAAGGGGTGCCATTATTCCACATTTGCATGGAAACAAAAGCCTCTTGAGTGCTCGTGTGCCAGGCGTACTGGCTTGTGCGTGCGGCCATTGTTTCCAGCAGGAGAATGCCATCTGGGGGCTTTTACTCCACAGACCAATTTATTTGGCAACATGTTCTGGGTGTGACAGTGACTATCTCACCCCCGGCCACATTGTGCTTCGTGGTTCAACACAAAGGTACTCTCTTAAAGGTGAACTGTCTTCATGGAAGATTTGCTGGGAGAATTGTTTTATTGTGCCCGATTGCAACCGTACTATTGAATCGGTTGAAATGAGACGTTGCCCCCATTAATGTGACATTGCAACGAAGCTTATAGACAAAGCTTTATGTTATTTTAAATTTGGCAATGCTATCTTGTTTTCAAACAATAAGCGATACTGTGGATTGCTGCAGTAAAAATTGATATTAAAAAAAACATAGTTTGTCCAGAGGTTGTGGCTGTCACTAGCCTGATCAGCACTTTGTGTCCGTGCCAAACTGTCCACTAATCATTTCAGAGAACGGTTAAGAGTCAACCACATTGGAGTCACATATAAGCATGGCAAATTTCCTTCCCTGAAGTGGCCCAGATGGTATTTTATGACAGTGCAGTAGCTTCATGTAAGTGTCATTGATGATAGGATTTTATTGCATGTTATTTGAATTCAAATTCCCAGTAGCTGTGGTGAGATTTAAACTAGTCTGCTTGAATCAATAGTCTGCACCACTGGATGCCATCCTATCCCTTGTCTATTTCCAAGTTTTTCTAATCCTATCTTCCATCCTTTCATATTTTTTTTTTAAGTTACGTGATCACTTGAGAGTCTATTCTTTTCAATTTTCTCCTCGTCTTTCTACGAAAATCCCTGTTTTCTATCTTTGGTCGCCGTGCTGTGGATTTAAGGTGATAGCAAGTTGGATATTTAAACACCACCACCTACCTCACATTTCCTCACACATGCTTCTTTCTTTCTGCCCCTCCAACTCGGCATTCTTGGCTGTAAATATGGGCCATGGTTTGAAATGGTCTGTCTCTCCTGTCCAACGGAATCGCCTTCCCCATGTCTTCCTCCTTGCGATTACGGCCCTGGAGTCCTCTGGGCAAGGAACAGCAATTGGAAGACATTGCCTATTTTGTTTGTTTGAAGGGTATTGAAGATAGAGGGAAGATAACTATTTAAATGCGATGGTATGGGTGGGAGAATAGGAGAGATAGTTGGAGACAAGATAAGATGAAATCGTAAGGGGAGAATTAGACCGGTTCAAGAACAGCTTCTTCACAACAATCACTACACTACACAACACTAACATCAACAACTGTGATCTTCTTTGGGCTGTTTCTTTGGTTGCACTATGGACTTTGGTTTTTAAGCAGTACCCCTGGTTATTAATTTATTGTTCTTTTTATTAGATATTTGTTGGTGGGTTATTGCATTAACAGGCCCGTTAATGGACGTTAATTGCAGCAAGTAAGAAATTCATTGCACGGTTGTTGGTACATGTGCCAATCAAACATCCTTGACCTGCTTGAGAAGGTAATACACGCTCTTGACTCTCTTGAGAAGCGAAACTAAATGTTTTATCTGAGAATCATTTGCTTTCTTTTTGAAGGCACACATTCAGTTTTGACTGAAGGTGAAGCTTGTTCTCATTCTGAAATTAATCCATTAGTGTTGATGTGGATGCAGATCCGCTAACTATTTTGCTCTGATTGAAGAGGGATCCTGTCCCAAAAAATTGTCTGTCCATTCCCTCCACAGATGCTGCCTGACCTGCTGAGTTCCTCCAGCACTTCGTGCTTTGCTCGTGATGCCAGCATCTGCAGTTCCTGTGTCTTTTTCTGATCGCCGGTCTTAATCGATGAGATCTTATTTTAAGCATACTCTTTTTTTTATTTTTTTTATTTTTATTTTTTAAATTTTTATTTATTAGAAGTACATTACATTACAACCACATACATTAATACTCGTCATTTATATCTTCTTACAATTAATGTACTCCCTTTATTTATTTTTTTACACTAGAGAAAGAAAAGATTGAAAGAGAGAAGAAAGTGAAGGAAAAAGTGCAAGTGTAGAAAAGTGTAGAAAATGTAACAACAAAAAAGGACGAAGACCCTATAAGAGCGAAATTAAAAACAAAAAGAAAAAGAGTTAAGAAATAGGCCCTAAGAAAAGAAAAGAGAAAGAGAAAAAAAGAGAAACAAATGGTTTTTTTTTGAGCATCACGTAAATAGGACATACCAACTCTTCAACTATCATCCCCCCTTACCCGACCTCAATTTTTTATTTTTTTTAAAGTACTTTTGCACCCTATGTTTGTAATAATTCTATAAATGCAGACCACGTCAGGTGGAAGTGATCTGGTTTACCTGCTAGGAGGAGTCTTATCTCTTCAAGGTGTAATGTTTCAAACATATTTGAAATCCACATATTTATAGTTGGTATTGGAGCCTTCTTCCAAAATTTTAGAATTAGCTTTTTTCCAGTTATTAACCCATAATCCATTAATTTCTTTTGAAACACATTTAGTTCTGGATCATCTTCCGTTATTCCGAAGATAATCCATTCTGCTTTGGGTATCAGTCTTGTTTTAAATAACTTTGTAAAGATTTCAAAAATTTCATTCCAAAATTTTTGAATTTTTGTACAGAAGACAAATGAGTGCGCTATAGTTGCTTCTTGGGATTGACATTTATCACAAGTAGATGATACGTTTGGGAAAATTTTATGAATTTTAGTTTTCGAATAATATAATCTATGTAAAATTTTAAATTGTATTAAAGTGTGTCTTACATTAATCGAGCATTTATGCACTTTTAATAAGTATTCATTCCAACTTTCCTTTGAAATTTTAATAGCTAACTCTTGTTCCCAGTCTCTTCTGATACCCTCCGTAGATGGTATTTGTGCATTTAAGATAATATTGTACAAATATGATATTAAGTTTGCTGATTCCGCTTTTATCTGCATTGCCTCGTCCAGTACATCTGCTGGGTTATTATGATGATCTTTTGTATATTTTTTCAAATAGTCGCATATTTGAAAGTATTTAAAATATTGATTATTTCCGAGTTTATATTTTATTTGTAATTGTTGAAATGAAAGTAATTTTCCAGTTTCATACAAGTCACCAAGCGTTTTAATTCCTAGTCTATCCCATTGTGTATAAGCTTTATCTATAATAGAAGGACTAAACGAAGGGTTATTGACTATAGGTAATAAAAGTGATAAGTTTCTTAATTTTAAATTTTGTTTTATTTGTTTCCAAATACGGATTGTACTATGAATAATTGGGTTCTTATTATAGTTTATGTTATTCAATTTCATTGGAGAGAGGAGGATCGCTCCAATGTTTCTAGAGGAGCAATCCTCTTTCTCCATTACAATCCAGTCTACTTGCTGGGCGGAGTTATCCATCAGTTGAATCATGTTTTTAATATTTACTGACCAATAATAATACATAAAATTAGGTAGTGCTAGACCCCCCAATACTTTAGATTTATTCAGATGGGTTTTTTGTATTCTATGTGATTTATAGTCCCATATAAAATTAGTGATATCTGAGTCGAGTTTTTTAAAAAACTTCTTAGGTAAGTATATAGGAATTGATTGAAATAGGTATAAAATTTGTGGTAAAAAGATCATTTTTATTGCGTTTATTCGGCCTATTAAAGACATCGGGAGCGTTTTCCAGAATTTAATTAATGTATTCAGTTTATTAAGTAGGGGGTCAAAATTTGCCCTGAACATACCTTGATATGTTCTGGTAATTTCGATTCCCAAATATTTAAATGTTTCTGTAGCTATTTTAAAAGGGAATTTTAAAAGATGTGTTGAATCTTTCGGTTTTATTGACATAATTTCACTTTTATTCCAATTTATTCTATATCCAGAAAAAGATCCGAAGTCTTCAATTAAATTTAATATATTTGGTATAGTGATTTGAGGTTTTGTAATATACAATAATATATCATCCGCGTATAAAGATATTTTATTATATGAGTCTTTAGTATTATATCCATGAATATCAGGGTGTATTCTAATTTTTTCTGCTAGCGGTTCAATAATGAGAGCAAACAGCTGTGGTGATAATGAGCATCCTTGTCTATTTCCCCTTGATAGTTGAAATTTCGAGGATAATATGTTATTAGTAAGTATTCTAGCTGTAGGTTTGTTATATAATAACTTAATCCATAAAATAAAATTCTCTCCCAGTTGAAATTTTTGTAATACTTTATCCATATAATTCCATTCTACTTGATCAAATGCTTTTTCAGCATCCAGCGAAATAATTGATAATTCTTGATCTTCAGATTTGTGTGAGTGCATTATGTTGAGTAGACGTCTCATATTATTAGAAGAGTATCTCTTAGGGATAAACCCTGTCTGATCTGGGTTTATTAATTTACTAATGTATTTACTTAATCTTCTGGCTAATGTTTTCGCTAATATTTTTTGATCTGTGTTTAACAATGCTATAGCTCTATATGAGCCAGGTTCTTCTAAATCCTTATTTTTCTTAGGTATTAATGTAATCGTTGATTCCGCTAATGTATCAGGTAGTATTCGTTTTTTAAAAGCGTATTGATACATTTTTTGTAATCTTGGTATTATTTTATCATAAAAGCTTTTATAAAATTCATTAGTAAATCCATCAGGGCCTGGTGTTTTTCCATTTTTTAGTGAGTTTATTGTATCTTCTAATTCCTTAATTGAGATTTGTGCACCCAGTTCCTCTTGTTCCTTCAGCTCTAACTTTGGAAAATTACAGGTATCCAAGAACTTTGTGATATTATTGGAATCAATTATCGTTTTAGATGTATACAAATTCTCGTAAAATTGCGCAAATCTTTTATTAATATCCTTCGGTGTTGTTAATAATTCCCCTTTATCTGATTTGATCTTTGGTATAGTATGTTCCTTTTCTCGTTTTTTTAGCTGGCGAGCCAAAAGTTTATGCGGTTTATCCCCAAATTCAAAGTGCTCTTGTTTTGTAATTTGAAAAAGTCTTATAAGTTTGGCAGATAATAATTTATTTAATTTAAATTTTAAAATTATTATTTTATTATGTTTATCTATTGATGGATCTTTTAAGCATACTCTGATCAGTCCATTTGGCCATTTAACTGATCAAAAAAGTCACATTACTTGGTGAATGAGGAATTGTCAACTTATTCCTTCCAATTGATTGGGATATAATTATTTTTATGTGAGGGAAAGAGAGAGATTAGCATTCTATCAAACTGTTTTATTCCACCACCTACAAAGAGTCATATACACTTTATAACACCGAAACAGAATATTTGATCCAATGGATCTATGCACATCTTCATGCCCCTCTGAGCACCTTCTCTACTCATGGTCAACCCCTTATAGCAGAACCTCGTGGCGGGTGTGTTTCTCTTTAAATCATCCTCTTTAGAGGCCTTTGTAAAGTGAATCTCTTGGTTGATGCCTTTCTTTATTCATCGTCCCAACGCCTTTCAAATTGTATTTTTGGACTGGTGCAATTGGCAAGCTGACAGCTAAAAACATTTCAATGTCACTTTTGTAATCACAAGAGTGCCCACTGTGTTTTGTTTAACTGGTACTGAGCAACTGTGTTGAACTTACACTGCTGTCATCTTGCCAGTGAGTGACTAGTTGGTCCACACCTATTGATGAATTTTTCCTGTCTTCTCATTCTGCTGATGCTAGCTTATAGGCGATCTTGCAAATTGGCAGTTGCGGTGTATGAACTTGCAGGAAACATAAATGCATTTCTACATAGAACATAAAAGAGTACAACATGGGGACATGCACTTTGGCCCACAATGTCCGTGCCGAACATGATGCCAAATTAAACTAATCTCCTCTGCCGATATATCCCTCCATTCCCTACATATTTGTGTGCCTATCTAAAAAAGCTTCTTGAATGCCACTATCTGTCTCCACCACCACCCCTTGCTGCCTGTTCCAGACATTTTCTGTGTGAAAATAAACTTGCTGCACACATCTTACTTTAAAGCTATTCCCACTACTCTTGACATTTCCACCCTGGGAAAAAAGTCCTGACTGTCTCAAAAATTCAACTCTCAAAATTGTTCTATCAGGTCTGCCCTCAACCTCTCAGTCTGACCTTCCAGAGGAAACACTCCAAATTTGTCTGACCTCACCCTGCATTGTGCTTCTAATATAGTAAGATCTTGAAAAAGTACTTTAGAGCATTGATTATTATCTTACTAAATTTGACAGGAAGCCACCAGAGATATTAGGACCGCTAGAGGTGGATGTGATGGGAAGCAGTTTAAAGGAGAAATGGTGGGCTGTCAGGATGACCCGTCTCGACTTGGCCACCCCTTTCCTGATGCTGCCACTACATGTCAGTCTTCTTTTCCAACAACCTTCGGGAGATGATCAGAAATCGTCTCCATCTAAATGTTAGTAGAAGTCGAGCCGTTATCATCAGTGCATTCCTATTCCATCTACCAGCAATCCAGAATGGGGGGGGGGGGGGGGGGGATGGGATCATAATTTCCAAATGAGGGGTCACCCATCTAAGAGAAAGGCAAGGACGAATGTTTCCACAAAGTTGTGGATCTTTAGAATTCTCTACCTCAGAGAGCCATGCAGGCGGATTCATTGTCAGTCTGTGCATTGAATATATTTGGGCCTTTTAACCGCAAGAGAGTATGGAGAGAGAGCAGAAAAGTGGTGTCCAGGCCATGATTTTATCGGCCATAATATTATTGAGTGACAAAGCAGGCTCGAGGGGCTGACTAGGCTTCTGCTGCTATTTTTTCAATTCCACTGTTCTTGTGTACTTGTGTAGAACTGTGCAAACAATGACTATCTTGGAGCATGAGTTTCTCCAGCTAGGGATCACTGAGACCGATTGTAATGTCTTTTTTTTAATAATCATCCTCAGGAGCTGGACATCAGTGATCAAGTTAGGTTTCTTCCTTCAATGCCCCTGAGAAGGTGGGTTATGATTTACTCTGTATGCTCTTTGGTCTCCCAGTGTACTTGTAGGTAAAGGGTTCAAGGCTTTGATCAAACGACAGTGAAGGTGCGGCAGTATGTATTCAAGGCAGGATTTACAGGCGACTTGGAGGTGATGCTGTTCCCATGGATCTGTTGATCCAGGTGTGACCATCTCCCACAGAATGCGCTGCATCCAAGGAACATTCAATTTCTCTTTAGCTAAGGGTAATAAAAGTCTAAGTCGCTCTTTGTGTTCATTATCCGGTGATCCCATGCTGGAAAATGGTTCGACTCGCTTATGATGGCTTCAGTGCAACAAAAGGATAATCAGAGACATTGCCTCTTTATCACGGCTTCTTTATATTAACCTCTGGGGGAAAAAAAATATAAAGTGACTTTTGGCTCTTTTGCTGTGTTTCAGAGACTAATCTGTGTGGTATCAGTGTGAGGCGTTTATGGTAAGCTGCTCCGTCCCTCCACCCCCACTGCTCTGCAGGACAATGACCCACCCCTCGCCATTCCCTGACAGCAATAAATGGGCAACTTTTCCATAGTGACCGCGCCACAAAAGGTGATGCAAGACCGGAATGCACTGGGGTCATGAGTCTGAAACCGCAGGACAGCTCTGATGACCAGACCTTATAAATGACTCCTCTTTTGTCCAAAAAAAAGAAGCTACCAAGAGCACTGTTGCTTTGTGAGTGCAAGGTAGAATGATTGGAAGTTTGGGAGTATGTGGAGGAGGGGGGAATCTTCACTGTGTATTTGTGTGTGCTTGCTGTTCAAAACTGGATGGAACTGGCGTGCATACCTCCCAGAGAGTCCCTGGCAACAATCTATTGCTGTTCTAGCGCTCTGCTCGGCTCATAGGCTGTGCTTTACACGGCCAGCACCAACATATACTGAAGTCACTGTTTAAAAAATTGGCCCATGTTTCTTTAACCTCCGTTGACTCTTAAAGCCCCCATGACGACCTAAAATGTTGATAATTAAGGCTGCTAGGATTGGACAATGATTTCAGTTCTGCCAACGTTGTGCGTGTGCCAAGGAAGTACAGAAACTCACATGCCACCCAGTGCAAGTCTGGCCAAACAGGCTGTTAAGATCTAAAGAACCAGATAATTACAAAACCTGGTTTTATTGAAAAGATATTTTCCTGTGGTTGGTGCCTTTGTGCTGTGCATTCCGCAAAGCTGATTTAAAAGTAGAATATTTCTATGGAGTCAGTCCTTCCTGTGTTCTCTCTCAGTTTTCTTCTCGCTGAGGACAGTGACTTGTGTTGAAATCAACTGCATACAAACTCTTGTAGAGTCGCACAGCACAGGAACAGGCCCTTCGGCCTAACATCCCTGCCACCCAAGATGCCTTGTCTAAGTTAGTCCCATTTGGCCCATATCCCTCCCAACCTGTCCTATTTATGTACCTGTCCAGATGTCTTTTCAATGTTGTTATTGGACCTGCTTCAACTAGTCTTTGCACATCTTTCATGAGCTTGAACAGTTTCTGGCATTATATTTAGCCATAGAAGGTATCACAGATGAGGCAAGCTTAGTTTAGTTTGGTCTTATGATACAGCATGGAAGCAGGCCCTTTGGCCCACTGAGTCCACACCAACCATCAATCATCCGTTCACACTAGTTCTATGTTATCCCACTATCGTATCCACTCCCTATACACTAGGGGCAACTTACAGAGTCCGAATAACCTGCAAACGCGCACGTCTTTCGGATGTGGGGGGCAACTAGAGCACCCAGAGGAAAATCATACGGTCACAGGGAAAACTTGCAAACTCCACACGCACAGTACCTGAGAATGCCTGTCCATTCCCTCCACAAAATTTAAATTTGGTCTGCCTGGCTAAATACACTGATCCACTGTGAATGCTGCTCAATCTCTAAGCTTCAGTGCTTCTACTCGATATATGGATGGCAACCAAACAGTTTGTCATCTTTATATTGAATATTGGCTGGGACATGTAAGAAACAGATGCAGCATTAAACTATATAGCTCCTTGAGTGTCACATAAAGCTAGATCGTGGTTGATCCCATCGACATAGAAAATAGGTGCTGAAGGAGGCCATTCGGCACTTCGAGCCAGCACCACATGGGATAACTCTCCTATTCTTCATCAATGCGGATGCTGGACTTTTCCACTAATTGTAATGTGACAATGTTTAATTTAGTTTAGAAATACAGTTCTAAATTTAGTTTAGAAAAACAGGCCCTTCGGCCCACCGAGTCCAGCGATCTCCGCACATTAACACTACCCTACACACACCAGCGACAATTTACATTTATACCAAGCCAAATAACCTACAAACCTGTACGTCTTTGGAGTGTGGAGGAAACCGAAGATCTTGGAGAAAACCCACGCAGGTCACGGGTAGAACATGTAAATTCCATACAAACAAGCACCCGTAGTCGGGGTCGATCCCGGGTCTCTGGAGCTGTAAGGAAGCAACTCTACCCCTATGCCACCGTGCTGCCCTGTGACACTATATTCTGCACTCTGGTATTTTTGTTTTTACCTGTGGTAGTTGTATATGGCTTGATTGTACTTGTGCAGCGCATGATCTGATTTAATTGGATAGCATGCAAACAAAAGCTTTTTACTGTATCTCGGTACTCGTGACAATAACGAACCAACACCAATGTTGTATCATAGGATCTTTCATATTCACCTGAGAGAGCGTGATCAAGAGGTACGTTTGTCTTCATCGGTCGTGGCATTGAATATCATGTTACAACTTTGTCAACTTTAGTTAGGCTGCATTAGGAGCATTATTACTATTCTGGTCACTCCATTACAGGAAGGTTGTTGAGGCGTTGGCGAGTGTGCAGAAGGGGTTTTACCTGGATGCTGCCAAGATTGGAAGGTATATTTGGAGGGACTGCTCTGTATGTCAGTGGAACTTGAACGCACAGTTAGGGACTCGGGTGAGAGAGCTGTCAACGTTCAGCTCACAGCACTGAATCAGTGCAGAGGGATAACCAGTATTGCTGAGATACATGACCTGCACACATGGTTAAAAGGTGAGAGGTGATTCCATTTTATTGTTGCTGGAAGAATGTCTCAGACCTGATTTTTGTTTTACACACACACTGCCTGAATAATTTTTATCTGTGTGAACATCTGTGCTGTTTTGCCATTGGTGTCAGCACAGTGAAAGTTGGTCATTCGGGAATTATTTTACGATCTCTTCAGCTGAAATTGTGTAACCAATTTCTTTTTGCCTTTCTCATGTCATGGACAACATTTTATTAGCAATGTCACACCGTTAATTCAGGAATTGTTAGCAAAGATTTCTCTGCTTGTAATTTACCGCCAGCATTTTCCCAAATATTTTCAAGTTCCAGTTGTGATTTAAAGGCTCCTCCACTATTGCTACTCATTTCTAGTCCAGGTTAGAGACGCAGCATGGAAACAGGTTCTTCAGTCCACTGAGTCCTCACTGACCACCGATCACCCATTCACACTGGTTCTATGTTATTCTACTTTTGCATCCAATCCCCACACACAAGGGGCGATTTACAGAAACCAATTAGTCTACAAGCCTGCACGTCTTTGGAATGTGGGAGGAAACAGGACCACCCGGAGGAGACACAGTTGGTCACAGGAAGAACTCTACACAGACAACTCTTGAGGGCAGGATTGAACCAGGGTCACTGGTGCTGAGAGGCAGCAGCTCTACCAGCTGCACCACTTGAGATGAGAAGGTGTCCCAAAGTGGAAAATGCCTGAAAACCTGCAATATATTGCACGATATTAAATTGTTTTGACTGCTGTGTAGTTTTCCTCATTCGTGTTAATCCACTTTACCAGCTACGTGGACATGTTTGTAGTACTCCACTTGTAGCAGCGGGCTCGAGTGCTAGTATTCTATGATCCCATCACTACTCATGGTTACCAGTGTCGATAAAACATGAAGATCATTTATCTAATTAATCTGAGCAGTTCAGCAATAAGAATGGCCAAGTGCAAGGCTTCTTTATCTGGTTCAGGTTAATATGGTTTAACGATATTCAGACTGATTGCTTAAGCATTTGATGTCTCCCTCTCATACTTTCAAGTGATGTTTAATTGAACTTGTATGTTCTTTACTGCCCTATTCCTTCCATGGGTTTTCCCCAGTGAGATACTTAAATACATAAAATAAGCCCTGGGATGAAAGCCTGTGAGGATTACGTCAATATTCAGTTTGAATCTTACAAAATGACTTGCAGTTGAGGTACCAGTCACTATTGCTTCTCCTCATTAATTTATGTGCTTTTTATTATATTCATTATATGATGGTATAACTGTCGACGTTCTTATCAAAATGCACAAGTTTTCCCTTGTGGCGTTGGGGCAGCTCTTTCAATGAAGTTGGCTTTGATCACAACTCTCAGTCAGTCTTTAATCCACCCAATGGGTCCCAGGAGCCAAAGGATACACCTGGGTGACCCTGTTAAAAAGGGAAGGAAGTTTAGTGAATGCGACCAGCAGTGTCCTGCACAGAGTAAAGCAAGGTGATAGTTTTATTACTTGTACAATGTTTGAAGAATATTTCATTTTTTTTTTAACCTTATAGCGTAACCTATCAATTTCTATTCAAGCATTTTCAAAATTATAATTGAGCCAGCTTGCGACTCTTGCAGAAGTGGCATTTATGCCCCACTCATGCCATCAAATTAATAACAATATCCAGTGATACAATTGTCAGACCAAATGTGGACTATTTGACAATTTCAACCATCTACTTCCTTTAGGGGATGTTCGACAGCTCCTGGTGTGGATCAAAGCCAATTTGCTGAAGGATCGGCCAGAACTTTTCATTCAAGGTGACACTGTGTAAGTACAAACTGCCTTTTTACGAGTGTCAATGAAGGTGTAGCATGAGCAAAACACAAAGTGCTAAAAGAATTCAGCGGGTCAGGTAGCATCAGTGAAAGATTGGACAGACAACATTTTGAATCGGGAACCACCCTCTGACTGATTCTGAAGAAATGTCTGACCCGAAAAGGTGTGTGTCGATTTCCCTCGAGCACTTTGTGTTTTGCTCAAGATTCCAGCATCTTCAATTTCTTGTGTTTCCAAGTCATAGCATTCGTATGACTGTATCTAAATAGAATTGCCACTGCACTCATTCTTGATGCCCATCCATTGCTCGCAGCCCACAACAAACTCCAAGCACAGGACAGCAAGCAATCCTGCAGCCGCCAATTCTGATTCAATCCCGTTCCAACATATTTATGGAGTCTTGGCAGGCACGTGAACTATAATTCCCTGTAGCAACAATCAATTTGGAGACGATAAGCATAGTCTTATCTCGTGCAGTGCCTAATATGGGGCAGCTTTTATGCTCTGCAGTGTTTAACAGCCAACAGTTTTGGCACTGCACAGAGTTCAACAGAGAACAGCTTCCACGCTGCAGCGTTTAATAGGGTGCAGTTTTTACACTCTGTAGTTTCTACACACTGCGGTGTTTGACAGTGTGCAGCTTTCCTCGCATGTAGTGGTTCACAAGTTGCAGCTTTTATTCTCTACAGCATGCAGCTTTTGCAGTGTTTCAGTGTAGGCCTTGTATAGTGTGCTCTGATTCACAGCGTGTAGTGCTTACACTGTGGGATATTTCACAGCGTATACCGTGCATTCTTTCACAGTGTGCAAGTTTTATACAGTGATGCCTTTAACAGTGCAAGCTTCACACTGTTGTGGTGCACTATGTGCAGCTTTTGTTCCGTGCAGTGTTTAACAGGGTGCTGTTTTTACACTGCAGTTTTTGCTGCTGTGTGGCATATTTAATGCCCTCCATGGCGTGCAGGTTTTGCACTGTGCAGTATTTTGCATTGTAGAGATCTTATTCTGTGCATTGTTTAAATGGGAATAGAGTTTTGATGCAAGATTCATTCATTGGGATGCGGACTGGAGTTTCTGCGGCTGCGAAGTGGAGCCTCCCTGGTACCACAATGTCGTTGAAAGTGGAGGGTGAACAGCCGGAGATCATGGTCCATGTTGGTACATATAAACATAGGTGGGAAGAGGGATGAGGTCCGGCGGGCAGAGTTCATGGAGCTTGGAATGTGGTCAAAAACCACGATCTGTAAATTAGTAATCTCTGGGTTACTACCAGTGCTATGTGGTACATAATAGGAGGTTAGACCAGATCACTGCATGGTGGAAAGATGGTGTAGGGGGAGCTGGCTTCACATTCCTGAGGGTTTGGGATGTTTCTGGAGGAGGTGGGATCACTACAAGCTGAACAGTTTGCACCCTGACAGGTACAGGATTGATATCTCCAAATTATGATGGGCGATGGTACACAGGGTGTGGGGAAAGGATGGGGGTTGGGACGGTTATAAGGTCGTAAGGGATAGGAGTGGTATTAGGCCATTTGGCCCATCAAGTCTACTGCACCATTCAGTGGCAACATCCTCTCCACATCCACTCTATCCAAGCCTTTCACTATTCTGTATGTTTCAATGAGGTCCCCCCTCATCCTTCCAAACTCCAGCGAGTGCAGGCCCGGTGCCGACAGACGCTCATCATAGGTTGACCTACTAATTCCTGAGATCTTTCTTGGAAACCTCCTCTGGACCCTCTCCAGAGCCAGCACATCCTTCCTCAGATATGGTGCCCAATTTTGCTCATACTCTTCCAAATGTGACCTTACCTGCGCCTTATAGAGCCTCAACATGACATCCCTTGTGTACCTGCTGTGTTTGTTGGGGCCGGTTTAACGTAGAGTGGCATGGCTTTTGGAACTCTACAGTGGTAGAGTCAGAGCAGACAAAAGCTAAACCGGCAATAGAAGATCAGGTTCAGGTGAGAGAGTCCTTACTGAGGGAGAAAAAATAATGTAATTGTATTTGTAATGTAATGTAATGGAATGTAAGACAGTCCCAGGGTACCAGTCAAACTATGTGGTGCCCCCGTGTATAGTTATAATAGTATATCGTTCTAATTGTATATCATCAAAAAAATGACACGATAAAATTACATTTTCTTAATATGAATGTGTACAACATTTCAAATGAATTGATGGTACAAATGGGAATAAGTAAAGGGAAAGGATACAGAAAAGATTTACAAGGATTTTGCCAGGGCTAGAGGGTCTGAGTTATAGGGAGAGGTTGAGTCGGCTGGGACTCTATTCCTTGGCACGCAGCAGGATGAGGGGTGATCTTATTGTGTATAAAATCATGAGAGGAATAGATTGGGTAGATGCACAGTCTCTTGCCCAGAGTAGGTGAATCGAGGACCAGAGGACATAGGTTTAAGTTGAAGGGGAAAAGATTTAATAGGAATCTGAGGGGTAACTTTTTCACACAAAGGGTGGTGGGTGTATGGAACAAGTTGCCAGAGGAGGTAGTTGAGGCAGGGACTATCCCAACATTTAAGAAACAGTTAGACAGGTACATGGATAGGACAGGTTTGGAGGGATATGGACCAGACACGGGCAGGTGGGACTAGTGTAGCGGGGACATGTTAGGCATGTTGGGCCGAAGGACCTGTTTCCACACTGTGACTCTAAGTGTGTATGATTTGGAGGTTATTGTTATTGTGTCTGCCTCAACTACCACCTCTGGCAGCTCGTTCCATCTACCCTGCAGACAGCAAGACATTATGAAGGCATAGTCGTCTAAAGTGAGCTAGTAAAATGTCTGAAGAGCAAGGTAATAGATCAACAGAAGTAGAGAGTTAAAGAAATAGTTCATAAATCTCAGTAAATGTCTCCTCCAGTGAGAGGGATGCACTGTCTCTGTGGCTAACTAAGTAAAGGATCGTGTCAATTTGAAAAAAGTTAAAGGATTATTCCAACAGGTAGGGTGTATAAAAATAATTACATTTTGATGGAACGTTAAAGGGCCTGGGTGTGTACTGTGTAACAGTTTAGATCTCCCAAGTGATGGAATGATAGACGCAAAAAACACCCGATGCTGAGTTTCTCCAAACAAACACTAATTTCCAAAGGAACTCAGCGGGTCAGGCAGCATCTGTGTGGGGGGAATGGACAGATGACTTCTCTGCTCAGGGAAATCCCAATATTGTCATCAGTCTGAAGAAGGGTCATCTGTCCATTCCCTCCACAGATGCTGCCTGACCCACTGAGTTCCTCCAGCATTGTGTGTTAATGGAATGATACACCTGCATTGGAAAAGGTGCAGGGAAGGTTCAGTGAGTTGACTCTGGCATGACGAGATTTTGTATGAAGAAAAGTTGAGTGGGTGGAGCCTATACTTAGTTGAGCACAGGGAGATGATCATGAAGCGAAATTCTGAGAGCCACTGATAGGGTGAAAGTTGAGAGAAAGCTTCCCTGTGAGGAGTCCTAAAGGTTGAGCACATGATCCCAGAACGAGTGGTTGTCCATTTAAGATGGACGGGAGGAAGAATTTCCTTTGTGAGAGCTGTGACTCTTCAACATTATCTACCCCAGAGAACTGTGGAGATGGAAATTGTCAAGGCTGAGATTCTCAGGCATTTATACTGGTCTGGGTGGAGAATAGGACAGTAATGTTGAGGCAAAGGTTGGATTAGCCATGATCTTATTGAACGATACAGCAGGCTAAAGGGTCAAATTAATAAACTGCTGCTTACTTTTAAATGGGAGTAAGTTGTTTAATAAGTGTGAGGAGAAAGATTTAATAGGGACCCGAGGGACAACTTTTCCACTCAAAGAGTGGTGGGTATATGGAACGAGCTGCCAGTGGAGGTAGTTGAAGCAGGTACAATAATAACATTGGACAGGTATGCGGATAGGAAAGGTTTAGAGGGATATTAGCCAAATGCGTGCAAATGGGACTAGCTTAGATGGGGCATCTTGGTCGCTGTGGACGAGTTGGGGCGAAGGGCCTGTTCCCGTGCTGTATGACCCGATGAATGGTGAATAGATTTGCTACGGTGCGGTCATATTTCACAAGGTGCAGCTTTTACACTGCGATGTTGGATAGGATGCAGTTGTTAGACACGGTGCAATGTTTCTGATGAAAGATCATTGGTCTGGAACATTAACTGTTTCTCTCTCCACAGAAGCCACCCAACTTGTTTATCATCGTTTTCTGTTGTTATTGCGTTATTTATCAGGGTGCAGTTATACATATTGTTTAACAGAGAACAATCTTTTGCACTGCACTCCTGAACCAATCAACTCTTTTACACCTTCTTCCCAGAGGTGCTGCCAAGTACTCTTCCTCTTAACTCAGCCTCATTCCATTATCGTACTTTAATATTTATTTTGCACCACCTTCGATTGCACTACAGTTGTTGCACCCTTCTGCTCTTGCATTTGTCACAGTATTAATTACTGCATCTATCATTACCATGTATGCTTCATACGAACAAGGAATTTAATTGCATACTGGTGTAAATAACCTAATCTGAAGGCGATGCAGCGGTTCTGCGTGGTGTGGCGTTTGCATTGTGCAGCTTTTGCATGGGCCCTGTTTCACGGGCTAGAGATGTGGGTAAGGGATATTATTGCTTTCTGACGAAGAGGTGAATTGATATTCTGCACCTGAGCTGCTGTCACTGCTTAGTAATAGCATGCTCGTTCACGTGGTTTCTGGAACCTTCTGAGTCCCTGTTTCCTGTAATATCGCTGAGGACTCTTCCTGGAATCTTCAGTGTCTTTCGATGACACTGACGATTATCTTTCAATTCCACAGCCCACTGCCTGTAACCACCGGTGACTCAGCCTAAGTAACAGATTCCTCATTCATCAGATAGTTTTTAAAGCAAACTTGCTTCGGGCTTCCCACTTCGCCACCTATCCTGTCCTGCATCCACTGTGTTTTTCCTCATTTATCGACCAATGCACTTGTGTGGATACTGAGCTGGGTAGCATTCTGATGTGACGCCTCCTCCCATGTTAAGTAGCATGTCAGCATTGTTCTCGTGTGTGAATGATGCTTTTTGGGTTTCATCTCTCTTGCTGATCAGTATCGCTTCACAAGTCAGATCATTCAGGGAAGTACAGAACCAGGAAGGGAAAAAAAATTGCTCATTTGTTATGGATGCCAACACTTGGAGAAATTCTTTCCACCAACAGGTTTCAAACATCCAGTTCAGGCAAGAGGTCACTAACGTGGAATATTAACTCCGGTGCTTTTGGAGTACGGTGTGCAGTTCAGGTCACCCCCACCACGCGCTGGATGTGGAGGCTTTGGAGAGGGTGCAGAAAAGAGTTACAAGAACGGTGCCTGGATTAGAGGCTATTAACGATAAGGAGGAGTTGGACAAACTTGGTTTGTTTTCTCTGAAACACCGGAGGTGGAGGGGAGACCTGATAGAAGTAAATAAAATTGGGAGGCATAGATAGACAACCAGTCATGTTCCCAGGGTAGAAATATCAAGCGGTAGAGAGCGTGGCTTTAAGGTGAGAGGAGGTACATTTATAGAAGTGCAGGGACATTTAGTTTACACAGAGAGAGCGGTGGGTGCCTGAAACGCGCTGCCAGGGGTGGTGATGAAGGCAGGTACGATAGTGAGGTTTAAAAGGCTTTTAGATAGGCATGTGAATTGGTGGAGAATGGAAGGATATGGATAACATGCAAGCAGAGACGATTAGTCTAACTTGACATCGTGTTCGAACATCTTCAAACATTGTGGGCTGAAGAACCAGTTCCTATGCTTGGCTATTCAATGTTCTAATAGCTGAGGGAACTGCTGAGTACTCCCAGTAAGTTTGTTTTTATTTGGGATTGCGAATTGAAATTGAAATTGAAATTGAAAAAATGTTGATAGCATTAGCTGTCAGAAACATCTCTTGTAGAATAATCTGTACTCGTATCTCGGGACCTGAGTCAATGCTAAGGCCAGCATTTATTGCCCATCTCCATTCGTCCCTGAGCAGGAGCTGGTGAGTTGATGCCGTGAACTGCTGCTGTCCTTCTGGTGAAGCTCTCGCACAATGAAGGGATGGCACTACTTTTCTAAATCAGGATGGATTGAGTGTTTAGTTTAGAGATATAGCGTGGAAACAGGCCCTTCGGCCCACTTGAGTGTGCTGACCAACGATCGCCCATACACTAGTTCTATCCTTCACACTAGGGACAATTTACAGAAGCTAATTAACATACAAACCTGCATGTCTTTGGGATGTGGGAGGAAACCGGAGCATCCGGAGGAAATCCACGCAGTCACAGGAGAAGGTACAAACTCCGTACGGACAGCACCCATAGTCAGGATCAATGCCAGGTCTCTGGCACTGTGAGGCAGCAACTCTACCGCTACTCCCACGTTGGAGGAGAATCTGCCAGTTGTCAGATGTGAGTACCTGTTGCCCATGTCCAACTGTGGTAGAGGTCATGAGTTTGGGAAGTGCTGTCACAGTATCTTGGACTGCAGAGCCATTTTGAAATGCCTTTTATTGAAGTCACTGCATGCTTGGGATGGAGGGATGAATTAAAAAGAACAAACTACTGGAGGAACTCAACTTATCAGGCAGCATCTGTGGAGGGAAATAGATGATATTTTGGGTTGGGACCCTTCATCAGATTGATCAATCTGTCTGTCTTTGGCCTTCACAGATGCTGCCTGGCCCCACTGAGTTCCTCCAGCAGTTTGTTTTGTGGTTCAAGATTCCAGAATCTGCGGTTCCTCGTGTCTCCGTTATCCTGGATGGTGTTGAGCTTCTGTTGGAGCTGCACTCCTCCAAGCAAGTGGAACGTTTTCTATCACACCCCAGACCTGCTGCAGAATAGATGATTTTTTGTAGCCGCAGTATTTATGTGGCTGTCCCACTTCTGGCCAACAGTGCCCTCCGATTGTTTACGGTGAAAGACTCAATCACTGTTGTGCCTTTGAATATTACATGGAAGCAGTTACCTGTTGGAATTGGTGAATATTTGGGGTTTTTTGGCGTAAATTTGACTTACCCCCTGGCAACCCAGGACTGAATGTTGTTTAGATGTTTCAGTGCTAGACTGCCGTGTGTGCTGAAGAGTGCAAGGGAATTGACCATTGCAATCACTGAGGAAAAACCTTTTCACACAGAGTTGTGAATTTGTGGAATTCTCTGCCTCCGAAGGCAGTGGAGGTCGATTCACTGGAGGATGCAAGTTAGATATAGCTCTTAGGGCTAACAGAATCAAGGGGATAT
Organism: Malacoraja senta; assembly: GCA_038087875.1. Classification (NCBI taxonomy): domain Eukaryota; kingdom Metazoa; phylum Chordata; class Chondrichthyes; order Rajiformes; family Rajidae; genus Malacoraja; species Malacoraja senta. Next base: position 16,647,216 of record CM075987.1, read on the forward strand.
GGGGAGAAGGCAGGAGCGGGGTACTGATTGTGGACGATCAGCCATGATCACATTGAATGGCGGTGCTGGCTCGAAGGGCTGAACGGCATACTACTCTTGCACCTATTGTCTATGTATCGATGTATCAGTGACCGTTGCCACTTCTGACCTTGTTCTGGAAGGAAGATCATTGATGAAGGCCCTTGTACTCCTGTAATCATGCCCTGGGGTTGGATGAGGAGACTTCCAACAACCACCGCCATCTTGCTGGGTGCAAGGGATCACTCCATCCATTGCCTTGTTCCCCTTTGACGTTGGTTTTACCACGGCTCCTGCAAGCAACATTCAGCCCAATGCTGCCTCGATGGATAAGGCAATCACTTTTACAAACAAAAACAGAAAATGCTGGAAAAACTCAGCAGGTCAGGCAGCATCTATGGAATGAGAAACAGTGAAAGCTTTGGTCTGCAGCCTTTCAAATGCTGGTGGTTGAGGGGAGACCTGATACAAGTATATTGAATTATGAGAGATATATAGGGTAGACTGTCAGAATCTTTTACCTTGGATGGAAATGCCATGGGCTAGAGGACGTAGCTTTAAGGTGAGGGGTGCAAAGTTTAATGGAGGTGTGCAGGGCAACTTAATTTACACGGAGAATGGTGGGTGCCCGGAACGTGCTGCCAGGGTTGGTGGTGGAGGCAGATACGAGAGTAGTGTTTAAGAGACTTTTAGATGGGCACACAGGTGTGGATCAAATATAGATAGAGGAGATTAGTTAAACTTAACACCGTGTTCGGCACCGACACTGTGGGCTGAAGGGCCCTTTCCAGTACTTCACTAGTTCTATGTTCTGTGTTGTAGTCATTGCATCACTGTTGAATAAGGCCAGGATCAGCCCCATTTGGAGGGCTTGGCTGGCAGATGACAAATGGCCATGGCATGAGTACTAGATGCTCACTGAACTCTGGATGAGTCGGCTCTCTGAAGAAGGGAAAAGGAAAGTGTGAGTTGTGGAACCCTTTTAGTTTTAATGTTGTCTGCCACATTAAATTCCCTCTCAGAATCCCAATGAAGTCCACTGCTGTCACAATGCATGATGTGCCGCTGTAGTTTTCAGCTCCCATCTGTCCCTGTGGATCTGCTTTAGAATTCAGGGCACAGAATGACTTGGAGTAGGCAACGCTCCTATTTTGAAGAAGACATTTGAAGTGTACTAATGATCAAACAGCTTTTGCATCCTTTGATCATTAACTGATGTACTGATGCCTTCCTTTTTGTTGAGGGACTCTAAATTAATAGCTCTGATAGCACTTCCAAGTGTCAATTTAGCATGCTTCTCCTCTGTCTGTGGACACTGCCGAGCAACTACTCCCAGCTCACCCATGTGAGAGTGAGTGATTACAGCCGTGCCTGTACAATGAAGTAAAGCATGAGGTGATTCCTCGGGTAAATGCTGCCGTTTGGTGACTTGCCCATTAAGCGCTTCTCTGGGTTAAATGCTACCTTTATTTGCGATTGCACAGGGCGGCACAGTGGTAGAGCTGTTGCCTCACAGCACCGGAGACCCGGGGTTGATCCTGATCTCGGTTGCTGTCCATGTGGAGATCGTATGTTCTCCCTGTGATGGTGTGGGTTTCCTCCATGTGCCTTTGTTTTCTCCCACATCCCAAACGCATGCAGTTGGCCCTAGTGTGTAGGTGAGCAGTAGAATCCAAAGACAGTTGAAGAAAATGCGGGGAGAATTAACCAAAATGGGATGACTGTAGGATTAGTACGAACAGGTGGTCTAAATGGGCTAAAGGGCCTGTGTGTGTGCTGTATTATCTCCCTCCCTTTCACTCCTTCTCCCTACTGCATCGGTCTGATGTGAAACAATGCTGATCCATTCCCTCCACAAATGCTGCCTGACCGGCTGAGTTAATGCACAGTCCTTTTTCCCAGGACTGGATGATATTGGTTTAAGGTGAGGGAGAAAAAAGCAATGGGAACCTGAGGGACAACTTTTTCACACAGAGGGTGATGGGTGTATGGAACGAGCTACCAAATGAGGTACTTGAGACAGGTACAATAACAGCATTAAAAGGCACTTGGACATGTTCATGGATACGAAAGGTTTAGAGGGAAGTGGGACTAGCTTTGATGGGGCATCTTGGTCGGCATGGACGAGTTGGGCTGAAGGGCCTGTTTCAGTGAGATTCTATGACAAGGGCCATAGGCTCACCGCTGCCATTAGCGTCGTGATCCTACCATTGGCTTTGCAGTCTGGGATTGGGAAGTGTATCAGTCTATCAGTTGTGATCACCGAGCAAACCTGCCGGATTAGGGGTGGGGTATCATTGGGAGAACTAAGGGCCCAGGTTAACTGTGCCCTCTAGGAGAGCTAGGTGAACCTTAGATAGACACAAAGTTCTGGAGTAACACAGCGGGTCAGACAGCATCTCTGGAGTAAAAGGATGGGTGACGTTTCGGGTCGGAACCCTTCTTCAGAGGTGAACCTTAATAATGTTTGGGAGATGAGCACTGAAGTGGATCTTTATCGAGATCGAGGAAGTTGAACCAGTTTTTTTTTAAATTCAAGTCTCCCTGGCAATTCAGTTTCAGCCTCATCTAAACACTTAAACTAAAATAGAATCTCAATCCTACAAAAATAAGGCAGTGCATCAACTGTTATTGAGGCAACTCCACATAATGGGTGCCACCACAGTCCGTTTCATTCTTAGGGAACAGTTTGACGGCAAGTGGTCACTTGGCAGTTAAGACGACGCAGATCAAAGTGTCAACGTTAAATATAATTAAGTCAAGTGCACAAACTACTGACAGTGAACTTCACTCCTGCTGAGCTTAAACAAGATGTCAACGTTTACCCAGGTGAGTTTTGGGGTTAATACCACACCAATTTGTGCTGCTTAAATGGGGGATTGGGAGGAATTGCCAAGTAGCAAATCAGACCATTCCAAAGATCTAGTTGGATTGGAGCAAATGGCCCCAGCTCAGTAATCCCAGGGAGATATGGGGAAGGCCAAAGATAGACATATAATGCTGGAGTAACTCAGCGGGTCAGGCAGCATCTCTGGGGATAAAGGATGGGTGACGTTTCGGGTCAGGCCATCCCGGTTGAAAGATACATATAACACCTCAAGAGAAATTTACTTCACTTACATTGTCCAGCAAGTATTTTAGCTATGATACTATCATAAACTTTTGTCAAGCAATAACTCGGAACAAAATGTCATGATTAACATTCAAACAAATTGACTAGTCTTTTATCTCCTTGTTTGTGGAGACATCCTGCCTGCTGCCTTTGCCAAGCACATAATCATAGAGTGTAGGAAGGAACTGCAGATGCTGGTTTACACCGAAGATAGACACAAAATGCTGGAGTAACTCAGCGGGACAGGCAGCATCTCTGGAGAGAAGAAATGGGTGACGTTTCGTGTCGAGACCCTTCTTCATAGAACATAGAAGGGTGCAGTGTAGGAATAGGCCCTTCAGCCCACAATTTCAATGCTGGTCATGATGCCGACCAACTCTTATCTGCCTGCACGTAATTCATATCCCTCCATTCCCTGCATATCCGTGTGCTTATCTAAAAGTCTCTTAAATGCCACTATCATATCTGAATCCACCTCCATCCCCGGCAGTGTGTTTCAGGCACTCACCACCCTCTGTGTAAAACAAAAACTTGCCTGTACATCTCCTTGAAACTTTGCCCCTCTCACCTTAAAGCTATGCCCTCTAGTATTTGCTATTTCCATCCTGGGGAATAAGGTTCTGACTCTCTACCCTATCAATGCCTCTCATAGTATGATATACTTCTATCAAGTCCCCCTCAACCTTTGGCGTTCCAGAGAGAGCAATCCAAGTTTGACCAACCTCTCCTGATAGCAAAAACTGCTAATCCAGGCATCATTCTAGTAATCCAACTCTGTGCTCTCTCCAAAACCTCACGCAATACATGAAATGGGACCTAACCAAAGTCCTATAAAGCTGCACAATGACTTCTTGACTCTATACTCTATAATGATTATTTCGGTGCCCATGAAGCACCTTGTGGCAGTGTGACCCCTGAGAGGCAATGTAAAAATGGAAGTTTCTCCATTCATATGAAATTATTTGTGTTCACCCAACAAGTCATCCCAAACATTTTCTGTAATACTCTACCTCAAAGATAGACACAAAGTGCTGGAGTAACTCAGCGGATCACGCAGCCTCTCTGGAGAACAAGGATGGATGATGCTTTGGGTCAGGACCCTTTTCACACTGGAAGTAGGAGGTGAGGGAGGGGGGAGGGGTGAAGAGCTGGAGGCGAGAAAAGTCCAGGAATAATCAGAGCTGGCCACAAATGACCTCAATTGTAGGCCCATTGTTGGCTAGGGAAGGTGTGATGTCAAGAGGGTAACAATGTGAAGAACTGTGGAACTGGTAAAATGACTAGGTTGGAGGAAAGGGGCGAGGGGGAGGGGGAGGGGGAGGGGGAGCAGAGAGGAGTGATAGTAGACGCTGCTTAAAATGAGAGAATTCAATGTTCATATCTCTTGGATGCAAGCCACCCAAGTGAAATATGAGGTGCTGTTCCTCCAGATTGCATGTAGCTTCACTCTGGCAATGTAGGAGGCCCATGACAGAAAGGTCAGTATGGGAAGAGAAAGGGGAGTTAAAATGGTTGTCAACCAGGAGATCCCGTACACCCAGGTGGACTGAGCGTAAGTGTTCAGCGACATGGTTGCAGAGTTTACATTTGGTCTCGCCGATGTACAGGAACCCACATCGGGGACACCGGGTGCAGTAGATGAGGTTAGAGGAGGTCTAACATGAAAGGACTGTCGGGGTCCGATCAGGGGATGGAAGATGAGTGTGCGAGAGGGAAGGAGCAGGGTGGCTGGGACGGGATGGTGTGCACTGTGGAGTAGAGGCTGCAGGAATGAGAGGTGAGGGTGGGAATGTATTACATAAATTGGAGAATTCAATGATCATACCATTGGGTTTGTAAACTACTCAAGCGGAATGTGAGATGATGTTCCTCGATTTTGTGCGTGGCCTCAGTTTAGCATTGGAGGAGACCCAGGACAAAAAGGTCAGTCTGGCAACGGGACAGGGAGTTAAAATAGTTAGGAACTGGGAAATCCAGCGGGCCTTGGCGGACTGAGTGCAAGTGCTTGGCAAAATGGTCACCTAGTCTTATGCTAGGTATCACCAATGTAAAGGAGTCCACATTGAACCCAATTGAATGCTGATTTTATTAAAGATTTTGCCATATTGTTCTAGTTTCTTCAAAAGTTGTAATTACATCTTGATTTGTGATTGTCTGACCAACTCAAATGGAAAGTCACTTCCAGATATTTGTAGAGGAGGCATTTATGCGACTGCTTGTAAAAAGTGGCTCTTTGACAGTACTGTCTGTGACAGTGGTGACCTTCTCCACTTGCTTATAGCTCTGGGCACAATGAAGAAAGCTGTCCGTGAACTGGGGCTGTTACAGGTACAGCACTATAATGGTTAAATTGCTGGATTAGTAATCCAGAACCCTGAACTAATTAAATCAAATTTACCATGACAGCTGGCAAATTTAAATTCAGTTAATTAATTAATGTGGAATAAAAAGCTTGTATCAGTGATGGTGACCATTAAACTACCAGATTATCATTTAAACCCATCTGGTCCATGTGATGTCAGCAAGCTTGTTGAGTAGCTAATCACGTTTTTAAAAATAAATTACACAGGCACCACATTCAGAATCAAAAGGCACACTTTTTAATTAACTTTTTAAACATTACACACTGTTGCACAAAGATAAACATCCCACATAATTAAGGTGGAAACTAAAGGGCCATAAACAATTTTAATAGAAAAAATATTTAAGATTTTGAAATATTTTTAGGTTTTACAAGGCACATGGGTATAGATTAGATTTCTGGAATTGTGTACTGAACAATAAGGCATGGTATACAATTTAAAAACGTAATCCTCAAGTAACAAATTGGAAGATTTTCAGTAAAAAGAAATTGCTGGAGGAACTCAGCGGATCAGGCAGCCTCTTTGGAGGGGATCGACACGAAAATGCTGGAGTAATTCAGCAGGACAGGCAGCATCTCTGGAGAAGGAATGGGTGGCGTTTCGGGTCGAGACTCTTCTTCAGACTCACTGACCCCTTCTGTGGAGGGGAATGGACACGATGTTTCGGGTTGGGATCCATCTTCAGTCATTTTCTCCTCAGATGCTGCCTGACCTGCTGAGTTACTCGAGCACTTTGTTTTGCCCAACACTCCTGGCTGATTAAAGAAAGCAAGTAGAAAGCAAGAAGTTTCTCTTCTCTCTTTAAGACCATAATAGGAGCAGAATTAGGCCATTCGGCCCATTAAGTCTACTCCGCCATTCAATCTTGGCTGATCTATCTCTCCCTCCTAACCCCATTCTTTTGCCTTCTACCCATAACCTCTGACACCCGTACTAATCAATAATCTACCTATCTCCGCCTTAAATATATCCACTGACTTTGCCTCCACAGCCTTCTGTGGCAAAGAATTCCACAGATTCACCACCCTCTGACTAAAGAAATTCCTCCTTCCTAAAATAATGTCCTTTAATTCTGAGGCTTTGACCTCTAGTCCTAGACTCTCCCACTAGTGGAAACATCCTCTCCACATCCTTTGGTCCCAATGTATACCCTGTGAACAACACCCCTTTAACAGATTACCTAGCCATTATCACATTGCTTGTGGGAGTTTTGTCGGGCTCAAATTAGTGCCCTGTTTTCCTACATAACAACCATGGCCACACTTCAGAAGCATTTGGCTAGTGGCTGCAAAGTGTGTTGGAACGCCCTGAGTACGACAATCCCGGGCACCATTATCGTAATTGAAGCATGAAGTTGGAAATCGCTAATAATAATAATAATTGAACGATGATTGGGTCGGTCAACACACCGTAACTATTTCAAACTTTCAAATCAATTCCTTGACCTCTCGCACACATGGATGCAGGCACTAACATTACATGTTTGTCATTTCCCCAAATAATTCCAATCGAACAGCGTTGCTTTTAAAGATGAATCTGGACATAGGTTTGAGAGCTCTGTGATGCGGAGTTGTCTGCTGACTGACTGACCCTCGCCCTGTTCTGTTCTCTTGTCTTCCAGGCGGCCCGGCATTCTCGTCCTCATTAACGACGCCGACTGGGAACTCTTGGTTGGTATCATGATCCATTCCCATTCGATTTCGCTTTGTAGTTCGCCTTGACCTAGTAATTATTGGAGCCAGAACCATCGCAATTGAATGAGAGACGTAAACCGCTCCCGTTACTGATAAAGACACACAATGTTGGAGTAATTCAGCGGGTCTGGCAGCATCTCTGGAGATACACGGATAGGTGACGTTTCGGGTCGGGACCCGTCTGCCAAACGTCGCCCATCCATGTTCTCCAGAGATGCTGCTTAACTCCACACTTTGTCTTTTTTATTGGTAACCCAGCATCTACAGTTCCTCGCGTCTATCCGTTACCGATGGGCCGCTGTTAGTCTATTATATGATCGCACCCCCAAGCAAATCAAACGGGGTTATGTGTGGGGTTATATCAGCAAGCTCTTTCGGAAGAATGTAGTTTATGTGATATCTGTATATGCATTTCTATTACATTGGCCCCCTCATCGTGTGGTTGTAGCTACGGCCAGGTGCCATAGCCTGGACCTAACACTAAAAATATTTACACCATTCTAGGTGGGCGAATCACAATAGTTAGATAACTATGTAAATAATCTACACCATTTTCCCTTGTTTTGCAATAAACATCCCTCCATTTTATCCCCCCCAATAGAAAATGGCTGCTCTCAATAGCTGCTCCCTGTTGTTTAAGATCGAATAATGTTATGGTTGATTTATTCTGGGAGGGAAGGCCATGGAGACTAGGAGTATTTTATTTTTACATGTTATTTTCCTCTGTTCATTTCGGGTCAACGTCGCCCCCTTTCTGATCAGGAGGTGCCAACTTTGGACGTTGGGCCACTTCAAATTAAGAGTTAATCCATTACAAACGAAATGTGACCGAAAAGTCATCTATACCTGTTCTCCAGAGATGCTGTCTGGCCCGCTGAGTTACTCCAGTAGTTGGAAACCAGCACCTTGTTTCTCTAAACATGTTTGGAATGAGGACGGCAGGAGACAGGAGGTGCTGGAAGCATTCGCAAACCTCACAGAATGATTGAAACATATAAAACAAAGATATTCAGCGAGAAATCCCATTAACGCCAGGGCCCAAGGAGATGTCCAAGCGCATCTAGAAAGGGGGCATGCTAACGAATATTTAATTTTGATTTCCAAACGCTATTGTAAATTGTTTAACGAATTAATTGTACTTACTATATATTCGGTAACTAACAGTGGCTATGATTTTTCCCCCCTATCGTTTTGTTTTCGATAGGGCCAATTGGATTGCACGCTGGATGACCGAGATAACGTTGTGTTTATATCAACTTTACACGGTGGTTAAGGAACATTTAAAATAAAAGGCGAGAGATTTTTTTACGACAAGATCTAATTGTAGTCTTCGTTACACACATCTTCTCACAGTTATGTGTAATTTACAAGTCGTTTGACCTCTGTTGCATTAGGATTGCGGCCAAAACCGAGAAAATTGGTCGTTAAGTAAGAATCGCAAGGTAGAAAATAAAATACGCTTCTATTATGACCCTTAAAGTCCTTAATCCCTTCTGTACGAAATAATAATTCCGTCAAATGATATGGCAATAAAATGGCATGTTTTAACATAATCGAGTCAACCCTGCAAGGATTAACATGGAAAATGGCAACATTCAACGAAATTGATACATTTAAAATGCTATCTTTTTTTATTGTTGTTTATATCTTGTGAAGTTATGTAATAACGAATATTGGACGAAGCTGTACGCAATATATTCTTAGCCGTCCTTCCACGTGTAATTGTATTACCCTTTCTCGTCTCCCCCCCGCCCCCCCCCTTTTCCCAGACCCATACGCAAATACCGTCTAAAATCAGCCATCACTAATGTCCGTGCGCGAAACACAGTTGCAGCGTAATGATATCTAATTAAAGAGGGAAATGTTTGAAACCCTTCCCTTTACCTGCCTTACCGTTTACTGCGGCTCCCAAAGCTGTAATATAACGTAATTCCACACTTATAACATAAACTCTTTCAAATATATATCGAAAATTGGTTGGACACCGTCGGATGCTAAAATCCCTTGAGAATTGGCAAACGCATTTTAGAGAAAACTGGTTTTGTGAACGATTAGAGGCACAATACTTTTTTTTTTTACCAATACCTGATTGATTTTGTTGAATATAATTCGTATTTCTACATTAATATTATCTTGAAAACAGAACTGTGCCCCATGGGGAAAAGTTAGGTCGATGGCGCGGAACAGGTGCTGTTAAGTTTCAGTGCAACGTCAGAATATTTTATTAATTTAAGTAAATATATACAGATCACATTACCGATCGCCACAGACAATCTTCAATGCAGAATAAATGAAACCTGCTCAATTGCTACAAAGTCTTGCATTGTACACACAAAAAAGGTAACAGTTTATCGAATACAAAGATGTATCTAACTTAACCTGATGCTCTTGGTTTGTTACAATAACTGGTGATTGTACATTGAGACATAACGTAAGATAGACACAAAATGCTGTAGTAACTCAACGGGACAGGAGCATCTCTGGAGAGAAGGAATGGGTGACGTTTCGGGTCGAGACCCTTCTTCAAGACATAACATCACATCGCGTTTGTAAATTATGTTTTAAAACTAGATTGCTTTTAACATGTAAACCACTTCCTTGCAAAACAGACGATGTAAACATAACCGGGATGTGTATGTTTTTTGGTCCAGTGATGTGCCGGTTCAATATAAAATCTGTATCCGCTCCTTCAGGATTTTGGTACCAAATATGTTTCCAAAATTCGTAAAAATCCCATTTGTTTCCTTTCTGTCTCTGCCGAGGATTTGTCCGTCTTGCCGTTCCTTTTAATTAAATCCGCCCCCCCCCCCTCCCTCCACTCCGGTTCTGACCATAAACTGGAGAGTTAAAAAAATATATATACTCTTCCCCCCCTGTCTCAGCACTGTAGACGAAAGCAGATTGTGAAAATCCAGCTACGGATGTCCATCCACAATTCTCGGGGTCTGAACAGTGAAAGCACAAGAATTGCGTTTGGACAATCAATAGCGAGAATTTCTGAGCCTTTTTTTTCCTGGAGGCTGCGTTTTGTCTCCGATGAAACACATACACACACACGTACATTTGAAGCAGATTTGCTGACAAACGCACTCTCCGCCAATTTGCATCTCGTCTGGTTTGTGATCCAATAAAGACGGAACCATGAGAATTAAATCGCACAACGTTCTCCAAAGAGAATGCGGGCGATTTATAAAAATACCAGCACGGCCAGACTGACGGTGTTTTCTTTTTGGTAACAAGGGCCGCAACATTTTGGCCACCATTTTCGCGTCAACACATATTGCATTCGTTCAAGCAAACATATGTATTAAAAAAAATAATACGAAATCTCGCTTTTTAAGATAAAAAATAAAATGGGAATCTTAGTATTACCTTTGAAATCTAACCGGACACGGTTGCAGCAATCGTGCAGTGATACGCACCTCACACACATTAAAAGACCTGTAATGGGTTATAAAAAGGATGGGAGGGGGAGGGGGAGGGGAGGATGGAGTTTTCTCTTATTCCCTCTTCTTTAAGCATCGGTATTCCCGCAGACGTGACTTTTCCCCTCCATCTAAGACTCGCGGTCCTCAAACTCCGCTGGTAGATGTGGAATTCGCTCCGCGTTTGCTGGCTCAGTTAGTGTGAAACGGGGTTTGCTTCTTGAGCGCTCTCTCTTCTTCCTCTCACCCCCCCCCCCTCCTCCCCCGCCTGCCGTCGAACAATAAATGTACAGTGACCAAAGGGGCGAGAGAGCGAAAAAAGGCGATTGTCTTCAATTGGCACTGCATTTGAATAACGCCACGGGGTGATAAATGGCCATTGTGACCGGGTAATGAATCTGTGCAGTCTCTATAGCAAAGAACGGCAGCTGGGAAATATCCAGGCACTTCTTAAAGCAAACACCATCGGAAAATCTAAAGAAAACCTTCACATAAGGTTCGAGGCTCTATTTAATATATGCAATATTATATATAATACACATCTGTTCCATGAGAAAATTATTTGTTTCTAAATAAACAGCGGGTGCTTTCTTACTGTCAGATATCAAGATGTTTGGGTTTTACCACGTGCATATCTATAAGTATCCCGATATTATATCTGGTGCACTTTTATAAGCCGTTCAAGGTACTTTAGGCCCAATGGCACTGACTGATTGGCGGTTGTACGAGGGCGCAGAGTGATACAAGACAACACGCGGCCAACAGGCGACGTCCCCACTTTACTCCTTGTTAATCTCATCGCTCAGAGGCAAATATTTAACCGTTTTGTTTGGTGCATCAATTCTGATTTGTTTTATTTATCCGCCAGGCGTCAGGCTTCGGGCTGAAGACTCGTTTCCTGATACATCCATTCGTTTATTTATTTTCGGGATCCTCCACAGCTCCCGTTAGCTTTATTGATATCTTGGTATCCTTTATTGGCCTCTTGGTATCCTCCTTAAAACATGTTTTGTTTTGTTGGCCCCGGGACCTGTCCACGCCAAGTACACAATAATGTGGTTTTAAAAAAATATATATAAATGCTTAATCCTGGTTCAGCATAATTTAGGGACTGATTCACTGAAGTTACGAGTTCACATGCATGTTAATCATTTCGTGTTAAAACAAAATCATGTCCACTTTTCCCTGTTTTCATTGCATTTCACACCGCCTAACGCCGCTTTGCCTCTATGTGTGTGTGTGTGTGTGTGTGTGCGTGTGTGTTTGTGTTTGTGTGTTTAGATACATTTTGGAAGGAAAGATTTCTTGGCTCCCTCGCACGTTGCCCGGCAACAACAAACCAAAAGGGACAAATGTAACCAATCAGACGATAAAGAATAAGATTTTCTTGACGTCTGACCCTTTTAAGTGTGAGGAACAAAAATCGCCGCAGTTATCAAGTGCCCCGTGGCGCACACGGCTCCTGGGCCCTAGGTCTAACTTTAAATGGAGCTGATCATCAGCCTGATGGATTTACACTGAAAAAAGTATAGTAGTGAGAATCTGGCGTAGAATCTCAGTGCTGGAAGAAACACTCTGCCCACGTTGCTCGTGTTGGCTTTATAAAGAAAAGTCTGAAAAAGGGTCTTGACCCGAAACGTCACCCATTCCTTCGCTCCAGAGATGCTGCCTGTCCCGCTGAGTTACTCCAGCTTTGTATGTCTATCTTTTCTTTAAGAATTATCCCACTGAATTATCCACTGTGTACAGCACATAAACAGCCCCCTCGGCCCCACGTGTCAATGTTGGCATGCTGGACTAGTCCCATTTGCGTGCATTTGGCCTAAGCCTTCTAACCCCTTCCCATCAATTTATCTGATACACCTAAAACGCATTTTCTTTCAATGTTTCATTTTCAAATGATTGTTGTCTCAATAAGACAAACTAATTTTTTTTGGTTCTAGTTAAGAAAAAGACGATGAATATATGTAATATAGTAATATATATATATTACATAAACCGAATGTTTACGTATATACTATATACATAGCCGCTTCGGCTTAAAAACAACATTTGTCTGTTTTGGAGGAAGATAAAAGCGAGCGGAATATCTGTAGGGAGATTATACCGGCCAAGCGATTTATATTAAATGTGACAAATTTGACGGCTCCTAAAAATTCAGATTCAGGAACAGCATCTACCTCACTGCTACACTCCTAAACGGTCCTTCCATAAACTAGGGTGTTGTCCCGATTCTCCGACCGACCTCATTGTAGTCATTGGACCTTTCCCTCTGGAACAATTGCGCGACAATGTTGGAAAACTATATTCTGCTCCCTGGTGCTTTTCTCTTCCCTCTACCCTTTATACTCGTGTCTGGTTTTATTGTATTCATGTATCGTATTATCCGATTTGGTTGGATAGCAGGAAAACAAAAAAATGTTAATTATACCTCGGTACACGTGACAATAATAAACCTGAACTTGAAGCCCTGTGTGTTTGGTCCCGAATTCCGTGGAGGATACGAAGTTACCAATATATATATATTGGTAACTTCGTATCCTCCACGGAATATATATATATATATATATATAAATACATACCCCCATTTGATGGAGATTGGATCCACTTAGATATGGAACACCAAATTTCCAAATGTGATATTCATTGACTCGCAGGCAATGAAAACTTTTAAAACGTAAAAATAAATTCTGCTTTCGAACGAAATATATTTTAAATGTTTCAGATTTACCCGATAGGTCGGGCGGCCTCCGAAAGAGGCGACCTCTGGATGAACCATCAGCCGAGGAACAGGATACCAGGTTAACAGTAAATTATACCAAGATACCAATAAAGACAAGTTGAGCCGTGGAGAATACCGAAAATAAATAAAGTCAATAGCTCAGGCAGCATCTGTGGAAAAGGCAGCAATGTTAATGTTTCAAATCGACGACCCTTTCAGATGGAGACACGAGAAACTGCAGATGCTGTGATCTTAGGTAAATCACAAAGTGCGGGAGTAACAAATTGGGTCAGGCTGCACCTGGGGAGGGAATGGATATCCGACATGTCGCCTGACCATGTAATTCTCAGATGCTGTCTGATCATCTGAGTTACTCCGGCACTATGAGATGACTTCGTCAGAAGGAGCTCTGTGTTTGTTTCCGATTTCCAGCATGTACCGTTTTTATTTTCGAGGGTTTTTTTTGGATGAAGTTTTCGTCTTCCCGTCAGTCGTGACTCGTTCCACGTTTGATCAATTCATTCGTTTATCACAGTTTGAGGGATTTATTTTGTTGCAACTGAGATCCTTTTCAAACGCGGCGTATCCAAGTTAATGTAACAATTCCCCGCGCAGACGGCGGGGCAGCTGTTTACTTACCTGACTTGTCGCTTTGTCCCGCTTGCCATTCCGATTCGTTTTACGGGCGAACGCTTATATAAGACCAACGCAAAACAAAATCCCACCCCGTCGAAAAGTTGCAGAGGGCTGGGAATGTTGGATAAAAGTGTTCGTGAAACCATTCATAAATAACAGAATGAATTAAAACAAAAGTTTAAAAAAACAAGGCGTTTTCAGCTCATTTTTCCCTCCCGCGGGTATCAATTTTTGAATTATTATTTACATTTTTAAATAGATTTCAGTAGTTCAAATAACATCAATTACAACGACCATCTAATTTGTTGCTGGGGCTATGGGGGTTAAAACGACGAAGAGGAGGGGTTATAAATAATTCAACTGAAAATCCTCTCCTGTACCTCTCTACCCCCCCCCCCCCCCCCTTCTCACGTTTAAGAAGCTTTTAGTTTCCCGACTTAACAGTTCTGGCGCGATTGGATGTTAAAATCTGTTTGAGAAAGTCCTTGGGGCGGTGTTGAAGGCACCAAGGTGTCTATAAATGCAAATCCTAGCTCTCGGGGACAATATTCGTCGAGGGAGTAAGTTTAATGCAAGATTAAGGAAGGAAGACATTTGGTAAAGGTGACTCTTTTGGACACGGGGTGGTGAGAGTGCGAAGTGCCCTGGTCTTGGGCACGGAAGAGGACAAGTGGCCGAATGGAGGACCAAACATCCAAGCTGTTTGCCGTTCGCCTGCCTCCGCGCTGCCATCTCTACATTTTGAGATGGTCCCTGCAGCTGGTGTCAAGTTTATAAACGGATCTGGATTCACGATGCAAGCTTTCGCGACGACTCCCTCTCGTGACCACTTCTTGCATGGCCGCTTGATCATTTCAGCCCAGCTATGGAGAGGGAGTGGGTAAATAGACCATATCTGCTGGATTCGAACGGCAAGGCAACCTCCTGACCTGACTGCGTTACCCACAGATGATAGGCATATCGGCTATTCATTGATTAGAGTAAAGCCCCGAAGAATGTCAAAGCGAGCCGGAGTTAAGGCTGTCGTTGATGGAGTTAAATGCAACATTGCGCTGTATTCAGGACTGTGGTCAGTTATGCACAGTGCTTCACATCTGCATCAGTTATCCAGCGAGCACAGAATGTGCCACACAGACACCACCCGGAACATTTTTCCCTGTGCAAAATACACACCTGTAACAGCGATCCAAGTGCTGTGCAGTTATCACATCTGTATAGGAATTTCCTTTGAAAGTCATCTAAGTCCAGCGTGAGAAGAGCTTCGTTGAGGAAATGCACGGACTCTTGGGAACCACTGGGCCGTGACACGTCAGAATGGAGAGGGATCCAGGATGGTATTGAGAAACCCCGCGTCCATGCATAAGGAGCGTAGAGAAACCCGGCGTAATAGACGAAAGGAACATGCCTGCCTAATTTAGTTTATTGTCACGTGTACCGAGATACAGTGGAAAGCTTTTTGTTGTGTGCTATCCAGTCAAAATTAAAAAAAACAATTATACATAGTTACAATCAAGTCGTCCGTAGTGTACAGATACAAGATACATGGTATAACGTTTAGTGCAAGATAACGTCCAGCAAAGTCCGATTTAAGATAGTTCGATGGTCTCCATTGAGACACGGTAGGTCAGAACCGCTCTCTTGTGAGAGGATGGTTCAGTGGCCTGATATAGACACAAATGCTGGAGTAGCTCTGGGGGACAGGCAGCATCTCTGGAGAGAAGGAATGGGTGACGATTCTGGTCGAGACCCTTCTTCATAATAGCTGGGAAGAAACTGTCCCTGAGTCTGGAGATATGCGTTTTCAAACTTCTGTACCTCTTGCCTGCTGGGAGAGAAGTGAAGAGGGAGTGACCGTGGTGAGGCTGGTCCTTGATTCTGCTGTTTAAGAAGGAACTGCAGATGCTGGAAAATCGAAGGTAGACAAAAGTGCTGGAGAAACTCAGCGGGTGCAGCAGCATCTATGGAGCGAAGGAAATAGGCAACGTTTCGGGCCGAAACGTTGCCTATTTCCTTCGCTCCATAGATGCTGCTGCACCTGCTGAGTTTCTCCAGCACTTTTGTCTACCTTGATTCTGCTGCGGGCCTTGTTGAGGCCCAGCCACCTGTTCCGGGAGATATCCGTTCCCATTCCCATCCATGATAGAGTCTCCGGTTTCCACGTTCACCTCATCAGCAAGCCACCCTCAATCCCGAGGAAGCCCCCGAGAAGAATAACTCTCAGTAATGCAGAACACCGCGTCGGGAACATCAGTACCCTCTGAACATGATCCACCCAATGGGCACCTCAGAACATCAACCCTACTGTTCCATGGTGAAGCAGCTGCGGAAGTTAAGCACATCTGGAATGACGTCACCGTTGCTACACAGCTTGTGCATTCAGAATGGTACTCCTGGTGCCCACTGAGATGCCAATGGATTGGCACAAGTTGAATAACAGGTCTGGTCCTACTCAGCCGGGTCGGCCGCACTGGAGAGCCAGTTCCCGCTTGGTACAGCCTCGTGACTGATTAATCCATCAGGTGGAGGTGTTTCATGTTCACGGTCTCTCTGCACTTCACCTGATTGATTCAGGCATCATGTGCACAACGTGGCTACAGATCAGGGTTAACAGGGGAATTTACTAATAAACACATTAATCGTCAATTTTCCAAAATTTACATGCTTTTCAGATCCTATTTTTTCAAATTTGACTGATAATTTTCATCAACCATAGAAACATAGAAAATAGGTGCAGGAGGAGGCCATTCGGCCCTTCGAGCCAGCACCGCCATTCATTGTGATCATGGCTGATCGTCCCCAATCAATAACCCGTGCCTGCCTTCTCCCCATAATCACTTGATTCCACTAGCCCCTAGAGCTCTCTTAAATCCATCCAGTGACTTGACATCCACTGCCCTCTGTGGCAGGGAATTCCACAAATTCACCACTCTCTGGGTGAAAATGTTTTTTCTCACCTCAGTCTTAAATGGCTTCCCCTTTATTCTAAGACTGTGGCCCCTGGTTCTGGACTCGCCCAACATTGGGAACATTTTTCCTGCATCTAGCTTGTCCAGTTCTTTTATAATTTTATATGTGACCCTACGCTGCACTGCCTCAATCACAAGGATGGCCTTCCTCAAATTAGGAGATCAAAACTGTATGCAATACTCCAGTTGATGTACCATGTCATACATGATACATGAAAGGACATATACAGGGGGGTCAGTAAATTATATGTTGTTGCGCCTGTTAAACTGGTCCTTGTACACTTGTAATATTTATCTTTATTGCTAAATGGTGTTTTGTGATACCTTCTGCAGTTTCATCGCTTTTTGCTTCGATATGCAGATGGTTTATAGTTCCTTGGCAGTGCCCATCCACTTATAAGTGAAACATAGAAACATAGAAACATAGAAAATAGGTGCAGGAGTAGGCCATTCGGCCCTTCGAGCCTGCACCGCCATTCAATATGATCATGGCTGATCATCCAACTCAGTATCCTGTACCTGCTTTATCTCCATACCCCTTGATCCCTTTAGCCACAAGGGCCACATCTAACTCCCTCTTAAATATAGCCAATGAACTGGCCTCAACTACATTCTGTGGCAGAGAATTCCAGAGATTCACCACTCTCTGTAAAAAATGTTTTTCTCATCTCAGTCCTAAAAGATTTCCCCTTTATCCTTAAACTGTGACCCCTTGTTCTGGACTTCCCCAACATCGGGAACAATCTTCCTGCATCTAGCCTGTCCAACCCTTAAGAATTTTGTAAGTTTCTATAAGATCCCCCCTCAATCTTCTTGCGAAGCGAAGGTTGTCATTAATTTGGAAAAGGCTCAGAAGAGATTGGCCAGGATGTTACCTGGGCTTGCGGGTTTGAGTTAAAGGGAGAGGTTTGATATGCTATTTTCTTTTGGACTGTAGGAGGCTGAGGGGTGAAGTTATTCATATACATGATCACGAGGGGCATGGATAAAGTCGATGCTCACAATCTTTCCCCCAGGTTGTGGGATGCTAAAACTAGAGGGTATAAGTTCAAAGTGAGAGGGGAGAGGTTTGAGAGGGACCTCAGAGTCTGTATCTAAGATGAGCTGACAGAGGAAGCAATAGAAACGAATACAATTAGGATGTTTAAAAGACTTGGACAAATATATAGATTGGAAGACTCCAAAGGGATGGGGGCCAAATGCAAGCAAATGGGATTCGCCGTGTGTTCCAACATGAACGCAAATTGGAGGGACAACACCTCATATTTCACTTCTTACACCTGAGCGGTATGAATATTGCCTTCTCTCACTTCAGGTAACCCTTGCCTTCCCTCTCTCTCCATCCCTCCCCCGTTCCCAGTTAGTCGACTAGTCTGACTGTCCTTGTTTACATATTATCTCTGTTTGCTTTGTTGTTAACTTCTCCTAGCTAACAATGATCTATTCTACATCCGTTTTGATCCCAATTCCCTTTGTCTCGTTTTCACACCTTACACTTCCTTATCTCTGTATCTCCCTCTCCCCCGACTCAGTCTGAAGAAGGGTCTCGACCCGAATCCTTCTCTTCAGAGATGCTGCCTGTCCCGCTGAGTTACTCCAGCTTTTTGTGTCTAACTTGGTCGACAAGTTGGGCTGAAGGGCCGGGTTGTGGAGCTCCGTGACTCTCTGACTCCCCTGAGGAACTGTTCACGTATTTTCTGGACTGTAGCTCCTGTGAGATTGATTGGAACCCGTTTTTACAACTCTTTGACTGTATTATCCCTCGCAGTATTTGTTTTAGGATTCATTTTGGGCAGTTTTCACTTTTATTAACCTCCGACAAAATCAAATATTTTCATTTCTTAAAAGGTTCTCCAATGATGCCTGAACTTTTCCGTGTCTATAAACGCAAATCGGTAACAATGACAATCACAGATTAGTTATGATTATGATGCTTTATTATCACATGTGAGACCTTTGTACACGGTGTGCAAATACTCGCCACGTACAGGGCGCCGACAAAGATTAGTTCCAGCGTTATCGTTGGTTTAGTTTTAGTTTTAGATAATTCTCCCAACAAAGTTTCGTTCTCTTTTATATCATCCCAAATACCACCTCGCTCGCCTTTTACACTGCCTGCCTGCCTGCCTGCCCGGTAGCTCGCACGAGCATTTCAAAACGCAGGTGCAGTATTTTTTAAAAATAAAACAAAATGTACTCGGCTGATATTTACTGCTGGCGCCAATCCGCGTGATCACTGAAAACAAAGCCAGTTTTACGGATGGGAGGTGTATTCCCGTTTTTATTGCTGTTAAACCTGACATTTTAAGTCCCAGGTGTGTAAGACAAGGCTTCCCTTCTGTCCCAGACTCCGGCATAGTCAGCGCGCCGGCACTCATCCACACACAAGCAAGTTTAACCCGGATATATTGTACCCACACTCTGGGTTATCAACACTGACAGCTTCCAATTTGCAGATAGATTAGCATTAGTGCACACAGATATCGTGTGCAGTTATATAATTGCCTAGGTGTTCTCGTTCAACTCTGCAGGCATGTTGACACACACCACACCGCTCACCCACACAGGCTCACTGTGTAGAGTGGTTCACAAACAGCAGTAAACACGCTCACCAACACACACACACACACACACACACACACACACACACACACACACACACACACACACACACACACACACACACACACCAACAAACACACACACGCGCACACACACACACACACACACACACACACACACACACACACACACACACACACACACACACACACACACACACACACACAAGCTCCCGTTCATTCACAGGTTCTCCCATACAAAAACACAAACCCATTCACTCACCGCGAACACTGACACACACGTGCAAATATTCGACATTGCTACGGAGCGTTTGCATTCTGCCGACGCGTCGCTGATCTGAACCATCAACAATTTCTTCACAGATGCTGCCTGTCCTACTGAGTATTTCCAGCTTTCTGATTTACAGAGGGTCCAAGTGATGTACAGAGAGTCTGAGAA
This sequence comes from Malacoraja senta, assembly GCA_038087875.1. NCBI lineage: Eukaryota > Metazoa > Chordata > Chondrichthyes > Rajiformes > Rajidae > Malacoraja > Malacoraja senta. Next base: position 16,667,173 of record CM075987.1, read on the forward strand.
ATGTGCAGCGCATAACTTGCCCTTTGGCCCATCTTACCTATGCCAACTCAGTTAGCATACTGGACTTGTCCTACTTGCCTGCATTTGGCCCATATACCTCCAATCTCTTCCTAGCCATATATACGTCCAAATGTATTTTAAAAGTCATAATTGTATCTACTTTTATAACTTCTTCTGGCAGCACATCCCAAATATGGACTTCCATCTGAGTGAAAAGGTCGCCCCTGAGGTCACTCCCCTCTCATCTTAAGCCTCTGTCCTCTACCTTTAGAATATTCTACGCTAGGACAAAGACTGTGAGCGTTTCACATTATCCATGCCCCTCATGATCTTGTACATCTCAATAAAGTCATCCCTCGGCTTCTTATGCATCAAAGCATAAAGTTACAGCCTATCCAACCTCTTCCAGGCAACATCCTGGTGAAAACACAAGGAATTGGAGATGTTGGAATCTTTGGTAGAACTCAAAGTCTGGAGTAACTCAATGAGTCAGACAGCATCTCTGGAGGATATGGATAAACGACATTTTGGATCAGGACCCTTCTGCAGACCTTCATATTGGTGAATCTCTTCAGCACACTCTCCACTATAATGACATCCTTCCTTTAGTTGGGAAACCAGAACTGCACACAGTTCAGACAGGCTGATGCCTTGGCTTAGTGCCCGGGACTCTAGATAAATCTAGGATATGAATAAGAGTTGTGTTAAGGGAAGAAATGAAGAGAGATTTCAAGCTAATTTTGGGTAGGCCAAACTTAGGGGCATTATCTCAAGGTTAGCATTGAGACCACTACAGGTTGCGATTTACACCATTTTTGTTCTGTAAGATGGGAAATCTTGCAGAGTCACATCTGAAAATGATAAATGATGAGGAGGCAGATGACTCAAATAGAAATAGGTTAGTAAGTGGGAGGAACAAAGGGGACTCATACTTGATGAATGTAAGGGTAAAACAACTACACATGGGAAAGAACAGGTGATCCACACAGCTCATGAATATTATTAAACAGGGTAAGGCAGAAGTCGGAAGAGATGTCGGAGTCCCAGCGGGCTGAACATTGTGCCCCTTCTATAGAAGAAGGAAACCAGTGACCAGAGAATGGAGGCACAAAAGACTGCAGAATCTTGAGCAAAACACAAAATGCTGGAGGACCTCAATAGATCAGGCAGCATCTGCAGAGGGAATGGACAAACAATGATTGGAGTCAGGACCCTTCGTCAGAAGGAACAGGGAATGGTGGTGTTTGTGAATCAGCAACGGAACTAGAGGGGAGATGATGACAAAATGATTCTAGCAACGGGTTGTTGTGATTGGAAATCACAGCCTGATAGGGTTAAAAGAGAATTAAGTAAAAAATAAAAATGGAGAAACCAGCAGGGTTGGAGATGCATTGGCAAAATATTTCAAGGGTTTGGCAGGAATATAGAGACCCCCCCCCCCACTCCACAGTCTTTCCTCTCTCCCCATCCCCTTTCACCCATCTCCCTCCCTCCGGCTTTACATTTCACTCTTCCTCTTCTCTCCTTATCTGACAACATTTTGTCTCCTTTTCACCTCTAGCCTTTGTCACTTACTCCACCCATCTGCCAATGAACGTCCTTCACGTGTATCCAACTATCATCTGTGTAGAAAGGAACTGCAGATGCTGGTATATACCGAAGAGAAACAAGATTCTCGTTTACAAAAAAAACACTGGATTAACTCAGCAGCAGGTTGCCTGACTTGCTAAATTACTCCCGCACTTTGTGTCCATCTATTATTTGCCAGGCTTTGCCCTGCTCCCAGCTCTCTCTTCCAGCTTTTCCCCCATACTCTATCAGTTTGAAGAAGGGACCGGACCCAAAACATTGTCTGTCCATTCCCTCCGCAGATGTCTGACCTACTGGGTTCTTCCAGCACTTTGTGTTTTACTGGAGATTGATTATGAGGCCAATTTACCTACAAACTTGCCTGCCTTTGGGATGTGGGAGGAAATGCGGTCACAGTGAGAACATGCAAACTCTACACAGAGAGCACCCAAGATCAGGATTGAACCAGAGTCTCTCGGGCTGTGAGACAGCAGCTCTATGAGGTGTGCGTGCCACTGTGCCAACCATATACTGCTCAACAAAGTGACCACTGAGCCAAATTGCTGATGCTGCTGAATGGATCCTATACCTACAGTCAGGGTGGGAAGATGGAGCAAATGGAGAGATTGTCTTGTTGTAAAGCATAATGTTAACTGAGGAGGAAGCTTCCATCTTGATGTCTTTCTGCCCTCTAGTGGTATTGATCAGAAATAGCCTAAATAGAAATAGCAGAAATAGTCTAAAAAACTTGGAAACGTGAGCTTTGAGTGGATGTTTTAATTTTATTTACTCATTTTCTTTTCAAGATCTGGGCATTAATCATAATTGTAACCATACTTTATTAGCCAAGTATGTTTTGCAACATACGAGGAATTTGATTTGCCATACAGTCATACCATTAAAAAGCAACAAAACACACAAAATAAATTTAAACATAAACATCCACCACAGTGACTCCTCCACATTCCTCACTGTGATGGAAGGCGAAAAAAAGTTCAATCTCTTCCCATCTTTATTCTCCCGTGGTCGAGGGCCTTGAGTCTTCCGTTGACGGGACGATCTTGGCTCCACAGATTCACTACCCTGTGATAAAGAAATTCCTCCTCATCTCCTTCCTAAAAGAACATCCTTTAATTCTGAGGCTTTGACCTCTAGTCTAGACCTTCCCACTATAAGGCTCCCACTGTAAGTGCTGTAAGGCAGCAACTCTACCGCTGCGCCAGCGTGCCGCCCTTGTTCCTGTTGGATAACATCAGTTTCTGTCATCCTCAATTTCATACTGGATCTTCTTCCTCATTCACTAAGAGTCCTAGACCCAAACAACACTGAAACAGACTCTTTGCCCGGCTGAACTAGTCCCTTTTGCCCACATTTGGCCCATATCTCTCTAAACCTTTCCTATCCATGTACCTGGCCAAATGTCTTTCAAATGCTGTTATGCTACCTGCCTTAACTACCTCCTTTGGCAGCTCGTTCCATATGCCAACTACTCTGTGCAAAAGTTGCTCCTCAGCTTTCTATTAAATTTTTTCTCTTTCACCTTAAACCTGGTACAGGGGAAACGGAAGGATTTTCACTAATAGTGCCCAACAGAGGGAGCTATATCCCAGGACCAAGCTTTTCATTTGTGGAGAGACAGCAGTACAGGCATGGAGGCTGCAACCCATCATTTAGGATCTCCGTCCATTTACTGCCAAGCATGTTCTGTCAGTCTACCTTGTAACCTCTGAATCTTTGTTTTAGGGATGTAGACCAGCATTCTCCTACATCGAGCCTTCCTTACTGGCTGTGTCTGGACAGTTAATATCAGTGAGTTATTCAACCTTAGAATGTATCATGCAACTTGTTAATCAGCTGGCATTTCCTACTTCATCTTCCTCAGGCAATTTCTCTCTTAGTGCAGCAGACTGCTGGTTTGATAATATAAAAACTAGGCCAAAATCCTCATTTAATAAATAATCAGATATTTAATAAATGCTGGAATGAAAAAAAAAACAATGAGAAAATGTAAGGTGCAATGTGCCATCTTGATTAACTGCCCTGAATGAAGAAGTGTGTTCAGTCAATATTGTACCAGGCGAAAGTGTCGGGCAAACTTTAAACAGCAAGATCCCACAAAAAAACAATGTCATCTTGAACTGTTGACCTGATAATGGATGAATAAGTCTCTGAGGATCTTAGCTAAAAGAAGCGCTGGTATTAATGGGGTCAAGGTACCACATCTAGTACTGTGCCAGGAATTAAAGCAATTTAGTTGGGAAAAAAAGAGTCAAGAGTCAAATCAAGAATCAAGCGTGTTTAATTGTCATGTGTACCAGCAACAGAATATTGAAATTCTTACTTGCTGCAACTTAACCATCCTGTAAATGCAATAAATACAGATAAATATAATTGTGAATAAATACAGTAAATTAATAACCATAATACCAGGTAGCCATAACAGTGCAAACCCAAAATCCATGGTGAAACCAAAGGCACAATCCATAGAAGATCATAGTTGAGGTCAGTGTTGTGCAATGGTTGCTAGGAGGAAGCTTTTCTGGGACCTGATGGTCATGGTTTTCAGGCTTCTGTACCTTCTTCCCAATGATAGTGGTGAGCTGAAAGCATGTCAAGGATGGTGTGGTGCCTTTGATGATACTGGCTGACACTTTGAGAGAGCACCTTCTGTAGATCTCTTCGATGGTGGGGAGTTCAACAGCTCAGTGACCGCTGGGAAAGAAAAGAGGAGGAGGAGGAGGAGGAGGAGGAGGAGGAGGAGTGGGCAAATATGAAACAAAGCACTGTCAGACTTTTAAAACCGGATGGTTCCAATAACACACCAATTCCTGATGGCATGTCGTGCTATCAATAGCACCAAAATAGAAAGGGCTGGAAACACTCAGTAGGTCAGGCAGCATCAGTGGAGAGAGGAACAGAGTTTTAACATTTCAGGAAAAAGACCCCTTATCAAAACTGGGAATGTGAGAACATATGTTAAAGCTGGAGAGAGGATGGGAGAGGGGCATTGGGACAAAGGGAGTATCACCACAATGCCGTTTCCAATATTTATCTCAGACTTTGGGCATCTGTTATTTTTGGTTTCCAAGTTCTACCCCTGTGACATCTTGTACGCAGCAAGTGACTGGCAGACGGCTGTGGAAATGGAGAAATCCCACCCTGGCCAACATTTCCCCCACATTGTGTTCCACCACTCACACATTGTGGGATCAGGTACAGTAAGTGCAAGATCTTCCTTCCATTGAAGCAAATGTAAATCACTCCAGAAGCTGCTTGTCTTAGTGAGTATTTTGAAGCATTCACCATTGCACTTTTCTATTTCTGTATCGGCTTTTGGCATTAATATAGAACGTGGAACTGTACAGCACATGAACAGGCATTACGGCCACAATGTCTGTGCCAACCACAATGCCAATTTAAACTGCACCTCTCATGTTAAATTCCTTTATAATGTTATGTTGTATTCTTATTAATGGGCTGCAATGGCAACTCGAATTTCACTGCACCAATTGGTGTATGTGACAATAAATGAACCTTTGAACCTTTACTTGCTTTATTCAATGCCTTTTCATGTGCCTGTCTAAATGCCTCTTAAACGTTGCTATCATATCTGTTTCCACTACTTACCTTGACAGCGTGTTCCAGGCACCAACCACAATACTTGCTTTGCCAAATCTCCATTAAACTGTGCCCCTCTCACCTTTAAGCCATTCCCTCTAGTATTTGATATTTCCACCCTGGGAAAAACTCTGACTGTCTACCCTGTCTATGCCACTCATCATTTTATATCGTTAAATAATGCTCCGATTGGAGTTGTTAGCATCTGGGGAACCACATCCGGTATTCGTCCCAGTGATCTGGACAAGAGAGGGAGGACTTTATTCTTAAAGATCCATTCAAACTACTCCCTATTCCTGGTGCTGCCTGACATCCACTCCCTATTTATTGAGGCCAATTAACCTACAAACCCGTACGTCTTTCGGATGTGGGAGGGAGCACCCAGAGGAAACCCACCTGGTCACAGGGAGTGCATGCAAACTCCACATGGACAGTAACATTTTCTCTACATTGCATTCCACCAAGAACATTGGCTGCAACGTCCATTAAAGCAAATGTGAATCACTCCAGAAGCTGCTTGTTTCAGCGACTATTTCACATGTTTATGGTCAGGATTGAACCTGAGTCTCTGGTGCTGTGAGGCAGTAGCTCAACCATCTACACCACTGTGCTGCACTTATCGTGTTCCCCGTCTCATTTATCCATTCACTTTGAGTTCCGGTATTGTATGCATCCTCATCCAATACAAAATTCTTTCATGAACTCCACCCAATAGCCCTACTTGCATCCACCCCAGTAATCATCCAAGCACTCGCCTTGTCTCTCCAGGTTTTCCTGCCTTTATTCAGTCCTGACATGTTCTCCATCCTCCTCATATTGTTCTGGTGTGCGCTGTTACTGTTAAAGGCTGGTCTCAATTGTGCATTCTAATAAACTATCAACCCCAATATTTAAAAGGAAAACCGTTTTTCATGTTCCACTTGAACTCCTCTTCACAGGGGACAAGCCTACAGCTTTAAGCTGCCATTTCTGTTCAATGTTGAATTCGGCTCGATCAGCAAGGCTGCTGGAGCCTTGAGAATTTCCTGTCAATCTGGCACACACATGTGTTTGAAGATTAAAGAAAGAGAATACATTTAATTTAATGCAAACCTTTTGAATTAACTCAATCCCAGTTAAGATTCTGTTTTCCTTTCGTGCAGCTGTGTTTATTCAAACATCATTTAAGACAAGTTTGTGCTGAGTCTTCTTGCTTACATGTCCCCCTATGTTCTAAATTACTGGCAAACGCAGAACAACAACACATTCATTTATCAGCAAGATTCAATCTCCTCCAAATGACTTACTTGGCCCATCGGTTCTACTCCACTATTCAATCATGGCTGATCTATCTTTCCCTCTTAACCGCATTCTCCTGCCTTCTCCCCATAACCCTCGACACCCGTACTAATCAATCCCCACCTTATAAAATACCCAGTGACCTGGCCTCCACAGCCATCTGTGGCAATGAATTCCACAGATTCACCACTCTTTGACTAAAGAATTTCCTCTTTCATATCCTTTCTAAAGGAGAGTCCTTTTATTCCGAAGCTATGGCCTCTGGTCCTAGTCTCTCCCACTAGTGGAAACATCCTCTCCATATCCACTCTATCCAGGCCTTTCACTATTCGCTACGTTAATGAGGTCCCCCATTTTAAGTTTATTATTGTCACTTGTACTGAGGTACAGTGAAAATGCTATCCAATCAGAGCAGACAATACTATAGATCTTCTATCGAGTCCACGTACAAGATTAGAAGTTGTTCAGCCAGAGCTGAACACACTTCTCGGCATCTGCACAATGGTGTCTGTCTTGTCGCTTCTTGTGTTTCTTGTGCGTGGTGGTGGAACGATTGGTGGAAACAGGGCCGCGACGTGAACGCTCTTTCCTTGACCCCAATACTATAGATAAATACAATCGTCAAGTACAATAGGTAGAGAAAAGGGGAAGATACAGAGATATAGAATATAGTTCTCAGCATTGCAGTACACCAGTTCCAGAGACAAAGTCCAATTCTAGTAACCCCTGACATGACCCTTCCTGGGAAAAGAAAAACACTTAACTCTATGTCCCTCTCACAAACCTTAAATGTTCTAAAGCATATTCTAGACAATAAAATACTTAACGCAGGAGTCAGTGTACATTTGACTACTGAGAGTGGTAGACACTGCCCGGTCCATCACAGGTACTGACCGCCCCACCATTGAAGGGATCCACAGGAGCGCTGCCTCAAAAAGGTAGCCAATATCATCAAGGGCCCACACCATCCTGGCCACACTCTCATTTTACTTCTACCATCAGGAAGGTGGTACAGGAGCCAAAACACGCATGAACGCCATGTTATGAACAGCTACTTCCCGGCAACCATCAGCTCTTGAACACTGCTCATCCCAAACCTCAGCAACTATGATCTTCAATGGACTGTTTTTGTTGCAGTACGGACCAGATATGCACTATTATGCTTACTTAGCATTATGGTTATTAATTTATTGTGGTATTGATTATGATATATTTATTTGTGTGTTCTTGCATTTACTAGCTCGTTATGCTGCAGCAAGTCACAATTTCATTGTTCCTTTGCTTTTACTTATGACAATTAGACATGTTTGATTCCTTAACTCGTGACTTGATTCTTGAGGTACCCCCACCTGTCTTTTCCAGCTTTTTCACTCCTACTCCAATCAGTCTGATGAACGTAAGACAGACACAATAAGCTGGAGTAAATCAGCGGGACAGGCAGCATCTCTGGATAGATAGAATGGTGGATAAACAACAAAATGTTGGAGTAACTCAGTGGGCCAGGCAGTATCTCTGGAGAGAAGGAACGGGTGACGTTTCGGGTCGAGACCCTTCGTCAGACTGATGTCAGGGGAGTGGGAGGTACATAGATAAGTAAGTGTAAGGTGTGAAAACAGGACAGGAGGAATGGAGATCAAGGAACATGTAGAATAGATCATTGCTAGTTAGGAGAAGGTTTGTTCGCTCGTGTGTCAGATGACGTTTAGCTCGCTGTTGGCTCTGTCATCGTCCAACATGTTGACAGAATTGGTCGCCCGACGCGTCACAGAGTGCAACGTGTCGTCGTTTCCGAGGAGCGCCACGAGGAGGCTTCTGTCATGATCCCAGGAGAAGGTGACAACAAAGCAAACAATGATAAACTGTAGTCAGAGACAGTAAGACTGGTCGGAGAACTGGGAAGGGGGAGAGGATGGAGAGAGAGGGAAAGCAAGGGTTACTTGAAGTTAGAGAAGTCAATATTCATATCGCTGGGGTGTAAGCTGCCCAAGCATAATATGAGGTGCTGTTCCTCCACTCTGACAATGGAGGAGGCCCAGGACAGAAGGTCAGTGTGGGGATGGGAGGGGGAGTTAAAGTGTTGAGAACCAGGAGGTCAGGTAGGATTTAGATGGACTGAGTGGAGGTGTTCAGCGAAATGATCGCCGAGCCTGCGCTTGTCTCGCCGATATACAGGAGTATGGGTGACGTTTCGGGTCGAGACCCTTCTTCATGCCTTCCAGTCTGATGAATGTTTCTGACCCAAAATGTCACCTGTCCGTTCCCTCCACAGATGCTGCCTGACCCGCTGTGTTCCTGCACTTTGCAGATTCCAGCATCTACAGTTCCTTTGTCTCCACAATCAGACTGCTACATTGAAACGCTGGCTGGGAAAGCATTTTAGAAAGAGGCACTATTACAATGTAAGTAATAATTGTTGAAATGCTGGCCTCTTCCTGCCTGTTCCCTGTAGATTTAGCGCCTTCACTCAGAGGAGCAGATTTAAACTTCAACCCACTTTTTTTTCAACTTAAACTCAAGGGAATTAGAACATCCCTTCTTTCTGATATGATGTTTAGGCTCATTTTTGGGGGGTAAGAATATCCTTTCCCTATATAAAACGTTTCCTGCTCTCTCAAACTCTTCCCCCGTTACTTCATCAGACCTTTCCCCACGTCCAGTCCTTCCTCCTCCCCCCCCCATTCCTCCCCACCCCCCAGTCCCACACCTACCCCCCAGTCCCACACCTACCCCCCAGTCCCACACCTACCCCCCAGTCCCACACCTACCCCCTCCTGTCATTCCCACATCTCAATTCCTCCCCATCCCCTCCTGACTCCCCCCCCCCACCCCCCAGTCCACCCCCTCTTCCTCCGCCTGTCCTTTCCCCACTCCACACCTTCCCCACCAGCCCTCCTGACATCTCCCCTCCCCACCCACCCCATTCGCCCTCCCTCCCCATTCCTCCCCCCCACCCCTCCTCCTGTCCCCCCCCCCCCTCTGCCCCGGCTCCCGCCTCAGTTTCCAGCAGCGCCCAGTCCCGTCCTGTCCCACCCAACCTGCTGACGCGTCCGACCGAGCTCCCGGGCAGCGGGGCTTGTTGCGGAGAGCAGTCGCTGGAGGATGGGGGCCGACGTGGGCTCTGCTCCTCGCCTGCTCTCACGACCCCCGGCCGCCGCCGCTTACTTCTCCGAGGAGAGGCAGCCGGGGCGAGTCGCCGCTGCAAAGCCCCACCGTGCTGGTCGCGATCATCGGCCAGGAACGCGGCTCACACCCTGCCCTACTACTTGGGCGCCCTGGAGAGACTGGACTACCCGAAGGACAGGATCTCCATTCTGGTGAGTGGGTTACATCACCCCTCCAACCAGGGTCACTCCCCCGATCAAACCACACTAAGAAACGCCATGAGATTCTCACGTTCCCTTCCCCCCGATTTCAGTAAAACACAAAGAGCGGCTCAGGCAGCGATCGCACGGACAGATGAACCATCGGACCTTCCTTCCTTCACACAGACATCCTTCAATCCTTTCTCCCAGACGATCGCCTCCACAGTTGAACAGGCGAAACTAAGGACTGACTATTCCTTTCCCTCCACAGATGCTGCCTGTCCCGCTGAGTTCCTCCCGCATTTAGTTTCCAGCGGGCAGTGGGGTTGGCGTCCCCCTGCTCAGCTGACAAGCCCAGGGGGCAGGGGAAGGAATCTTGAGCAAAACTTATAAGTGCTGGGAGAAATCTAGTGGGCCAGCCCGCAGTTGTAGGGGTGGGGGGGTGGTGGTGGTGGAGGGAGGTGAGGTGATTGGGAGGGAGAGGGTGGAGGGAGAGGTGGGAGGGGAAGGGATTGGGAGGGAGGGGGGAATGGGGGGGAGAGGGGTGGGGGGGAGGGGATTGGGAAGGAGAGTGGTGGGATGGGAGGGGGAGGGAGAGGGGACGGAGAGAGGGGGAGAGGATTGGGAGGGAGGGGGTGGGAGGGAGAGTGGTGGGGGAGAGGGGTGGGGGAGAAGGGTGGGAGGGGATTGGGAAGGAGAGGGGTGGGAGGGGAGGGAGGGGGAGAGGAGGGATGGAGGGAGGAGAGAGATGGACTTGTCCCTGATCCTGTGCAGTGGTTGTGCCATCTGCATCAACCTGAGGGAGCATAATGCTGGAGTAACTCAGCGGGTCAGGCAGCATCTCTGGAGAGAAGGAATGGGTGACGTTTCGCATCCAGACCTTTCTTCAGACTGAGAGTCGGGGAGTGGGAGACTAGAGATATGGGAAGGTACGTGTGAAAAACGACAGATCAATACAGATGGTGACCAAGGAAATGTCGAATGGTTCATTGTTAGCTGAGGGGAAGTTGACACGAAGTATTCAGTCAGTAAATTAATCATTAGTGTGCAGAAGGAACTGCATGTGCTGGTTTAAACCGAAGATAGACACATCTTTCATTCATTGTTCTTTATCTCTCTACATCATTGTCTATATCTCTCGTTTCCCTTATCCCGTACCAGTCTCGACCCGAAACGTCACCTATTCCTTCTCTCCAGAGATGCTGCCTGTCCCGCTGAGTTACTCAGCTTTGTGTCTGTCTAAAATTAATCACTGTTTTATCTGAAAAACAAAAAACTTCCAGTAGTGCAACATATCTTCTGTGCTGCACGGGAGATTAAGTTTGGATTAAACTAATAACTTTAGTATGCTTTACAATTCGCCACAATGATGAGAACTATATTCTGCACTCTATACTGTATCTATCTACTTACTTGAGTTTGAACTGATTGTACCTTGTTTTTCACTGTAGCTCGGTACATGTGACGATAATGAACAGAAACCTAAAGCGTAAACCTTTTACAGAAGCCCTCCCCTTTCCCTCCAAACCTCTTGTTGTTCTTGGAATGCAGGTGAACTTGGAGTGTCTGTAGGAGGCACTGAGGTCCCAAAGAGGCTGGACACTGTCTGGTGGCTCCTGGTGTCAATGGCCAATTCACCATCCAGGGTTGGGTGTGAGAGTTGTCAGTTGCTCAGACCGCTTTCTTTGGGGGGGGGGGAGACTGAGAACTACTGCTGATGGTACAGAGTGAAGTGGGGGGGCGGTGAGCTGGTGGAGGGGGACACCGCACCCAACCTAAGGGTATTAGTCATAAGGGAGGTTGGACTAACTTGGAATGTTTTCTCTGGAATGGCCGGAGGTTCAAGGTTCAATGTTTCTAGGTCATTATTGTCACATGTACCAATTAAGGTACAGTGAAATTCGAATTACCATACAGCCACACACAAAAAAGCAACAAGACACACATACTACATAAAAGTTAACATAAACATCCACCACAGCGGATCCCCCACGTTACTCATTGTGATGGAAGGCAATAAAGTTTTATTCTTCTTCCTCTTTATTCTCCCGCGGGCAGGGCAGTCGAACCATCGCAGTCGGGCGATCGAAGCTCCCGCAGCCGGCAGTCGAAGCCTTTGTTGTTGGGGCGATCGAAGCTCCCGTGTCTTGGAGTTCCCCAAAGTCGGTCTCTGACCAGAGACCGTGAGCTCCGTGACTTTAAAGTCCCGCAGACTCCCGCGGTGGAGCTCAGAGGTCGATCCCTGGCAAAGGGGATCGCGAGCTCCACGATGTTAAAGTCTGCAGGCTCTCAAAATCGGTGGAGCTCTCAAAATCAGTCTCCAGCAAAGGACAACAACTCCTCGATGTTAGGCCGCAGTGCGGACGTAGATACGATACGGAAAAAAATCTAATCTCCGTCGAGGTAAGAGATTAGAAAAGGTTTCCTCAATTCCCCCACCCCCCACATAAAACAAGCTAAAGAAACACTAAAAACATACATTTAACACACAAACAAACAACAAAAGAAGGAAGGGACAGACAGACTGTTGGTGAGGCAGCCATTGCTGGCGCCACTCGATGGAGTGAGGAGAGAACTGATAGAAGCGTATAAAAGTATGAGAAACATAGACACACGGGTAGAAATGTCAAGGTTTAGAGGGCATAGATTTAAGGTGTGAGGGATAAAGTATTATGGCGATGTGCAGGGACAAGTTCTTATGCAGTGAGTGAGGGTGTTTGGAACACACTGCTAGGGGTAGTGGTGGAGGCAGGTAGGTCAGTTGCAATTAAGAGGCTTTTCAATAGGTTTGCAGATAAGCAAGGAGAGGAGGGATATGAATCATGTACTGTACAGGCAGAGGAAATTAGTTTACTTGACATCATGTTCGGCACAGACATTGTGGGCTGAAGTTAGGCTCAAAAAGCTGGAGTAACTCAGCGGGCCAGGTAGCATCTTTGGCGAAAAGGAATTGAGGAAGGACATCCTTGTGATTGAGGCAGTGCATCGTAGGTTCACGAGATTGATCCCTGGGCTGGCGGGACTGTCATATGAAGGAAAGATTGAAAAGACTAGGCTTGTATTCACTGGAGTTAGAAGGATGAGGGGGGTTCTTATAGAAACATATAAAATTATAAAAGGACTGGACAAGCTAGATGCAGGAAAAATGTTTCCAATGTTGGGCGAGTCCAGAACCAGGGGCCACATTCGTAGAATAAAGGGGAGACCATTTAAGACTGAGGAGAGAAGAAACTTTTTCACCCAGAGAGTTGTGAATTTGTGGAATTCCCTGCCACCGAGGGCAGTGGAGGCCAAATCACTGGATGGATTTAAGAGAGAGTTAGATAGAGCTCTAGGGGGTTAGTGGAATCAAGGGATCTGGGGAGAAGGCAGGCAAGGGTTATTGATTGGGACGATCAGCCATGATCGCAATGAATGGCCTCCTCCCTGCACCTATTTTCTATGATTCTATGTTTCTATGAATAGGTAACGTTTCGAGTCGACACCCTTCTTCAGACTGAACCTGAAGGGCTGAAGGGCCTGTTCCTGTGCTGTTACCATTCTATGTTCTGACCGGTCAGAACGGTCTCTTGCACAAATAACCTGTCAGTTATACAAGCAAATGAGTTTGTACACACTGTGTATGTGGGACCCCTGACAGGAATGCTCCTGAGGCTTGGATTAAGGAGCACAGGCTGTTCGTTGAGTGTCCCGGCCACAGACTCACATTGCATCTTTAATGCTCTAAATCTGCGGCTTCAATAAGCTGCTGATTCTGTGTTGATTTCCAGTGGAGGATCTGCCAAGCGTCGGTTACACTGGCCCAACGATGCTTGAGGCAATCTAAATCTTGACTCTTTAACAATTTGGCCCGCAGGCCAGGATGATGAACATTATGGGATGATCTGTGGGGTCCAGTTCTGTCGCAGAGACTCCCGTTTCCAAAAAACATTAAAACCTTGTGGAACCTATCATATCCCCACAGCTGAGTTTCTGCCTCTCATTTATACGACTCATAACCCTTGCTAAAATAAATCATTTTTGTGTTTTGATATTCATTTTACAGCACTGAGCACTTACACCAAGATTTATTGCCCAGTCTCAGTTACCCTGAGGTGGGGGAGGTGTTTTGGAGAGCTTCATACCTCAATGATTAGATGCAGCAGTGGGCAACTTAGAGACATGGAGGCATATTGCTGTGCAGCACGGAAACAGCCCTTTCAGCCCAGTTTGTCCACGCTGGCTAAGTTAACATTTTGGGGACAGCATTTGCCTGCATTTGGCCCAGAGCCATCTAAACCCTTTCTACCCATACATCTGTCCAAATGTTTTTAAAAATCTATAATTGTATCCAGTTTTACAGCTTCTTCTGTCAGCTCATTACAGATACGGACAAACTTCCGAGAGGAAAACGTTACTGCTGAGATCATTCTTTAATCTCTCCCCTATGCCCTCTAGATTTAGGTCAAAGGTTTCAAAGGTCTTTTATTGTCACGGTGTACCAATTAAGGTGCAGTGATATTCGTATTACCATGCAGCCATACTAAAACAAAAAGCAACAAGACACACAACTACATAAAAGTTAACATAAACATCCACCACAGTGGATTACCCACATTCCACACTGATGAAGGCAATAAAATCTAATCTTCCTCTCTCATTTTTCTCCTGCGGTCGGGGCAGTTGAATCATCCGTCGGGGCGATCGGAGTTCCCGCAGCCGGCGGTCGAAGCTCCCGCCTCGGGGCGGTCGAAGCTCCTGCGGCATGGAGCTCCCGAAGTCGGTCTCTAACCTGGGACCACGAGCTCCACGATGTTAAAGTCCGCAGGCTCCCGTTGTTGGAGCTCAGAGGTCGATCCCCGACAGGGATCGCCCGCTCCACAATGGTGAGTCCGGCAGGCTTCCGCGGTGGAGCTCCCGAAGTCGGTCTCCAGCAAAGGCCGCCAACTCCTCGATGTTAGGCCGCAGTGCGGACGGAGATGCAATACGGAAAAACAACGGTAAGAAAAAAAGTTTCCCCCAACCCCCCCCCCCCCCACATAAAACCAGCTAAAGAACACTAAAACATACATTTAACACAAACTAAAAATCACCAGAGAAGGAAGGGGCAGACAGACTGTTGGCGAGGCTGCCATTGCTGGCCATTGCTCCCTCTACCCTGCAGAAAAGACTCGGAGTATTCACTTTATTCATGCCCCTCATGATCTTGTAGACCTCAGCAAGGTCACCCTCAGCCTCCTAGGCACCAGGGAATAAAGTTCCAGCCTATCCAACCTCTCCCTATAACTCAATCACGCAGGCCCAGGTGACTTCCTGGGTCCACGGCATTATGTGGCAGCATCTCTTCTGTGTCAGTGTGGCACACTTGAAAGAGTGTTTTAAAGTAAAGAGGAAGTGGCAGAGGGATGGAGAGATTTAACAGGAGAATTGTTAAGCTTGATCCTCAGGCAGGAAATGTCTGTGCCTTTGGCCACCGTGTCCACACCGACCATTGATCATCCGTAAACACTCGTTCTAAGTTATTGCACTCGTTCTAAGTTAGCCCACTATCACATCCATTCCCTATGCACCAGGGGCAATTTACAGAGGCCAATTAACCTACAAACATGCACATCTTTGCGATGTGAGAGGAAACCCACGTGGCAGCATGGAGATCGTGCAAACCCCACACCGACAGCACCCGTGGTCAGGATCGAACACGGGTCACTGGCGTTGTGAAACAGCTGCTCTACCACCACTGCCGCTGTGCTGCCCAATCTGATGGAAATGCACATATTTGTGACTGAGTAAATAAACCTTTCATCAAAGCAAAGGCAGCTGAGGGCACGGCTAACAGTGGTGGAGAGATTAAAGTCAGGAGGCCAGACAATATATTGGAGGGTGGTAGGAAGCATTTGAGAGTCTAGACATGTGGTGGGATGGAGTTGTTGACACAGACTGGGAGAGGATGGAAGTTTCCTTTCCCAAACTGTTATTCAATGAAGTCGAGGATGTTCATCTTTAAACTTTTTTGAGATTCATGGCTGAAACGAATCACTTTGATTTTTGAAATTCCAGGTTTAAATCTGGGCATTGCCAAGATTTGTTACCCTGAGGTGGGGGAGGAGTATTGGAGAGCTTCATACTCAAACTATTAGATGCAGTTGATGTGCTTGCTGGGCCAGTTCAGCAACGGGGTGGCACAGTGGTGCAGCTGGTGGAGCTGCTGCCTCATGGCGTTAGAGATCTAGGTTCGATCCTGACCTTGGGTGCTGTCTGTGTGGAGTTTGCATGTTCTCCCTGTGACCACATGGGATTCCTCTGGGTGTTCCAATTCCCTCAACATCCCAAAGACATGTGGGTTTGTAGGTTAATTGGCCTCTGTAAACTTGCACCTGTGTCGGGAGTGGATGAGAAAGTGGGATAACATAGAATTAGTGTGAATGTTTGATTAATGGTGGACGTGGTGGGCTGAAGGGCCTGTTTCCATCTCTATTTTTAAATTCAATTTAATTTAAGTCCAATTCAAACAAATAGTACCTTTTGGTGGGATGATGTTCCAAAGTGGCTGTTAATGTGGTTCTGCGCCATAGTAACTGTGTACATCATCATATCATATATCATATACTTATTAAAAGCCTGATCTTGTACGTATGTATATGTGTGTGTATATGTGTGTGTATATGTGGTTGTCTTTACATCTTCGCATAAACACTTTTTTACATATTCTGATTGATTACATTTTTACATATTCTGATTGACATTTTTCCCCTCGAGGCCGAGAGCACCTTCACTGAACAATTTATGCTTTATTTCTTGACTTATTTCTGATTAAAAGTAAATAAGTTAAAAAATATCAAAAGACTTTGAATTAAAAATGACCAGCTTTCACTGATGACATCACAATGGCTCGGCTAGCAGTGACCAGCTTCACTGAAGCTTTCATCCTATATTTCACATTATTCGCGATTAAAGCATTAAAAATGCCAACTTTCACAAGATTTTTACTGTTAAAATAATTCCTGCCAACCAACACACTTTGATCCAATGTTGCGACACAGGAACACTCTGAACTTTTCACCTCACAGGAGGGGGAGGGCGAATTGCTATTGCAACACGCAGGGCAATTGGAATTGGGGGCTACGGGTAGGGAATGGGTGCATTGGGGGAGCAGACGCAACGCGCCTCTCGTCTCGTGTGTGTGTGTGTGGGTGGGTGTGTGGGTGTGTGTGTGTGTGTGTGCGTGCCTGCGTGCATGTGTGCGTGCGCGTGTGTGTGTGTGTGTGTGTGTTCCACCCCCCCCCCCCCCCGAATAATGGCAAAAACGTTTTTTTGGACCATCTTACCATTGTCCTGTGTTGTGGTGTATCCAGTTTTGTTCAGATTGATGACATATTTTAAAAGTCATTCACATTTTCAACCTTTCAATATCCAGTTTGACAAAAATCAGTTCAAGTTGCAGTGGAAGTTTGCAGTTATGACTTCACAATGGGACCTCACTTACATAAACTGCCGACTTAACTTTTCACTGTACAATGTTGCACATCACATGACACTGAGTCCTGGCAGCAAGTGCAATTGGATTTTTAAAGTGAAAAGTCTCTTTTATAACGTTTAAAAAGAGGGAGGGTGAAGAGGAGGGGGAGGGAGTGCTGGGGAATAACGGGAAATGAGCCACCCCTGCTCAGTTGGGGGCAATGGTTGAGTGGTGGAATATTACGTTGGGGGAACGGGTTGCGATGGGGAACGGGTGAATGGTGGAATATTTACCTTGGGGAACAGTTTGCATTGGGGGACCAGGCCTCCCGTGGGGGCTATGGGTGAGTGGTGGAATATTGCGTTGGGGGAACGGGTTGCGTTGGGGGACCAGGCCTCCCATGTGACAGGGTCCCAATGGGTCACAATTGGACTAGTTACTGTTAAATCTAATGTCTGTTCCTTCAGGGCAGCAACTGATCACAATGTGGACAATACAACTGCCATCCTGAGAGAGTGGCTGACCAGCGTCCAGAGGTTTTACCACTACGTAGAGTGGAGGCCGATGAGGAGCCAAGGTATGTCCGCCCTGCGTCCTGCTGGGAGCTGGGTGTTAGTGGCAGTGGTGCACTGTGTTAGGGTGGGAGCTGCTGAGATCCACACTGTTGCATCCTTTGATTCCCAGAACATTGGTCAGGATTCCATCCTGAGCTGATCCTTAGTGGGGATAGGAGAGGGGTTGATCAAAGACAATTGTGGCGGCACAGTGGTTGGGGAAGTCCAGGACAAGGGGTCACAGTTTAAGGATTAAGGGGAAATCCTTTAGGACCGAGATGAGAAAAACATTTTTCACACAGAGAGTGGTGAATCTCTGGAACTCTCTGCCACAGAAGGTAGTTGAGGCCAGTTCATTGGCTATATTTAAGAGGGAGTTAGATGTGGCCCTTGTGGCTAAGGGGATCAGGGGGTATGGAGAGAGGCAGGTACAGGATACTGAGTTGGATGATCAGCCATGATCATATTGAATGGCGGTGCAGGCTCGAAGGGCCGAATGGCCTACTCCTGCACCTATGTTCTATGTTTCTATGTTTCTATGTTTCACGGCACCAGAGACCTGGGTTCGATCCTGACTTTGGGTGCTGTCTGTGACTGCCTGGGATTCCTCCGGGTACTTCGCTTTCCTCCCACATCCCATAGACATGTGTGTAGGTTTGTAGGGTAATTGTGTGGAACTCAGCAGGCGGGACAGAAGACCGCTTTGAACTGACTTCCAACTGGACTGCATGGAGCAGCTATAAGATAGACACAAAGTACTGGAGTAACTCAGTGGGTTAGGTAGCACAGTGGCGCAGCGGTAGAGTTGCTGCCTTACAGTGAATGTGGCGCCGGAGACCCGGGGTCGATCCTGACTACGGGTGCTGTCTGTACAGAGTTTGTACCTTCTCCCCGTGACCTGCGTGGGTTTTCTCCGAGATCTTCGGTTTCCTCCCACACTCCAAAGACGTACAGGTATGTGGATTAATTGGCTCGGTAAATGTAAAAATTGTCCCTAGTTGGTATAGGATAGTGTTAATGTGCGGGGATCGCTGGTCGGCGCGGACCCGGTGGACCAAAAGGGCCTGTTTACGCGCTGTATCTTTAAACTAAATTAAACTAAACTAAACTAATCTCAGGAGAAAAAGGATAGGTGACATTTCGGGACGGGACCCTTCTTCAGACTTTGTTTCTAAATGGAGCAACTGGTGGACTGGAGTCATAGAGTCACCCAGCACAGAAACCGGCTCTTTGGCCCAATTAGTCTGTGCTGCCCAAGATATCTCTGAAAGCTAGTTCCATTGGCTGAGTTTGGTCCATTTCCCTTTAAACCTTTCTCTGCTGAATAACCATTGATATTTGATCTGGGTGTCTGAGCACCCATATCTTTAAATGCATTATTAATGTATTTGTATGATTTGGGTAGAGGTCTGACAGGCGAGCAATTTAGTTTTAACATCTTCCAGCATTGATGGGAGAGATGTTGGGTACAATTTCCATCCTGTCTCCCACCCTCCCAAAGCCTAATTTCCTCCGGGCACAGCCCAGGTCAGTAAAGCACCATTATGCAGCTGGGTGGCTTGGTAATAACGTTGAGGGTGGGAAATGATTCACACCCACGCCAGTCCACTTTATAGTAAGCTGTGCACTATCCCTGACGTCTCCGTACTGAGGGAGTGACTGGTTGGTCAACCTAAGGAGTACTAGTTACACTGGTCAACCGGAGGAGTACCTTCAGCAACAGACTAGTTCCACCAAGATGCAGTACAGAATGCCACAGGAGATCCTTTTTCCCTGTAGCTATGAAACTGTACAACTCCTCCCCTTCTGTCGTGGGGTAGACTGACTCCCCTCCCCCCTCCCCCCCTCCCCTCCCAATCTTTCCACATCCCCAATCCTTTCCACTCGTCACTTTAATTTCATGTTTCATGTATCTTGTGTTTTATGACAGCTGGCAGACCAATTTCCCTCCTGGGATAAATAAAGTTCTATCGTATCTCATGGTGTAGAGTTTGCGTGTGACCATATGAGGTTCCTCCGGGTGTTCTGGTTTCCTCCTGCATCTCAAAGACATGCAGGTTTGTAGGTTAATTGGCCAGTGTAAATTCCTCTGGAGTGCATGTGAAAGTGGGATAACAGAACTAGCATGAACTGGTGATCAGTGGTCGGTGTGGACTCGGTGGGCCGAAGGGCCGGTTTTTAATGCTGTGTCTTTCAATCAATCAAAAGTGTTTGCGTGTGACCACGAGAGGGGCAGATCGAAGTCTTGCACATCTGCAAATGATATTTACTGCAGCTGGCAGCTATTGTGTGCTCCTCTGGAGCAGGACGTTAAACAAATTTGTGATGGAAACCATATGTTTTTGGAACAAGATTCTGTTGGAAGGGGTAGCTCGGGGCTATCTTTTCTGTTTCTTGCCCGAAATAACTCTTTCCTGTCTGCTTGCCCCCCATCAGCCACGAGTTTAATCCCTCCTGTGATCAGGAGCCAGAATTACCCTGCCCTGATGGCTAGAGTATTGTCTCCATCTACACTTCAGGCGCCTTGGGAAAGCAGCCAGCTTAATCAAGGACCATTCGCATCCCGACCGTTCCCTCTTCTCCCCTCACCCATCAGGCACATGACACAAAAGATGAAAGCACATCCCCATCAGATGCAGGAACAGCTTCTTCCCTGCTATTATTGGACCACTGAATGGTCGTCCCATCAGCTAAGGTGTAGTCCTGATCACCCAACCTGGCCTCTTTTGCTGTAAATAATACTGTAACACTATATTCTGCACTCTGGTATTTCTCTTTTTGCACTCTCTGTTGCCCTTGTATATGGCTTGATTGCACTCATATATAGTATGATTTGATTTGGCTGAATACCACACAAACAAAAGCTTTTCACTGCATCTCGATACACACTGAATAATAAATCAATACCAATCACAATGAGGCATGTTATGGTTAATTTGACTGCTTCATGCGAGGCACACTATTGCATTAGGTCACATTACAAAACCGCAGAGGCTGGAAATCTGAACTAAAAAACCAGTAACTGCTGGAAACGCCCATCAGGTCAGGCAGCATCTGTGGAAAGTGGAGCTCTGACCGGAAACGTTAACTTAACCGTTATTCTGTTTGTGTGTGTAATTGAGTGTAAACTGGATGGGTTTGACAGGGCACTGGCAATCCAACCCACCAGAACAAGAAGGCACCCCGGCATTTCTAACTGTGATTGCTTCCCCAGTCATAAAGTCATCTTGTTGGGGCAATGTTGGCCTCGGACCTCTCGAACATTCTGGACTTTAAGCCATTGGTGGGTATTCTCTGAGCTCTGGCATTCCCATCCACCTCCTCTCCACTTCCTTCCCCCTCGCTCCTCACACCCTAACTCTTTGCCCCGTCTATTTTTCAATCTCAAAACAAGAGTCAAGACAAGTCAAGAGAGTTTTATTGTCATATGTCCCAGATAGAACAATGACATTCTTACTTGTTGCAGCACAACAGAATATGATATGACAAACGAGAGAGGGAAAAGAAAAGCTCAGTGTGTATAGATACACATACTCACAACATGCCCATATATATATATATATATACACATACACACATACTCAAAAAAACAAACAAAACTCAACAATAATAATAATAGTCTATTGTAGTTCAGAGCCTATATGAGGTTGTAGTGTTTAATTGCCTGATGGCTGTAGGGAAGAAGCTGTTCCTGAACCAGGACGTTACCGTTTTCAGGCTCCTGTACCTTCTTCCCGATGGCAGCGGTGAAATGAGTGTGAGGCCAGGATGGTGTGGGTCTATGATGATGTAGGCTGCCTTTTTGAGGCAGCAACTCCAATAAATCCCTTTGATGGTGGGAAATCAGGGCACGTGATGGACTGGGCAGTGTTCACAACTTTTTGCAGTCTTTTCCGCTCCCAGACGTTCAAGTTGCCGATCCAGACAATGAAGCAACCAGTCAATTTGCTCTCTGCTGCGTATCTGTAGAAGTTCAAGAGAATCCTCTTTGACATACCGAATCTCCGTAATCTTCTCAGGAAGTAGAGGCACTGATGTGCTTTCCTTATAATTGCATCAGTGTGCTGGGTCCAGGAAAGATCTTCGTAAATATGCACGCCCAGGTATTTGAAGTTTTTGACCCTCTCCAGTGAAAAGATATAACAATGTGTGCATTCCTGGAAAGTCCCTATCAGTTTTACCTTGGCTGTGTATAATGCAAAGGATATATCAGATTTCCCTGTTTAATTTCACCATCAGTCTCCAGCTTTCCCCGTGATTAATGCCAGTAACTCTGCACTACCTCACACCTCCTCCCAAACTACCTCTGCAGAACTTCAGATTAGTTCTCCAGCTGCCCCTGCCGCCTGCTGTAACCTCACACTTACTCCAGCTCCCCCCTGTACTATCCCAAGAGAGCGTGGAATTAAACCTCACTGATTTGATCATCCCCTTGAATTAAATCAGTTCCCTTTCCTATGCATCGTTCAACTCTCTCACCAGCCTTCCTACGTAATCACAGATGTGTTTAACCCATCTGGCTTTCAACCAATTGCCTCTTCCAGGAACATTTACATTCCCAGTTGAAAAGGGGAACACTCCTGGGAATAGTCCTCTTCTCGCTGCTAAATTCTGTTTGTTTTTTTCTCGATCAAATTGCACAGTTGACTGGACTGTCTTTAACACCAGCATCAACTTGCAATGTTTGCTCTTCAACACGGTGATCATGTTGATGATTTATAGTTGTCATATTCACTCTCTGAGGTGCGAATGGAATTTAGATTGCATCATTTATTGCATTACTGTATATTGGACTGGAGTGCTTGCAAAAGCAGACATTTCACTGTATCTCTGAACGTTGACAACAAATTAACTAACTAACCAACTAAACTCTGGTGACGTGCCTGTTGCAATGGGAGCTCATCGTTTTCTCTGTGTTCCCATAAGTTAGAGTTTGGTCAGTTTTAGAAAGCTGCCAATCTGTGGACTTGGGGGAGAATACAGAACGGTACAGCACAGGAAAAGGCTCTTCTGCCCGCAATGTTCATGCCGAACATGCTTCTTTTAAGCTATCTCCTTCGTTTGTACATGATCCCCATCCCTCCATTTGCTGCATATCCATGAGCCTATCCAAAAGTCTCTTAAACGCCACTGCCATATCTGCCTCCACCACCACCTTTAAGCTTTGCCCCTCTCAACTTAAAGCTATGGCCTCTAGTATTTGACATTTCTTCCCTGGGGATAAAGGTTCATTGTCAACCCTATCTACATCTGTCCTAATTTTATATATTTTAATCAGGTCTCCCCTCAGCCTCCGATGTTGCAGAGAAAACGATCCCAGTTTGCAGGTAGGGTGAATGCACAGAGTCTTTTGCCCAGGATAGGAGAATTAAGAACTAGAGGGAAAAAGGTTTAAGGTGAGAGGGGAAAGATTTAACAGGAACCTGAGGGGGCAGCTTCTTCATACAGAGGGTGGTGGGTGCATGCAACAAGTTGCCAGAGGAAGTAGTTGAGTGGGGCCAGTGTAGAGCGTGGCCATGGGATTGGGACCTCTCATTCACCCTGGTTCCTGCGATGCAAGGCGATTACTGACGATGATCTGAATCTCCTTCTCTCTTGCTCTTGGCTGTTCTATCTCCAAACGCTCGCATTCCTGGCTCAGAGTCTGATTCTTAGCCCATCTGCTGGGCTTGTAAAGGGAGACAGGATGTGTAGATCTCTGGCAGCTCACGAGTGCACCGTTACTGGGATGCACCTGCGCCGTTGATATTCCCACAGCTACAAATTTTTATTCACACGTCTGCTGGCCATGGCACCTGAAGATGTGGAATTGGGGATTCATATCAATGGAGGGTGTCCTATGGTGAGTGTTTCATTGACCTTCTGATCAAATAGTTATCATTAGGGACTGCAAAAATGTTTCCGATGTTAATGTTTACTTTTGCTGTAGATAATCCAAACACTGTAGTTTACATTACAGACATTCTCCAGGACAAAAGCTTTCAGCTGCTAGAAACTTTCCCTTGTTGTATGTATCTCTGCCATTTGGCTTATTTGATCCCTCTCAGTGTTGCTGCAATTCCTATTCCGTCTTTCCCTCTGCTGATTCACTCTTTATCCCTATTTGCTGTCTTTTTCTCTACCTCTCTCCCTTCCCCTCCATCAATTCTCATTTATTTTCTTTTTATGTCTCCTTTCCGCCTCCATCTCCTCTCCCCCCATCTTGTCTCATTTCCTGTTCCCCACTGCGCTTTTTAATAACTAACAATCATGCAGCTTTGAATTACAAAAAACTCTGATAAGCTGCATGCCAATGTTGGCAAATCCGGATGGTTCACTGGGTGACGTTTCCTATTCTCCTGTTTCTGTGCTCCCACTCACACACCTGGTTCCTGCACTCCCCTTCCCACAATGGCACCCCAGTTCCACGCTCCTTTTCACACACAGGCGACACCCGTTCCTGCACCATCTTTCACACACTCGGGGCCCCAGTTCCTGCACTCACTTTCACACGCAGGGGCCGTCACACACCAAGGCCCTGGTTCCTGCTCCCACTTTCACACACTCGGGGGCCCCAGTTCCTGTGCTCCCTTTAACATGGATTTAAAGGGGTCGTGGGAGCTCCTACAACCCACCACAGCCCCATTTCCTGCTCCATCTTCAAACTCACCAGGGCCCCATCTTCCATTGTCCTTTTAACCTCAGCGAGTTTGCTGGACATTTTATTGGAGTTCCGTGTGACATGAATTAAATAGTGAATTATAAGTATGTTGGAGTATTAACTGGTGTACCATCCAGTGCTGTTGGCCAGTCCGGTGCCATCAAAGCCATGCTGTATTTCAAGAGGCCGTGGATACTCAGTTCTGGACTTTGTGCAGAGTTGAATCCAATAGATTTTTGTACTTAGTGGGATTGAAGGAAGACAGGAATCTGTATTTTATTGAATGGTGGATCAGGTTCCAATGTTTGAATGCCAAAATGGTGCAGATGCTGGAAATCTGAGATAAATATAGGATAGTACTCAGCAAGCCAAGCAGCATCCGTGGAGAGAGGAACAGATTTAACAGAAAAACCAAGTCAGGATGATGTCAGATTTGGCAGGGAATCTTCAGCTGATGTTGTTCCTCTGTATCTATTGCCATTGGCCTTCCTGGGGGGGTTTGTGATGCAATTGCCCACAGAGTCCTATTGAGGTGTTGCAGTGCATTTTGTAGATAGTACATTGCCGCAATGGTGCAACGGTGATGGAGGAAAATACTAGTGGATGGAAAGCCAACAAAGAGGGTGTCTCTGCCATAGAAGGACTTCCAGGAGACAGACCTTGCCTTATTAAACGTACCAACCAGCTCATTGCTTCCTGTCTTTAACACTGCATTTCCTCTGCTGTAGATCCTACCCGAACGAACTGGGCCCCAAGCACTGGACCCGAACCAGGTTTGAATACATCATGAAGCTGAAGCAAGCTGCACTCAAATCTGCCAGGAAACAGTGGGCTGATTACATCCTGGTGAGCATGGATTCTGCCACTTCCCTCTCTGGGGCACTTGGGGTTTCCCAACAAGTGGCATGGTGGCGCAGCTGTAGAGTTGCTGCCTTACAGCGCCAGGTACCTCGGGTCGATCCTGAATGCTGGCGCTCTCTGTATGAAGTTTGTACGTTCTCCCCGTGACCAAGTGGGTTTTCTCCGGGCGCCCCGGTTTCCTCCCACACTCCAAAGACGTGCAGGTTTGTAGGTTGGCATAAATGTGTACATGTAAAATTGCCCCTAGTATGTGTAGGGTAGTGTTAATGTGCGGGGATCACGGGTCGGTGCGGACCCAGTGGGACGAAGGGCCTCTGCTGTATCTCTAAACTAACCTGTAGGTGCTTCACTCAGATCATCCGACCTCAGAGATTGACCTGCAGTGGGCACACAAGACCTGTGGACATGAAGGCCAAGCTCTAAGTCATTCGCTGAAACATTCACTGAAAGGTAGAGCACTTAACACCCACAAAAGGTCCTCCATCATTGTACAAGGCCCCCCTCCGTCAATAATGGTCCCTGGTGAAACTCTGGAAAACATGCACCATTTGCCACATTCAGGAGCAACCTCTCTGACGAAATTCACATTCACCTTCCGTGTGCCAGCACAGCCTTTAAGGGCTGTCTCCGCGTACTCGAGGCCTCAGCTTATTTATGCCAAGCCAACTAACCTTTTTTACTTATGGACATTTTTCATCAGGCTAGAAAAACGCCCGCGAGTAAAAAAAATCGATACTTTTTTTTACTTGTAGTAGGTTTAGTCGTAGCAGGTCGTAGTAGGTCGGCATGTTAGTCGTAGGTAATCGAGGGTAGTCGAAGGTAGTCAAAGGTGGTCGTAGATAGTCTTCATCATAGTCGAAGGGAGGTCAAAGGGAGGTCGAAGGAGATCGAAGGAGGTCGTCTTCACTCTCCACTATTCGGTGTCCAATTTTCCTGAAGTTAGTCGTAGCTAGTCTTCAACATAGTCGAAGGAGGTCTTCAACATGACATTTTTTCAAACTCTCCTAAACTCTTCTAAACTTGCCAATTAGGTCGCCCAAGTGGGACAGCCCCTTTTGGCTACTCCCAATGTAGAACTGGCCAAGGCGATCTGTTGCTGACGGTGAATTTATGGACATAAGCTGGAACAAATCTTCCGTAGCTAAGACCATCAGATTGCGTACTGTACATGTGGGGCCGAGATGCTGTCCTCTCGCAAGTGTACATGAACAGGGCTACATGAAAGATGCCTGCCTCTTTAGGGACACATCTAAATGGTGTAAATCGGCATGTATCAAGGGTCCCAACCCGAAACTTCACCCATCTTTTTTCTCCAAAGGTGCTGTCTGACCCGCTGAGTTACTCCAGCAGTTTGTGTCTATCTTTGGTATGAACCTGCATCTGCAGTTCTTTCTTTCTACATCTTGTGGTCTATTGGTGGATGATGGAAGGCCTTCTGCTGATAAATCTCTCTCACTGTCTATATTTTGATCAGATTTTTGTAAATCTGATGGTGTTATAGCTGAATCCCACAGGCTCTTGCTCTGAATTGAGCAATGTCATGTTTATTTCGCCCCAGTATTAAGTTCAGAGTGACTAAAATTTGCAATAATCCCTCCCAACAAACCCCACCCCATGCACTGACCACACTCGTTCCCGGCACACTTCGTCACTAATGACTCTGTGGTATTGGTTAAAACATTGGAACATTTGCAGACATGAGCCTCAGTAACTTTTTCCATTCGGTAATTTTTCCCATTGTACAAGTTCTTTCTTTGGCCCAGCTCTCGTGTGCTTTGGAGCAGTAAACACAGGACGTTAGTCTATGCCATTCTGGCCATTCTGTGGATGACGTGAAAGCAGAGCTTTGCTCGACATCTAGTAGCCCTGTCCCACAGTACGAGTTCATTCTAAGAGCTCTCCCGAGTTTAAAAAAAATCAAACTCGTGGTAAGCACGGAGAATGAACGTAGCGGGTACGTCGGAGCTCGGGGACGTCTCTTAGCGCTAACGGCAGGTACTCGGGAAGACTCGCTAACGGCAGGTAAGCGCGGGAAGAATCGTGAAGATTTTTCAACATGATGAAAAATGTCCACGAGAGCCCCGAGTACCGATGAGTGGCCATTACCGTAAATCTCCGAGTTCGAATCAGGGTAAACTCGGGAGAACTCTTGGAATGAACTCGTACCGTGGGACAGGGGTTTAAGGCTGCCGCACCTAACCTTGGATGGGGGCAAAGAAGGAAAAAATGTTAATTGCTGGACATAGCCCGGGCAAAGATCTCACAATCTGCGTTGCAGTGAGAGACCGGAAGAGAGAGAATCATTTCTCATGGACAGAAGGACAAGGACGACCCTGAGGCATCAGAGGGGCACCTCCCCCAGGCATCAGTCTTTCCTCCAGGACTTGTGCATGGTCGCCCCTCGGACATCCCAGTCAACCTGTCCCGCCCTGGAGACCTGCCTCACGGGAGCTCAGTAAAGATCAGCAAAGTGTCCGGGACTTGACCAGGTTCAAGGATTTACTGACCTCGACTGGCAGAGGTGACGAGATAAA
Source organism: Malacoraja senta (assembly GCA_038087875.1). Taxonomy (NCBI): domain Eukaryota; kingdom Metazoa; phylum Chordata; class Chondrichthyes; order Rajiformes; family Rajidae; genus Malacoraja; species Malacoraja senta. Next base: position 16,694,964 of record CM075987.1, read on the forward strand.
TACACAAGGGGGAAGAAAATAAAAGATCAATGCTGATGGTCACATTTAGAGATGGGCTTCTGTGGACACTGGCCGAGGCAGTACTCTGCTTCTATCCCACCTTAGATGTTTAAGGTGAGAGGGGCATCGTTTAAAGGAGAACGGGGCAAGTTGTTTTTACGCAGTGGTGCCAGGAAAACACTGCCAGGGGTGGTGGCGTAGTACATATTGTAGGGGCATTTAAAAAGCTTTCCGATAGGGAATGGAGGAATATGGGTCATGTGCAGGCAGAGGAGATTAGTTTAACTTGGCACCATGTTCGGCACGGACATTGTGGGCCGAAGGGCCCATTTCTGTGCTGTACCATTCTGTGTTCTATGACAGGATGGGTTTGGAGGAGCTCTGGACCAGCTGTTACATGTGTTAAATAAATCAGTGGTGATTCACACAGGCACTGGAGAGATTGAAGAGAGTTGTTCAGCTCCCATGATTAATATAAAATGGAGCTGGTCTGGGTTTGCAATCTGTGTAGGAAGGAACTGCAGATGCTGGTTTAAATCGAAGATAGACACAAAATGCTGGAGTAACTCAGCAGGACAGGCAGCATCTGTGGAGAGAAAGAATGGGTGATGTTTTTGGGTCGAGACCCATCTGCAGGCTGAAGAAGGGTGTCGACCAGAAATGTCACCCATTCCTTCTCTCCAGAGAAGCTGCCTGTCCCGCTGAGTTACTCCAGCATTTTGTGTCTTATCTTGGGTTTGCAATCTGTCCAGTCTTGGTTCCTCACCCACCTGCATGTTTTGACCGTGTGATGTCCTGAGTGTTGTGGAGCTGTCTGGAACTTTCAGTCCTCGGATTCTTCTTTGCTTCCTTTGCCAACATGCAAAGAAAAAACGAGTAGCTCCCTCCTTGCCAAATGTCAACTGCTCTTAACGCAGCCATAGAAACACACATCTGCCCAAGTGCAGCCTCCAGCTAACAGCGCGGATCTACAGCTGCATGCCAGCTGGTAAATAAGCTCACCTCTGGCAGGGAGCGCTGGTAGGAGTGAAGGAGGTGAACCGATTGCCAAATAAACCCTGCTGCTGTTGGTGTGATGGCAACAGGCATTCACCTGGATCTTCTGGAGTCTGTTACTTGCGATCTGTTGGAAAAGTCACTGGAAAAAACATGAAATTAAAAATTCATATTGATGAGACGCCAGCAACAAATGTTTGCATTTCTCTGAGAAATAGCGTGTCCTGGAGAGTTTTAATTGCAGCCTTATTATTGACAGTATGTTGCACTTCATCTAGAAAGAGGTCCCTCAGGTAATACCCCACAGAGGGTGGGCAATGATCAGAGAGTTAGTAGGGTGGTTGATCTGGTTGGCAGCTGATGAAATGGACAGGACCAAAATAGCATCCAGTCTAAAACACTAAACCCAGTCCTCTGATGCACTAGCATTTTAGTGGGGAGATAATCACAGAGTTAAACAACATGGAACCAGGTCCTTTGGTCCACCTCGTCCATGCCGATCAAGATGCCCGTTTGCCCGCATTTAGCCCATATCCCTCGAAACCTTTCCTATCTGTGTACATGCCCAAGTGGCATTTAAATGTTGTTGTTGTACCTGCCGCTACAACTTCCTCTGACAGTTCGTTGCATATCCCCACCATCCTCTGAGTGAATCGGAATGAATGATTTATTCATTCATGAATGAATATATTTAAATTGAATTTAAATGTCCCTACGTTTCCTGCCCTGTGCAGCACGCTGGCAAGCTGGCAATCCCATCAGATGTTGGTCGGGACAGAGCTTTGTGTTCACAGGTTCTACGAGTAGAATTAGGCCATTCGGCCCATCGAGTCTACACTGCCATTCAGTCATGGCTGATCTCTGCCTCCTAATCCTGTTTTCCTGCCTTTTCCCCATAACCCTTGTCACCCGTTCTAATCGAGAATTTGTCTATCTCTGCCTTAAAAATATCCACTGACTTGGCCTCCTACAGCCCTCTGTGGCAATGAGTTCCACAGATTAACAACGCTCTGACTAAAGATGTTCCCCCTCACCTCCTTTCTAAAAGAGCACCGCCTAGACTCTCCCACCAGTGGAAACATCCTTTGCGCATGCACTCAGATCTATCTCTATCTATGCCTTTGATTATTCTGTAAGTTTCAATGAGGTCCCAACCTCCCTCCTTTCCCCTCCCAACAGAACAGGCACAAAAATCTCCCAACCCTATCTCACCCAATGCAACAGTGAGTAGAATCTACCAACCACCTCCCTCCCAATTCACCAGGACTAAAATCTAGCCGTTTTCTTCCCTGTGCTCCTGCAAGTTTGAGCTCTTTTGGTTTTTGTTCCAAATCTCCAGTCCCTGCCGTGTTTGCTTTGACTTAATGACCATTAGTTTCCTCGTTACTTTCAGTTCGTGGACACAGATAATATTCTGACTGACAACCAAACGCTCAACCTGCTGATGGCAGAGAACAAGACCGTGATCGCCCCACTACTGATGTCGCAGGCAGCTTACTCCAACTTCTGGTGTGGGATCACTCCTCAGGTAATGAACTGCTTCTGCAGATCCTGCTTGTTGAAATGATCGGGCGTCACAGTGGCGCAGCAGTAGAGTTGATTAGTACGGGTGTCAGAGGTTAGGGGAGAAGGCAGGAGAATGGGGTTAGCAGGAAGAGATAGATCAGCCATGATTGAGTAGACTTGTTGGGCCAAATGGCTTAATTCTACTCCTATTTCTTATGATCTTTTGACTTGCTGCCTCACAGCATAAGAGTCTTGGGTACGATGCTGACTACAGATGCAGTCTGTACTCAGCATCCTCAGACTAGGAAAAGGGGAGATGCAGCGAGACCTGGGTGTCATGGTACACCAGTCATTAAAAGTAGGCATGCAGGTGCAGCAGGCAGTGAAGAAAGCGAATGGTATGTTAGCTTTCATAGCAAAAGGATTTGAGTATAGGAGCAGGGAGGTTCTACTGCAGTTGTACAGGGTCTTGGTGAGACCACACCTGGAGTATTGCGTACAGTTTTGGTCTCCAAATCTGAGGAAGGACATTATTGTCATAGAGGGAGTGCAGAGAAGGTTCACCAGACTGATTCCTGGGATGTCAGGACTGTCTTATGAAGAAAGACTGGATAGACTTGGTTTATACTCTCTAGAATTTAGGAGATTGAGAGGTGATCTTATAGAAACTTACAAAATTCTTAAGGGGTTGGACAGGCTAGATGCAGGAAGATTGCTCCCGATGTTGGGGAAGTCCAGGACAAGGGGTCACAGCTTAAGGATAAGGGGGAAATCCTTTAAAACCGAGATGAGAAGAACTTATTTCACACAGAGAGTGGTGAATCTCTGGAACTCTCTGCCACAGAGGGTAGTCGAGGCCAGTTCATTGGCTATATTTAAGAGGGAGTTAGATGTGGCTAAAGGGATCAGAGGGTATGGAGAGAAGGCAGGTACGGGATACTGAGTTGGATGATCAGCCATGATCATATTGAATGGCGGTGCAGGCTCGAAGGGCCGAATGGCCTACTCCTGCACCTAATTTCTATGTTTCTATGTACAGAGTTTGTACATTCTCCCTGTGACCGCATGGGTTTTTGTTTTAGTTTAGTTTAGAGATACTGTACAGCAAGGAAACAGGCCCTTCGGCCCACCAGCGATCCCAGCACATTAACACTACACACACACACTCGGGACAATTTTGTTTACATTTATACCAAGCCAATAAACCTACAAACCTGTACGTCTTTGGAGTGTGGGAGGAACCGAAGATCTCGGAGAAAACCCACACAGGTCACGGGGAGAACGAACAAACTCCGTACAGACAAGCACCCGTAGTCAGGATCGAATCCGGGTCTCTGGCGCTGTAAGGCAGTAGCTCTATCGCTGCTCCACCGTGCCGCTGGCTTTCTCCGGACGCTCTGGTTTCCTTCCACATTCCAAAGACGCGCAGTTTTGTAGGTTAATTGACTTCTGTAAACTGTCCCCAGTGAGTAGGATTCAAAACTGGGATAACATAGAACTAGTGTTATTCACAAATCTGTCATTGGGCGGCACAGACTCGGTTGGCCAATGGGCCTGTTCCCACGCTGGATCTCTAAACTAAGGTTAATTGGCCATTGTAAAATTGCCCCTTGTGTGTAGAGGAATGGGAAAATCTGAGGGGAATTGATAAAAATATGGAGAGAATAAAGTTGGATTAGATTAGAACATAAAGTGCTGGAGTAACTCAGCGGGCCAGGCAGCATCTCTGTATCAGCAATGTTTCAGGTCGAGACCCATCTTCAGACTGAAGGGGTCGAAGGCTCCAGACACAACACAATTAGAGAGAATTTACAGAGTTCAATTAACCTACAACCCCGTATGTGTTTGGGATATGGGAGGAAACCGGAGCACCCAGGGGACCCCCAACATAGTCACAGGGAGAACATGCAAACTCCACACAGACAGCACCTGAAGTCTGGAACGAACCCCAGTCTCTGACTCTGTGAGGAAGCGGCTCTACTGGTTGCACCACTGTGGCGTCCTCATCATGTATGAAGATGAAATGAGCAGGGAAAGCAGGATCAGGGTATCGGAGGTAATGGGGAGAAGGCAGGAGAATGGGGTTACGAGGGAAAGATAGATCAGCCATAGATCATGGCGGCATGGTGATGTAGCAGTAGAGTTGCTGCCTTACAGCGCTTTCATTGCCAGAGACGCAGGTTCGATCTCGACTACAGGTGCTGCCTGTACGGAGTTTCTACGTTATTCCCCGTGACTGCGTGGGTTTTCTCCCAGATCTTCAGTTTCCTCCCACACCCCAAAGACATTCAGGTTTATAGATTACCAATTGGCTTGGTATAAATATAAATGACCCTCAGTGTGTGTAGGAGAGTATTAATGTGCGGGGATCGCTGGTCGGTGTGGACTCGGTGGGCCAAAGGGCCTGTTTCCTCATTGTATCTCCAAACTAAACTAAACAAGGTATGATTGAATGGTGGAGTAGACTTGATGGGTCAAAGGGCCTCATTCTGCTCCTACTACTTATGAAGTATGAAAGTGAGTGGTGAATGTGAGAATGGCTGGCACTGGACTGTAATGTATCTTTGCTTTGTTTGATGCAGGGGTATTACCGTCGGACAGCAGAGTACTTCCCCACGCGGCACCACCAGAGATTAGGCTGCTTTGCCGTGCCCATGGTGCACTCCACCTTCCTGATCGACCTGCGCAAGGAGGCGGCACAGGGCCTGGCCTTCTATCCCCCGCACCCGGACTTCTCCTGGGCCTTCGACGACATCATCGTCTTTGCGTTTTCCTGTCGTGCCTCAGGTAGCTGGCGCGAGCGCGGGCAGGAGGCCACGGGCTGGAGAACCACCGGCAGAGTTACCTTCACTGATCTAGTACACGGAACTACTTTCTCTGCCAAGACCAAACGTCTCGGTCTTTCAAAGAGCTTGTAAACCGTGCTGTTATTATTGGTGGGTCAGGGTGGGCTGATATTCCATCCGCACCTCTCCCTGTTCTCATATTGCTATTTTCAGTCCTTTTGACTGAGGGTCCGTTCTGACCCTCAGTCATTGAGCATTTATAAGATGGGGACTTTTAAGTGGGTTTTTCAGATACTGGGGGAAGATGGAAAGTCCCCTAATTTGAGGAAAGACATTCTTGCTATTGAGGGAGTGCAGCGTAGGTTTACAAGGTTAATTCCCGGGATGGCGGGACTGTCATATGCTGAGAGAATGGAGCAGCTGGGCTTGTACACTCTGGAGTTTAGAAGGATGAGAGGGCATCTCATTGAAACATAGAAGATTGTTAAGGGCTTGGACACACTAGAGGCAGGAAACCTGTTCCCGATGTTGGGGGAGTCCAGAACCAGGGGCCACAGTTTAAGAATAAGGAGTAAGCCATTTAGAACGGAGACGAGGAAACACTTTTTCTCACAGAGAGTGGTGAGTCTGTGGAATTCTCTGCCTCAGAGGGCGGTGGAGGCAGGTTCTTTGGATGCTTTCGAGAGAGAGCTAGATAAGGCTCTTAAAAATAGCGGAGTCAGGGGATATGGGGAGAAGGCAGGAACGGGGTACTGATTGGGGATGATCAGCCATGATCACATTGAATGGCGGTGCTGGCTCGAAGGGCCGAATGGCCTACTCCTGCGTCTATTGTCTATTGTCTATTGGGTCAGGAAAGTATGGCTGAGCACCAATCTGACCCTTTAGCCAGAGGGTAGTTAATCTGTGGAACTCATTGCCACAGAGGGCTGTGGAGGTCGTCAGTGGATATTTTTTAAGGCAGAGAGAGACAAATTCTTGATTAGAAGGGGTGTCAAGGGTTATGGGGAAAGGCAGGCCAATGGGATTAGTAAGCAGAGATCAGACATGATTGAATGGCGGAGTAGACTTGATCGGCCGAATGGCCTAATTCTGCTTATAACCTGTGAACTTGTGAAGAACTCAGAGATACAGTAAGATTCTCAAGCCTACCCTGCCATATACTAAGACATTGGTTAATTGAATGGCTTAGGTTTGTAAAGTCTCTTGCTATTATCTTGTTCTCAATGTCAGCGGCATTGGATCAAGTGAATGGGTTGGTGCTGGGCCTTGGGTAACTTGAGGTGGATTGGCTGAAGGTTGGAGACTTTTGGTGCTTTTTGATAGAATAGACAATAGACAAGTTGAAGATGTTACCAGGACTCTAAGTTCTGAGCTATCGGGGATGTTGGGCAGGCTAGAACTTTATTCCTTGGAGCCAGAGGCTGAGGGGTGATCTTATCGAGGTGTCTAAAATCATGAGGGGGAATAGATAGTGTGAATCCGCACAGCCTTTTTTCCCCAGAGTGAAGGAATCAAGAACTCGAGGGTGAGAGGAGAAAGAATTAATAGGAACTTGAGGGGCAACTCTTTTCCACAGAGGGAGGTTGATATAAGGAATGAGCTGCCAGAGGAAATAGTCGAGGCAGGTACTATAAGAAAATGTAAAAAGTATTTGGACAGTTTACATGGATAGGCAAGGTTTAGATGAATATGGGCCAAATACAGGCAAGTGGGACTTGGCGAGGGCCAAAGAGCCTGTTCTGCACTGTATGACTCTAAGTGTGAAGTGTTCCAGGCAGTGATGGCTGGATGGTGAGGCTAAACAAGTTGCCATGTCTGATCAGCTTCCCTGCTGTTTTTGTTTGCAGAGGTCCAGATGTATGTGTGCAATAAAGAGCAATATGGTTTCATCAACATTCCTGGCAAGTCCCAGAGCACACTGGAAGATGACAACCAGAACTTCATCCATCTTATGTTGGACGCAATGAGTAAGAGCATCTTTGAGCGTAAATTTCTTTTTTGCCTCATCATTGATGTTTACATTTAGGTTTATTATTGCCAGGTAAAGTGAAGAGAGAAATACCAGAGTGCAGAAGATAGTTGCTAAACATGGTAGCATAACAGTACCAGAGAAAATGTTGCATGAATGTAAATGAGGTAGGACAGAAGATTAGGATTACTCCTTCGCTTATTGAAGGGCAGTTAACAGAGAGAATACGTTGTTCCTGAGTCTGGTGGTACATACTTTCAATCTTCTGTATTTTCTTCCATGTAACTGTAGAGACCATATTATTGTACGGGTGTGAGGCATGGACTCTCACTCGAGCACTGTCCAAGGCTCTCGATGGTACCTACACCCGAATGCTCAGAAAAGTTCAAAATGTCAGTTGGAGGGACCACATCACCAACGCCCTGCTCTATGGGGAGAATCTATCTCTGACCGAGAAGATCAGGTGGAGAAGGATGAGGCTCGCTGGTCACTGCCACCCCCCACCCAGAAATGCCAGCAAACAAGGTCATGCTGTAGGAACCCACCCATGGAAGACGTGACCCGGAACGGCCAATCAAGACCATGCTGAATACGTTGATGGAAGACATGTGTAGAGACCAAAGAGGAATTTGCCAACTACATGGAGGACAGTGATGTGTGGTGCGTCCGTCACCGTGCCCGTCGGAAACCAGCGTTGCTAATGTTTTCAACGATGATGATGATGTATTTGAAGAAGGAATGGCCGGGATGGGAAAGGTCCTTGATTAAGTTGACAGCTTTCCCAAGAGAGCGCGAAGTGTAGATTAGATCAATGGGTGGTTTGTGTGATGGACAGTACATCCACAACTGTCTGCAACTTCTTCTGGTCTTGAGCAGAGCTATTTCCAAACCAAGCTGCGATGCTTCATATGTTGCATCTGTAGAAGTTGGTTAGAGGCGTTGGAGACATGCTGAATTTCTTCAGTCTCCTGAGGAAGAAGATGCATAAAGGAAGGGCCTGTCCCACTTGGGCGACCTAATCCGTGAGTTCTGGCGAGTTTGCTCTCGACTCATACTCGCAGCATGGTCGACTCGAGGTCGTAGGAGGTCTTCGTAACTCTCCTTCATGTTCGAGAGTGGTCTCCGCGTACTCGAGGCCTCAGCTAGGTCACGGCGTTTTTTTCAATATGTTAAAAAATGCCCGCGAGTAAAAAAAAAGGTCGCCATGGAAAAAATCGATACTTTTTTTACTCGTAGGTTTAGTCGTAGTAGGTCGTAGTAGGTCGGCATGTTAGTCGTAGGTAATCGAGGGTAGTCGAAGGTAGTCGTAGATAGTCTACATCATAGTCAAAGGGAGGTCGAAGGAAGGTCGAAGGAGATCGAAGGAGGTCGTCTTCACTCTCCACTATTTGGTGTCCAATTTTCCTGAAGTTAGTCGTAGCTAGTCTTCAACATAGTCGAGGGAGGTCGAAGGAGGTCTTCAACATGTCATTTTTAAAAACTCTTCTAAACTCGCCAACTAGGTCGCCCAAGTGGGACAACCCCTTTAGGGTGTTTTTTCTTTTAGTTGTAGCTTCAATGTGGTTGTTCCAGGACAAGTTGGTGATATTGTGGAATAAGTGTGACAGGGAAACAAAAATCATCATGGACACAAATAGACTCTGAACTCCGCTCATGATTCCTTGAACATGGGGTGAACATGGGTAACTAGTTAAGTCATTTGCACAAGTACAATGAGTTTCAGGTACAACAAAAATCGTGCTTGCATCAGTATCACAGGCACATAGACTCGGACAACACACAAAAACACACAGATAAATGACCCATAAATTCTGCAAGACAATGAAGAGAAAATGTCTGTGCAAAAAACAAGACATTACAAAACACAATAAGAAAACAAGTCCACGGTAGTGCAAGAGGTAGTCCGTAGTTGCCAAGGTAGGAATAGGGTTGTGCAAGTTGGTTCAAGAAGTGCACGGTGGCGCAGCGGTAGAGTTGCTGCCTTACAGCGCTTGCAGTGGCGTAGACCCGGGTTCGATACCGACTACGGGTGCTGTCTGTATGAGTTTGTACGTTCTTCCCGTGACTGCGTGGGTTATCGCCGAGATCTTCGGTTCCCTCCCACACTCCAAAGACAAACAGGAATGTAGGTGATTGTATACAGGTAATTGGCCTGGTGTAAATTATCCCGAGTGTATGTAGGATCGTGTTAATCTGCTGGGATCGCTGGTCGGCGCGGACATGGTGGACCGAAGAGCCGTTTCTGTGCTGTATCTCTAAACTAAACTAAACGAAAGAACTAAACTGATGGTGCAGCTGTATGTGAACCTGGTGATGTGGACCTTCAAGCTTCTGTACCTCCTGCCCAATTGTAGCAGTGAGAGAGGGCATGGCGCAAATGGTAGCGGTTCCTGATGTTTGAAACCGTCTATTTGAGCCAGTGCCTCATGTAAATATTTGCCTTCAATGGCGGGGAGGGTTGTGGCAGGTCGAGGTCACCACCCTCTGCAGAGAAAAACACTTTTTAGGAGCAAGATGTTGCCTTGCTAAATAAACCAATGCATAAAGACCTTTGAAGCGGTGCCAGGTTTTTAATTAACCCTCGAGGACAAAATAGTTGTGGTTTGTGCATTAACTAACAGTTCATAAATGTCCACCGTGTAAGTGAAAGACATCGCTGCAAGACACGGGAAGGAAATGTTGGCCAAACTTTACTGCCTTTCATTAAGCGAGTGCAAAAATAGCAGGGAAGAGAGTTAAGACCCAACTGGGCAACCCTCCATATGACAAACAGGGCTAAATACAGCACCTGATGGAATTTGTCTTCAGTTCAACACTTGTCTGAACTCAATGGGGGTAGACACAAAGTGCTAAAGTTACTCAGCAAGTCAGGCAGCATCTCTGGAGGACCTGCATAGGTGACGTTTCGGGACGCGACCCTTCTTCAGATCCTCCGCGACACCTTCCCATGAGCTCCTCTCCCCCTCTCGAGCCTCCTCAGAGCATGGGTCTGACCCCATCCCTGACCACTTTGTTAGATTTTCACCATTTCCCCCCTCCCACGACCTTCCCCGCTCCAATGCAGTATGGTCAGTCCTCAGCAGAGGACTCCTAGAACAGAAAACAAACTTCCAAAAGCTCCTGTGGACATGTGGATCAGAAGCTGCACCTTTGTACCCTTGCGCCCACACCTCAACGAGTTCTGAGCCTGTTGTCCATCGTCCCCCTTGACGAGGGTAGAGCTGTGTCAGCCAGATTGTGTCTCTACTTGGGTAGGAAGGGGATAAAACCCACACAAATGCATTGTTGTATGCAGAAATAGAGGGTAGACAGTCAGGTATAGACGGTAGACAGTCAGAAGCTATTTTCCAGGATGGAAATATCAAATACTAGAAAGCATTGTGTTAAGGTGAGTGAGGATGTGCAGAGCAAGTTTTTCCTCGGAGAGTGGCGGGCGCTTGGAACATGCTGGCAGTGGTGGTGGGGGAGGCAGACACGATAGGATGGGCACAAGGATACGCAGAGAATGGAGGAACATGGATTATATCCAGGCAGGGTAGAGTTGGTTTGGGCATTGTGTTTGCCACAGATATTGTGGGCCGAAGGGCCTGTTGTGTGTTGTGTACTATTCTATGTTCTATGTACAGATACAATGCAAACCCTCCTTGCAGCAGCATTATGGCAGATAGACTCGGACTCACACATAAACATGTTATACATAAATCACACTTGAATTCTACAAGACAGTGAAGAGAAAAGACTGTGTAAAAAGACAAGTGTTTAGCGCCATACACAATTGGGATGAGTTGGGCAATCCGCACACTTACACTTCAGTCTCAGGCCTCTGAATGGGCCCACCTTGGCAGCACGTCACCTGGGGTTGTTTGTGTTCAGCGTAAGGCCAAGCGCTGGGATCATTCTCCTGTCCCCAAACACAGGAGGGGGAGCGGGAAGGAAACTACGCCGACTGTCTTCAGTGCAGCAAGCTGGGTTGTGATTGATCGGAAGATAGAGCATGGAAACAGGCCCTTCGGCCCACCAAGTCCACGCCAACCGTCGATCACCCGTTCACTCTAGTTCTATGTTAAACCACTTTCGCATCCACTGCGACACACACAATGTGTTTGGAATAGATCGGGTTGTTGCACAGAGTCTCTTGCCCAGGTTCGGGGAATCGAGAACCAGAGGGCATAGGTTTAAGGTGGGGGGGCGGGGGGTGGGGGGGGGGATTTAATAAGAATCTGAGGGGTAATAATTTCACACAAAGCATGGTGGGTGTATGGAACGAGGTAGTTGAGGCAGGTACACTTGCAACGTTTAGACAGGTACATGGATAGGATTTAGAGGGATACAGGCCAAACACAGGTAGGTAGGACTAGTGTAGATGGGACATGTTGGCCGGTGTGGGCATGTTGGGCCGAAGGGCCTGTTTTCCATGCTGTAAGACTCCATGATTCTATGACTCCAGAGATAATTTTCAGAGGCCAATTAACCTGCAGACCCGCAAATCTTAAGGATGTGGGAGGAAAGCGGAGTACCCAGACAAAACCCTCGCAGTCACGGGGTGAAACGTGCAAACTCCACACAGATGGCACCCAAAGTCAGGATTGAACTTGGGTTTCGGACACTGTGGGGCTGCAGATCTACCCAGCTGCACCACTAGGATTGTGAATCCACCTCGCGAAATGAGGCACCTTGGCTCTCAGCCAGACCTCTCAGTACAGATCAGGCTGCAGAGCAGCTGAGAAACACGAGAGCTGAGGCCTTCCGTAACTCAACCCCTTAATCCAGCGAGCGGGGTTTAATATCAGCCCGTTCTGGGAAACATACCAGAGCTGTGTAACCATGGCAAGATAGGTTAGAGCCTGTCTTTACAATATATTTTTCCTTTTTATTAAGTTTAACTGCTGTCTGAAACTCTGATGCTATTGACATACTGAACCACAAAGTGGCTGGAACTCTGTGTCTCCAGTCGCCCGTTCTTGATTTGGAAGAGCTTTTGATGAAAGACCCGCTCACCCCCAAAGTATGTTAGTTAGTGAAGTGGAGACACAAGACACTGCAGATGCTGGAATCTGGAATAGAAAACAAAGTGGTGGAGGAGCTGAAGCAGTTAAGTGCTCGTACATTATATAACACACATATATAATGTGTCAGAATACAGAGTTTAGCCTCATTCTATAATAATTAAAGCAGATTACACAATAGAGACACAAGAACTGCAGATGTTGAAATCTGGAGCAAAACACAAAAGTGCTGGAGGGACAGCGGGTCAGGCAGCATCTGTGGAGGGAATGGGCCGACGAAGTTTTGGGTCAGCACCCTTTTTCGGACTGATGGAAGAAAGATGGAAAAGAGAGATGGGGATGGGACAAAGCCTGGCAGATTACACAATATATGGAACAGCACAGCACAGGAACAGGCAGTCATGGTGGCACAGCGGTAGAGTTGCTGCCTTACAGCAAAAAATGCAGCGCCAGAGACCTGGGTTCGATCCCGACTACGGGTGCTGTCTGTATGGAGTTTGTACGTTCTCCCCGTGATCTGCGTGGGTTTTCTCCGAGAACTTTGGTTTCCTCCCACACTCTAAAGACGTACAGGTTTGTAGGTTAATTCGCTTGTTTAATTGGCTTGATAAAAATGTGAAATTGTCCAAGTTGGCGATATGCAGTACTGCCCTACCGACTACAAAATTCAGAAGGTTCAGAAGGTTCAACACACAATGTCTGTGCTGAACCAAGACCAACTTGGGTAGTTTACAACCTAATGGTATGAATACTGAATCCTCCAATTTTAGGTAACTTCTTCTCCCCTCTTCTCTGTGCCTCACCTGGACCCGCACCCATTTCTCCCCTTGCCCCCCCCCCTCCACTTCCAACTATATTCCTTCTTCTGCCTTCACAACGTGCCACTCTTCCATTCTTATCTTACTTGTCTGTTATCTTTTCATCTCTGGCCTTTGCCCAAATATCTACCTATCAACCCCCCCCCCCTCACCTGCATCCACCTATCATTCACCAGGCTTTGTCCTGGCCCTCCTCTCTTCCAGCTTTCTCCCCTCCACCCCAGCCACAATCAGTCTGAAGAAGAGTTCCAACCCGAAACGTTACCTGTCCATGTTCTCCAGAGATAATAATAATAATAGATTTTATTTTAAGGGCGCCTAATACCGAGGTCTCTAGGACACCTTACAATTTAAGAAACATATAAACATATAAACATATAATCAGAGTAAAATAAGTTATAAAGACATCACCAATACATAAATTAAAAACAGAAATTTGATCCAAAAAAGACAACAAAATTCAGAAAACACAACATGAAGGGAGAGCAGCGGCAGCCAAACCGCGCCAGCGTACACTCTCCCTTCCGCCCGCCATGTTGGACATAGGCTAACACAGACACTTAACACTACACACAAAATCATCCCCCCACAATGGTTACCACTGTGGGGGAAGGCACAATGTCCAGTCCCCAACCCAGTTCTCCCCAGAGTCAGGCCCATCGAGGCCGCCACAGTTGCCTGTACGGAGGCCCGATGTTCCTGGCCGTCGGGAGAGTCCTCGCAGCGGCTGGAACGGCCGGTTTCCCAGCCGGAGTCGATGGCACCTGAAGCCGACAGGGCCGCGCCGAGTTGGAGCCACGAGGCTCCCGATGTTAAAGTCGGCGCTGGTCGCTCAGCAGAGATGCTGCCTAACCCACTGAGTTACTCCAGCACTTTGTGATTTAGCACCTGCAATTTCTTGTATCTCCAGCTCCTATCTGCCTGCATATAATCCATACCCCTCCAATCCCTGTATATCCATGTGCCTATCCAAAAGTCTCTTAAATGTCACTATCGTATCTGCCTCAACCACCGCTCCTGGCATAGTTATGGATGTTTTACCCATGCATGAAGACAGGGAAATAGTTGGACAGTGGTTGCATCCACAAAGGTACATTTTACTACAGTGGTACATCGTGAATGACTTCCCACTGAGGCTTTTCCCTGTGGGGCATCAAAGCCATCCACCCAGTTAAGGGCCTGTCCCACTTTCACGACCTAATTCACGACCTTTTTTACTTGTGGACATTTTTCATCATGCTAGAACAAACGCCCCGACCTACTTGATGCCACGAGTACCTACGACTAGCATCACGGCCTGCTACGACCTACCTACGACCTCGCGACGACCATGCTGCGAGCATGAGTCAAAGGCAAACTCGGCAGAGGTCGTGAATTAGGGCGTGAAAGTGGGACAGGCCCTTAACTAATGCTGTCCTGGCCTGGATGGCTACCCTTGATCTACAACTTTAGGCTGTGCACGCCATACACAAGAAGAAGAAGACTACAGTGGGACACCATGGGCTACTGATGTGATGACGCAAAGTGACACTCATGTGGCTGAGGAGACCCAGGGTAACAGGGTGGAAATACCAATGCTGGACAAGAGTGGTGACCACTTATTTTTCTCATGTTCCGTGGGGTATTGTTTGATACTGATCAAACAAGTTGAAGTTTGCAGATGTGCTATAGAAAGAAAGCATGCTGTGGGGTTGCATCATAGCTTTGTTTTGGGGTAGCTGCCGAAAACCAAGGAAATTGCAGAGAGATGTAGCCCAGTCCATCACACAGACCCAACCTCCCACCAATAACTCCATCTACACATCACACTGCCTTGGGAAAGCAGACAAACATGTTCAAAGACTTGTCCCAACCTTTCTTCTTGCTCCTGTTGGGCAGAAGATACATAAGTTTCAAAGCAGGCACTACCAAACTCAAGGACAGCTTCTTCCTCTCTGTTATCAGGCTTCTGAACAGTCCTTCCATAAGCTAGGGTACAGTATGATTCACCTCTACCCCATTGCAGACATTGTCTATTGTCCCTGGAACCGCTACAATGCTGAGAACTATATTCTGCCCTCTGTCTCTTTCCCTTTGCTCTGCCGATTGTACTTGAGTTTGGCTTAATTGTCAGTGTTATCTGATCCGCCATCATATTGTGAACCATTGGTGGGATTTATAAACAAACGCGCCTTGTCTTTCTCCCTGCAGTTACCGGGCCCCCGATGGCCCCATCGCAGTTCATCCACCTCCCACCTAAGTTTCCAGATAAGATGGACTTTGACGAGGTAAGCTCGCGCTGGCAGAGTGAGGTCTGATAGGGGTTGGGCTCTCTCCTCAGTTGGGTTAGGAAACAGCATTGGAAACATGGGGGTGAGAGAGGGTTTGAGTTCTATGGCAGCCTTACCCACCCAGTCCATAAGACATAGGAGTGGAATTAAGCAATTCAGTCCATCAAATCTGCTCCGCCATTCGATCATGGCTGATCTATTTTCCCCTCTCAACCCCATTCTCCTGCCGCCTTCCTGGAAATATTGATGCCCTTACTAATCTAGAACCTATCAATAATTTCCGCTTTAAAAATACCCAATGACTTGGCCTCCACAGCAGTCTGTGGCAATGAATTCCACACATTCACCACCCTCTGGCTAAAGAAATGTCCTTTTATTCTGAGGCAGTGTCCTCAGATCCTAGACTCCTCCACTGCTGGAAACATCCTCTCCACATCCACTCTATCTAGACCTTTCATTATTTGGTAGGTTTCAATTAGATCCCCCTCACCCTTCTAAACTCCAGCAGGTACATGCCCAGAGCCATCACATGCTCCTCATAAGTAATGTCCGTGACAACCTCTCTGTCCCTCATATTGTCCATATTATTCATATTATGGACATAAGAATACTTGGTCATACTTACAAATTCCTTCCAGGGTTCTGTTCCCATCTATTCCTGTACAGGGTGGCACAGTGGCGCAACAGTAGAGTTGCTGCCTTACAATGCCAGAGACTCGGATTCGATCCCGACTACGGGTGCTGTCTGTACGGAGTTTGTTTGTTCTCACAGTGACCGCATGGGTTTTCTGCGAGATCTTCAGTTTCCTCCCACAGTTTTGTAGGCTAATTGGCTTGGTATAAATGTAAAATTGTCCCTAGTGTGCGTAGCATAATGTTAATGTGCGGGGATCGCTGATCGGGGTGGACTCAGTGGGCTGAAGGGTCTGTTTCCGCGCTGTATCTCTAAACTAAACTAAACTGAACTACAGTGCCTCCGCACATGTCCTCGATGCTAGGGTCTCATCATGTCCTCCTACCCCCACATAGCTCACCATTACCAGTGAAGCTTGCAAATCTTCCCAGCGACCCCCTTTGCCTCGTTGCCACTTTCTCCACCGACAAACGTTTTTCTCCCGCCCTCAGTTACCTCTACTGATTATTCTCCTCCTCCTTGCTCAATATTGACCTGTTCAGGAACTCGATGGGTGCTGTGTAAGTGGTAAAATGTAAGTTTGTTCTTGCTGTGGGTATGTGCCAACTGGATCTGCCTCTCATGCTGAAACTATGATGCGTTTCAATGTATGTATTTCTTGTTCGATCTGTTTGATCTAAAACTGGTTTAGTGCATTTTTAGTGCTCATAGAGACATAAGAGCTTTGCAGAATAGAAACAGGCTTTGCAGCCCACCTTATCCATGCCGGTGACACATTGGGCTAGTTGCATTTGCATGCATTTGGCCCATAACCCTCTAAACCCATTCTATTCATATATCTGTAAAAGGGTATTTTAAAAGTCATAATTGTATCCTCTTCTACAACTTCCTCTGGCAGCTCATTCCAGATACAGACTACCTTCTGAGTGAAAATGTTGCCCCTGAGGTCTCTCTCAAATCTCTCCCCTCTCACCTTAAGGCTTTACCCTCTTACTTTAGAATCCTCTGCCTAGAGAAAAGACCGCAGGCGTTCATTTTATCCACGCCATTCATGATTCTTGATTTAAAGCTAAATATTAAGGTAATAGTTAAACCTCATAGTTAAATTTCTTGGCTGTCTTTTCATCCAAAGGTACTAAGATCAAAACATTACATCCAGGTAGAAATTTAATGTGTTTTTATTTCCCTTTTCTCTCCTGTTTTCAATCAGACATTGTCTTGTTTGTTAAAAGCAAGTTAAACATGAAACCCAAGTTCTCTGCTCCTCTCAACTTTTATTCTGTACACTGGCAGTGGTGAGTTTTCCAGCCAGGTTAACTTGATGATGCAGTGGGTTTGTCCACATTTTGACGAGTTGCTCTCAAGTTGGATCTTCAGTGGTGGTATTAACGACAAGAAAAATGATCCATGGTTTTCAAAGGGCTAATGAGAGGGTATAAGGTGAATTGTCCTAAAATTGTCACTGCCATAAAAAAAATGTTAGCTAAGCAGAGCTGTGTTCTTCAAAGAATTACAAAGAGCTGTGTTGGGGGGAGGTGGCGGGTGGTGAAAGCAGGCATAGGTAGTTGCCAACGGAATTAGAAATCCTTTTTAAAGAGGAGGCTTTGGTACACAGGTTTTTCAGTATTGTAATATTCTATAGAAAGAACTTACCTGTACAGATGGCCATTGACTAGATCTGGAGGAAACCTCTCGCCAATACTCTAAAGGGCCTGTCCCACTTGGCGGTTTTTTCGGTGACTGCCGGTATCATTGACTGACGTATCAGGTCACCAAAATATTTGCGGCGTGACGCAGCGTGATGACGTATTGACGCGCTGTGTTTTTTCAAGTGTCGCAACGTTTTTTTTGTCATCGCTGGATTTTGAAATGTTCAAAATCTTTTGGCGACACTGATATGACGGCGGCAGTCGCCGAAAAAAATCACCAAGTGGGACAGGCCCTTAACACTAACCCTACTGAGCATACAGAGTTCTTTCATCAGAACTGGGCGATACAGTGGTGCAGCTGGTAGAGCCACTGCCTCACAGTGCCAGATACCGAGGGGCCCGTTCCTATGCTGTACTATGTTCAATGTGATCATCTTATCTTGTGGCAGGTTTATCTGATAAACCTCAAGCGACGTCCGGACAGACGGGAGAGGATGCTGCAGGCGCTGTACGAGCAGGAGATCAACTGCAAGATAATAGATGCCGTGGACGGGAGGTCAGTCAGCTTCCTTTGCAGATGTACTTGTCCCAGGGGAGATCACCTTAATTGGCCTTAGAGCAGCAAGTCAGAAAACTGATTGCCCTTTGGGCAGAACCAGAGATAATGACTAAACCGCCCTCACGTTCCTCCCACTGGGTGGTGTGAGATCTCCTTTACTCCTTATGTGACTGGGAGGGGAGCTGGACTCTACATGGCATCCCTCCCCCCCTCCAGCCATCGGTACCAGAAGCAGCTTGTCACTCATTGTGGGACCTCGCTGCATGCCAGTATTTGAACAACCAACACGCACATGAAGTCTATAATATCATGTTTGTGATTGAGTTACACAGTCAAGATCGGATCTGGATTTGGTATTAATATTGGTTTATTAATAATTATGTGTACCTAGATACAATGAGAGGCTTTTGTTTGCATTCTATACGGCTTGATTGTTCTCATGTATGGTATGATTTACATGAATGCAATCAAGCCGTACACAACAGGTGAAGCAAAGAGAAAAATACTAGAGTGCAGAGTCAATAGAGTGTTGCAGGATCATAATGCCCAATTCCAGACCAAATGTCCACAGTGAGGTAGGCTGGAAGGTTGTGCCCACACCTTAGTTTATGGGAAGGCGGTAGACATTAGGTTTAGGTTTAGTATTGTCACGTGTACTGAGGTACAGTGAAAAGCTTTGTTTTGCAAGCTATCCAAACAGATTAGCTACACTATAAATAAATACAATCAAGTCAAACTCAAGTACAACAGATAGAGCAAAGGGGAAGATACGGAGTGCGGAATATAGTTCTCAGCATTGTAGAGCATCAGTTCCATAAGCAAAGTCCAACGTCCACAATGGGGTAGAGTTGAATCGGACAGTACCCTAGTGTATGGAAGAACAGTTCAGATAAAGGGGGGTGGGGAGAAGCTGTTCCTGAGTCTAGTGTTGTGCGCTTTCAAGCTTCTATATTGTCCGCCAGGCCGGGATGAAAAGGATCCTTAAGGATTTAGGTTTGTGCCAAATAGCCTCAGCCAGGGGCATATTATCAAAACCCCAAAATAAGTTATGATGCCCTTGGGAGGCTCTCTACTGTGGAGAATGTAAACATGGCTCTTGTTCTGGGAAAGACTGGGAATTGGATTTGAAGAGGATGAAGAGGATAAATATCTTTTAGTTCTTATTATCATCAATTGTTGAAAAACACAACCCTCCCAGATGAGTTTCTCTTGCTTTGTTGCCCTGCCCCTTACTACCACAAACCTTCTCATCCTCCCTCTTCAATTCACTTATGTCCTGAGCTGGCGCCCGAAAAAAAAGAAGAGGTTTTTGGCAAGGATCGATGAGACCGCAGCCCAGCTTGCTTGCTGTGGGGGGAATAATGAATTAGTTTGTTGCTGGTAGAGAAAGTATGGTAGCAATTTTGGAAACCAAATGCACCTTGGGCAAAATAACCATGTGCCAAGTGAGGAAAATTAAGCCAAGATCAGAATTTTCTTGTTTTAAATTCTAGTCATGTGTGGCTGACAGTTTTATAGTGCTTGAGATCATATACAGTATGTTGATTTTAATTCAATAAATCTGACTGAAACGAGAAAAGGAATGTGTTGAGCGACCAAGTTTAATTTTCTTGATCAATCAATGAAGACTGAATGTAATTACTTTCCTGTGGTCACTTTAACCACTCCACTCTTGGAGGATCTGGCTGGTTTCATATTGATGTCTTCTAATACCATGGGAGCCCATTTTGAAGAGTGAATTTTGTTTTTCACCAGCAGGTGAAGAGTTGGTGCCTCTTGGCCTCTTGCCCTTAACTAGTTCTTACACAAGCACCCCATCCCCCCTCCCCCAACCTCACCTACCTCACCGCATGGAAGCCACTTCGCTTTCGAGTTTAACATTGTCCTCAGGATTGGCTCCTGCCCTCCATTTGATGGACATCAACTCCGATCAATTCAATCAATTGAAAGATACGGCATGGAAAAAGCCCCTATTGACCCACTGAGTTCACACCGGCCATCATCATACTAGTTTCATGTTTTCCCACTTTCGCACTCACTCCTTAAACACTCAAGGCGATTTACAGAGGCCCAATTGACCCACAAATCCACACGTCCCTTGGATGTGGGAGGAAACCTAAGGACACGGATTAAACCCATGTGGTCACTTGAAGAACTTGCAACCTGCACACAGACAGCAGGCGAGATCAGGATCAAACCCAGGTCTTTCATGCTCTATGGCAGCTCTACCAGCTGCACCACTATTATATGAAAGAACAAATCACTAACACTAAAGAATTGGTTTTGGTGCTTCGATTTTCTGGGAAGTTGAAGAAATTGGCAGAACATGAAGGACAGATGGGAATGTGAGCTCACC
Organism: Malacoraja senta; assembly: GCA_038087875.1. NCBI lineage: Eukaryota > Metazoa > Chordata > Chondrichthyes > Rajiformes > Rajidae > Malacoraja > Malacoraja senta. Next base: position 16,715,516 of record CM075987.1, read on the forward strand.
CTTGCAAGCTACATGTTGGATTCTTCTCAGTGACTGAGATGCTGCATGAAGTTCCCAGTTGGCACACATTAATCTCTCTCACTGACCCAGATTTGGTGCACACTGGGCCATTCTCCAAAATGTGTGCGTGTCCTGCCACTCTCCAGCCAAGTGCCCATTCTTTGCCCTTCAGCCTAGAAACTGATTGTTGACAGTCTTTGTCGAACCTTTGGGGAGCTGGACCCAAAGCAGTTGCTGAACTCATCTGACACCAACGCTCAAGCACATATTAAATTAGGTTAGGAACGTAAGCGGTTTCTGATTAATTCCCAACGCAGTGGGATGTGTGAAGCTTTTCTGTAACAAGCCATTGGAAAGGAGCCGGCACGGTACAGAGCAGGAGTGAATCTATGAATAACTGGTCTACATTATTTAACAGCTCTTTGCATAGTCTTAAGAAATAAACAGCATTAATGTGTTAAAGTCCCCAGGGCCTGATGGATCCATTCCAGGTTATTGAGGGAGGCAAGAGAGGAGGCTGCAGATCTTGATGAAGATCTTTGTATCGTGTCTGGCCACAGGCAGGGTCCCAGAGTACTGCAGAGTGACCACAATCCAACCTTTATTTCAAAAGGGAAATAGGGATGAGCCAAGAAAGTATAGGTCGGTGAACCTCCAATCAGCAGTCTGGAAGCTGCAAACAGGATTCTTCAGGATATGATTTACTCACAGCTGAAGAGAATAGGCCAATTAGAGTCAGTCCGCATGACTTTGAGCGTGCCAGGGCTTGCTTTACAAACTTGACTGCATTTTTTGAGGAGGTGACAGTGGTGGATGTTGTCCATGTGGATTTTCATAGGGCGTTTGAGAAGGTCCCCCATGGTAGGCTGATCCAGAAGATCCAAATTGACTTTGGACTTTGGATTCATAGAAGGCAAAGGGAAGTGTTGGAAGGGTGTGATTCTGACTGAAGCTCTGTGACCAGTGGGATTCCACAGGGATCAGTGCTGGGACCTCTGTTGTATGAAATGTTGATAGGTTTCGGCTTATTATTGTCACATGTAACGGGATACAGTGGGAAAACTTTGTTTTGCATGTTGGTTTGTAAGTTTGCAGATGATATAAAAACTGGTGGAGTTGCAGACGGTGAAGAAGGCTGTCAAAGGATGCAACAGGATATAGATCAGTTAGAGATACGCGAAGAGAAATGGCAAGTGTGAGTTGCTACATTTTGAAGACCAATTTTAAAGGGAAAGTACACAGTTAATAGCAGAACCCTAAACAGCATTGATCTCTTTACAGAGGGATCTTGGGATCTAAGGTTGGACAAACATGGATTATTCTCTCTGGAGCATCAGAACCTGAGGGGAGACCTGATAGAAGTTCATAAACGATGAGAGGCTTAGATAGGGTAGACAATCAGAACCTTTTTCCCAGGGTGGAAATGAAAAGATCAAAGGCTGTAGCTTTAAGGTCAGTGGGGGTGAGTTTAAAGGAGGCGTATGGGGCAAGTTTTTTATACAGGGTGGTGGGTTCCAGGAGCATGTTGTCAGAGGTACTGGTGGAGGCAGATATGATAGTGGCATTTATGAGGCTTTTAGATAAGCACATGATTTTAGAGGGAATCAAGAGATATGGATCATTTGCAGGCAGAGGAGGTTCGGTTAACTTGACGTCATGTTCGACATGGACATCGTGGGCCAAAGGGCTTGGTCCTGTGTTTTATATTATGTAAATGTAGTAAAACACTCAGGGTGTTGTCCTGTAAGGCCTGCCAACTTTAACTAGGCAAGGTCCCACTTCAATGTCTTGTTGGTTGAGGACTGACCTTTGGATTGCTCATGACGAGAATGTATTGCTAGGCTTCATGTTGAGGAAGCAGAATATTCTCAATACTGCCATCTCATCCAAAAGTTGAGCCTCCTGCAAACAGTGGAAACAAAGTGTATCCAAGAGTGTTACCACTTTCACTCCGTGGGCTAATGTGTACCTTTTACTTTAAAGTATTAACTTTTACTGACATTTGCTACCTTGATTTTGTCTCCACAGTGCTTTCAATAGTAGTACGTTAAATGCGATGGGAATTAGCATGTTGCCTGGATATTTTGACCCATACTCTGGCAGGACTTTGACCAAGGGAGAAATTGGATGTTTCCTTAGCCATTATTCCATCTGGAAAGAGGTTTGCATCTTTGACATGATGAGTTTGTACCATTATTTAACTTTTTAATTTGTTTTTTTCCCCTAAAAACTACCATTCACAGCTCTATATCTTACAGGAGCATTTCAAATCTTGCTTATATCCAGTGCTTTTTTAATATGTGATGGTGCACACCAATACACTGTACCAGCATCCCAAAAAAGTTAAACGCATGGTTTTATTTTCTGCTAATGTGATATGTATGTTCATTAATCATGTGTGCTGGCACCTTTTTGACTGCAAGAAAAAGCCCTGGTTAGATCACGAACACATATCTATCATTAGTGGTGGTCAGTGGACATTGTATGCAGTGATTTGACCAAGTATGGGTGTGTCCACTTTAGAAGGTCCTGACTCATGGTCCAAGTATGCAGATTGTGTGGTTCCTGGCACTCAGCTGATGCCTTAACCAAGTTACTGTTTAGTTTTGTTTTGTATAGAGATACAGCACGGAAACAGGCCCTTCGCCCCACCGGGTTCGCGCCGACCAGCGTTCCCCGCATATCCTACACACTATCCTACACACACTTGGGACAATTGTTTACATTTACCAAGCCAATTTACCTACATACCTGCGCGTCTTTGGAGTGTGGAGTTTGGAGGAAACCGAAGATCTCCGAGAAAACCCGCGCAGGTTACGGGGGAACGTACAAACTCCGTACAGACAGCAGCCGTCCATAGTTGGGATTGAAGGCGGGTCTCCGGCGCTGCGTTCACTGTAAGGCAGCAACTGTACCGTTGCGACACCATGGCTCCTGTTCTTCTTGTGCCAGTCTTCATGTCAGTAGACACTCCCCCACGGAGACCACAGCTGACTAATCCACTTATGAAATCCTGGACAGGATGACTGGGAATAACTTATTTTGTTTTGAGAGGCCAACAAATAGGGTTTCTTATATCTGAGGTATCGGTGCTCACTGCTTCGTGTTGCCCATTCACATTGCGATCGTATTGAGAGGTGGAGTCAGGGCCGGCCTTAAGCCAATTGGACCAATTGCTCCCAATTGGGCCCCACGCCTAAGGGGGCCCCGAGCTAGAGTAATCTACTCTCGGCTCGGGTAGATCTACCCCGGGTGGAGGGGGGAGAGAGAGTAGAGGGGTGGAGAGAGAGTAGAGGGGTGGAGAGAGTAGAGGGGTGGAGGGGGAAGAAAGGGGTAGATGGGGAGGGGGGTGTGAAGGGGAATGGAGAATGGGGAGAGGGGGAGGTGGGTCGTTCCCTCACAGTCCCGGGGCAGCACTCCCGCCCCTCCAGTCGCCGTGCTTCACGCACACAGCCCCGGCTCCACCACTCTCTCTCCCCGGGGAGACGCGGTGAACAATACAGGGTGGGCAGGGCCGGGGGTTGGAGCAACGTTTACAAACCTCAGCCTCAGCTCACACCCCCGTCCACCCGGACCCCGGCTCTCCTTCCTCCTTCCTCTCTCTGTTCCCTTCTCTCCTTCCCTCCCTCCCTTCTTTCTCTCCTTCCCTCCCTCCCTTCTCTCCTTCCTCCATTCTCTCCCTCCCTTCTCTCCTTCCCTCCCACACACACACACACACACAAAGCACAGGCAACTAACACACACACAACTAACACACACACACACACACAACTAACTTAGGATGGGGCTGAAGCCCAAAATTTAATGCCTGGACTAGTTTTTCGCCAATGGTTATTGGTTTTCCAGGATCTAGTTAATTAAATTACTTTTTTTTTCATTTCACAGTCACTAAAACAAGTGGTATTGTAACTGTACTTTTCAGAGATGATCTACACATTTTGTTTAAGAAGGAACAGCAGATGCTGGAAAATCGAAGGTAGACAAAAATACTGGAGAAACTCAGCGGGTGAGGCAGCATCTATGGAGCGAAGGAACGTTGCCCATTTCCTTCGCTCCATAGATGCTGCCTCACCCGCTGAGTTTCTCCAGCATTTTTGTCTACCTACACATTTTGTTTGTTACTTGTAGACTTACGTGTATGCAATGTTATATTAAAATGTAGCTTAGAGCTGTTTGGTCCATTAACTCGCAGGCATTTTTTAAGCGCACATTTTGATTACTTTCCATTTTACCATAGAGATATAAAGTCTATAATAGACTTTATTTATATTTCGATGATTCTACAGACCTTGGCTGGGAACCTGGGGCTCACCAAAATTTTTCCCAATTGGGCCCCGCACCTCCTAAGGCCGGCCCTGGGTTGAGTTGCAGGTCAGCTGTTCTCCAAACTGGGGAAAAATAATGGATGATATTTTAATGTGGTTGCAGGTTGTGGATCGAAAGCTGAACAAAGCCGTGGTCTTCGAAGATGATGTGAGGTTTGAGGGCCACTTTAAGAGGAAGCTGACAAGACTCCTGAGTGACATTGAGGATGTCGCTTTAGAATGGGACCTCATGTAAGTGCACGTTAAACTTGTATCTGTAAACATATGAAGCAGGTATGCAGGTTTGACCTCAATGCCCTGGGAATATTGCCTGGTTTTCTGCCTCTCCAGATCTCTGGATGGTTGAGCAGTTTACGCTGCTGCGATCGTATAGCTACCTCAGCCTGTACAACAGGGTTTTAAACCAGGTCTTTAACTTTCTATTCATTCGCACAATGTGGGGATCACAATATCCCTCAAAGCCCATGAAATGCTGCCTATGTCATCCAGGCCAGACCAAAAACAAGGACAAATTTCCTTTCCTAAAGGTTCAGTGAACTAAATAGACATGTAATCACAATCAGATGCTATTACTGACATAAGCTTTCTACTTCCAAATTTAGTTTAATTGAAATTACACAATTATCATGATGTAATTATAACTATATCAATAGTCGAGGCCTTGGGTATGAGTTTGAGTTGAGTTTATTGTCACGTGTACTGAGGTACAGTGAAAAGCTTTCGTTGCGTGCTAACCAGTCAGCGGAAAGAGAATACAAGATTACAACCGAGCCACCCATACTGTAGATACATGATACTCAAGTGACACAGCTGGTAAAGCTGTTTCCTCACTGTGTCAGACCCCGGTGCGATCCTGACCTCGAGTGCTGTCCGTGTAAAGCTTACTCCGGTTTCCTCCTGCATTCCAAAGACGTGGGGTTTGTAGGTTAATTGGCCTCATCAAATTGCACCGTGTGTGCAGGGAGTGGGTTAACACAAGACTAGCGTGAAAGGATGGTCAGCATAGACTTGGTGGACTGAAAGGCCTGTTTCCATGCTGTATCCCTAAACTAAACTAAACCCCAACAATTTAACACTGTGCTATCAGAGCCCATCATTGTCCAAATGCTTATAGATTAGCTGTCTTTCTCTCCCTGCAAGTGGGCACGTATTTATCACTCCTCATTTTCCTCCCTTTGTCTCAGTTCCCTTTTCATCCCATCTCCCTCTCAAATCCACTAAGGGAGGTAATTATTGTGAAAGCCTGCACTGCTTAGCAGGGCAACGGTTCTGAACTTAAAGAAAGGTAACTTTGAGGGTATGAGACGTGAATTGGCCAAGATTGACTGGCAATTAGTTCTAAAAGGGTTGACGGTGGATATGCAATGGAAGGCATTTAAAGACTGCATGGATGAACTACAAAAATTGTTCATCCCAGTTTGGCAAAAGAATAAATCAGGGAAGGTAGTGCATCCGTGGATAACAAGGGAAATCAGGGATAGTATCAAAGCAAAAGATGATGCGTACAAATTAGCCAGAAAAAGCAGCATACCAGAGGACTGGGAGAAATTCGGAGACCAGCAGAGGAGGACAAAGGGCTTAATTAGGAAAGGGAAAATAGATTATGAAAAGAAACTGGCAGGGAACATAAAAACTGACTGCAAAAGTTTTTATAGATATGTGAAGAGAAAGAGATTAGTTAAAACAAATGTAGGTCCCTTGCAGTCAGAAACAGGTGAATTGATCATGGGGAACAAGGATATGGTGGACCAATTGAATAACTACTTTGGTTCCGTCTTCACTAAGGAAGACATAAATAATCTGCCGGAAATAGCAGGGGGCCGCGGGTCAAAGGAGATGGAGGAACTGAGTGAAATCCAGGTTAGTCGGGAAGTGGTGTTGGGTAAATCGAATGGATTAAAGGCCGATAAATCACCAGGGCCAGATAGGCTGCATCCCAGAGTACTTAAGGAAGTAGCTCCAGAAATAGTGGATGCATTAGTGATAATTTTTCAAAACTCTTTAGATTCTGGAGTAGTTCCTGAGGATTGGAGGGTAGCAAACGTAACCCCACTTTTTAAGAAGGGAGGGAGAGAGAAAACGGGGAATTACAGACCAGTTAGTCTAACATCGGTAGTGGGGAAATTGCTAGAGTCAGTTATTAAAGATGGGATAGCAGCACATTTGGAAAGTGGTGAAATCATTGGACAAAATCAGCATGGATTTACGAAAGGTAAATCGTGTCTGACGAATCTTATAGAATTTTTCGAGGATGTAACTAGTAGAGTGGATAGGGGAGAACCAGTGGATGTGTTGTATCTGGACTTTCAGAAGGCTTTCGACAAGGTACCACATAAGAGATTAGGATACAAACTTAAATCACACGGTATTGGGGGTTCAGTATTGATGTGGATAGAGAACTGGCTGGCAAACAGGAAGCAAAGAGTAGGAGTAAACGGGTCCTTTTCACAATGGCAGGCAGTGACTAGTGGGGTACCGCAAGGCTCAGTGCTGGGACCCCAGCTATTTACAATTTATATTAATGATCTGGACGAGGGAATTGAAAGCAACATCTCCAAGTTTGCGGATGACACTAAGCTGGGGGGCAGTGTTAGCTGTGAGGAGGATGCTAGGAGACTGCAAGGTGACTTGGATAGGCTGGGTGAGTGGGCAAATATTTGGCAGATGCAGTATAATGTGGATAAATGTGAGGTTATCCACTTTGGTGGCAAAAACAGGAAGGCAGACTATTATCTAAATGGTGGCCGATTAGGAAATGGGGAGATGCAGCGAGACCTGGGTGTCATGGTACACCAGTCATCGAAAGTAGGCATGCAGGTGCAGCAGGCAGTGAAGAAAGCGAATGGAATGTTGGCCTTCATAGCAAGAGGATTTGAGTATGGGAGCAGGGAGGTTCTACTGCAGTTGTACAGGGTCTTGGTGAGACCACACCTGGAGTATTGCGTACAGTTTTGGTCTCCAAATCTGAGGAAGGACATTATAGCCATAGAGGGAGTGCAGAGAAGGTTCACCAGACTGATTCCTGGGATGTCAGGACTTTCATATGAAGAAAGACTGGATAGACTTGGCTTATACTCGCTAGAATTTAGGAGATTGAGAGGGGATCTTATAGAAACGTACAAAATTCTTATGGGATTGGACAGGCTAGATGCAGGAAGATTGTTCCCGATGTTGGGGAAGTCCAGGACAAGGGGCACAGCTTAAGAATAAGGGGGAAATCCTTTAAGACCGAGATGAGGAAAAACTTTTTCACACAGAGAGTGGTGAATCTCTGGAACTCTCTGCCACAGAGGGTAGTTGAGGCCAGTTCATTGGCTATATTTAAGAGGGAGTTAGATGTGGCCCTTGTGGCTAAAGAGATCTGGGGGAAGGAAAGAAGGCAGGTACGGGATACTGAGTTGGATGATCAGCCATGATCATATTGAATGGCGGTGCAGGCTCGAAGGGCCGAATGGCCTACTCCTGCACCTATTTTCTATGTATCTATGTATCTATGGAATGTTGTCACTTGATGTGCCATTCCAGGAAGTACCAGGCCGTGTTTCTGGAGTGACCCAGTAATGGGGGCTATTGGATTTCACTCCTTGAAGATCTTTTTTCAAACACATGGTCCTGAAATAAGCAGAACTTTGTAATTGAATCACTGGCCAGTATTTTTTTCCCCTCAGAGAACTGCTGTAAACATGGAAGGTAACAGCTCAGACATTTGCGATAACGATGGCAGGGATATCTCTCCAGGGTCTTTGAGACAAGTCATTCAATTCAGCTGATGATATCCTGCTCTACGAATGGAGCAAGGATCTAATTCTCACTTTATACAGTACATACTGACCTCCGCATGGTCTAAACAGGGTATTGTTCCGTACAGGACACAAAGTACTGGAGTAACTTAGCAGGTCAGGCAGCATCTCTGGAGAACATGGGCAGGTGACGTTGCGGGTTGAGACCCTTTTCAGACTGGTTGTGAAGAAGGGTCCGGGCTCGAAACATCACCTATCCACGTTTTCCAGAGATGCTGCCTGTCCTGCTGAGTTACTCCAGCACTTTGTGTCCAGTTTTTTAAACCAGCATCTGCAGTTCCTTGTGTCTACATTGTTCTATATCTCTGTTTAGTGTACCTTCTGAGATTAGACAGCAAAAGACAGCAAGGACTCTTGATGTAGCGAGGCATGTCAGCCCTTCACAATCCAGTCTCCCCCTGCTCCAATTAACAGATCCTTTCAATGAGTTTCACTGATAATTAGCAGCGACGTCGTCAATTAGCATTTATACAGTACTTTTAATGCAATAACACGCTCCAAGACACTGCGCAAGGAACCCTTAAAAAATATTATCATTGAGCCATTTAAGAAAACAATGGGCCAGATTAAAGATATGTTTTATGGAGTCAATGTGGAAACTGGTCTTCCACCCACCTTATCCGTGCTGACCATTTTGCCCATCTATACTAATCACATTTACGTGTCAGTCTGAACACATCTTTTATAGTGTTTGCCTTAATGAAGGGAGTAAATGGTGGAACAGTTTGAAGAAAGAAAGTCCGGAGCTGAGGGCCAAAGGCGTGTGAATGCACAGTGATAAATCAAACATGCACGAGGCAGGAATTATCCATTCGTGCTACAAACAGAACATATTAAGTCTTTGATGCCCTTAGTAATTGAATTGGAATGAATTGAAAGATACAACACAGAGGCAGGTTGCTCACCGAGCCCACGCCGACCATTGATCACCTGTACACACTACAATTACATGATCCCACTTTCTCAACCACTCCTTACACACTAGGGGCAATTTACAGAGGCCAATCCATCAACAAGCCCGCATGTCTTTGGGACATGGGAGGAAACCGGAGCACTCGGAGGAAATCCAGACGTTCACAGGGAATATGTGCAGATTTCACACAAACAGCACCCGAGGTCAGGATCGAACCCGGGTCTCTGGCAGTGTGAGGCAGCAGCTCAGGTCTTTTACCTCAGGAAATGGCTTCTCTCTGTACCCGCTCTGGACCACGATAGTTTGCGAATCACAAAACCCTGCATTATGAGAGAATCTTTATTTTAAAAGTGGGCACTTGGTTACAGTCAAGTATTAAGTTTAACAAATGCAACCTTTCATTTTTCCAGCTACCTTGGTCGTAAACTGGTCAATCCCAGCCAGGAGGAGGCCATTCCAGGTATCCGTAACTTAGTAGTGGCCGAGTATTCATACTGGACGCTGGCCTACGCCATCTCACTGCAGGGGGCCGAGAAACTGGTCAACTCTCAGCCACTGACAAAGATGCTGCCTGTGGATGAATTCCTCCCTATAATGTATGACAAGCACATCAAGTGAGTCCTCCTTAATTAATTGGAAAGCATTCTGACTGGTTTAACAGAACCAAATGGCATTTAAGAGGTTTTTAGATGGGCACATGGATATGGCGGGTATGGATCAGTGGGGATTAATTTAACTTGGCATCATGTTTGACACGGGCATGAAGGGCCCAACCACCTGTCCTACACTAAAGGTCACGAAGTGTTGGAATAACTCAGCAGGTCATGCAGCAAAGGTAGACACAAAAAGCTGGAGTATCTCAGCGGGTCAGGCATCACCTCTGAAGAAAAGAAATAGGTGATGTTTTCATTTGAGATCCTTCTCAAGTTCAAGTTGAAGTGACATTTATGGTACAGTGAGATTGGAATTACCATACAGCCATACGAATAAAAAGAACACAATACACGATAGAATTGAACACGAACATCCCCACACAGCAGGATCAACGTTTCCCACTGTGAGGGAAGGCAATAAAGTTCAGTCGTCTTCCTTTTCTTCAGAGTGGGAGTCAGGGAAGAGGGAAACTAGAGGTGTGATAAAGCTGGAGTAACTTAGCGGATCATGCAGCATCTCTGGAGAACATGGATCGGGATGTTTCAGGTCGAGACATTTCTTCAGGCTGATTGGAGAGGGGGGAGAAGAAAGCTTCCACTACGATTAATAATCCACAACCACCCGAAGCCTAACCATGTTCTCCAGAGATGCTGCCTGACCTGCTGAGTTACTCCAGCACTTTGTGTCCTTTTGGGTATTAACCAGCATCTGCAATTCTATGTTTCTGCACCTGTTCCTGTGTTGTACAGTTCTATTTTCTAAGTCTTACAGGTTTTTTTTGTTCATGGAAATGAATGCGACACATTCTTCTGGGTAAGTCCATGTTATTTTTTGCTAAAATTGTGTATTCAAGGGTGCCTGACTGATGTTTTCCAGCTGAATTCAATGAACACCAATTGACATAAATCACCATTAACAGAAACACTATCAGATTGGTTTTAAAGGCTTAATATTAGAGAAAGGATTTATTGAATGAGTGTTTTGAGGCCTTGGGCAAGCTTATGTTGGGACATGCTGTGAGGAATCTTGATGTCAACACCAAGAATGCCCAGGGGCAAGAAACAACCTGATGCATGTTAGGAATTTGTGTAGAAAGTACACAGATGCTCCTGAATAAGAGGTACAAAAAAGGTTGAGCAAGTAGAAAGGTGAAAGTGAGGGTAGCATTGGGCAATTGGATAGTAAACTTCCTTTGGCATCCCACACAAATGTACTGGTATAAAGGCATGGGCATGGGCATGGACTTGGCCTTGCAAGGGCGTGGGCCCGAGCCACTGGCGTTGACTACGCTGTCAAGAACAAATCGGTTCGTAGAACAGGTCAGAGTTCCTGTGGGCCGAGGTGGATGGGCGAAGAGCGAAGGGGACCCGGCGTGTGGGGGCCGCCGAGAACAAAGGGGGAACCCGGCGTAGGGGGGGGGGGGGGGGGGGCTGCCGCCAAGAACTAGAGAGACCGGTGGTGGGTGGGGAATGAAGAAGGGACCAGCAATATTTAAGGGTGCTTTGTAACTTTGTCGGCGGCACTTTGTGGCGATTCTTTTGTGTACTGCGTCTATCTGCTGTCTATCTATTAATGTGCAGAAATACAAAGATGAGATCTACCTATCTGGCTGGAAGCTTGCTCACCCTTATGACAGAACAGACAGACAGTCAACGTGTCTCCACTCAATGATAGCTGCCTGCTGAGTGTTGCCAACACCTTATGTTTCTAGTTCAGGATCAGCCAAATGATCTGCAATGGTCTTGTTCCTTTCTCTCTCTTGAAATGTGTGAGCTGTTAAACAAGGCAGCGGAACGCCAGGGAGATATGTAGAGGGAAAGGAATGTGAAGTAACCACAGCCATCATAACCAGCGTTCCAGAGAACAGCTGGAACTGCTTGAACTGATGCAATAAATTACAGCGTGTTTATAGAATGCGGGAATACATCAGTGAAAGAATATTCCTCGTGTTCTCCTGCTTCCTTCTCCACGTGACCAAGTCTCTGTCAATAGCTGTCACCTCGCCTTGGAGTGGGAATGCGGCCAAAATCTTGAACAGTAACATATGAAGCAGTTATCATCAAGTTATGTAAAGGAAAAATAAGATGTAGGTTATGACAAGACCGTGCTTCAAGCATATCGACAGGAAGATGACTCCATTGGAATGAGCTTTCTCTCCTGCCAATTATACCTTCCATGAGGACTGTGTTTTTTCCAACACAGTTTAGTGTCTCTGCACTCTCTGCATGTTAAAAATATTCTTAACGGCCCAGAAATCAGCAGCATTTTCTGGATTATCCAGTGGAGAGGATGTTTCCACTAGTGGGAGAGTCTAGGATCAGAGGCCATAGCCTCAGAATAAAAGGACAGATCTTTAGAAAGGAAGAATTTTTTTTAGTGAGTGGGTGGTGAATTTGTGGAATTCATTGCCACAGAAGGCTGTGGAGGCCAAGTCAATTAATATTTTTAAGGTGGAGATTGACAGGTTCTTGATTAGTACGGGTGTCAGGGGTTATGGGGATAAGGCAGGAGAATGGGGTTGAGAGGGAAATACAGATCAGCCATGATTGAATGGTGGTGTATACTTGATGGGCCAAATGGCCTAATTCTGCTCCTATGACATGAATTTATGAGTTTGTTCCCTCAGGATTGAGAGCTGGAACTGTGGACGTGGCCTCAGAATAAAGGGTCTAATAGTTTGGACAGAAATAAGAATGCCTTTTGTCACTGCGGCGCGTGAGTCTTTTGAATTCTCTACCTCCAGCCTGTCGTTGAGTATATTCAAACCTGAGAACGATCAGCTTATTACAACAGTAACGGATTAAGGCAATTTGAGTATTGGGCTGATACTGAACGGCTGATCATACGCAAGGAATGTATTGGTTTGTTAATTATTGTCACGTGTACTGAGGCTCAGTGAAAAGCTTTGCTTTGCTTCTACCCAAACAGATCTGATGTGCCATACATAAATACAATCAAGACAAATTCAAGTGGTTGTGAGGGTTATGGGGAGAAGGCAGGAGAATGGGGTTGAGAGGGGAAGATAGCTCAGCCATGATTGAATGGCAAAGTAGACTTGATGGGTTGAATGGCCTAATGCTGCTCCTATAACTTCTGAACTGATGAAGTACAATAGATAGAGCAAAGGGGAAGATGCAGAGTGCAGAATGTAGCACGACAGTTTTATAAACAAGTTCCAATGTTCACAGTGGGGGAAGAGGTGAATCAGACAGTACCCTAGCTCATGGAAGGGTCATTCAGAAGCCTCATAAAAGAGAGGAAGAAGCTGTTCCTCAGTCTGTTGGTGCGCGCTTTCAAGCTTCAAGCAACAGTATTGTCTACCGTTTCCATATTTTTGTCCAGTATTGAAAAACATTCCATAACTTAGCCATCCCAAACTTGTTTGCAAGGGAATAAACATGCTGGAGCTTGTCCTACCTGAGGGCATACATTGGAGCTTCTGTGACACATCTGATGGAAATCTTTCTTGAGCTGTTTATTTTCACATATAATGGAGCTCTAAACCTGTGACAACCTTGTGAAAGTTCAATGCCTTCAACATACCTTATGTGTTATAGTATTGCTTGCAGCAAATCGCACCAAACTATATTCACTTAATGAATGAGCAAAACATAAAATGCCGGAGGAACTCAGTAGGTCAGGCAGCATCTGAGGAGGGAATGGACAGACACTGTTTTGGGTCAGGACCCTTCTTCGGACACCATATGTTAGACTGGTACTTTGTTCCTCATTAGTCTGAAGAAGGGTCCCGACTTGAAACGTGCTCAGTCAGTTCTTGTTGCCCGGGCCACTGAGTTCCTCCAGCACTTTGTGTTTTGTTCACGACTCCAGCATCTGCAGTCGCTTGTGTCTCCATTTCACCGAATACAACACTGAAGGTGGTGGTCGTCTTACATTGCTGACCAATATTTATTTATGAAGTGAAGTGTTTCCTACTTTTAAAAGCATCTTCGTGCAAAGTAATTATTTCCCACTGCATTCTCTGACAGCATTCCTATCGGCACCGACTTGCCAAAACGTAGTCTCGAGGGTTGTTCATGGATCATCCTCAAAACTCTTCACCTGTCATCGTACATGGGCCACATGTCGTGGGTCAATTGTACTATAGCTGTCCCTGAAAAGGCAAGAGCTAAATATACCTTGGCCCAGAGTCCTGAGCATTGTTCTTTGGCACTGGATGATGGTTTATAAATAATTCCTCTCTGTAGCTCTTGGAGCGTGTGCAGTGTAACACAAGAGGATGACTGCTGAGTATTTTTACATGAAAATGACTTTACCCGCTGGCTGCCTGGGAAGTAGCATTTCATCCAGCACCTGTTTCAGTTCATCGTTCGAACTGACGCTGGCCATGAAATTGGCAGAGTGCTCCTTCGTGTGGGCAATCCGCTTGTTAGATGGGCTGTTTCTGGCAGACACAAGGGACTGCAGATGCTGGAATCTTGCGTAGAACACTAAGTGCTGTAGTAACTCAGCGGGTCTGGCAACATCTCTGGAAGACATGGATAGACAACATTTCTGGTCGGGACCCTTCTTCAGACTGATTGTAATAGGGGGCGAGAAAGCTGGAAAAGAGAGGTGGGGGGGGGGCGGCGAGACAAAGCCTGCCAAGTGATAGGTGGAAGCAGGTGAGGGGGGGGAGGGGGTGGATTTGAGGATGGGTGGACAGAGATGAAAAGGCGACTAAAGTAGACAAGGAGACAAAAGAATGCAAAATAAGGTGACTAATTATAGACTGGCGAGAAAGCTGGAAGAGAGGTCGGGGCAGGACAAAGCCAGGCAAGTGATAGGTGGAAGCGGGTGAGGAGGGTTTGATTGGGAGATGGTTGGACAAACGCCAAAGGCTGTGAGATAAGGAGATATGGAGGGAAGAGATGTGAAACATTGTCAAAGGTTGTAGGTGGAAGAGAACAGAGGAAGGGGGGAGAAGTGTGGGTTAAATGGCTGCGCATCCAGATAGGGCACAGAGTAGACAGTGGGGAAAGAAGGGGGGTGTTAGTTAGTTGCTTAAAATTGGAGAATTCATCCCCACCCCTTCCCTGTGCCCCACGTGGATGTGCACCCATTTCTCCAACACACCTACCCCCTTTCCCCTTCCCACATCCTCTTCCGCCTATGTCCCTTATCTTTTTTATAAAATATTTTTATTAGAAGCAAGCACATATCATAATAAAACCATTTCATGTATATCATTCGTACATTGTTAATATTATCAGTTGTGAATTGGTTCTGCTTCTAGATTTTTTTTATATAGATAGAGAGTGAGAGAGAAAGAAAAAAATGTCTGTCCCTTATCTGACCACATTTCACACCTTATCTCATGGCTTTTTGTCTTTTCATCTCTGGCCTTTATCTACCTAACCCCACTCACCTGTATCCACCTATCACTTGCCAGGTTTTGTCCCACCCCACCTCTTTTCCAGCTCACTCCCCCATACCACAATCAGCGTGAAGAAGGGTCCCGACCCAAAACGTCACCCATCTATGTTCTCCGGGGATGCTGCCTGACCCGCTGCGTTACGCCAGCACTGTGTCTTTTGTTGTAAACTAGCATCTGCAGTTCCTTGTGTGGAAGAGAACCTGACATGACTACAGAAGCAGACATTGTTAAAAAATGTTCCATTTCCTTTCTTCAGTTTGAACCAAACTTGCTCAGTAAAATGGCCACAAATCTGATCACAGCATGGAGGAGCATTTTCCAGTGTTGGCATCTTTCAGTGTTTCGCATTGGTGAGATGATGTTGTGGATGTTTAAAGCAGTAATGTTTAATCATTGTTCAGCATTGGCGATCTCTTGCTGGTATTGAAGCTAGATCGGGGATGGTGCAGAATGGATTCTAATTGTCAATTTTGTCTACTGCTTGGCAGCATTACAGAATAGTTCACGTCTACAGAGAAACAGTGAAATGCTTGTTCTGCACGCTATCCAGTCAAAATCACAAAATCACAAAATCACAAAATCCCGAAACTTTGCCTATTTCCTTCGCTCCATAGATGCTGCTGCACCCGCTGAGTTCCTCCAGCATTTTTGTGTACCTTCTGCAAAGTCCATTCTTGGCTCGAGTAGATATGCAGTTTCTTATATTCTCAGGTTAATGCCCAGTGTTCTGGGGGCTCTGGATCAATGATGTATGGGTTAGCGTGGGCCAGCTTGGCGCTGTTGGATGCTTCCACTGCCGCTCAGTGCAGCTGCCGCAGTCTGCATTACCTTTTAAAGACAGAAATGTGACATCCAAGCACAACATGGCAGATTTGGGGGTCCTTTCCCCTTCAATCTCATTTCTGCATCAATTTCCCTTCCAAGCTGCACTTAACACAAGACAAAATGGACTAATGTTTAAGTTGGAAAGGGTGGAGAAGAGATTGATCAGGATGTTGACTGTGCTCACGGCTTTGAGTTGTAGGGGAGAGGTTGCACAGTCTGGGACAGTCAGCCTCTTTCCCGGGGCAGAGGATCCTAAAACTAGAGGGGATAGGCTTAAGGTGAGGGGGGAGAGATTTATGAGACAATTTTTGGAGCACCTTTTTCACTCGGTAAGTTGTCTGTATCTGGAATGAGCTGCCAGAGGAAGCTATAGACGAAGATACAATTATGACTAAAAAAAACATTTGTTCAGGATAGGGAGGGATATGAGTCAAATGCAGCCAAATGAGGCGAGGTCAATATGCCAACTTGTCCAGCATGGACATAATGGGGTGAATGCTGCACAGCTCTGTAACTGCATCATGTTTCTATATTGGCATTTGTGAAGATGGTGAAAATCTATAAGATTTTTGCCATCTTTGCAATCTAAATCTAACAAGAACGTAAGAGCATAAGAAAGAGTGTAAGCCATTCAACCTGCTCCACCATGCGACCAAGTCATGGATGATCTTATGCCTCAAATTCACTCTCACAATTGATGCACATATACAGATTTCATTAGTATTCAGAATTCCCTCTGTCTCAGCCTTGGACATATTTAAAGGTGAAGCAGCCACAAACATTAGTGGGTGGATAATTCCTTCTACATCACGAGCTTTCTCCTTGGTTCATTAAGAAATGATCAGCCCCTAGTCCTGAGTCTGTGACCCTGATTCTGTACTGAGGTACAGCAAGAAGTTGGCTGTGAATCGTTAAGTCTCCAGGTGTATGGTGGAGATAAATGATGATAGAGGCACTGTCTCCTTGGCATCCGTCAGTGTGAGTGGATGCCCAACAAAGTGTGAGTGGAGGGACAACAAAACTCAGTGGAAGGGTTCGTAGTGAGATGTGACCTCAAGATAATCCTGAAGATAGACACAAAATTCTAGAGTACCTCCGCGGGTCAAGCTGCATCTCTGGGGGAAAAGGAATAGGTGATGTTTAGGGTCGAGACCCGTCAACAAACTGAGTCAGGGAGGGGGACTCTAGGGGTTTGGGAAGGTACAGAATAAAGCAGAGCCTGCATCGATGAATCAGGAAAGGTGGAGCCCACCATGGTCCATTGTTGGCTGGAGACGAGGTGATGACAAAGGAATACTGATGGTGAAATTAGCACTAGGGTGGGGGAGGGCTGGAGAGAGAGGGAATGCAAGGGTTGCTTGAAGTTAGAGAAATCAATATTCATGCTGTTGGGTTGTCGAGATAATTCTGATCAGAGTATACTGCTGGAAGCGCTCTGAACTTTAATGTTTATATTGGAAGCTGTTTAAAAATGGCCCAAGATAAGGGGATCCGACACTCAGGTGGATCTGACCAGCTGGAGAGAGCCTAGTCTTCCAACTCTGCCTTTAGTTGACAGATATCACCCATGTGAGAGCTAGCAGTGCAACAGATGCTGGTGTTCATGTACCATTACGTTGCGTTGAGGAGGCTTCTGCTGCCTCACTTAGAAAACTACACTCTCGTCATCTCCGTTGCACAAATTGGCAGCATCTCCAGACAAAACATCAACTCCAAGCTGGTTAAGAATCACTTTTAGTTTTCTTTTGATGATTGAGTTTTCTTGGCTAGGAACTCAAATTCTAGTTGAGTTCCTTAACTTTGCTAAAAGAAACAAGTTGTCAAAAGAAACAACCTTTTAATTGTAAACAGTGTGATGTTCCCGCAGTGGTTGGAAAGGCAGCTGGGTATTTATATTCAGCAAAGCTTGGCAGAGGAAGTATTATAAGGCGGCTCCTGTTAATCTAAAGGACGAATGCAATAATGTGGCATTTCTTCAGATTCAGGTCTGCCAGCTCTTTAGTCGATGTTTATGTTCTCTCTTTGAGCTGGGAGTGTCCTACTTCTGATAGCTCAGCTCAACAGAGCTACTAAATAATCAAAAGGGTACAATTTCACACCTAATCCTACTGAAAAGTCATGTTGGAGAAGGCAAGTGGAGCCAACAATGATCAAGTTAGACTATTTATAACTAAAGAGAATTTCAAAGCAGTCCCTTTACATCGGTGGAGACACCAGAAACTACAAAAGCTGGAATCGAGAGCAAAGCACAACACTCAGTGGTAGACAACAAATGCTGGAGAAACTCACACTCAGTGGGTCAGCAACATCTATGGAGGGAATAGGCAAACAATGTTTCGGGTCTGAAGAAGTGTTCCATCCTGAAATATCCACAGATGCTGCCTGACCCACTCAGTTCCTCCAGAACTTTGTGTTTTGCCTTTTTATCTGTGATGTTTTAAAAAAAAACTTACATCTTGTATATTTCCTAATTACAAAATGTGCCCTCCTATTGTCAGCTTTTTTGTGTTTTCCTCCTTGGAAGGATTTGGTCCATAATGCCTGCTTTTGTGCTGACTCTCAGTGTTAGTTCATAACCTTGCAAGTTCCAATTGCATCCTTTGTGCCGACAATTGCCTTGGTCATTATCTTTTCCTATTCACTTTTCCCTTCTCATCAGCTCAGTCTGCAACATATCCACAGATTAAACATGATTAAAAGCCTTGGTTCAGAGATTACATTTTGAGTACAGCCACTGATTCAAGTACCTTTCACCTTTCCTAAATCTCTTTTCCCCTGAGTTTTTTCTCCAGATGATTTTTATACAAGTGAATGCAAAATGTGGCACAAATCAATGCAAACAGACACCATTTCCAGCAAACCAGCATACTGCAGTAGAAATAGTACAGGGACGGACATCTTGTCATATTTAAGAATGCTCATGCATCTAAAAATGAGTTTACCACAAAGGAATTATCCATTGTCTGGTCCACCTCCAGTAATACAACTTTAACTTTCCGAAAATGCTTTCTACAAATATAGAAACATGACTAGTAATTTTGATGTACAGAAGCCAGTTCCAATATCAATTTTAGAAATATACAGGGAAAGCTTTGGATGTCTGCCAGGTTTACAGTGGAACTGGCTATGAGAAGTACTTGAAAAAAAATTAACCCAAAAGATTGCACAAGGTTGAACCACATGAAGTTAGAACAGTACAGCACAGGAATAGGTCTGTCAGCCCACAATGTCCGTACCGAACATGATGCCATGTTAAACTGATCTCCACTGCCTGCACATAATCCATATCCCTTCATTTTCTGCACATCCTGTGCCTATCTAAAAGCCTCCTAAATGTCACTATCATATATCTGCCGTGACCACCACCCCTGGCAGTACATTCCAGGCACCCCTCGCTCTCTGGGTAAATCAAATTGCCCCATACATTTCCATTGCCCATCTTGCCTTAAAGGTATGCACTGTGGTCCTTGATATTCCCACTCTGGGAAAAAGAGTCTGTCTATCCTATCTGTGCCAATCACAATTTTATATACTTCTTAGATCTCTATGTAATTTGCCAGATTAAAATTCCCCAGAGATTCTGTACCAATTTCAAGCCAATTTTGTGAAGACCCTGTGTAAAACCTTAATGTTGCACACCTTGGAAAATTGTCCTCCTGTCTCTAACTCTAAAGACTCTCTGTGCTCAGTTTAGTTTCTCACTGCATTAAGAGATTTGACTAATGGAGTATAAATGCAACACAAATTTGCTTCTGAAGGAAATGCACTGACTTTTGGAAGCATAAACACCCACACTACAGATACTGCTACACCTTTAAGTAAAGTTGGGCAAAGAACTGAAGTGCTGAATAACTTCTCTCAGAGTACAAGATCTTGGCCCTCTCATGTAAGTAGCTTGGCTTGTGAAAGGAGAAAGCCAATTATTATCCAGCCAAGCTTCCATCATGTTAGAAACTGCTATTTTACTGAGTGAGGAAACTGAACAAATTATTGCAGGAGCCATATATATATTTGTAATCAGCATAGCATTGCACCGAATGTGAAAATAAATAACATACATTATATGACGTACAATTCCTTGTTGAACCACTCTATCAGTTAATTCCTCATAGGAAATAATAAGAGGATTTCAAACCATATTTCCCACTGAGGTAACTATATTATACGCCTGGCAGAATGATGTAATGCATATAGCACTCTGGTAGTGTGCAAACTCACATAAAAAGGGACTGGAACATTCGAGCTTCATATTATTGTTGGCCACAAGGTGGAATTCTGACCTCAGGAAATTTCTGAAACACAGAAACGTAATGACTGAGTATTTAATGTTCTTGAACACATGACTCGGTGCTGAGACAACCCAGACAGGACACATCTGCAGAGTACGCTGTGGAGTGAGGTCATCTCTAATACTGTGACATTGAAAGGACTTGGGTTTGTACCTACCTTGCGATGTCCCAAAGAGTTTAGTTTAGTTTAGACACTGCAGGCTCTTCAGCTCACCGAGTCCACGTCTACCATCGATCACCCTTTCACACCCGTTCTATGCTATCCCACTTTTTCATCCACGACCTACACATTGGGGGTAAATTTACAGAGGCCAATTAACCTACAAACCCAGGATGTGGGAGGAAACAGGAGCACCCAGTGGAAACCGGAGCACCCAGAGGACACCCATTCAGTCACAGGGAGAACATGCAAACTCCACACAGACAGCAACTAAGGAAATGATCGTACCTAGGTCTCTGGCGCTGTGAGGCAGTGGCTCTAGCGGCTGTAGCGCTGTGCGCCCTAAATATTTATAGGACAACGTGTCCTTTTGTAATATCAAGAGTCAAGAGAATCAAGTGTTTTATTGTCATATGTCCCAGATAGAACAATGACATTCTTACTTGTCGCAGTTTTTACTTGCAGAACAATATTGTTTCTGTCATGCTGTGGAATGCTATTGTAGCAGAAAATACCGTTGTAGTGTAGTTATCCTATTGTCACGTGCACTGATTCTAAAACTAGAGGGCAGAATTTTAAGCGGGACCTCAGGGGCAAGTTTTCACTCGGAGGATAATCCGTATCTGAAATGAGCTGCCAGAGGAAGCTATAGGAGCAGATACCTTTTTAGCAGGCATTTGAACACATATAAGGAGATGAGAGGTTTAGTGGACTATGGGGCAAATGGAGGCAAATGGGACTAGCCCAATATGCCAACTCAGTCGGTATGGACAAGCTGGGCTGAGGAGCTGTACAGCTCTATGACTCTGCCATGCCCCAAGCTGATACTGGGGCTCCAACTCATAGAATGACCAGTTGAGCAAGTCCTGTGGAATTGAGCTCCAGAGGGGCAGCCATTTAAGGGAAGGAGCAGGGAGGATGGAATCACTCGACAAAAGGAGGCCCTTCGAAAAGACAACCACGTTTGTTCCAATCTTTCCCCACAGCTTGTGCAGCATCCATCTTTCAGCCTCTGCAAAGCTGCTAATGGATCTGTTTCTACCACTTGTTCAACTCATGCATTGTTGATCACACCAAACCTGGAGCGTTGCTGAATGTACATTTTTCTCTTCCAGTGAGGAATACAAGGAGGTTTACCCCAAACGAGACCTGTTGGCTTTTTCCGTCAACCCTCTCCTGGTGTTCCCCACCCACTACACCGGAGAACCCGGATGGTTCAGCGACACGGAATCCTCCACCATTTGGGATGATGACTTGGTGAAGACGGATTGGAGCGGCTCTCAGAAAACAGTGAAGGCCTCACAGACAGGAACGTCACGTCAGTCCTTTGGATCTGCCTCAAGGGATGAACTGTAATCAGCGTCAGTGTAAGGTAAGGCAGGAAAAATAGACTTATTCGCATAAATTCTTCGTCCATCATTGCCTGAGTAGAAAGTTCCACTCCTCAACAGGTCAGTGGGTAAATTCAGACCAGTGACGACAGCCTGCCAGCATCTGCTGCACTGATCCTGAGGGACCATCTGGCTTCACACGTCTTGAACCCTACTCCACCAAAGGACCAGAGAATTTGATGGCATAATGGAGTCCAGAACCAGGGGCCACAGTCTTAGAATAAAGGGGAGGCCATTTAAGACTGAGGTGAGAAAGAACTTTTTCACCCAGAGAGTTGTGAATTTGTGGAATTCCCTGCCACAGAGGGCAGTGGAGGCCAAATCACTGGATGGATTTATGAGAGAGTTAGATAGAACTCTAGGGGCTAGCGGAATCAAAGGATATGGGGAGAAGGCAGACACGAGTTATTGATTGGGGACGATCAGCCATGATCACAATGAATGGCGGTGCTGGCTCGAAGGGCCAAACGGCCTTCTCCTGCACCTATTTTCTATGTTTCTATGAAACTTGATTTAACTCGAGTTGAGATAGGAGATCATTTGCTAGACTGGTAGAACTCAGAATCATTGCCTTCCCATTAGGGGATTTAATCTGCGCTATTTAATGATCAGCTCCCAAGCCAACTAGACCATTTACATCATCAGTCCAGGAAGTGATGACGTTGCTGTTGAGGGTTAGACATTTGTCTTCGAATTCAATCACAGTTGTATCTTCCCGTTTGCTGTATCTATTGTGCTGGAGATTGACTTGACTTTTACTTGTATGGCATATCTGATCTCTTTGGATAGCATGCAAACAAAGCTTTTCACTGTACCTCGGCACATGTGACATTAATAAACCTCTACCTAAACCAAATCAGGTCAACCCCTCGGGACTTAAGAACATGTTTAGAAGCCTCTCTTCTCTGGTTACAGGTACCTGCATTTCTTTGGATCTTTTACAACCTTTGATCTAAGGCTCTTTATAGTCTGGAGAATGTAATGGCATAATGAGAACTATGCCCTCTAGTTCTGGGGGAAAAGACTGTGCATTCACCTTGTCTATTCCCTCACGATTGTATACACCTCTCTAAGATCACTGCTCAGCCTCTGTCACGCCAAGGAATAAAATGCTAGCCCACTCAACCTCTCCCTATATCTCAGACCCTTGAGTCATGACAACATTCTTGTGAATCGTCTCTACATTGTTTCCAGCTTAATGGCATCTTTCCTATCACACGGTGACCTAAACTATACACAACTGTTTCAATGTTTACTAGGAATCTCCAGAATAATATAATGGGACCTAATACATGTATCTGACAGTCCGTACGGGGGCATTTTTTCACATCCATCAGTAAATTGCTGTGACTCATCCAATGGTTCAATGTATAGAATAGAGAAATATCCCAGCCATGAGCTTCATATCACTTGACCCCTCCCTCCCCCCACCTGAGCGGGACGGGCACAGAGCGAATGTAAAGTGTGACTAGATGGGGTATGAACAGTGAATATACATTTCTTTATTGCCCCCAATTCTCTATCTCTTTCTCTCTCTCGCCCCCCTCTCCTTCTCATCCTTCCCCTCTCTCTCTCCATCCCTCTTACTGAAACGCACAAACATACAGTTGGCCAGTTCAGTCTATCACCCTTGTCTCCCTGCCTTTGTTCTCCCTAGTCAGTTCATTGCTTTTCAGGTTAACACATCAGGCGCCCTCCTGGCCTCTTCCTGGCCACACAATCCTGCATTCCCTCAGAGTTTTTTTATGTTTGAATGGGTGACGTTTGAACCCACAACCTGTGCAAGAGTGCTAACCAGTAAAGGGCCTGTCCCACTTTCCCAAGTTATTCACAAGTTCTCCCGAGTTTTCCCCTTGATTCAAACTCGGCGAATGTCCGTAGCGAGTCCGTAGGAGGCCGTAGATATTTTGTAGCGGCTCGTAATGCCAGCCTTAGGTACTCGGGGCATCAGGTAAGTCGGGACGTTTTTTTCAGCATGTTGAAAAATGTCCACGAGTAAAAAAAATAGCCCCGAGTACCTACGGCTGGCTATAGAAAGTAGGCGCGAGAGCAGACCACCAGGCCCATCGAGCCCACACCGCCACTCGCTCATGGCTGAACACTAAACAGACACCCTTACCCACAAACAGTAGACACAAGACACAGAACACAAGACACTACCCTCCCCTTTATATCGCTATCACCCCTCTCCACCCCAAGAACCGCGTGATCTCCTGGGGGAGGCAAAAAACCGGATAAAAACCCAGGTCCAATTCGGGAAAAAAATCCGGGAAATTCCTCTCCGACCCCAATCCAGGCGATCGACACTTGTCCAGGAGATCACTCAGGTCTTACTATACTAACCATACCTAGGTCCATATCCCTGCCCTCTCCCCGTAGCCCCTTATCCCCTTGGCAGCTAAAAAACCATCTATTTTAGACTTAAATATATTTAATGTTTCTGCTTCCACTGCTCCCTGGGGCAGTGAATTCCATAAATTAACCACCCTCTGGGTGAAGAAGTTCTTCCTCATCTCAGTTTTAAAAGAGCCCCCTCTTATTCTACAACTATGTCCCCTAGTTCTAGTTTCCCCGATCATTGGGAACATCCTCGGTGCATCCACCCGATCAAGGCCCCTCACGATCTTATATGTTTCAATGAGATCGCCTCTCATTCTTCTAAACTCCAAAGAGTAGAGTTCCAGCCTACTTAACCTTTCCTCATATGTCAATCCCCTCATTGCAGGAATTAATCTTGTAAACCTTCGCTGCACTGCCTCCAGGGCCAGTACATCCTTTCTTAAGTATGGACCCCAGAACTGTACACAGTATTCCAAATGTGGTCTCACTAATACTGTGTACAGCTGCAGCAAGACCTCCGTGTTTTTATACTCAATCCCCCTAGCAATAAAGGCCAAAACTCCATTGGCCTTCCTGATTGCTTGCTGCACCTGCATACTATTACCGTAATTCTCTGAGTTTGAATCAAGGGAAAAACTCGGGAGAATTTGTGAGTAACTCGGGAAAGTGGGACAAGTCACCCTGCACATTGTGTATCAAAGTAGTAATCACTGTGTTTTGTTACGTTGTTGTATAGGAGCTAAAATGTTTTGAAGGACTGATATGACCACTCAACTATATTTAAAAAGTCAAATTAAATTTAGTGTTCCTGTAAATATAAAGAAATGTATCTATTCTCAGAAAATGAGTTGCTGAGCTCATTTACTGAGCGATGTTATTTTGAGTGGGTAATGAGGATGCTCCAGCTGTAATCAGTGGGACTGCCTTAAGCTTCTGTGCACACCAGGCAACTTGATCTTCAGTGTTCCCAGGGATCTCCTGGCATGGGGGCCTAGACCTTCCCATTACATATGTTGCAGGTGTCGTTCAGATTATAGGTACATGGCTGAGAAATGCAAAGCACAAGAATAAATGGGCTGACTGTTTACTGGGTAAAGCTACCCTTCCTGAGAAAACAATGGGTCACTCCACTGGCCTCACACTCCAAAGAGCTGAACACTAATGGCCCTGTCTCACGGTGCGAGTCCACCCACGAGTGATCCCGAGTTTAAAACAAATCAAACTCGTGGTAATCACGTAGAATTAACGTAGCGGGAACGTCGGAACTCGTAACGCTAACGGCAGGTACTCGGGAAACTTGTTCACTAGTGAAAATCTTTCAACATGATGAAAGATTTCCACGAGTCAAATTTACTCTTGAAGTAAAAATTTTAAACTTTTAAACTCGTAAGAACGTAGTGGCCGTGAGTTTACCTTAGTGACTCGTGCGTCTACCTTGGGCACTCTTTAACTCAGCGGGACAGGCAGCATCTCTGGAGAGAAGGAATGGGTGACGGGATGATGTTTCCAAAATTCTGCTGCGTCTTTGTGTTACTCCAGCACTGTGTGTTCACTTTTTGTCAACCAGCATCTGCCCTTTCTTGTGTATGACATTATTTGATCCGTGGCAGTTGATTGTCGCTCCCTTCAGTTTCCCAGGGGGAGGTTGCGTAGGCTGGGTCTCTGTGGGAGGAAACCGGAACACCCGGAAGAAACCCATGCAGTCACAGGGAGAACGTGCAAACTCCAGACAGGCAGTACCCGTGGTCAAGATCGAACCCAGGTCTCTGGAACTGTGATGCAACAGCTCCACCAACTACACCACTGTGCCACTCTTATTTCCCTCTCATAAAGAAAGTAAATCTTATTTTACATTCTCTGTTTTCAGAAGGTGAACGTTCTCAGGAAGTTGGTGTTTCGGACCGACAGAACTGCCAAACAATGAACAAAGATCGGCCAGCTGAAATGTTGTGGACTTCTTTCAAAGTTCACCTGCCAGAGACAGGCCAGACAACCAGTCAGAGAAACTTGGATGACGAGCAACATGATTCAGTTCCATCTCAGGCCTTCACCTGTGTGTAGTATGAAGATGGTACCCACTGCCCAAAAGGCAAATCACTGACTTAAACGCAAAATAATCCAGCTTGTCAACAAGAAACATAAAATATTGTACAGATAGATCTTTCAACATTTCTAAACTGCAAAAAACAATTTACGATCGGCTCTTTATTGATATGCACCCAATATGTAGTCAGCAATGTTAATAATGCCAGTGCTTAAAACAGAATGTTTTAGAACTTCCTGCTGGTCCTGTGTGCTTCCACAGTGCTGAGACGCAGCAGGCTGTGTAAGCATAGAGAGGATTGGTGCCCTAGTTGAGATCACGAGATTGTATACCAGGGAAAGAGGGAAAATGAGCGAAACATCAAGTCGATGCAGAATGGGCTAAGCAGCTTCCTTCTGTGTTGTATCATTCAATTATTCTGTGAATTTCAGCCTGCAACTCTTTGAAACTCCTCGGTAGGTAAAAAGCAAGGCAAAAGATGCTGTAAATTGCTGGAGATCATAGGGTCATAAGTGATAGGAGCAGAATTAGGCCATTCGGCCCATCTACACCATTCAATCATGGCAGATTTATTTCTCCCTTCTAACCCCATTCTCCTGCCTTCTCCCCATAACCCCCAACACCTGTACTAATCAAGAATCTATCTATGTCTGCTATAAAAAATATCTATTGACTTGACCTGCACAACTTTAGGTGGCAAAGAATTCCATAGATTCACCACCCTCTGACTAAAGAAATTCCTCCTCATCTCCTTCCTAAAGGAACGTCCTTTAATTCTGAGACTATGACCTCTAGTCCTAGGCTCTCCCACTAGTGGGAAAATCCTCTCCACATCCACTTTATCCAAGCCTTTCACTATCCGGGAAGGTCATACCTCTAAATAAACATACCCTCACTTCATGATCTCCTAATGGCTGTCTCCTGCTGTGATAGTAATCTGTAGAAACAGAGGTTTGAGGATTATTTGATGGCAGCTGGTAAGGACTGGGATGGAGTCACTGTGCAGACACTGGGAGAGATCAGTTCCTTTATGATCAAGTCACACCAAGCCTACTGGGTGTGTTACTTGTAAGATTGCAAAGGAAGCTCATAGGGAATTAACAGCCAATGTGAGACTATTGTAAGTCCAGTGGCCCATGGCCTAGATGTTTGAAGAACAAACAATGGAATGATTTACATTCAATAGTGAAAGGCTTGGATAGAGTGGATGTGGAGAGGGTGTTCCCACTAGTGGGAGAGTCTAGGACTAGAGATCATAGTCTTAGAATTAAAGGACATTCTTTTAGGAAGGAGATGAAATTAAATTTCTTTAGTCAGAGTGTGGTGAATCTGTGCAATTCTTTTCTGCTAGAAGGCTGTAGAGGCCAAGTCAGTGGATATTTTTAAGGCAGAGATAGATTGATTTTTGATTAGTACAGGTGTCAGAGGTTATGGGGAGAAGGCAGGAGAATGACGTTAGGAGGGAGAGATAGATCAGCCATGATTGAATGGCAGAGTAGACTTGATGGGCCGGATGGCCTAATTTTGTTCCTATCACATATAACCTTATGACCAAATTCCTAACTAATTTTAGAATAGCAAACCAACCTCTATTCACTATCTTTGGTGGGGAGGATGGACTGTTCAAAATGTTTTGCTTGAAATGTTTTTACCCAACTTCACAAGTGTTTATTTGCCATATGAAGAGAACAATAACATTCTTTGTTGCTGCAGCTTTACAGGCACGTTAGAGGCAATAATAACGATATACAATAAATTATCGATTAATGTTAGTGCAAAAAAACAAAATACATAGAGCAACCATAGTAGTGCAAAGTGTGCTGAGGTAGGGTTGTGGTTAAGGTTGTGCAGAGTGGTTCAAGAACCTGATGGTTGATGGAAAGAAACTGTTCTTAAACCTGAAAGTTAAGGTTCTCAGGCTTCTGTACCCTCTTCCTGATGGTAGCAGCAAAATGAGAGCATGGTCAGGATGCTATGGATCTTTGATGATGTTAACTGCCTTCTTGATTCCTGTGGATCCCTTCAATGATGAGAAGGACAATGCCTGTGATGGACCGGGCAATGTCCACCACTTTCTGCAACCCGATCATTCTTTAGCGTCTGAGTAACAGAACCAGGCCGTGATGCATACAGTCAATATGCTCTCTACTGCACACCTGTACAAGTCCAATAGGGTATTTGCCAACATGCTGAATCTCTTCAAACTTCTGAGGAAGTAGAGGCATTGTTGAGCTTCTTTGTGATTGCATCAATGTTCTGGGTGAAGACAAATCATCAGAGATGTGTACGCCCAGGAACGAACCATACACCTATTTAAATTGGCAGGATGGCAGACATTGGGGTTTTTTCTCTCCTGAATGTAAAAACAAATGTCTGATCTTTCCAACTAAGTTCACAAAATTGACTTCCCACTATGTCCATTTGTTTATTAAAAATTAAATGCTTTTCCTTCTGTTGAAAAATACCTGGAGGTTCAAGGCTCGAGTTCTAAGGCTGGAGATACTGTGGCTCTTTACCTTTAAATAGGGCTCATAATGAGAGTTGAGGAGTAGAGGAAGGGTGAGCCTGAAGCACCAGTTCGGATCGAACCCTTACAGTGGGTGCTGATATGCAGGTTCATAATGAAATAGACAAACTCAAGGCTGATGTCAGGAAGACCAACTTTACAGAGCAGAAAAGCTGACAGAATGGACTCTGGGGAACAACACCCAGGGACAGGTATCTGCTAAAATGTGCCAACAGAAGAACAGGTGTCTACTAAAATGGACCTACAGGAGCATGTGTAGTTTTCTCATCAAAGCAGGAAGTGGCCTCCACCTCTGTGCCTACCTTGTGACTCAAGTGCTGGATTCAACTGTGCCTTTTAGACCGAGAATTGTAACCGAGCAAAGGTTTCTCTGCTCTCACACTATTGGCTGCAATCTTGGTCACTCTTTGTCTACCAATAAATGCACAGCAATTCATGTTGCATGGTTTTTTTTTAAACAACCAACATACTATGGAGGCAAAAGTTCCAAAGTGGGAGCAGAGAAGCCAAAGTTTACTCTTCTGGTCAAGATGTTTTAATAATCAGTAATGCTGTCTTGCAGATCTCTTTGTATACTGCATTTCATTTGCAAACATGTAGAAATGTCTGACTTGCATTGGGAGCATTTCCTTAGGATGGATCAATGTTGTACCACAAATTGATATTTTCGTCACTGCTCTTTACACTGTTCAGCTGGTCTGAGTTTTAAAAAAAGATCGTTTTGAATTAAATATTTGTGTTTTATGTTTCTTCGCCAGCCCCTTTCCTAGATAGTGTTTCCAGGAAACAGTGTTACAGTAATTTACAGTGTTATTGTTAATTAACGCAAAAATACATGTCCCTGAGGAATGTTTCTGAGACAAGCTAAAAAATATTCAGGAATGAACACAAGGAACTGCAGATGGTGGAATCTTGAACGAAGCACAAAATGCTGGAGGAACTCAGGCAATCAGGCGGCAACTGTGTGGGGAATGGACAGGCAACATTTCAGGTCAGGTCCCTTCATTAATCTGAGCAGCACCAGTTATACCTAAAAATTAAGTGTTAACTGGAGAAACTGGATCACAGGATTCAATGCGCAGAAAACAGCTGAAGAGCTAGAAATAGACAAGCGATCTCTCAATCAAATTCTTTGATGCTGATAAATCTAGTCCTAAATGGTGATGATCAGTGCTTTTTTTAAAGACATAAAGGTGCCAGTACGTAATCAATTAAAAATTAAGCTACATTTCCAACAATATTTTTCCATCAATATACTCCCCCCCCCCTTTCTGTTTTGATATTGTAACCAATCAACGTCTAATTTAATAAAGTAATAACTAAAAAAAGTATTAAATCAACACACGTTAAAATTAAACATATTGTTAAAATAATGACAGAAGATTCTAAATTTTGTCCAAGTCAAAAGCAATTTTCCAATTTTGTTCTTTGCTGTTGATGTCCCTGGAGTAACCGTTAATTAACGTCGCTTTTTGTAATGAAATTGATCATTTATAATTGAAGAGGGTAAGAATGAATAAGCTAAAAATTAGAACATTTGTTGTTTAACATTTTAGAAGTAACCGTCACAAAAATAGCATTGGTGGTGGACAAATATATACATAACAGCAGGCAGAGGTTCCAAGGACAACCCCAATCTTCAAGGATGGTTGGTCCAGAATATGAGCCTGAAAAATAAGGATGAACCTCATCGAAATTAGATTGTGAGCCAATATCTGATTTGTCCTTCAGACGAACATTGAGATTAAATCACATTGCCTGTTGCCACTACTGATTGGATGGTTTAGTGAGGTCCTTGGATTGGCCCCAATAGAGTCACCAACGGTACTGGCAGAGGGCAGAGAAGACGATCAAACTTGATTAGACGTTGAAGATGGTGAAAATGTCAGAGAATGGTGTGTTGGGTGTGGAGGCTGGTGGGGTGAAAGGTGAGGGCCAGGGCAACTCTATCCATGTTCCGTCCAGGGTTAGGGGGGACGAGAATAGAACTATGGGACACAGAGGAGATGTAGGTGAGGGATCCATCTATGATAGCAGGGGGATACTACATTTAGTAAAGAAAGAGGACATCTGGGAGAAGATGTGGCAGAGATGCAGAAATTAAAAGTAGGGGATAACATCTTTACAAGAGGCAGAATGGGAGGAGGTGTAGTCCAGATAACTGGGAGTTGGTGGGTTTATGGTAGATGTCAGTCAATAATCTGCCCTCTGTGATGGAGACAAGAGAGATCAAAAGGGGAGAGATAGTTCAAGATATCTCTCTTCCCTTACTGGATAATTAAGTCCCAGTTTATCCAACCTTTTAACATATGTCCGCAAGCCCAGAACACAAAGTGTTGGAGTATCTCAGCGGATCAGGCAACATCTCCGGCAAAAATGGATAGGTGACATTTCAGGTTGGACTAGTGAATCTCTTAAGGACATGATTCCTGTAACAGGGTGACTAGAAATTGACACCGTTGAATTTGTGTAGAGTTTGCACACACTCCAGATGCTCCGTTTTCCTCTCACATCCCAAAGACCTATTGGTTTATGGGGTGAAGAAACAATAAATTGTACATGCTGGTTTACAAAGAGGACAAAGTGCTGGAGGTTAATAGGTGCTTTATAGGTCAATTGGTCTCTGTAAATTGCCCCTAGAGTGTAGGGCGTGGACAAGAAAGTAGGATAACATAGAATTAGTGAGAACCGGTGATCAATGGTTGGTGTGGACTAGATGGGCCCAAGGGCCTGTTTCCATGCTGTATCTCTAAAGGAAACCGCATAGCAGGATAACTTGCCTTTGATGGCACTGCAATTTATGTTCTCTCTGGATGAAACTATGACAAATATTTGCCTCAACGCCCCTACCCGACATCCTCAAGAAATGTTCTTGCCTGAGGATAGGAAGAGTTCATTTTAAAATGCAAGCAGCTGGTGACATTGCATCAACATTGACAGTTCTGATCAACACTTCATGGTTCCAACCCCAGCTGCAAATGGAAGCAATGAAACCTTTCTAATCTGGGCGTGCGTGGGCACACGGTGGTGCCTGTGTCCTACTGCAGTTGTGCAGGGCTCTGGTGAGACCGCACCTGGAGTATTGGGTGCAATTTTGGTCTCCTAATTTAAGGAAGGACTAAATTAAGGAAGGATTATTGCTATTGAGGGAGTGCAGCGTAGGTTCACCAGGTTAATTCCCGGGTAGGCGGGACTGACATTTAATGAAAGAATGGGTCGACTGGGCTTGTATTCACTGGAATTTAGGATGAGAGGGGATCTTCCAGAAACATATACAATTCTTAAAGGATTGGATAGGCTAGATGCAGGAAAAATGTTGGGGGAATACAGAACCAGGGGTCGAACTGTGATCCCATTCTTTCATCATACGTACAATAACATTTTAAAAGACATTTTGGGTCGGGGCCCTTCTTCAGGCAATAGAAAGAAAGTAAGAATAAATCTGCTTATTTACAGGCTAACTGGTCTATAATTCCCCGTTTTCTCTCTCCCTCCTTTCTTAAAAGTGGGGTTATCTTAGTCCACAGGATCTGATCCAGGGTCGAGAGAACATTGGAAAATGATCACCAATGCATCCACGATTTCTAGGGCCAGCTCCCTGAGTACTCTGGGATGCAGACCATCAGGCCTGGGGATTTATCTGCCTTCAGTCCCAACAGTTTATCTAACACCATTTTCTGACTAATGTGGATTCCCTTCAGTTCCTCCCTCACACTAGATCCTCGGTCCCCGAGTACTTCTGGGAGATTGTTTGTGTCTTCCTTAGTGAACACAGAACGTAAGTACTCATTTAACTGTTCCGCCATTTCCCTGTTTCCCATTAAAAATGAATCTGTCTCTGACTGTAAGGGACCTACATTCGTCTTCACTGATCTTTTCCTTTTTACATATATAGAAACTTTTACAGTCCCCTATGTCCCTGTTCCCATCCTCACTAGCACGAGCTACTGGAAGCAACCCAGAGATAACCACCCTAGAGGTCCTGCTTTCCAGCCTCCTACCTAGTTCTCTATACTCACATTGCAGAACCCCTTCCTCTTCTTACCCACGTCATTTGTGCCCACATGCACAACTACTTCCGGCTGCTCACCTTCCCTCTCAAGGATGTTCTGAAGTCTTTCTGAGACATCTAGGACCCTGGCACCAGGGAGGAAACACACCATCCTCAAGTCTTGCCTGTCGCCATAGAATCTCCTGTCCGCACCTCAGACAATGGAGTCACCCACCATTATGGTTCTACCTGACGTCAGTCACACCGGTCGAGTCTCAGCGCTAGGATTCAAGTCACAGACTTGTCCGCTGTTCGGACCGGAAGTGTCGTCTGCCCTGACAGCTCCCAAGAGGGTGTACCTGTTTTCAAGAGGTACTTCTACTGAGGTCTCCTGCACTCACTTTATCCCCGTCCTTTCCGTCTCTACCGGTCGCACTTCCTGCGCTCTTGGAGTGACGAACTGACTGTAGGTCCAGTCCAGGAAGGTTTTGTCATCCTGGATGGACCGCAGGTCATCCAGCTGCTGCTCCAGTTCCATAACTCGGTCCTTGAGGGGTTGCATCTGGACACAGTTCCCACAGGCATAGTGGTCAGTGACACCAGCAGTGCCCCTGACTTCCCACATCCTGAAACAAATGCACTGCAATAACATTTCTGCCATCACAAGTTTAAATATTTAAATTAATCACATAGAAAATAGGTGCAGGAGTAGGCCATTCGGCCCTTCGAGCCGGCACCGCCATTCAATATGATCATGGCTGATCATCCAACTCAGTATCCTGTACCTGCCTTCTCTCCATACCCCCTGATCCCTTTAGCCACAAGGGCCACATCTAACTCCCTCTTAAATATAGCCAATGAACTGGCCTCAACTACCTTCTGTGGCAGAGAATTCCACAGATTCACCACTCTCTGTGTGAAAAATGTTTTCCTCATCTCGGTCCTAAAAGATTTCCCCTTTATCCTTAAACTGTGACCCCATGTTCTGGACTTCCCCAACATCGGGAACAATCTTCCTGCATCTAGCCTGTCCAACCCCTTAAGAATTTTGTACGTTTCTATAAGATCCGCCCTCAATCTTCTAAATTCTAGCGAGTACAAGCCGAGTCTATCCAGTCTTTCTTCATATGAAAGTCCTGACATCCCAGGAATCAGTCTGGTGAACCTTCTCTGTACTCCCTCTATGGCAAGAATGTCTTTCCTCAGATTAGGAGACCAAAACTGTACGCAATACTCCAGGTGTGGTCTCACCAAGACCCTGTACAACTGCAGTAGAACCTCCCTGCTCCTATACTCAAATCCTTTTGCTATGAATGCTAACATACCATTCGCCTTCTTCACTGCCTGCTGCACCTGCATGCCTACTTTTAATGACTGGTGTACCATGACACCCAGGTCTCGTTGCATCTCCCCTTTTCCTAATCGGCCACCATTCAGATAATAGTCTACTTTCCTGTTTTTGCCACCAAAGTGGATAACCTCACATTTATCCACATTATACTGCATCTGCCATGCATTTGCCCACACAACTGATTCAAGTGTAGCCTCCTTGCCTCAGCCTCCTCGCCGAAGACTCTTGAGCCAACGACTCTCACTTTACCTCACCAAGGCACTTCCCCTCAACAAGGCTGCTCCCTTAGACCTGAACTTAATTTTATCCGTAAATTGGAGGAAATGCACCTCATATTCCGCTTGGGCAGTCTACATCCTGGGGGCTTGAACATTGAATTCTCCCAATTCTGTTAGCCCTTGCTGTCCCCTCCCCTTCATCAGCCCTCTGGTTGTCTCCTCCCCTCCCCCAGCCCTCGGGCTCCTCCTCCGCCTTTTTCCTTTTTTCCTTTCTTCCCCCCACCCCCTATCAGTCTGAAGTTCTTCATTAGGATGGAGAGTGACATTGTTAATTCAGAAACAACGGTTCTGAACTTAAAGAAAGGTAACTTTGAGGGTATGAGATGTGAATTGGCCAAGATTGACTGGCAATTAGTTCTAAAAGGGTTGACGGTGGATATGCAATGGAAGGCATTTAAAGACTGCATGGATGAACTACAAAAATTGTTCATCCCAGTTTGGCAAAAGAATAAATCAAGGAAGGTAGTGCATCCGTGGATAACAAGGGAAATCAGGGATAGTATCAAAGCAAAAGATGATGCGTACAAATTAGCCAGAAAAAGCAGCATACCAGAGGACTGGGAGAAATTCAGAGACCAGCAGAGGAGGACAAAGGGCTTAATTAGGAAAGGGAAAATAGATTATGAAAGGAAACTGGCAGGGAACATAAAAACTGACTGCAAAAGTTTTTATAGATATGTGAAGAGAAAAGAGATTAGTTAAATCAAATGTAGGTCCCTTGCAGTCAGAAACAGGTGAATTGATCATGGGGAACAAGGATATGGCAGACCAATTGAATAACTACTTTGGTTCCGTCTTCACTAAGGAAGACATAAATAATCTGCCGGAAAGAGCAGGGGGCCGCGGGTCAAAGGAGATGGAGGAACTGAGTGAAATCCAGGTTAGTCGGGAAGTGGTGTTGGGTAAATTGAATGGATTAAAGGCCGATAAATCACCAGGGCCAGATAGGCTGCATCCCAGAGTACTTAAGGAAGTAGCTCCAGAAATAGTGGATGCATTAGTGATAATTTTTCAAAACTCTTTAGATTCTGGAGTAGTTCCTGAGGATTGGAGGGTAGCAAACGTAACCCCACTTTTTAAGAAGGGAGGGAGAGAGAAAACGGGGAATTACAGACCAGTTAGTCTAACATCGGTAGTGGGGAAACTGCTAGAGTCAGTTATTAAAGATGGGATAGCAGCACATTTGGAAAGTGGTGAAATCATTGGACAAAGTCAGCATGGATTTACGAAAGGTAAATCGTGTCTGACGAATCTTATAGAATTTTTCGAGGATGTAACTAGTAGAGTGGATAGGGGAGAACCAGTGGATGTGTTGTATCTGGACTTTCAGAAGGCTTTCGACAAGGTACCACATAAGAGATTAGGATACAAACTTAAATCACACGGTATTGGGGGTTCAGTATTGATGTGGATAGAGAACTGGCTGGCAAACAGGAAGCAAAGAGTAGGAGTAAACGGGTCCTTTTCACAATGGCAGGCAGTGACTAGTGGGGTACCGCAAGGCTCAGTGCTGGGACCCCAGCTATTTACAATTTATATTAATGATCTGGACGAGGGAATTGAAAGCAACATCTCCAAGTTTGCGGATGACACCAAGCTGGGGGGCAGTGTTAGCTGTGAGGAGGATGCTAGGAGACTGCAAGGTGACTTGGATAGGCTGGGTGAGTGGGCAAATGTTTGGCAGATGCAGTATAATGTGGATAAATGTGAGGTTATCCACTTTGGTAGCAAAAACGGGAAGGCAGACTATTATCTAAATGGTGGCCGATTAGGAAATGGGGAGATGCAGCGAGACCTGGGTGTCATGGTACACCAGTCATTGAAAGTAGGCATGCAGGTGCAGCAGGCAGTGAAGAAAGCGAATGGTATGTTGGCCTTCATAGCAAGAGGATTTGAGTATAGGAGCAGGGAGGTTCTACTGCAGTTGTACAGGGTCTTGGTGAGACCACACCTGGAGTATTGCGTACAGTTTTGGTCTCCAAATCTGAGGAAGGACATTATAGCCATAGAGGGAGTGCAGAGAAGGTTCACCAGACTGATTCCTGGGATGTCAGGACTTTCATATGAAGAAAGACTGGATAGACTTGGCTTATACTCGCTAGAATTTAGGAGATTGAGAGGGGATCTTATAGAAACGTACAAAATTCTTATGGGGTTGGACAGGCTAGATGCAGGAAGATTGTTCCCGATGTTGGGGAAGTCCAGGACAAGGGGTCACAGCTTAAGGATAAGGGGGAAATCCTTTAAGACCGAGATGAGGAAAAACCTTTTTCACACAGAGAGTGGTGAATCTCTGGAACTCTCTGCCACAGAGGGTAGTTGAGGCCAGTTCATTGGCTATATTTAAGAGGGAATTAGATGTGGCCCTTGTGGCTAAAGGGATCAGGGGGTATGGAGAGAAGGCAGGTACGGGATACTGAGTTGGATGATCAGCCATGATCGTATTGAATGGCGGTGCAGGCTCGAAGGGCCGAATGGCCTACTCCTGCGCCTATTTTCTATGTATCTATGTATCTATGAAGAAGGGTTTCGGCCCGAAACGTTGCCTATTTCCTTCGCTCCATAGATGCTGCTGCACCCGCTGAGTTTCTCCAGCATTTTTGTGTACCTTGGATTTTCCAGCATCTGCAGTTCCTTCTTTAACAAGATACCAGAGGAGCTCCTCTAGTATCTTTGGTGTCCAGGGGGCGGTTGCGTGACGCGTCACGCGGGGCAGGTGAAGTCTCGCGAGGCTCCGCCCGGTGTGATGTGCGCACGCGTCAGAGACGGTCTGGTTGCTAAGGGCCGCCGGGTGTTAGCAACGGGCAGTGGAGCAGCTGCAGGGACCGGCACCGGCACCGGCACCGGCAGCAACAGGACCAGCGGCACCGGTAACGGTAACGGCAGCAACAGGACCAGCGGCACCGGCAACGGCAACGGCAGCAACAGGACCAGCGGCACCGGCACCGGCACCGGTAGCGGTAGCGGCAGCAACAGCAACAGCAACACCACCACCACCACCACCAACTGCAGAGGCGACGCCAAGCCAACATGCCGCCCAAGAAGAAGGAGAGGCCCCTCACCCCGGTGTCGATCACCGACGAGAATGTGGAGCCGCTGACCGCCATGGAGCGGGAGCTGTACATCATCCAGGTCAAAGACCTGGAGGGCAGGGTGAACAGGTGAGCGACCGGGGTCGGGTCGGGTCAGGTTTAGAGATTAGAGATTAGAGATTCCTTTATTTGTCATTCAGACCTTTCGGTCTGAACGAATTTCGTCGGTTTAGGTTTATTATTATTGCCACCTGTGCCGATGCGCCGAGAAAAACTTGGTTGTGCATGTTGTGTTGTGCATGCTACACAATCAAATTAAATTATACCACACATGAATAAAACCAGCCAAACACAGATACAACGGGTAGAGTAATGAGAAATACACCAGAGATGGCAACGTTATTCAATGGTGTAGGAAGGAACTGCATTTGCTCTCTTGCAGGTGCTCACTCTTAACCAACGATGAAAAAGCGTCATCTTTGTTCTTAACAACTTATTTGACTCCTCGTACTTCCTCCAAATCAAAGGCGTAGCTATGGGCACTCGCATGGGAGCTATGCCTGCCTCTTTTTAGGGTACGTTGAGCAATCCCTGTTCCAGGTGTACACTGGCCCTATTCCCGAATTTTCTCCGTTACAATATCGACCGGATAGGGGCTACCTCCTGCACCCATGCAGAACTCGAGGACTTCATTAACTTCACCACCAATTTCCACCCTGCACGCAAATTCACTTGGTCTATCTCCAACACCTCCCTCCCCTTTATTGATCTCATCGTCTCCATCACAGGAGATAGACTATTGACTATTTGGGCTACGCTTCTTCCCACCCAGCTTCCTGCAAAGGCTCTATCACCTACTCCCAATTGCGTCTACGCCATATATCTGCACCCAAGATGAGGTGTTCAGTACTAGGACATCTGAGATGTCCTCATTCTTTTGGGAACGAGGGCCCCCTCTCTCATCATAGATAAGGCCATCACACGTGTCTCTTCAGTACCCTGCAGTATCCTTGCATCCCCCCCTCTCACTAGCCCTCCCCCACCCAAGTCGTAATAGCTTCAAAGTCGTATTGTTGAGTCCCATTTTCTGTATCTGGTTTTCACCTAACTCACAGCTAACACTGTCTATACCTCTCATTTCCCTTTCCCTTGACTCTCAGCCTGAAGAAAGGTCTCGATCTGAAACGTCACCTATTCCATTTCTCTAGAGATGCTGTCTGAGCCGCTGAATTACTGCAGCTTTTAGTGTCTATTACTCAATAGTGCTTTTATTGTCACACGTGCAAATGCACAGTGAAATTATTTTCTTACATACAGTCCAGTAGAGTATTCCCATACCCAAGCACACCTCAGATGGCAAGTGTACAGAAGTTCTCAGCATTACTGAATATATTGGGTGGTGCAGCTGCTACCACAGTGTCAGTGCCTGACTTTAGTCCTGACCTTTATTTCTATCTGTGTGGAGTTTACACGTTATCCCTGTGACCATGTGGGTTTCCTCCAAAGTTTCCACCAAAATGAAAAATATGTGTCGTATGTAGGATAAATGCCCTCTGTAAATTACCAGAGATGTGCATGGACAGGAACTTGACTCTCCATATCACTGTCCCACCAATAAAGATAGGTTCATGGACTCTCTCCTTTCCCTTCCTCAAGTTGACAATCAGCTCCTTGGTCCCACTTATGTTGCATCAAGTTTGTTGTTCTGGCACCACTCAACCAGATTATCCCTCCTGTACTTCGGGTTGTAATGGTGGCACTGCCTTACAGCGAATGCAGCGTCGGAGACCCGGGTTCGATTCCGACTACGGGTGCTGTCTGTACAGTGTTTGTACGTTCTCCCCGTGACCTGCGTGGGGCTTCTCCAAGATCTCCAGTTTCCTCCCACATTCCAAAGACGTACAGGTTTATAGGTTAATTGGCTTGGTAAATGTAAAAATTATCCCTAGTGGATGTCGAATAGTGTTAATGTGCGGGGATCGCTGGCCAGTGGGCCGAAGGGCCTATTTCCATACTGTATTTCTAACTAAACTACTCTGACTCTGAATAACTACTGTTATTTTTCAACAGCAGTGGTATTGCTGGCGACTTATAGATGGTGTCGGAGTTGTATCTGGTTACACAGTCATGAGACGTGATTTCAGGACATTTGAGGAATATAAGGTTAATGGCATATTTGCAGAGGATGGTAAAGATATGCAGGACAGATTGGAGTGACTTTGCATTCACACTGGGTCAAATATCAATACCTTTTTGAAACTTTGACTTGAAAGTCTGTGAAAATGGAATCTGCTATAAATAGTTATGCTCAAAGCTACAATTTTATTTTGTTCTGTCAGAAATAGGAAGCTTACCAGAGGTTAACAAATAAAGATTGCACTCTGATGACAAACAATGTCGAACTAGCAGGTTTTAGTTGATTGCCCTTCAGTGACCACAGCGCATTGTGATCACGGCACGTTGTGATCTGAAAAATAGTTGGATTGGTTGCTATTCTGTATAGTGTCACACCATACCTTATGCTGGAAACTGGGTGGATATTGGATGGAAAAAAGACTTGGGTGTAGCTTGCACTAACATTAAAATATAACACCTCAGAGGCTACTAGTATGAAAGATCAGACGGTATTGATTAACACCAATATATCTGAATCCTGGAGTACATCTATACATTAGTGAAATTCAAGTAAACAAGAGCTTAAAGACAGTGTTAATGGCACCTGTATGGTAGGATAAATAGTAAATCACAAAGTGCTGGAGGAATTCAGTAAGTCAGGCAGCATTTGTGGAGGGAATGGACGTGCAATGTTTGGATTGTGATCTTTCTTGACACAGGATTGATCGCATTCAGTCTGAAGAAGCACCCTGACTCGAAACGCACCCTGACTCGAAACGAAACCCCCTCCACAAATGCTGTCTTACACCCTGAGTTCCTCCAGCAATTTATGTTTTGCTCATGATTGTGTCATCTGCAGTTTCTTGTGTCTCCATTGTAAAATATATAGTTGTGCTGTGATTATCAAACTACTTTTGCAAACCAGAAAATTAAAAATCTTTAGTCATTTCTAAATAACACATTCTGTCAAGGTTTTATAACATATATATCTGTAATGTTTTTTAAATCAATAAACATCATGTGATACTGTTAAGGTACCAACGGAGACTGGATGAACTGGAAGTGACAAAGATCGATGCTGATGAGAAACATGAACAATTTAGCAAAGACTTGCAAGATGTTATTGCCTACCTGAAGAAGGGCCTGAATCAGAGAATTGATGAGATTGCTGATTTGAATGACAAGATGGTTGGTTTGATGCAAGCCAAGGAAACTGATAAGACGACTTATGAATCCCAGATGTCACAGTTGCGTCAAGAGTTTCATGAAACAAAG
This sequence comes from Malacoraja senta, assembly GCA_038087875.1. Taxonomy (NCBI): domain Eukaryota; kingdom Metazoa; phylum Chordata; class Chondrichthyes; order Rajiformes; family Rajidae; genus Malacoraja; species Malacoraja senta. The sequence continues at coordinate 16,756,203 of CM075987.1, forward strand.
GATCAACTCACATCGGAGAATATGGTTTTAGGTACAGAAAATGAGGGGATATGTTATTTTTAATTTTTAAATATTGTGGATGTTTTCAGGAATAACATTTTGTTGCATTAACAGTTAAGGTGCGGAAAACATCATTGTCATTACAATTATCATAATTGCAACTTGAAGCTCTTGTCCGTATTATAATTTTGTACATTATTTTTACATTGTACGAGACCGAAGATCTCAGGTTTTTTTTATACCTGAATAAACATGAACTTGAATTGGTAGGGCAAGGAAAATTGCATTTATACCTGCAGCCCGAGGAGAGGAAAATATTCAGCTGAAGTTCCTTGTGTTCACTGACTTGCAATCTAAATATGTAGGAAGGAACTGCAGATGCTGTTTTAAACCGAAGATAGACACAAAATGCTGGAGTAACGTAACGGGATAGGCAGCATCTCTGGAGAGAAAGAATGGGTGACGTTTCGGGTCAAGACTGAAATCTAAATAAATATGTTGGGGCCCCTGCATTAGGTCTTTGACCAGAGATCTAATTGGTAAAGAGCTACCGACAGCTTGATCCTTTTTGTGTGACACTAATAGTTGCCAAATTCTTTCTCCTCTTTCTTTATCCCTTTAACCTTTCCTATCCATGTACCTGTCCAAGTGTATTTTAAATATTGTTATAATAGTTCTGCCTTTGAAAGTTGCAGAATACACATGGTACAGGCTATAAGAAAGAGTTAAAGATAAATACTTGCACTTGTTCTATCTCATTGCAAACTTAGAGTATAGAAGTAGGATTAAATCTTGAATTTGCTGTGCCATTTGGCAAGATGAAGGCTTGTTGCAGTGTCTCAATTCCTGTGTATTTTTTTTAACCACCTCTGACCCCACACATCCCATGAATCGCTTGTGTAGAAAAATCTATGAATATCATTGTTATATAGTGACTACATCCACAGACTGCTGAGGTTCAGAGCTTCAATTTTTACAACCCTCTGCATGTAAGAATTGTACAAATTGCCTCCTTGGCCATCCTAGATGGCTAACCTATAACACTTACCCTAGCTCCAACGCTCCCTGGTTTTGTACCATTCCCGATCAAACTGGTAGCAATCTGCCCCAACATTTGGACAAAGGAGTGGAAATTAGTGCCCTTTTCATAGAGAAATTGGGGGTCTTTTTTAACATAGTCAAAGATAACATTGTGCATGGATATGTGGCAGAAATGCCACTGTCATGGTTATGATGGGATTTTATCAGGAATACTGACTTCAGTTCTTCCGTTCTTGCCTTGCAGCTGGAAAGCTTGATGCGCTGGAGGAGTTTCGAGTTCAAAAGGAGGATTTGATGGCAAAGTTTGCTGCACTTGAAGAGCAGCTAAAGCAGCAGGAAGAAGAGCACAGTGACATCATTTACAACTTGGAGAGGAGGGCAGTGGTAGATAAAGATAGGTAAAAACTTTTATACCTAGGTTTTCAGGAAACCTTTGCAAGTCTAGACAAAGTGGCATAATGTATTTTGGCATGAACAGCAGGTTGACAGCCAATTGACTGAGATATTTTGCAGTTAGTTTGCACACAGACACTTGCCATCCAGGTCTGGGAATGAGAACTCTTAACTAATATATTTTTTCTCAACTACTCTAATTGTTACACCACTCATCTCTTATAAATGGGAAAATAAACAGTGTGATGCCAGGGTGAAGTATGACGTTTTTGCCTATAATTTGTTTTACTGGATCCACTCCAAGAGCAATTGATGCTGTAATTGGATGCCTGAGGCTTGGTTCCAATTTCCAGTTTGAGGCAAATAAAATATAAAGTGTTCATGCAATTTGTGGATATTTCATTTAGCATTCCCCTTGAGTTTTCCATCCCTATATTAAAGCATTGGTCTGGATATTGAATCACTGTCAAGTTTGGTCACAATCATGCGCTGTTCCAGTACCTTCAAAGATTGCCTGCTAACGGTCTGAAAAAATCTGCCGCATCATTTTGCAAAAACTGGAAAAAAAACTGCTCATGCTGGAAATCTAAAATAAAAACTGAATCTACTTGGAGAGGAAAAACTCAGGAAGTCATTGCAACATCTGAAGGGTCGCAGACCTGATACATTGACTTTTTCTTTCCACAGATGTTATCTGACCACCGTAGTTCTTCCAGGATATTCTATTTTTTAATTCAGCTGGCATACAGTGGCTTGCAAAAGTATTCATACCCCTTGAACTTTTCCACATTTTGTCACGTTACAACCACAAACGTAAATGTATTTTATTGGGATTTTATGTGATAGACCAACACAAAGTGGCGCATAATTGTGAAGTGGAGTGGAAGGAAAATTATACTAGGTTTTCAAATTTGTTTACAAATAAAAAACTGAAAACTGTTGCGTGCAAAAGTATTCAGCCCCCTTTACTCTGATACCCCTAAATAAAATCCAGTGCAACCAATTGCCTTTAGAAGTCACCTAATTAGTAAATAGAGTCCACTTATGTGTAATCTAATCTCAGTATGAATACAGCTGTTCTGTGAAGGCCTCAGAGGTTTGTTAGAGAACATTAGTGAACAAACAGCATCATGAAGCCCAAGGAACACACCAGACAGGTCAGGGATAAAGTTGTGAAGAAGTTTAAAGCAGGGTTAGGTTATAAAAAAATATCCCAAGCTTTGAACATCTCACGGAGCATTGTTCAATCCAACATCCGAAAATGGAAAGAGTACGGCACAATTGCAAACCTACCAAGACATGGCCGTCCACCTAAACTGACAGGCCGGGCAAGGAGAGCATTGATCAGAGAAGCAACCAAGAGGCCCATGGTAACTCTGGAGGAGCTGCAGAGATCCACAGCTCAGGTGGGAGAATCTGTCCACAGGACAACTATTAGTCGTGCACTCCACAAATCGGGCCTTTATGGAAGAGTGGCAAGAAGAAAGCCATTGTTGAAAAAAAGCCATAAGAAGTCCCGTTTGCAGTTTGCCACAAGCCATGTGGGGGACACAGCAAACATGTGGAGGAAGGCGCTCTGGTCAGATTAGACCAAAATTGAAGTTTTTGGCCTAAATGCAAAACGCTATGTGTGGCGGAAACCTAACACTGCACATCACCCTGAACACACCATCCCCACTGTGAAACATGGTGGTGGCAGCATCATGCTGTGGGGATGCTTTTCTTCAGCAGGGACAGGGAAGCTGGTCAGAGTTGATGGGAAGATGGATGGAGCCAAATACAGGGCAATCTTGGAAGAAAACCTGTTAGAGTCTGCAAAAGACTTGAGACTGGGGCGGAGGTTCACCTTCCAGCAGGACAACGACCCTAAACATACAGCCAGAGCTACAATGGAATGGTTTAGATCAAAGCATATTCATGTGTTAGAATGGCCCAGTCAAAGTCCAGACCTATATCCAATTGAGAATCTCTGGCAAGACTTGAAAATTGCTGTTCACAGACGCTCTCCATCCAATCTGACTGAGCTTGAGCTATTTTGCAAAGAAGAATGGGCAAAAATTTCAGTCTCTAGATGTGCAAAGCTGGTAGAGACATACCCCCAAAAGACTTGCAGCTGTAATTGCAGCGAAAGGTGGTTCTACAAAGTATTGACTCAGAAGGGCTGAATACTTTTGCACGCGACACTTTTCAGTTTTTTATTTGTTAAAAATTTGAAAACCATGTATCATTTTCCTTCCACTTCACAATTATGCACCACATTGTGTTGGTCTATCACATAAAATCCCAATAAAATACATTTACGTTTGTGGTTGTAACGTGACAAAATGTGGAAAAGTTCAAGGGGTATGAAAACGTTTGCAAGCCACTGTACATAGATTCCTTTATTGCAGCTAATCACGGTCCATATTTGCCAAGGACACTTTAAACCAATGTTATGTCTCCATGTCAGAATTTTTAATGTCAATTCTCATCTGAATGCTCATCTATAGAAGAGCCCAACTAAAGAGTTTAATTTCAGATAGACACAGGATGCTAGAATAACTCAGCACGTCAGGTAGCATCTCTGGAGAAAAGGAATAAGTGACATTTTGGGTCGAAACCCTTCATCAGACCGTTATTAGTTGAATTTCAGCATAGTGTGAACATGTAATCACTATCTGATTTTTGGAAGTACAGGTTATCATTTGCAAAACCACTGCAGTGCAAGTTAGTTTCAAGGCCATAAGCTTTGTCAATTGTTTTGTTTGCAGCAATTTTTCAAGTTTTGTGCCCAAGACCTAAATGCAAAAGATTATTTTATACTAGAGAAGGAAAAGAGGAGCAGGTAAAGCAATATGGTTAAAACTGATCCTAGTCTCATCTAATCTTCAAGTGTGTATCAATGAGTTACTGGACAGTGAACAGACAGTTGGAAAATATGATTGTGGGTTTCACTTCCTCCTTCACTAAACTGGTACTAATCCAATTGGATCATCAGAAAGCATGTTGACTATCTGTCACTAACTGCATTCTTCCTGTAGATTAAAGAAGGAGATGATTGCAGCGGTGAATGCGGTGGCTGCTGAATTCCGTCGTATTTCAAAGAAGCAAGTGGCAGAAACAACAAAAAGAGCCATACGTGAAAATGTATCCATTAGCAGCCAGCTGGGAAGATGTCAGATAAAAGTATGAAAATAAATCAAGAGAATGACGAACTGAAAAATGAAGCCTTGAGGCAGTGGAGAAACATCAATATCTTGGAGGAAAGTCAGAAGGAGCTGATCAGGAAGAATCTCAGCAATGTAAAGGTTTGTATATTTCTTTTTGGGAAGAGATAGTCCAGTGAGTGCACGAAGTGAAGGGCTTGTTTGTAGTAACACTGTCTTGTATATATTCAGCACTTTTAAACAAGACTATTTCTGTGAAGCTGAGCCAAAAAAAGATGTAAACAGTGTGAAAAGAAGCAGCTGGTTATCTTGTAGAAGGCAAATGCATAAAATCCTACAGCACAGATATCCTACCGCAAAGACCGCTCCCTCCGTAACTCCCTTGTCATTCTTCCCTTCCCTCCCATACCACCCCCTCCCCTGGTACTTTCCCTTGCAACCGCAAGAGATGCAACACTTGTCCCTTCACCTCCCCCCTCCACTCTATTCAAGGACCCAAGCAGTCGTTCCAGGTGTGACTGAGGTTCACCTGCATCTCCTCCAACCTCATCTATTGCATTCGCTGCTCTAGATGCCAGCTGATCTACATCGGTGAGACCAAGCGGAGGCTTGGCGATCGTTTCGCCGAACACCTCCGGTCGGTCCGCAATAACCAACCTGAACTCCCGGTGGCTCAGCACTTCAACTCCCCCTCCCATTCCGTATCTGACCTCTCTGTCCGGGTCTCCTCCATGGCCACAGCGAGCAACACCGTAAATTGGAGGAAATGCACCTCATATTCCGCTTGGGCAGTCTACATCCTGGTGGCCTGAACGTTGAATTCTCCCAATTCTGCTAGCCCTGGCTGTCCCCTCCCCTTCATCAGCCATCTGGTTGTCTACTCCCCTCCCCCAGCCCTCGGGCTCCTCCCCGCCTTTTCCTTTTTTTCCTTTCTTCTTCCCACCCCCTATCAGTCTGAAGAAGGGTTTTGGCCTGAAACGTTACCTATTTCCTTCGCTCCATAGATGCTGCTGCACCCGCTGAGTTTCTCCAGCATTTTTGTGTACCTTCGATTTTCCAGCATCTGCAGTTCCTTCTTTAACACAGATAGAGGCTTATTGTGCTTGTACCATGCTCAATGGGTAAAAGCAATCTAATTAACCCACACCACACCCTGCCCTTCACAGACCCAAAATGTTCTCTTGTCCAGTTTAACAATCTTAAAAGCCACCACAGTTGGTATGGCTGCTGCAAGTTATATTACTGGTCTAGTAATCCAGAAGTTCTTGCGTGATCCAGAGAGTTGTGTTCCAATCTCATGATAGTAATTGGTAATTTGGATTATCAAATAAGGATCCACTAGATCATTGTAAAAAGGAAAGGAAAATGGTGAAGCTGTTCTGGCCTGTTGATGATTGCGCACTAATGTGATGGACTCCCAGCTGCTATGTGGCATAAATCAGTCTTGAGATGTAGTCAGTTGGTGAGGCCAATATTTAATGCACATCTCTAATGGCTCCTTTGTAAACCACCATCATTGATTTGTATATTTTTCTGTGTCAACGTAGCTAACAGCTCGGCACGAGTGGTGTAAAGCAAGGAGTTTCAGGCCTTTGACAGTGATGAACACTCATGTACTTCCATTTCAAGTTAGTGTATGCCTTGTAATGGAACTTACAATGGAATCTGCCATCTTTCTAGTTACCAATACCATATGTGAGGGAGGTATCAAATACTGGAGAATCTAAAGTAAGAATTAAATCAGACCTATCATGGCACCTGATACATTCACAGCTCTGCAACGTCCTAATTTCTAACTGTGAGAAATAAGTGCCATAATTAGGAGAGATCTTCAACGTACGTGGCAAACAATGGCTTGACTTGATCACCTCTGTAGAAACATACCATTATGTCAATCCACTGGACTTTCCATTAGCATCCCTTAAAAACCTATCGGGCTGGTGGTACAGCTGTATATAGTTGGCTGAAATGCGGAATGCGGACAAGTGGGAATGTTTTTACTATACAGACAGCAAGGATGTGGTTGACCATCAGAATCCTTGGTATGGCAGCTACATGGTTGTAAAATTTATGAACCTCTCTAAATCTCTCATCTTTCTTTGTTTTGGAAGGATCTGCCTTCACTTCCATCCATCTGCCGAGTTAATAGGAATCTGAGGGGTAACCTTTTCATACAAAGGGTGGTGTGAGTATGGAACAAGCTGCCAGAGGAGGTAGTTGAGGCAGGGACTATCCCAACATTTAAGAAACAGTTAGACGGGTAGAGATGGATAGGACAGTTTTGAGGGATATGGGTCAAATGCAGGCAGGTGGGACTAGTGTAGCTGGGACATGTTGACTGATGTGGGCAAGTTGGGCCAAAAGGCCTGTTTCCACACTGTATCACTCTTTGACTTTAAGAGCCAAGAATTAGACATGAAGCTTCAACTGAGTGTGGACTAACAAATTGCAGAGTTCATATATTATGTCTTTTTATAAGATTCTGTTCATGGGTTCTAATTTTCTGTTTCTCGCACTTTTCAAATTGTACCATTTAGTTTGTGTTACTACAATTTGTCATCCACACTTCCATATGAAAGTTTTAGTTGTTGCATATCTTCACAAGTTGATTTCACCAATTTGTATGCTCCTGAAATCTGCAACTATTCATGACACTCCTTATTGTTACTTTCAATTTCATTTCAGAAACCAACTTAGAAATTGTGCCCAGTGTGTGATTAGTTTATTGCAGTAGTTCGGGTTGGGGGCAGAGGAAGGTGGGGGGCTGGTGTTGGTATCCCCCTCGATCATTCAACATTTGGACATTTCCTTCCAATCTATTAAACAGGTATCATAATTGCTACTTACTGCTTTTTAAATAGTATCTGTTGCCACTATCTCTTTAGTCTCGTGGGGTTCATTTTTGCTGACATTTCTGACGTGCTGTGTTTGCCTTTTTGACAATCAAAGCAACATGTACTTCAAACAACGCAATTGGCAAACCTCTTTCTGCCTTCATTCTTTAAGGATGGTTTATTTTCAGGAATATCCACTTCCCTGTTTTTTCCTATTGATCTTACCATGGAAAAGTATCTTCTCCATGCCTGACTGGATTCTATTGATTGAATTTCAGGTTGTTCAAATGCTGGCTGAGAAATGCAAAGAGCAGCAGAAGTCACTGGAAAGCTGCACGCAGAGGGAGAAGATGGTTCAAGAATTTGAGATAACAGTAAAAGACCTTGAGGGCTCAGAATGAATCTCTAAGGTATTTGCAACTCCATCCATGTGCACTACCAGATGCGGGAACTGCTTTTCTCCACTGTTACCAGACTTCAGAATGATCCCTCCATAAGCTAGGGTACTTTACGATTCTCCTCTACCCTATGTGGACATTGGACATTGTTTCTGGAACTGTTGTGCTACAATGCCAAGAACAATATTCTGCACTCTGATTCTTCCCTTTGCTTTACTTATTCTACTTGAATTTGTCTTGATCGTATTTATTATGATCGTATTATCTTAATTTGATTTGATTGGATAGCATGCAAAACAAAGCTCTTCCCTGTACCTTGGTGCACGTGACAATAATAAACCTAAACCTTGTGTGGGCTTTGACAACTAAATATTAGATATTAGATTAGATAGTTTTATTTTCATTTTATTTCTTAAAAACATCACTGCCACAAGTAAGATCTTCCTTGCTTCTGAACCCCAGTAAGTCATTATCTTAAATGTGGAAATTAATTTCTCTACACTTCAGGGAACAAACTGATCAACCTAAGGATTATTAGGGAGAGTTAAGTCTTAACACTCGAGGGAGGATTAGAATATAGTATTTTGAGATGGTTATGGTCTTACTAAATGTGGGAAGTTGGAGTTACTGAAACTTAATATTGAGTAACTTTATTTAAAGAAGGCTGTTATCTCACTATGTTTAATGTTCAGGAATGAAATAACATCTGTAAAGGAGGATCTGGAGATAAAACAATTTCATCTGGAAAAACAGATGGCCAATGCGGAACAACAGGAAAGGCGCAGGAAGCAGGTGGAGAAAGTCCTCTCTGATGCTGCCTATGCTTTGAAAGATGCCCTGCTGGTAAGAAAGCTTACATTTTGAGAGTAGACCTATTTGGATGACAAATGCATGACATCTTTTTGAAAGCTGATTGGTGGCTGAAAGCTGCTTTCTGTTCTTGCACCCTTATTTGGTTTTGTTCAGTTATGTTGTCCACTACAACAATGCACCCATATTTGTCCTTCTTCTTGGTGGCATGGAGTATATAGATTAGTACAAAACGAGAACAGTCAAGGGTATTGTCACATGTCCCAGAGAGAACAATGAAATTCTTATTTGCAGCAGCACAACAGAATATGTAAACATAGTACACTGTAAACAATATAATAAACTAAAAACAAGTTGGTGCATGTATGCATGTATGCACACACATACATTAAATATATATATATATATATTATATAGAGATAGAGAGATAGAGAGATAGAGAGATAGAGAGATAGAGAGATAGAGAGATAGAGAGATAGAGAGATAGAGAGATAGAGAGATAGAGAGATAGAGAGATAGAGAGATAGAGAGATAGAGAGATAGAGAGATAGAGAGATAGAGAGATAGAGAGATAGAGAGATAGAGAGATAGAGAGATAGAGAGATAGAGAGTAGAGAGATAGAGAGATAGAGATAGAGAGATAGAGAGATAGAGAGATAGAGAGATAAGAGAGATAGAGAGATAGAGAGATAGAGAGATAGAGAGATAGAGAGATAGAGAGATAGAGAGATAGAGAGATAGAGAGATATAGAGATATAGAGATATAGAGATAGATACAAAATAGGTGCAGGAGTAGGCCATTCGGCCCTTCGAGCCTGCACCGCCATTCATATGATCGTGGCTGATCATCCAACTCAGTATCCCATACCTGCCTTCTCTCCATACCCCCTGATCCCTTTAGCCACAAGGGCCACATCTAACTCCCTCTTAAATATAGCCAATGAACTAGCCTCAACTACCCTCTGTGGCAGAGATTGTTCCAGAGATTCACCACTCTCTGTGTGAAAAAGTTTTTCCTCATCTCGGTCTTAAAGGATTTCCCCTTATCCTTAAGCTGTGACCCCTTGTCCTGGACTTCCCCAACATCGGGAACAATCTTCCTGCATTTAGGCCTGTCCAACCCCATAAGAATTTTGTACGTTTCTATAAGATCACCTCTCAATCTCCTAAATTCTAGCGAGTATAAGCCAAGTCTATCCAGTCTTTCTTCATATGAAAGTCCTGACATCCCAGGAATCAGTCTGGTGAACCTTCTCTGCACTCCCTCTATGGCTATAATGTCCTTCCTCAGATTTGGAGACCAAAACTGTACGCAATACTCCAGGTGTGGTCTCACCAAGACCCTGTACAACTGCAGTAGAACCTCCCTGCTCCTATACTCCAATCCTCTTCCTATGAAGGCCAACATACCATTCGCTTTCTTCACTGCCTGCTGCACCTGCATGCCTACTTTCAATGACTGGTGTACCATGACACCCAGGTCTCGCTGCAATCTCCCCATTTCCTAATCGGACACCATTTAGTTAATAGTCTGCCTTCCCCGTTTTTTGCCACCAAAGTGGATAACCTCACATTTATCCACATTATACTGCATCTGCCAACATTTGCCACTCACCCAGCCTATCCAAGTCACCTTGCAGTCTCCTAGCATCCTCCTCACAGCTAACACTGCCCCCCAGCTTAGTGTCATCCGCAAACTTGGAGATGTTGCTTTCAATTCCCTCATCCAGTTCATTAATATAAATTGTAAATAGCTGGGGTCCCAGCACTGAGCCTTGCGGTACCCCACTAGTCACTGCCTGCCATTGTGAAAAGGACCCGTTTACTCCTACTCTTTGCTTCCTGTTTGCCAGCCAGTTCTCTATCCACATCAATACTGAATCCCCAATACCGTGTGATTTAAGTTTGTATCTAATCTCTTATGTGGTACCTTGTCGAAAGCCTTCTGAAAGTCCAGATGCAACACATCCACTGGTTCTCCCCTATCCACTCTACTAGTTACATCCTCGAAAAATTCTATAAGATTCGCACGATTTTACCTTTCGTAAATCCATGCTGACTTTGTCCAATGATTTCACCACTTTCCAAATGTGCTGCTATCCCATCTTTAATAACTGACTAGCAGTTTCCCCACTACCGATGTTAGACTAACTGGTCTGTAATTCCCCGTTTTCTCTCTCCCTCCCTTCTTAAAAAGTGGGGTTACGTTTGCTACCTTCCAATCCTCAGGAACTACTCCAGAATCTAAAGAGTTTTGAAAAATTATCACTAATGCATCCACTATTTCTGGAGCTACTTCCTTAAGTACTCTGGGATGCAGCCTATCTGGCCCTGGTGATTTATCGGCCTTTAATCCATTCAATTTACCCAACACCACTTCCCGACTAACCTGGATTTCACTCAGTTCCTCCATCTCCTTTGACCCGCGGTCCCCTGCTATTTCCGGCAGATTATTTATGTTTTCCTTAGCGAAGACGGAACCAAAGTAGTTATTCAATTGGTCCACCATATCCTTGTTCCCCATGATCAATTCACCTGTTTCTGACTGCAAGGGACCTACATTTGTTTTAACTAATCTCTTTCTCTTCACATATCTATAAAAACTTTTGCAGTCAGTTTTTATGTTCCCTGCCAGTTTCCTTTCATAATCTATTTTCCCTTTCCTAATTAAGCCCTTTGTCCTCCTCTGCTGGTCTCTGAATTTCTCCCAGTCCTCTGGTATGCTGCTTTTTCTGGCTAATTTGTACGCATCATCTTTTGCTTTGATACTATCCCTGATTTCCCTTGTTATCCACGGATGCACTACCTTCCCTGATTTATTCTTTTGCCAAACTGGGATGAACAATTTTTGTAGTTCATCCATGCAGTCTTTAAATGCCTTCCATTGCATATCCACCGTCAACCCTTTTAGAACTAATTGCCAGTCAATCTTGGCCAATTCACGTCTCATACCCTCAAAGTTACCTTTCTTTAATTTCAGAACCGTTGTTTCTGAATTAACAATGTCACTCTCCATCCTAATGAAGAACTCAACCATATTATGGTCACTCTTGCCCAAGGGGGCACGCACAACAAGACTGCTAACTAACCCTTCCTCATTACTCAATACCCAGTCTAGAATAGCCTGCTCTCTCGTTGGTTCCTCTACATGTTGGTTTAGATAACTATCCCGCATACATTCCAAGAAATCCTCTTCCTCAGCACCCCTGCCAATTTGATTCACCCAATCTATATGTGGATTGAAGTCACCCATTATAACTGTTTTGCCTTTGTTGCACGCATTTCTTGTTGCACGCATTTCTAATTTCCTGTTTGATGCCATCCCCAACTTCACTACTACTGCTAGGTGGCCTGTACACAACACCCACCAGCGTTTCTGCCCCTTAGTGTTTCGCAGCTCTAACCATACCGATTCCACATCCTCCAAGCTAATGTCCTTCCTTTCCACTGCGTTAATCTCCTCTCTAACCAGCAACGCTACCCCACCTCCTTTTCCTTTCTCTCTATCCCTCCTGAATATTGAATATCCCTGGATGTTCAGCTCCCAGCCTTGGTCACCCTGGAGCCATGTCTCCGTGATCCCAACTATATCATAATCATTAATTGCTATCTGCACGTTCAACTCATCCACCTTATTACGAATGCTCCTTGCATTGAGACAGAAAGCCTTCAGGCTTGTTTTTACAACGCTCTTACCCCTTATACAAATATGTTGAAAAGTGGCCCTTTTCGATTTTTGCCCTGGATTTGTCTGCCTGCCACTTTTACTTTTCACCTTGCTACCTATTGCTTCCGCCCGCATTTTACACCCCTCTGTTTCTCTGCTCACCCATTTAAGAACCCCACCACCTCTTATTCTCTGTTTATTATTGTTTTTTTCTTTCCCCCCTACATGTTGGGTCTGAGTGCTTTCCTTCTCTGCCTCCTGCCTCACACACTGTCTAATAGCATTCTCTATTTGAGTCTATTAATGTGCTGGGGCATATCAGAGATGTTCAGGCCCAGGAACTTAAAGCTGTTCACTCTCTGCGCCTGAATGCCGCAGAGAAGAGGTACATGATCCCTCAACTTTCCCTTTCTGATGTCACCAGTCAGCCCTTTGGTCTTGCTGATGTTGAGAACAACACTGTTCTGGCACCACTGCCACCTTCATCAAAACTGGGAAAGAGAAAACAAGTTGCATTAAGGTACAGACATTGGTGAGGATGGACAGGTGATGCCAGGGTTACTGCAGTAATATGTTTATGAAACAATCTTGTTCATTTATTAATGAGGGCCATTGTGGAGATAGTGAATCAGCTCTCTACTCATTCTGCTGCCACCCATTGACACAAGGGATAGTTAGAGTAGTTATTGAAGCTACCAGCACGTCATGGGATGTGGAAGGAAAACCGAGCACCAGTGGGAAACCCTCATAGTCACAAGGAGAATGCGCAAACTCCCATATCATCAGTACTGAAGGCGAGGATTGAGTCTGGGTTGCTGGGTGACAATAACTGTGCCCATATAGCCTCACCCTGTCAAAGATATTCCTTGTGCCCTATCCATCCATTCGCTCTCCTCTCAGTAAGTTGAAAAATTTAAAAGCCAAACATGCTGGAAATCTGAAATAAATAAAAATTACTCAGCAGGTTATGCAGCATCTGTTGGAAGAGAAACAGAAATCAATATTTTAAGCTTAAACTCAATTTCCAATTTTGATGTGGGGTCTTGACCTGAAACATTGTTTTGCATTTCTCAGAGCTGCCTTTAGCCTCATTGGTTTGTACCATTGTTTTTTTAGTGTTAGGGATTGTGTCAAATTCCCAGTCCTTAGAGCCCCATGAATGTCTATTATTATAGACTTTTTTTAAGTGATTTCTACTGTGAAGGTCGATCCCAAATAATTATTTAGAAACTTTGATTGTGTTGGAGGCTTAAGGGAGACCTGTTAAAAATATATAAAATAATGAGAGACATAGACTGGATAGAAAATCTGAACCTTTTTCCCAGGGTAGAAATGCTAAAGACACGGTGGCGAGGTACAGTTGCTGCCTTACAGCGCCAGAGACCTGACTACGAGGTGCTATCTGTACAGAGTTAGTTTGTTCTCACCATGATTGTGTGGGTTTCCCCAGGAGCTCCGGTTTCCTCCCACATTTCAAAGACGTTCAGGATTGTAGGTTATTTGGTTTGGTTAAAAATGGTAAATTGTCCGCAATGTGCTTATGTTAGTGGTAATGTGTGGGGATCGCTTGTCGGCACAGACTCAGTGGGCCGAAGTGCCTGTTTCCGTGCTGTATCTTCAAACTAAACTAAAGGACATACCTTAAAGGTGAGAAGAGCAAAGTTTAAAAGAGATGTGCAGGGGCAAGTTTAACACAAGTGAAACTTGGGGCAAGTGAAGGCAGATACAGTAGTGGCTTTTAGATAGGCACATTTAAGAGGCTTTTAGATAGGCACTGATATACATGTGATGCATATGATCAAGTACAGAGATTAGTAAACTTGGCATCATGTGCCTGTGCCTGTCCAATTCTAGGTTCTCAATTATTTCTCTTTTTCTGATCATTAATTATCTCAAAGATGCTAATGTTTACTTCAGCTAAACATTTCTTTTGTAGATAGAGTTGAAGCTCATCCTATTTGTCTTTATATAGTTTCCTGACATTTCCCAAGACATTATCAGTCACTGTTAATGAAGGCTTCTTTTTCCTGAACAGAGCAACTATACTGATGAACTTGAAATCTTGGTGGAAATAGAAGAACATTATTTAACCCTGGACCTCCAAAGAAATCAGTGAGTAAAGAGATGTCTGGTCTATATCTGCAACATTTTGTGCCTGACAACAGAAATTTCGATCCTGCCTCAACTTTTAAGTTATAAGGTCATAAGGGATTGGAGTAGATTTAGGCCATTCGGCCCATCAAGCCTACTCTGCCATTCAATCATGGCTGATCTATCTCTCTCTCTCCTATCCCCAATTCTGCCTTCTCCCCATTACCTCTGACACGTGTACTAATCAAGAATCTATCTCTGCCTTAAAAATATCCACTGACGGTTTCCACAGCCTTCTGTGGCAATGAATTCCACAGATTTACCACCCTGTGACTAAAGACATTTCTCCTCATCTCCGTCTTAAAAGAACGTTCTTTAATTCTGTGGCTATGACATCTAGTCCTAGACTTTCCCACTACTGGAAACATCCTCTCCACATCCACTCTATCCAAGCCTTTCACTATTCTGTATGTTTCAATGAGGTCCCCTCCTCATTCTTCTAAACTTAGGTGAATACAATAGACAATAGGTGCAGGAGTAGGCCAATCGGCCCTTCGAGCCAGCACCGCCATTCAATGTGATCATGGCTGATCATCCACAATCAGTAACCCGTTCCTGTCTTCTCACCATATCCCTTGACTCCGCTATCTTTAAGAGCTCTATCTAACTCTCTCTTGAAAGCATCCAGAGAATTGGCCTCCACTGCTTTCTGAGGCAGAGAATTCCACAAATTCACAATCTGTGTGAAAAAGTTTTTCCTTGTCTCAGTTCTAAATGGCCTACCCCTTATTCTTAAACTGTGGCCCCTGGTTCTGGACTCCCCCAACATCAGGAACATGTTTCCTGCATCTAGCGTGTCCAATCCCTTAATAATTGTATATGTTTCTATAAGATAGCCTCTCATCCTTCTAAATTCCAGTGAATACAAGCCCAGTTGCTTCATTCTTTCATATGACAGTCCCGCCATCCTGGGAATTAACCTCATGAACCTACGCTGCACTTCCTCAATAGCAAGAATGTCCTTCCTCAAATTAGAGGGATATGGGCCTATTGCAGGCAAATGGAACTAATTTGAGTAGGTACCTTGGTCAACATGGGCAAGTTGGGCTGAATGTCCTGTTTCCATGCAGCATAACTCCATGACTATGGGAGGCATTGATAGATAGATTAGTCAGTCCTTTCTTCAGAGGAAATTGTTTTAAGGTGAGAGCAAAAAGGTTAAAGTAGATTTACAAGACAATTGTTTTACATGGAGAGTGGTACATGATGTCAGGAACACACTACCAGGGTATGTGGGGATATCAGATACAATAGCAATGCTTCAGAGGCATTTAGATATACATGCAAACAGGCAGAGAATAGCAGGATATCGACCATGTATAAGCAGTTGGGATCAGGATTGGCATCATTGGCACAGATCATGTGGGTCAAAGTGCCTATTCCTGTGTGGTTTTGTTTTATATTCTAATAGCTGACTGAAATGCATAGAGCTCGGCATGATAGGGATAGAACTGGCATTTGTACTAGCTGCTATCTCTGGAACCAAGGCTCACAATCTCAAAAGGACAGGGATTCGGGAGGATGATGAATATTTTGAGTACTCTACCAAAGGGGCTGAAGTGACTCAGTCACTGAGTAGGTTTAAGACAGATTGATAGAATTAGAAATATTAAGGGAACCAGGAATTATTACAGGAAAGATTAGCTGTGATCTTTATTGAAAGGTGAAGCAGTTTGAGGGGCTGAGTGACGTACTCCTGCTTCTCTTTCTTAGGTTCTCATGAAACAAAAGAATACAATAGAATTTAACTTTGTGATCAGGTAATTTAATTCCACGTTGTTCTGTCTTTTAATAAAGAAGTAACTTCTTCTTATGAAACATATAAGATGCATTCAATGGGAAGCACATTGAGGAAGCAGACTAAGCTGTCTCATATTGTAAAGAAGGAAACTGGGTGGAGCCAGCAATGGCTGTCTCGCCAACAGTCTGTCTGTCCCTTCGTCCTTTGTTATTTAATAGTATGTGTTAAATGTATGTTTTAGTGTTCTTTAGCTTGTTTTATATGGGGGGGTCGGGGGGTGTTAGGGGAAACTTTAAAAAAAACTCTTACCTCGACGGAGATACGATTTTTTTCGGTATCGTTTCATCGTGGAGTTGGCAGCCTCTGCTGGAGACCGACTTCGGGAGCTCCAACTGCGGGAGCCTGCAAGACTTACCATTACGGTGCTTGCGATCATTGTCGGGGACCGACCATGGAGCTCCAACCGCGGGAGCCTGTGGACTTCAACATCGTGGAGTTCGCTGTCCCTGGTTATAGACCGACTTCGGGAGCTCCAAGCCGCAGGAGCTTCGACCGCCCCGACAGATGATTCGACTGCCCCGACCGCGGGAGAATAAAGAGAGAAGAAGATTAGACTTTATTGTCTTAATGGCATGTTGGCCTTCATAACAAGAGGAGTTGAGTATAGGAGCACAGAGGTCCTTCTACAGTTGTACAGGGCCCTAGTGAGAGCACACCTGGAGTATTGTGTGCAGTTTTGGTCTCCAAATTTGAGGAAGGACATTCTTGCTATTGAGGGAGTGCAGCGTAGGTTCACGAGGTTAATTCCCGGGATGGTGGGACTGTCATATGTTGAAGAATGGAGTGAATGGGCTTGTATACACTGGAATTTATAAGGATGAGAGGGGATCTTATTGAAACATATAAGATTATTAAGGGATTGGACATGCTAGAGGAGGAAACATGTTCCCGATGTTGGGGGAGTCCAGAACCAGGGGCCACAGTTTAAGAATAAGGGGTAAGCCATTTAGAACAGAGATGAGGAGCAACGTTTCACCCAGAGAGTTGTGAATCTGTAGCATTCTCTGCCTCAGAAGGCAGTGGAGGCCATTATCTGGATGCTTTCAAGAGAGAGTTAGAGCTCTTAAAGATAGCGGAGTCAAGGGATATGGTGAGAAGGCAGGAACGGGGTACTGATTGTGGATGATCAGCCATGATCACATTGAATGGCGGTGCTGGCTCGAAGGGCCAAATGGCCTACTCCTGCACCTATTGTCTATTGTCTTCCATCACATTGAGAGATGTGGAATCCGCTGTGGTGGATGTTTATGTTAACTTTTATGTAGTTGTGTGTCTTGCTTTTTTTTTGTATGGCTGTATGGTAATTGGAATATTGGTACACGTGACAATAAAGACCTTTGAAACCTTTGAATGGAAATCAATGGTTAAAATGGCTGAAGGGCTTGCTTGCATAAAATCCACCTGTTTCGTTAACAGGTTCCTCATTCCAGAAACGTTTCAGGTATCGTACTATGATGCTAATGGAACTTTGGCAACGGAAGAAAACAGCACCTTGGTGAGATAATACATTTAATTAAAACCAAAGTTTTAGTTGGTTTTCCCTTGTTAGACTGTGAGGAGGTTGCATATTTAATGATTATAAACAAACTTTGAAACTATTAATTGTTTTAATATTACATTTAAAAAAATCTAAATTCCAGCAAATTCAAGCAAATTGTTACCCTTGTGTGTGAACTGTTTTCATTTATTTTAAATGTTTAACTGCTACTGAAAGCAGCACTTCCTTTTATGAATAGACAATAGGTGCAGGAGTAGGCCATTCGACCCTTCGAGCCAGCACCATGGCTGATCATCTCCAATCAGTACCCCGTTCCTGCCTTCTCCCATATCCCCTGACTCCACTATTTTAAGAGCCTATCTAGCTCTCTCTTGAAAGCATCCAGAGATCCTGCCTCCACCGCCCTCTGAGGCAGAGAATTCCACAGACTCACCACTCTCTGTGAGAAAAAGTGTTTCCTCGTCTCCGTTCTAAATGGCTTACTCCTTATTCTTAAACTGTGGCCCCTGGTCTGGACTCCCCCAACATCGGGAGCATGTTTCCTGCCTCTAGCGTGTCCAAACCCTTAACAATCTTATATGTTTCAATGAGATACCCTCTCATCCTTCTAAACTCCAGAGTGTACAAGCCCAGCTGCTCCATTCTCTCAGCATATGACAGTCCCGCCATCACGGGAATTAACCTTGTAATCCTACGCTGCACTCCCTCAATAGCAAGAATGTCCTTCCTCAAATTAGGGGACCAAAACTGCACACAATACTCCAGGTGTGGTCTCACTAGGGCTCTGTACAACTGCAGAAGGACCTCTTTGCTCTTATATTCGATTCCTCTTGTTATAAAGGCCAACATGCCATTCGCTTTTCTTCACTGCCTGTGAAGAATTTGTTTTTCTCGAATAGAAGGTTAGATCGCATGGGATCCAAAGTAAGATAGCTGAATCGATAGAAAATTGGCTTCATGGAAGGAAGCAGAGGATGATGGTGGAAGGTTGTTTTTTTGACTGATGACCTATGACTAGAAGTGTGCCTCAAGGTTCGGAACTGGTCCCATTGCTGTATCATCTACAGTATATCAATGATTTGGATGAAAACATGCAAGGCAGATGACACAAAAGTGGGTGGTATTGTAGGTAGTGAATCTGGTTGGTAGACACAAAATGCTGGGGTAACCCAGTAAGGCAGCATCCCTGGGGATAAGGAATGGGTGGCGTTTTGGGTTGAAGCCCTTCTTCAGACTGATGTCAGGGGAGCGGGTGGGGCAGAGATAGAATGCGGTCGGACACAGTACGACTGGTGGGAGAACTGGAAAGGGGGAGGGGATGTAGAGAGAGGGAAAGCAAGGGCTATTTGAAGTTAGTGAAGTCAATGTTCATACCGCTGGGATGTAAGCTACCCAATCCAAATTTTTGCCTCATTCTGACAATGGAGGAGGCCAAGGACAAAAAAGGTCAGATTGGGAATGGGAGGGGGAGTTAATGTGCTGAGCAACCGGGAGATCAGGTAGGTTAAGGCGGACTGAGTGGAGGTGTTCAGCGAAACGATCGCCGAGCCTGCGCTTGGTCTTTTTACCAAGTGAAGATGGTTGTCAAAAATTGCAGCAGGATCTTAATTGGAGAGTCTTTGAGAGTCTTTTGCCCAGAGTAGGAGAATTGAGAACCAGTAAGACATAGGTTTAAGGTGAGGGCTGAAAGATTTAATAGTAACCTGTGGGGTAAATTTTATACACAAAGAGTGGTGGGTGTATGAATTGAGCTGCCAGTGGAGGTAGTGAAGGCAGGTACTGTCGCAACGTTTAAGTAACATTTAGATCGGCAAATGGTAGGGTAGGTTGATAGTGCAGTGACTAGTGGGGTGCGCAAGGTTCAGTGTTGGGACTCAGTTATTTACAATATATATTTACGATTTAGACAAAAGTAACAAAAGATGTAACATCTCCAAGTTTGTGGATGACACGAAGCTGGGTGGCAGTGTGAGCTGCGAGGAGCATGCTATAAGGCTGCAGGGTGACTTGGACAGGTTGGGTGAGTGGGCAGATGTATGGCAGATGCAGTAAAATGTGGATAAATGTGAGGTTATCCACTTTGGGGGCAAGAACAAGAATCAATCAAATCAATTCAAATTCAATTTTATTGTCATTGCACTTTTCAGTGCAACAAAATGGTTTAGCTGCAGTCATAACATAGAATAAATAACAAAACACACACTCAACACAGTTTAACATCCACCACAGTGAGTCCACCAGGCACCTCCTCACTGTGATGGAAGACAAAAAGTCCCAAAGTCCTTGTCTCTTCCCTCCTTGCTCTCCCTCTGGGCTGAGGTGATCCAGGCCTCCGATGTTGTGACCCCGCCGGGTGATGGTAAGCAAGTCCCGCGGCAGAATCCGAGCTCCGCGAACGGGCCGGTTCAAACTCCGCGGCCCGGGGCGGTCGAAGCTGCCGAAGTTGCCGCCCTCCAGTCCAGCGGACAAAGCTGTTGTTGCGGGAGCTCCGGAAAACAGGTCACCAACCTGTGACCTGCGAGCTCCCGACGATGTCGTCCACTGGCCCGCGGCCGAGCCTCCGAGGCTCCGAAGTCGGGTCGGAAGTCGGTCGCAACACCACCACAGCCCCGAAGTCGGCCAGCCTCGCGTTGGTAAGTCCTGGCTCTGCCTCCGGAGCCCGAGCTCGGTCCCAGTTGGAGGCCGCCAGCTCCGCGATAGGGCCTCAGCGCAGACGGAGACGGGGGATACGGCAAGAAAGGTCACATCCCCCCGAAGGAAGAGTCAAAAAACATGTTTCTCCCCCCCCCGCCACAAATACACAACTAAAGTAAACCGAAATAAACTGTAACAACGGGACAAAAGAAAACAAAAAAAGAATAGACAAACGGACTGCAGGCGAGCCGCAGCTGCAAGGCAGCGCCGCCACTTCCGGTAGGTTATTATCTGAATGTAGACATAGAGTAGACATAAAATGCTGGAGTAACTCAGCGGGACAGGCAGCATCTCTGGAGAGAAGGAATGGGTGACGTTTCGGGTCAAGACCCTTCTTCAGACATTATCTGAATGGTTATCTGAAAGGGATTGGACAGGCTAGAAGCAGGAAATATGTGTCCGATGTTAGGGGAGTCCAGAACCAGGGATCACAGTTTAAGAATAAGTGGTTGGCCATTTAGAACTGAGATGAGGAAAAATGTTTTCATCCAGAGTGTTGTGAATCTGTGGAATTCTCTGCCACAGAGGCCAGTGGATGCCAATTCACTGGATGATTTCAAGAAAAAGTTAGATATTGCTCTTTGGGCTAACAAAATCTAGGGATATGGGGAGAAAGCAAGAACATGGTACTGATTTTGGATGATCAGCCCTGATCATATTGAATTGTGGTGCTGGCTCGAAGGTCTGAATGGCCTACTCCTGCACCTAACTTCTGTGTTTCTATATAGGGATATGGGCTAAATGGAGGCAGGTGTGACTAGTGTAGATGGGGCAGCTTGGTTGATGTGGGCAAGGTAAGCTGAAGGGCTGTTTCCACGCTGTGTGACTCAATGACTAGTGACATCCATAATACCAGAACAGAGCCAGCAAAATTGAAAATAGCAGGTGAATAAGTCGTAGACATAAGGATACAAAGTGCTGGAGTAAATCAGTGTATCTGGCAGCATCTTTGGAGAACATGAATAAGCAATGCTTTAGTTTGGGATCTTTCTTCGGGCTGATTATAGCCTGGGGAAAGAAAGCTGGAGGTGGCGTTGGAGGTTGGTTGGACAAAGGACAAAGGTTGGTTGGACAAAGGTGATGAGGGAGGTTGGTTGGACAAAGGCCAGAGATGAAAAGACAAAGATAGAGGAGAAAAGCAAAGTGAAATGTGAAGCCAAAGTAAAGGATGTAGGTGAAAGGGGATGTGGGGGGGGGGGGGGGGTGGTGAAGGGGGGGAAGAATGGTGGGAAGTGGGTGCACATCCAGGTGAGGAGGAGGGCGAGATGGGGGATGGGAAATCAGCATATGCAGTTCCTTGTTTCTACTTGGAGCTAATACTCTTCAAATCCTGCACCATCCCATATTTCATTACCTCACACTTAGACTAATGCAGCACGGAAACGGGCCCTTCAGCCCAACTTGTCCATGATGACCAAGATGCCCATTTTGGGCATTTGCCTACATTTAGCCCATATCCTTGCAAATGTTTCCTATCCATGTACCTGTCCAAGTGTCTTAAATGTTGTTATTGTATCTGTCTTAATTACCTTCTCTGGCAGTTTGTTCCATACACCCACCATCCTCCTTGTGAAAACATTTCACCTCAGGTTCCTATTTAATCTTAGGTAGACAAAATTGCTGGAGAAATTCAGCGGGTGCGGCAGCATCTATGGAGTGAAGGAAATAGGCAACATTTCAGTCTGAAGAAGGGTTTCGGCCCGAAACATTGCCTATTTCCTTCGCTCCATGGATGCTGCTGCACCCACTGAGTTTCTCCAGCAATTTTGTCTACCTTCGATTCTCTAGCATTTGAAGTTCCTTCTTGAACATCCTATTTAATCTTTTTCCTTATCGCCTTAAACATCTTGTACAATTGTAACATAACATCCCAACTTCTATATTCAATTCCCTAACTGGTGAAGGCTAATGTACCAAAAGCCTTCTTTACAATCCTATCCACCAATGCCGCCAGTTTCAGGGAATGGTACACCTGTACTCCTAGATACTTTGCAGGGCCTGCCATTCACTGAAGGTCCTGCTCTGGTTTGACTTCCCAAAATGCAAAACCTCACATTAAACTACATTAGCCATTCTTCAGCCCACTTACGCAACTAATGAAGATCTTGCTGTAATTTTTGATAACTAGCTTTTCGACAATACCACCCACTTTAGTGTCATCTGCAAACTTACTAATCATGTCTTGTACATTCTCATCCAAATCATAGATATAAACCACTAACAACAATGGGCCCAGCACTGATCCCTGATGCACACCACTAGTCACGGGCCTTCAGCTCACTTGATCAGATTAAACTCTTTCTGCCATTACTCCACCTACGATAACTATTCAAAATCCCATTGTATGCCTTGACAGCATTCTTCACTGCCCGCAACTCCATGAATTTTGATGTAATTTGCACCAACTTACTTACCAACTTAATTACATATATTTCCAAGTCGTTTATATATATCACCATTAACAAGTCCCAACATAGATCCGTGGGGAACTCCACTGGTCACAGACTTCAGTCTGAATATTGTTTAAGAAGGAACTGCAGATGCTGGAAAATCGAAGGTAGACAACAGTCTGAAGAAGGGTTTCGGCCCAAAACTTTGCCTATTTCCTTCGCTCCATAGATGCTGCTGCACCTGCTGAGTTTCTCCAGCACTTTTAACTACCTTCAGTCTGAATATTGTCCTTCTACCACAATCCTCTGTGTTCTATCAGCAAACCAGTTTTGAATCCATACAACCAAGTCACTGTGGATCCCGTGCATCTTAATCTTCCGGGGTAGCATACCATGGGGGACTTTATCGAATACTTTACAAAATTCATGCAGACAACATTTTCTGCAGGCATCTGTGCTGAGGCTGCTACTCATCATGTTGTATATAAATGCTGTGGATGAGGGGATAGAAAACTTTGTGGCCAAGTCTGCAGATGATACAAAGATAGGCAGAGGGGCAGGTAGTGTAGAGGAAGCAGGGACTCTGCAGAAGGACTTGGACAGGTTGGAAGAGTGGGCAGAGAAGTGGCAGATTGAATATAGTGTAGCAAAGTGTGGAGTCATGCCTTTTGGTAGTAGGAATAAAGGCGTAGAATATTTTCTAAATGGGGATCCAGAAATCGGAGGTGCAAAGAGACCTGGGAGTGCTGATGCAGGATTCCCAAAAAGTTAATTTGCAAATCGAATCGTTGGTAAGGAAGGCAAATGCAATGCTAGCATTTATTTCGAGGGGACTAGAGTACAAAACCAGGGATGTACTGCCGAGGCACTTTACAGTGCTGGTCAGGCCACATGTGGAATATTGTGAGCAATTGTGGGCCCCATAACTGAGGACTGATACGCTGACACAGGAGAAGATCCAGTGAAGGTATACGTGAATGATCCCAGGAATGAATGTTAACATATGATGAACGTTTGACAGCACTGGGCCGTCACTCGCTGGAGTATAGAAGGATGAAAGGGGCCTGTTTGAAACTTCCCTAATAGATGTGAAGAGGATGTTTCACTAGTGGGAGAATCTCAAGACCAGAGGTCATAGCCTCTGAATTAAAAGTTCCTTTAGGAAGGAGATGAGGAATTTCTATCATCAGAGGATTGTGAATCTGTGGAATTCATAGCCACACAAGGCTGGGGAGACCGTCAGTGGATATATTTAAGGCAGAGATAGATAGATTTTTTATTAATACGGGTGTCAGGGGTTATGGGGAGAAGGCAGGAGAATGGGGTTAGTAGGGAGAGATAGATCAGCCATGATTGAATGGCAGAGTAGACGATTAGGGCCGAATGGCCTAATTCTGCTCCTGTTGCATATGAACATTTACCTCATCAATCGTCCTCATCACCTCAAAAAACGTAATCAAGTTAGTTCCACGTCATCTGTCATGGTCATGGAACAGAGAACATTACAGCACAGGAACAATGCCTGTGCCAAACCATGCCAAGACCAACTCTTATCTGCCTGCACATAAACCATATCCCTCCATTCCCTGCATATCCATGTGCCGATCTAAAAGCCTCTTAAATGGCACCACCCTATCCTTGGCAGCACACTCCGGGCACGCACCACCTTTTGTGTCAAAAAACAACTAATTTCTACCATTTGCAGGTCAGAGTCTTTGTTCATTGAATGATTAAAATTTCTTTAATTTTTTGTCTCATTTAAGTGTAGTTATAGTTTTTTTAAAGTAAAAAAAAAAAAACTGGGTATGTGTGTGGGGGGTGGGGGGTGGGGAAACTTTTAAAATCTTTTCCCTGTACGGGGGACCCGACCTTTTCTCTGTCGGGTCTCCGTTGTCGTTGGGGCCTAGCACCGTGGAGCGGCCTCCAACCGGAACGACCTGGGGCTCCAGTCGCGGAGCCTGCGGACTACTCATCATCGTGGAGCTGGCCGAGTTCGGAACGGGAGGAGCTGTGGTGGCGCGCTGCTGCGGCCCGACCCCCGAGATTCGGAGGCTCCAGCCGCCGGCCCGGTGGACGGTAACATCGGGAGCTCGCAGGTCCCTGGTGGGAGACTGCTTTTCAGAGCTTCCGCAACGGCGACTTCTCCCGCCCAAGTTGCGGGGTTGAGGATGACCTGGAGCGGGGCCTAACATCGCCCGGCGCTGCTTTAATGGCCGTCGGACTTGCTAGCGCCCACCGGGGGCTCCAACATCAAGACCCGGAGCGTGGCCTTGCATCGCCCGGCGCGGCTTTAATGGCCGCGGGACTTATTTACCATCGCCCGCCGGGGGCTTTGACTCTGACATCGGGAGGAGAATGGGGAGAGCATGGGAGAGATAAGACTTTGCCTTCCATCACAGCGAGGAGGAGATTCGCTGTGATGGATGTTTGTGTAAATTGTGTTGTGTCTTGGTACTTCTACTTGTTTGTATGACTGCAGAAAACAAATTTCGTTTGAACCTCAATGAGGTTCAAATGACAACAAATAAATTGTATCATTGTATCATGTTCTTCACTTTGTTTATTCAATTTTTATCTGTTCTTGCTTTGGAATTTTCTGAAACTGACACGTAGTATTGACACGAGGCTCCTGCAGTTCACTGTATATTTTTGACATTGCTGTTAGAATGCTTTGGAAAGTTGAAGTTCATGGTGCAGATCACAATCACAATCACAATAATACTTTTCAGCCAAGTATGTTTTGCAACACACGAGGAATTTCATTTGCCAAGTCAGTCATACAAATAAAAATCAACGGACACACAAAACATATTTTAACATAAACATCCATCACAGAGACTCCTCCACATTCCTCACTGTGATGGAAGGCGAAAAAAAGTTCAATCTCTTCCCTTTGCTCTCCCGCGGTCGGGGGCCTTGAACCCTCCGTTGACGGGATGATCTTGACTCCCGTAGCCAGCGGCGTTTGGGCCCTCTGCGTCGAGGTGATCAGCTCATGCATCGGGGCGATTGTCAGCTCCCCCACGCCAGACGATCGAACCTCGCGTCGGGGCTGGTCGAACGTTCCGCGACGTTGGAGCTCCCGACATCCACGGCCTCTCCCGAGACTGAGAGCATCCGATGTAAAGTTGGAGCGGTTGGAGCGATATCAGGCAAGGGATCGAGTCCGATGTAAGTCCACAGCCTGCAGTGGGGCCCAAGGTCAGTCCGAGGAGGCCTCCAGCTCCATTGATGGTAGGCCACAGCGACCGGAGAATGCAATCCGAAAATTAATCGCATCCCCGGCAAGGTAAGAAACTGAAAAAAAAGTTTCCCCGACCCTTCCCCCTCCCCCCACATAAAACAAACTGGAGAACATTTACACAAACTTTAAACACACACTAAAATATTTTTTTTTAAAGACGAAAAAACATACAGACTGGCGGGGCTGCCAATCGTAAGGCGCCCCTGGTTCCTCCCACAGTCCAAAGACATGCAGGTTTGTCTGCGTTAATGTCAGAAAATTCAATTTTGTAGCTAAATGCGCAGGTTTGTTCATGTTTGGCTTGAACACAATGGGCAAGATGACCACCTGCTGATTTAAATTTCTATTTTCCCCCAAACAGAACAGCTTCTTTAAAATATTTAAATGTTTTGTCTTTAGAATCGATGTTATTATGAGGGGACGGTGCGAGGATATTTTGGTTCCCAAGTCGCAGCAAGTATATGTTCAGGACTCAGGTGAATATTGACTAATTCATGAAACTTTATTGCGTTGATGCTGCATATCAAACACCCATTTACACTAATCCCATTTTATTCTCCCCTCATTCCAATCAACACTCCACAGATTCTACCACTCAGCTACACACTGGAACAAATTTAGAGTGCTCCATCAACCTACCAACCCCCCTATAGTACTGGTGTGGCAGGGGTAAGCATGCAAGTAAGCATGCAGGTACAGCAGGCAGAAAGTAAGCATACAGGTACAGCAGGCAGTGAAGAAAGCGAATGGCATGTTGGCCTTTATAACAAGAGGAGTTGAGTATAGGAGCAAAGAGGTCCTTCTGCAGTTGTACAGAGCCCTAGTGAGACCACACCTGGAGTATTGTGTGCAGTTTTGGTCCCCTAATTTGAGGACGGACATTCATGCTATTGAGGGAGTGCAGCGTAGGTTTACAAGGTTAATTCCCGGGATGGCGGGACTGTCATATGCTGAGAGAATGGAGCAGCTGGGCTTGTACACTCTGGAGTTTAGAAGGATGAGAGGATATCTCATTGAAACATATAAAATTGTTAAGGGTTTGGACACGCTAGAGGCAGGAAACCTGTTCCCGATGTTGAGGGAGTCCAGAACCAGGGGCCACAGTTTAAGAATAAGGAGTAAGCCATTTAGAACGGAGATGTGGAAACACTTTTTCTCACAGAGAGTAGTGAGTCTGTGGAGAGGGCGGTGGAGGCAGGTTCTCTGGATGCTTTCAAGAGAGAGCTTGATGGGGCTCTTAAAAATAGCAGAGGCGGGATATGGGGAGAAGGCAGGAACGGGGTACTGATTGGGGATGATCAGCCATGATCACATTGAATGGCGGTGCTGGCTTGAAGGTCCGAATGGCCTACTCCTGCACCTATTGTCTATTGTCTATTGACGCCGAAGCACTCAGATGAAATCCATGCAATCACAGGAAGAACGTGTAAACTCCTCACAGACAGCACTGGGATTCAGTATTGAATCTGGCTCACTCGAGCTGTGAGATAGTAAGCCTACTAGCTGCGCCACGGTGCCACTCTTAAACATAAAGTACAAAACAAATGCTCAAATGTTTGGAATGGGTCAGTAGGGTTTTAAACATATTTTATTACTTGAGCCAGGGCACATCATTGAATGTTTTATCTGAACACTTGTACTTGGTCTGCCAAGGCTTTCTGCCAGTTGCTAACCACAATTAAGGGTGGTGGGTATATGGAACGAGCTGCCGGAGGAGGTAGTTGAGGCGAATACTATCATAATGTTTAAGAGACATTTGGACAGGTACATGGATAGGATAGATTTATTATTTAGAAAGGATCGGTTTCCCATACTGTCCTTCTGTCCTGGGCCTCTTCTATTGCTAGAGTGAGGCCAGATGCAAACTGGAGGAACAGCACCATATAGGGTCACGTGATAGGAGCAGAATTAGGCCATTCAGCCTTTCAAGTCTGCTCTGCCATTCAATCATGGCTGATCTATCTCTCCCTACTAACCCCATTCTCCTGCCTTCCCCCTATAACCCCTGTCACCCCTACTAGGCAAGAATCTATCTATCTTTGACTTAAAAATATCTATTCACTTGGCCGTCACAGCCTTCTGTCGCAATGAATTCGACAGATTCACCACCCTCTGATTGAAGAAATTCCTCTTCATCTCCTCCCTAAAGGAAGCTCTAATGTTCCGTAGAATTGCTGGAAGGGAAGTTCAAGTTCACATTTATTGTCACATGCCCCAATTGGTACAGTGAAAATTGAGTTACCATCTGTGTTCTCCGTTCTGGATGCCATAAGTTTGTTTTGGCAGATCCCACTGGACCCTGACGCGTCCATCCTCACCACGTTCGGCACCCCCTTCGGCCGCTACAAATTCCTGAGAATGCCCTTCGGCATCAACTCTGCCAAGGTGGTTTTCCAGCGCACAATGGAACAATTGTTTGCGGGGTATCCATGCGCCATCATTGTCGATGACATTCTCTTTGCCGGACACGACATGGCTGAGCATGATGCCAATCTAAAAAGAGTACTAGACCGTGCTAAAGGCATTTATCTCAAGCTCAACCCCCTGAAATGCAGATTTCGGGTCACAGAGGTTAACTATGTCGGCCATGTTTTCACCAGTGAAGATCTCAGACCGGACCCATCCAAGACTACTGCCATCAACGAAATGCTGGTTCGGATTGACGTTATGAGTTTACAGAGATTCCTGGGAATGGTCAACCATCTGGGAAAATTCATTCCAAACCTCAGTGATATGTCTGCCCCCCTGCAGGAACTGACACACAAAGATTCTGCCTGGTCCTGGTATTCACAGCACCAATGAGCTTTCGACATCCTCAAGTTGCAGCTGGCCAGCCCACCCACCGTTGCCTACTTTGCTTTAAAGTTGCCAGTGACACTCACATGTAATGCGTCCCAGTATGGACTTGGCATTACTTGCCTACAAACCTCCACCGATGGCGATCACAGGCCTGTTGCGTGCACCACCCTGACTGAAACTGAACAACGTTACGCCCAAATTGAAAAGGAATTACTTGCAATGGTTTTCGCCTGCATGAAATTCAAAGACTTTATTTTTGGAAAATCTGTGACTGTGGAAACAGATCACCAGCCGTTGGTCACAATCCTAAACAAACCCATCCACGCCGCTCCGGCTCGCCTGCAATGGATGATGATGCAGCTACAACGTTTCGATTTCACCATAGTCTACAAAAAAGGCAAAGACATGCACATAGCTGACACGCTATCAAGGGCCCCACGCAAAACCAGCGAACAACTGCCCTCTGAACAGGACCAGTTCTCGGTAATGAAGGTATCGTATGTTCCACTGAATGCCTAAGCAGCCTGGCAGAGCACACGGCTGCTGACGAGACTCTACAATTACTGTCTTCAGTCATCCGGCGTGGCTGGCCGGATAAACAACACAGTACTCCACTCGCGATTCGCCCATACTACCTAGTTCGCGACGAACTAGTGCTACAGGACGGGATTATAGTCAAGGGCCACAAAGCAGTTATCCCAGCCGTTCTTCGGGACAAGTACTACGATGCTGTCCACAGGGGCCACCCCGGTGTGGAGGCAACCCTACAACAGTTGTGTTTCTTATTTTCTTTTGGTGCTCTTGAAATTGAATTCTGTCCTTGATTTGTGTACTGTGGTGTTTTTATATTTAATTTATTCCGATTATGTGTTTTGTATTTTTTTTGTGATTCTATGCATTGTAAGGTGTCCTTGGGTTTTAGAAAGGCGCCAGTAAATAAAATGATTATTATTATTATTATTAGAGCATGTTTTACTGGCCTGGGATGACCAAGTATATTCGAGAAAAAGTCGAAGTCTGCACTATCTCCAACAGCCTAGCGCCACCAACAGAAACAACCTTTGCTCTTGCACCCGGTTCCTCCTCTGCCGTGGTCCACAGTCGCCACCGACATATTCGAATGGCACGGAAGACACTACCAGGTCCTTGTTGACTCGTATTCGGGCTGGTTCGAAATTGACCTACTGAAAACCGTCACATCTGACACAGTCATCCAGAAGTTGTCACGCCACTTCTCCGTGCACGGTTCCCCTGCATGTCTCCTATCTGACAACGGCAGTCAATTCACCAGCCAGCACTTCAAAAACTTCGCTCAACGATGGGATTTTCGACATATCACCAGCACCCCCAAATTTCCACAGTCCGACGGACTTGCAGAACGGGCTGTCCGGAGAGCCAAACAATTACTGGAGTGTTCACAACTTGCCAAATCCAACGTCTACCTGGACCTGCTCAACCTAAGGAACATTACCCACTGGGATCTCCAGCCCAACGACTCATGTCTTGCCAAACCCACGCTGCCCTGCCCGTACCCCAGCAGCTGCTGCAGCCACAGGTCCGTTCACCTCCCGTTGTCCAGAAACAACTCCAGCTGAAACGCGATGCACAGAAATGATCTTTGGACAAGTCCAGCAAACCATTTAAACCTCTCTCCAGTGGACAAGTTGTTCGCCTTCAGACCGACAAGGGCTATGGCCGTTTGGGTCACATTCACAACCCTGCCAAAGAACTGCGCTCTTACCTGGTAAGCGCGGACGGAGGCCTTTACAGATGCAACCGTCAACATCTTCCTGTGAAGGAACCACGTCCTGCGGCTCCGTATCCAGAGGTCACACGTTTAATGCACCCTCCCACTGCCAGGCCATGCCCCCTGCGGCCTCTCCACAACGTTCGGCGCCCTACTCGCCAGCTTCGCCGCCTCCACTCTGCGGGTCTCCGGTGCCGTCCCCGGTCACTTCCCCGGTGACGCGGATTTATACCGGATGGATCTGTAAGCCACCCCTTAGATATGGAGACTTTGTGTAACCATCCATACTTCCCTGTATGCGTTATTAGTGTTTTGGGTACCGTATTATATAGCCATCAGAGCGCGGTTATTAATGTGTTTCTGCTAATTGGCTCGCATTTTAGTTGTGCCTTCTTTCATTTCTACAAGGAAAGATGTAGATTGGTTACTTCATACTAACCAATTGTAGTGCTCTATTAATAGAAGCTCCGCCTACTACGCGGTTTATATTATCAGAATTCAGTTCATATCGTTAGTCCGAGTAGCTGTAACGCTTGCCTTAACACTATGCTGAAGTGTACTGTGAGTAGATTTCAATAAACATGTTGTACCACGTTGTGTGAGCGACTGACCTTATTACACCGACCTCAAGTTCAACCCCCTAAAGTGCAAATTCAGAGTGAGCGAGATGAACTACGTGGGTCATGTGTTCACCAGTGACGGCCTCAAACCCGATCCATCAAAGACTATTGCAATTAACGAGTTACCAGCACCCACAGACGTGCTCAGCCTGCAGAGATTCCTTGGCATGGTAAACTACTTGGGGAAATTCATTCCAAATTTCAGTGAACTATCGGTCGCACTGCACCAGCTAACCCACGAACACACTGTTTGGTCCTAGCATGAACAGCAGCAGAGGGCGTTTGACACTCTTAAACAACAAATGTCTTGTGCCCCCACCCTCACCTACTTTGATGTTAAGCTACCTGACACTAACTTGTGACGCCTCACGGTACGGTTAGGAGCAGCTTGCCTCCAAAATAACGGGGACGGCAACAGGCCTGTTGCCTATGCTTCTCGCACCATGACCAACAGGGAACAATGCTACGCTCAGATTGAAATGGAGCTGCGGTCGTTTTCGCTTGCAGGAAGTTTAATGACTTTATCTTCGGGAAAACGGTCATGATTGAGACTGACCATCAACCCCTAATCAGCATTCTGAACAAACCGATACACGCTTCTCCAGGACGCCTCCAATGTATGTTGCTACAGCTACAGAAGTATGACATTGTTCTCACCTACAAATGTGGCAAGGACTTGCACCTGGCTGACACCCTGTCATGTGCTCCACGGAAGACCTGCGAGAAATCATCCACGGCTGATGACAGCTTCGTTGTCATGACGGTCTCCTATGTTCCTTCGTCCTGTTTGGAGGACCTGGTAGCCCAAACTGCTGCTGACGATACCTTACAATAACTCTCCTCTGTCATTAAGCGCGGGTGGCCAGACAAGCAATACAGATTACCACTCCAAATCCAGCCCTTCTTTGCCGTGAATGATGAACTAGTTCTAAGAGGACATTATCGTAAAGGGCCACAAAGCTGTAATTCCTGCCTCCTTACACAGGAAGTATTTTGATGCCGTCCATGCGGGACACCCAGGCGCAGAGCGAAAATCATGTTTTCTGGCCTGGCATGGCTGATTATATTCGTGAGAAAGTAAAGTCCTGTGCAGTGTGCAACAGTTTGACAGCAGACCAAAAAAAGCAGCCACTTCTCTCACACCCGGTTCCCAACCTCCCAACCTCCCATGGTCCACATTGGCAAATTACATTTTTGAGTGGCATGGCAAACAATACCTGGTTCTAGTCGACTCATATTCCGGATGGTTTGAAATTGATCTACTCAGTAGCCCCACCTCTGCAGGGGTAGTCCAGAAACTGGCATGCCATTTCTCTGTTCACGGGTCTCCGTATCAGCTACTGTCTGACAATGGCAGTCAATTTACCAGCCAGTACTTCAAAGACTTTGCTCCACGCTGGGGTTTTCGTCATATCACCAGCAGCCCCGAATATCCACAGTCAATCGGGCTGCCGTCAGGAGTGCCAAACAAGTGATGGAACGATCTCACAGAGCGGGATCAGACGTATACCTAGACCTGCTCAACCTGCGCAACATCTCCTGCGACCCGATATTGGGTTGACCCGCCCAACAACTGATGTCAAGGCAACCCCGAGCCACACTGCCTGTGGTGAAACAGGCACTAGTACCGCAAGTGATCCCACCATCCAAAATCCAGTCCAGGCTACAACAAAAGTGCAATGTTCAAAAAGGATGGTATGACATGACGAGCAGCCCACTTCCACCACTAGCCAAGGGACAGGTGGTCCGTCTACAAACTGAAACGGGTCAGGACCGCCTCGGTGTAATTTCTGGAACTGCTTCCGAACGACGTTCATATTTGGTTAATGCCGATGGCGGCACCTACAGACGTAAAATTCAGCACATCCTGCCTGTGAACGAACCAGCACCACCTCCGTATTATCCTGACTGCACAGGTACACTTCCATCCCCATCCAGCGGCATCGGCCCGACCATACCCACCACAACCATCCGCTCCTGATCCGGTCGTTTCGCCCATGGCCACGCCATCTCGACCCCTGCCAAGGTCTCCAGTTCCATCGTCGGGGATGCTGTTTCAATCTCCTGCACCTATTCTACCACCGATCACATCTGCGGTGACGGGAGAAAATGCAGGACTGTACCGTATGCGTGCAGGTCGCATCTGCAAACCCATCCTAAAGTACCCGGGTTACGTTTGAACTTCCCTCCAGCTTACTTACACATACTATATGTACTTTATGCAATCATTAGTACCTACATTTTGCATGCAATTATCATATCTATTTTATTAGAAACATAGAAAATAGGTGCAGGAGGAGGCCATTTGGCCCTTCGAGCCAGCACCGCCATTCATTGTGATCATGGCTGATTGTCCCCAATCAATAACCCGTGCCTGCCTTCTCTCCATATCCCTTAATTCCACCAGCCCCTAGAGCTCTATCTAAATCTCTCTTAAATCCATCCAGTGATTTGGCCTCCAATGCCCACGATGGCAGGGAATTCCACAAATTCACAACTCTCTGGGTGAAAAAAAAAATTCTCACCTCGGTCTTAAATGTCCTCCCCTTTATTCTAACGCTGTGGCCCCTGGTTCTGGACTCGCCCAACATTGGGAAAAATTTTCCCGCATCTAGCTTGTCCAGTCCTTTTAAGGAGCGGATTAGGAGTTAATTCTTTAAGAGGAAGGATGTAGATTAGTATATCTTTACTATTTATATATCACCACACAGATTATGCATGCTACACATTCCTTATGTTGTCCAGTCCAGATCTTCATCCCTATTCTGGGCACATCGGTCCTGTAGCTGATGCGTCACTCTCTCTTTGCACCAATTAAAAGTGAATAGGTCTACACACTTCAGGCTAACCATTGCTACATACTGAACAGCAGGAGGTCTTCTGCATTTATTTTTTGTTATATAACCAGACCCAAGCTTTATATACCACATAGTACAAACAGTGGTTAAGTCCCTCAGTACTGTGCGTGCCAAATCAAGCTGACGTTAGAGGTTCATACCTACTTCTGCACACAGCTCTTGCTTTAAAACAAACTACTTACATTTGTGGGCAAACTACAGGCAAAGGATTAACATTCATTCTTGTTTGCAATTGTGGACAGTTCAATGAATGCAGCAAAAAAATTATTCTGACCCTCAATGTAACATCAATTTGACATAAAATGAATGGAACCATTAGTTTTGCACGACGAGCATAAAAATGTGAAGTTTACAATGAAAGCAAATTTAGAAGTAAACCACAGGCTAGGAGCTGAGCAAAACAGTGGAGCAGTTGAGGATAAGAGATTGTTAGAATAATAAACCATTTTGAATTTTTCAACGTCCAGTTGTTGAACTGCAGGTAACTAGGTCTTGCGTTTTACCCGAGAATTTGTTTTTTTTTAATCCAATTAGTTTTCAAAAGCACAATGTATACTCCCACCATTAGCTAAAACAATTTAATATGTCCTTTTCTCATTTGCAATTTATAGAATTTTGCAATGCATAAACTATTTTCCCCCCACAAATGCAACCTTGATTCCTGAATATCTTTCAGAATTTCCACGTTTCTTCCAAACTTTATTCCAAAGTATTTTAATACCAACTGGAGATTTTTATATTCTGAGATTGTTAGAGGTTTATTACAATTTCAAGATATTTCTATCTTACGGGAATGAAAGCATGTCGTGTTCCCTCCGCTTGTACTGCAATAAAGACTATGAGTTCTAACCTCGATGTGTGGGTCTGGTCATTCAACAGTTGGTGAGACCGCATTCAGAATATTGTGTTCAGTTTTAGGAAAGATATTGTCAAGCTTGAAAGGGTTCAGAAAAGATTTACGAGGATGTTGTCAGGACTAGAGGGTGTGAGGGAAGGTAGTGCATCCGCGGATAACAAGGGAAATCAGGGATAGTATCAAAACTAAAGATGAAGCATACAAATTAGCCAGAAAAAGCAGCCTACCAGAGGACTGGAGAAGTTCAGAGTCCAGCAGAGGAGGACAAAGGGCTTAATTAGGAAAGGGAAAATAGATTATGAAAGAAAACTGGCAGGGAACATAAAAACTGACTGCAAAAGTTTTTATAGATATGTGAAGAGAAAAAGATGAGTTAAAACAAATGTAGGTCCCTTGCAGTCAGAAACAGGTGAATTGATCATGGGGAACAAGGACATGGCAGACCAATTGAATAACTACTTTGGTTCTGTCTTCACTAAGAAAGACATAAATAATCTGCCGGAAATAGCAGGGGACCGCGGGTCAAATGAGATGGAGGAACTGAGTGAAATCCAGGTTAGCCGGGAAGTGGTGTTAGGTAAATTGAATGGATTAAAGGCCGATAAACCCCCAGGGCCAGATAGGCTGCATCCCAGAGTACTTAAGGAAGTAGCCCCAGAAATAGTGGATGCATTAGTGATAATTTTTCAAAACTCTTTAGATTCTGGAGTAGTTCCTGAGGATTGGAGGGTAGCTAATGTAACCCCACTTTTTAAAAAGGGATGGAGTGAGAAAACGGGGAATTACAGACCAGTTAGTTTAACATCGGTAGTGGGGAAACTGCTAGAGTCATTTATTAAAGATGGGTTAGCAGCACATTTGGAAAGTGGTGAAATGATTGGACAAAGTCAGCATGGATTTACGAAAGGTAAATCATGTCTGACGAATCTTATAGAATTTTTCGAGGATGTAACTAGTAGAGTGGATAAGGGAGAACCAGTGGATGTGTTATATCTGGGCTTTTAGAAGGCTTTCGACAAGGTCCCACATAAGAGATTAGTATACAAACTTAAAGCACACGTTATTGGGGGTTCATTATTGATGTGGATAGAGAACTGGCTGGCAGACAGGAAGCAAAGAGTAGGAGTAAAGAGGTCCTTTTCAGAATGGCAGGCAGTGACTAGTGGGGTACTGCAAGGCTCAGTGCTGGGACCCCAGCTATTTACAATATATATTAATGATTTGGACGAGGGAATTGAATGCAACATCTCCAAGTTTGAGGATGACACGAATCTGGGGGGCAGTGTTAGCTGTGAGGAGGAAGCTAGGAGGCTGCAAGGGTACTTGGATAGGCTGGGTGAGTGGGCAAATGCATGGCAGATGCAGTATAATGTGGATAAATGTGAGGTTATCCACTTTGGTGGCAAAAACAGGAAAATAGACTATTATCTGAATGGTGGCCGATTAGGAAAAGGGGAGATGCAACGAGACCTGGGTGTCATGGTACACCAGTCATTGAAAGTAGGCATGCAGGTGCAGTAGGCAGTGAAGAAAGCGAATGGTATGTTAGCATTCATAGCAAAAGGATTTGAGTATAGGAGCAGGCAGGTTCTACTGCAGTTGTACAGGGTCTTGGTGAGACCACACCAGGAGTATTGTGTACAGTGTTTGTCTCCTAATCTGAGGAAAGACATTCTTGCCATAGAGGTACAGAGAAGGTTCACCAGACTGATTCCTGGGATGTCAGGACTTTCATATGAAGAAAGACTGGATAGACTTGGCTTGTACTCACTAGAATTTAGAAGATTGAGGGGGGATCTTATAGAAACTTTCAAAATTCTTAAGGGGTTGGACAGGCTAGATGCAGGAAGATTGTTCCCGATGTTGGGGAAGTGTTTTTTTCATCTCGGTCCTCAAAGATTTCCCCTTTATCCTTAAACTGTGACCCCTTGTCCTGTACTGTACGCAATACTCCAGGTGTGGTCTCACCAAGACCCTGTACAACTGCAGTAGAACCTCCCTGCTCCTATACTCAAATCCTTTTGCTATGAATGCTAACATACCATTCGCTTTCTTCACTGCTCGCTGCACCTGCATGCCTACTTTCAATGACTGGTGTACCATGACACCCAGGTCTCGTTGCATCTCCCCTTTTCCTAATCGGCCACCATTCAGATAATAGTCTACTTTCCTGTTTTTGCCACCAAAGTGGATAATCTCACATTTATCCACATTATACTGCATCTGCCATGCATTTCCCCACTCACCCAGCCTATCCAAGTCACCTTGCAGCCTCCTAGCATCCTCCTCACAGCTAACACTGCCCCCCAGCTTCGTGTCAATGTTCGCTCTGAAGACATTTCCAGCACAATAGGGTCAGGGAAGGGGGTGTGTGTGAATCAGTGCGGGGTGGATAGATGGCGGGGGTGGGGTGGGGGGTGAGAAGGCAGTCAGTGCAGAATGGATGGATTGAGGCAGGTGAATTAGTACGTGTTGGTTGGAGTAGGTAAAATTGTGAGGGGAGGGCACCGGGGATGTCAGTGGTGTTGAATGGGGGGGTTCAGTACGGGATGGATGGGGTAGACAAAAGTGCTGGAGAAACTCAGCGGGTGAGGCAGCATCTATGGAGCGAAGGAAATAGGCAACGTTTCGGATCGAGACCCTTCTTCAGACTGTTCCCCCCATTCTTCTTGAATGGGATGATCAGTATAGGATGGATGCGGGGGGGGGGGGGAGATCAGCGCAAGATGAATGGGGGGGGATCAGTACAGTGTGGATCGGAGGGTCTGTGCAGGATGAATTAAGGATCACTACAGGATGAATGAGGGGAAGGTGCAGGGTAAATGGAGGGTGGGTCAGTACGGGATGAATGCGTGGATTAGTACAGGATGGATGGAGGAGAAGGGCAGGATGGATGGGAAAGGGGTAAGTACAGGGTAAATTGGGGAACCAGTGTAGGATGGATGGGGGGGGGGTGGCAGGAGAATCAATGCGAGGTGGATAGGGTGATCAGTGCAGGATGAATAGATGGGGGGGGGGTAGATTGGGAGGGGAGCACAGGGGATGTCAGTGACGACTGAATAGAGGCGGGAATGGGGATCAGTGCGGGATGGAGTGGAGGGGTCTCAGGATAAGAGGGGTGGAGGGGGCGTACAAGAGAGAGAGAGAGATAGAGAGGTGGGGAGGAAGGAAGGTCAGCGCTCCTCGGACATCGCCCCGCTGCCTTGGCCGTTGGGGAACTCCTCGCCACCTCCTCCGCCAGCCAACAGCAAGGTGCGGGGCCGGGCGGTGCAGCTCAGAGATCCTATAGCTATAAGATCTTTGATGCAGCTGCTTCAGAAGGGTCGGAGCGAATGACGGGCCCCGAACAGCGGCAGCGATAGCGGCTCCATCTCCTCTTCCTCCCGCCCCCAGCCCGCCCTGATAAGGGCCTCTGCTTGCAAACCCGCTAACGGGCTTTCAAAACAAACCCTCCCACACTCCGAGGCCTCCCCCTCCCTCCTTCCTCCCGGCCTCGGAGTGCGGGAGGGTTTGTTTTGAAAGCGGTTAATGCGGTTTAGCGGGTTTACAAGCAGCGGCCCTTATCAGGGCGGGAGGAGGAGGAGATGGAGCCGCTGTTCGGAGCCCATCTTCGCTCCGACCCTTCCTCACCCCGCACCTAGTATCTTTGCCTCGCACGACAGCTGGCGCCGACACAAAACATCGCGTTCCTTTTCTCTATAGATGCTGCCCAAAGATACTTTGATGCTGCCTGACCCGCGGAGTTTCTCCAGTTTTTTGTGTCTATCTTCGGTACAACCCAGTATCTGGTTGCCAAGCCGGGCAAAATGACTCGCCGTTTATGTTGCCCGGCTGCGCTTTGAGTGGTCAGGGGCACCCGGGCAACCTCTAATTTCGAGCCCTGCATATCTATAAAAACTTTTGCAGTCAGTTTTTATGTTCCCTGCCAGTTTTCTTTCCTGCCATCTATTTTCCCTTTCCTAATTAAGCCCTTTGTCCTCCTCTGCTGGACTCTGAATTTCTCCCAGTCCTCTGGTAGGCTGCTTTTTCTGGCTAATTTGTACGCTTCATCTTTTGTTTTGATACTATCCCTGATTTCACTTGTTATCCACGGATGCACTACATTCCCTGATTTATTCTTTTGCCAAACTGGGATAAACAATTGTTGTAGTTCATCCATGCAGTCTTTACATGCCTTCCATTGCATATCCACCGTCAACCCTTTAATAATCAATTGCCAGTCAATCTTGGCCAATTCACGTCTCATACCCTCAAAGTTACCTTTCTTTAAGTTCAGAACCCTTGTTTCTGAATTAACAATGTCACTCTCCATCCTAATGAAGAACTCAACCATATTATGGTCACTCTTGCCCAAGGGGCCACGCACAATAAGACTGCTAACTAACCCTTCCTCATTACTCAATACCCAGTCCAGAATAGCCTGCTCTTTCGTTGGTTTCTCTACATGTTGGTTTAGAAAACTATCCCGCATACATTCCAAGAAATCCTCTTGCTCAGCACCCCTGCCAATTTGATTCACCCAATGTATATGTAGATTGAAGTCACCCATTATAACTGTTTTACCTTTGTTGCACGCATTTCTAATTTCCTGTTTGATGCCATCCCCAACACCACTACTACTGTTAGGTGGCCTGTACACAACACCCACTAGCGTTTTCTGCCCCTTAGTGTTTCGCAGCTCTACCCATATCGATTCCACATCCTCCAAGCTAATGCCCTTCTTTTCTATTGCGTTAATCTCCTCTCTAACCAGCAACGCTACCCCACCTCCTTTTCCTTTCTGTCTATCCCTCCTGAATATTGAATATCCCTGGATGTTCAACTTCCAGCCTTGGTCACCCTGGAGCAATGTCTCCGTGATCCCAACTATATCATAATCATTAATAGCTATCTGCACATTCAACTCATCCACCTTATTACGAATGCTATTGCATTGAGACACAAAGCCTTCAGGCTTGTTTTTACAACGCTCTTACCCCTTATACAATTATGTTGAAAAGTGGCCCTTTTTGATTTTTGCCCTGGATTTGT
This sequence comes from Malacoraja senta, assembly GCA_038087875.1. Classification (NCBI taxonomy): domain Eukaryota; kingdom Metazoa; phylum Chordata; class Chondrichthyes; order Rajiformes; family Rajidae; genus Malacoraja; species Malacoraja senta. The sequence goes on from CM075987.1 coordinate 16,796,181, forward strand.
CTGCCTGCCACTTTTACTTTTCACCTTGCTACCTATTGCTTCTACCCTCATTTTACTTTTCACCTTGCTACCTATTCCTTCTACCCTCATTTTACACCCCTCTGTCTCTCTGCTCACACATTTAAGAAACCCACCACCTCTTATTCGCTGTTTATTATTTTTTTCTTCTTTTATCCCTACATGTTGGGTCTGAGTGCTTCCCTTCTCTGCCTCCTGCCACACACACTGTCTACTAGCTTTCTCTATTTGAGTCCCTCCCCCCAACCGTTGTAGTCTCCCCAGTAGCCTTTGCAAATCTCCCCGCCAGGATATTGGTCCCCCTCGGGTTCAAGTGCAACCCATCCTTTTTGTACCCTTACACAAAAGAGGTCCCAATGATCCAGAAACTTTAATCCCTGCCCTCTGCACCAGTCCTTCAGCCACGCATTTATCCTCCACCTCGTTCCATTCCTACTCTCACTGTCGTGTGGCACAGGCAGTGATTCTGAGATTGTTACCTTTGCGGTCCTTCTCCTTAACTCTCCTCCTAACTCTCTCGGTCCTAAAAGACTTCCCCCTTATCCTTAAACTGTGACCCCTTGTTCTGGACTTCCCAACATCGGGAACAATCTTCCTGCATCTAGCCTGTCCAACCCCTTAAGAATTTTGTAAGTTTCTATAAGATCCCCCCTCAATCCTCTAAATTCTAGTGAATACAAGCCGAGTCTATCCAGTCTTTCTTCATATGAAAGTCCTGCCATCCCAGGAATCAGTCTGGTGAACCTTCTCTGTACTCCCTCTATGGCAAGACTGTCTTTCCTCAGATTAGGAGACCAAAACTGTACGCAATACTCCAGGTGTGATCTCACCAAGACCCTGTACAACTTCAGTAGAACCTCCCTGCTCCTATCCTCAAATCCTTTTGCTATGAATGCTAACATACCATTCGCTTTCTTCACTGCCTGCTGCACCTGCATGCCTACTTTCAATGACTGGTGTACCATGACACTCAGGTCTCGTTGCATCTCCCCTTTTCCTAATCGGCCACCATCTAAACCTTTCCTATCCACGTACCTGTCCAAGTATTTTTTTTAATGTTATAGTTTCGGCTTCAACTACCTCCTCCAGCAGCCTATTTCAAGTATCCACCACCCTTTGTGTGGAGAAAGGTTGACCCTCAGATTGTCCACTGATTCTTGATTCCCCTACTCTGGGTAAAAGGCACTTGTGCATTTACCCTGTCTATTCCCCTCAAGATCTTATACAAGATCACGATCACCTCTCCTCCAACGCTCCAAGGAATACAGTCCTAACCTGCCCAACCTCTCGCAATGGTTCGGGCCCTCTAGTCCTGGCAACATCTTCGTAAATCTTCTCTGCACTAATTGACCAAAATTGAACACAATACTCCAAATGTGGCCTCATCTACATCTTGTACAACTGTAACTTAACATCCCAATTTCTATACTCACTGCCCCATGATGAAGGTCTATGATTCAAAAGCCTTCTTGACCTATCTACCTGTAATGCCACTTTCAAGGAACTATGTACCTGCACTCATCGATCCCTCTGCTAACACCACTCCCCAAAGTCCTTCAATTCACTGTCATTGGAATAAATTCCTACCCTGCCAACCTTTCCCAAAAGCTCAGTTCAGGCCCTCAAGTTTTGGCAACATCCTCGTAAATCTTCTCTGTGTTCTTTCTAGGTTAACAACATCTTTCCTGTGGGAGGATGCCCAAAACTGAACACAATACTCCAACTGTGGCCTCACCAGTGCCTTGTGCAACTGTAACCTCTCCCTGTAGCCCAGACCCTCTAGCCCTGGGAACATCCTGAGCTACAGGGAGAGGTTGGGCAGGGTAGGACTGTATTCTTTGGAGTGCATGAGGATGAGGGATGATCTAATGCAGGTATATAAAACATGAGGGGAATAGTTAGGTTAGATGCACAGTCTTTTACCTAGAGGAGGGGAATCAAAAACTAGAGGACATAGAAACATAGAAAATAGGTGCAGGAGTAGGCCATTCGGCCCTTCGAGCCTGCACCGCCATTCAATATGATCATGGCTGATCATCCAACTCAGTATCCTGTACCTGCCTTCTCTCCATACCCCCTGATCCCTTTAGCCACAAGGGCCACATCTAACTCCCTCTTAAATATAGCCAATGAACTGGCCTCAACTACCTTCTGTGGCAGAGAGTTCCAGAGATTCACCACTCTCTGTGTGAAAAATGTTTTTCTCATCTCGTTCCTAAAGGATTTCCCCTTAATCCTTAAACTGTGCCCCCTTGTCCTGGACTTCCCCAACATCGGGAACAATCTTCCTGCATCTAGCCTGTCCAACCCCTTAAGAATTTTGTAAGTTTCTATAAGATCCCCCCTCAATTTTCTAAATTCCTGCGAGGACATAGGTTTAAGGTGAGAGGGGCAAGATTCAGTAGTAATCTGAGGGGCAACCTTTTCACAGAGGTTTGCGGTGTATTGATCGAGCTGCCAGAGGAAATTGTTGAGGCAGGCACCTCAACAATGTTTAAAAGACATTGAGACAGGTACATGGATAGGAAAGGATTAGGGGGATATGGGCCAAGATGGGAATGGCTTAGATTAACTTTAGTGCTGTTCATTGCTCCCCTATCCTGTCACATCTTAAATCTAACGTACATTCTCTGTTTCCCAGTACTGCAAGGAGTATTTGGTGTGAAATATGAACTTTAATTTAGAAGGCTTCCAAGATGGCGCTCAACCCAGTTGACTACGTGCTAGCCACAGAAGCAGATCGACAATCACATATTGAATTCGCTCCACACTCTTAAATCTCTGCACTGTAAATGGCTTGATTGTAATCATGTATTGTCTTTCTGCTGACCGGATAGAACACAACAAAGCTTTTCACTGTACCTCGGTACACATGACAATTAACTAAACTGAATTTCTTTCCACAGATACTTCCTGACGCTACGTGTTTCTAGTATTTTCTGTTTTAATTTCAAATTGTGAGAGTGGTCTGTCTAGATTTTCAAGTACCTGCGCATGTTGTTGTGCACTCTTATCAAGAAACATCAGTTCCGTACATTTATTACTTAACTGCCACATTGTCTTTTATTACCTTAAACCACCTGAACACAAGACCAGGGAGAAATAACGTACAATATTTATTTATTGACATTTGCATCAAGAGTGGTTGACATTTTTGTTTTTAAAGATCATTTGAGGATGGAGGTGGCGACAATGGTGATGTTTGAACCGTCAAAATAGCTGTGTTTGCAGTAAGTGAGAGTCCTTGGTGGGACTGCAAGTTCATAAATGTCCTCTGTGGCATTATTCCAGTCAGTGTCCAACAGAGAGCTAATCCTCATCTTTTTCTCTTTTGTTGGAGTCAGTGCTCTAATTATTCTTACGAATGAGAGTTATGTTATTGAGCATCTTGAGGGAGTTGGACATGGTTACCACCTGGCAATTAAATCTGAGCATGTGAAGTTAAAGGAGAAGAAGTGCAGCAGCAGCAGGCGCCTAACTGCTGAACGTCCTCAACGGCCAATTCGGGTAAGCATTGTACCTTGTGTTTTTATCCTGTAGCTAGGTTTGTACAGGTGACTTGCAGATTAGTAGTGGACCTATTGATGGACATATTGTAGAAATCTACCTTTCCTCTAAAGGACCTGACTTTGTATACTCTTTAGGTTGTTTATTATTTCATATATTTAATTTAAACTATTGCAGGGAGACAGAGGGCCGTAAAATGAGCGCAGAAGCAAAAGGTGGAAGGGAGAAAAGAAAAACAAACCTGAAAGCTTTGTTCTTTAATGCGAGGAGCATTCGTAATAAGGTGGATGAATTGAATACGCAGTTAGTTAATGGATATATATATATATAATGGATATATAGTTGGGATTTCAAAGACATGAATCCAGGGTGTCCAAGGCTGGGAGCTAAACATGCAGGGGTATTCAATATTCAGGAAGGATAGGCAGAGGAGGTGGGGTGGCATTGCTGGTTAAAGATGAGATTAATGCAATAGTAAGGAAAGACATTAGCTTGGATGCTGTAGAATCGGTATGGGTAGAACTGGATGCTGTAGAATCGGTATGGGTAGAACTGCGAAATAGCCAAGGGCAGAAGCGCTTGTTGGATTTGTATACAGACCACCAAACAGCAGTAGGATTGGGGATAGCACCAAACAGGAAATTAGGGATGTGTGTAGCAAAGGTACAGCAGTTATCATGGGTGACTTTAATCTACATATAGATTGGGACAACCAAATTGGTAACAGCACTGAGGAAGAGGATTTCCTGGAGTGTATACGGGATGGGGTTTTTTACGCCAGTATGTAGAGGAACCAACTAGACGGTAGGCCATACTAGACTGGGTATTGTGTAATGAGGAAGGATTAGTTAGCAATCTTGTTGTGCAAAGCCCCTTGGGCAACAGTGACCATAATATGGTGGAATTCTGCATTAGGATGGAGAGTGACACGGTTAATTCAGAGACGAGGATCCTGAACTTAAAGACAGGAGACTTTGATGGTATGAGACGGGAATTGGCTAAGATAGACTGGCAAATTATACTTACAGGGTTGATGGTGGAGATGCAATGGCAAAGATTTAAAGGTCGCGTGGATGAACTACAACAATTGATCATCGCTGTTTGGCGTAAAAATAAAACCGGGAAAGCGGCTCAACTGTGGCGAACGAGGGAAATTGGGGATAATGTTAAATCCAAGGAAGAGGCATATAAATTGGCCAAAGGAAGCAGCAAACTGGAGGACTGGGAGAAATTTAGAATTCAATTAAGAGGGGGAAAATAGAGCATGAAAGAAAGCTTGCGGGGAATATAAAAACTGACTGTAAAAGCTTATTTAGATAAGTGAAGAGGAAAAAAATGATTGAAGATATATGTAGGTCCCTTATGGGCCTGTCCCACTTAGGCGACTTTTTAGCGACTGCAGGAGACTATGCGTTGCCACATGTTCGCCACATGTTCGCGGGTGTTTGCTGGGTAGTTGCCTTCATGGTCGTGAGGAGTTCCCGCATTCTGGCCTCATTATGGTCACAGCGATTTTTTGAACATGTTGAAAAATTAGAGGCGACCAGAATGAAGCCGCCATGGAGAGTAGCGAGAATTCTCGTGCCGTAGGTGCAGTGGTAGTGGGTTGCCAGGAGGTCGAAGGTTGTCGTAGGTTCTCGTAGGTTGTAGCCGGTGCTGACCGGTGAAATTAATTGGCTAATTGGGGAAAAAAAACGTAAGCAGTAGTTTTCAGAACCAAGGATAACCGACCGGTAATGTTAAATGTCCGCTGAGCTTCACAGCCGTGTAGCTTCTTAAAAGTTGTATCCACTCCTTCTCCCCCTCTCCCCCACCCACTCCCCACACTCCCCCCTCCCCCCTCTCCCCCCCTCTTCTAAAGGACGTACGTGACCCTTCCCGTACACTGTGCTTTCACCATCTTAATTACAGCGCCAACCTTCCTGTTCATTGCGGTGTGTGTCTATATCACATTGGCATTGCACCGTATGAATTTCACTCAGACAGCACTCCCCCCGCTTGCCCTGTCCCGCGCCTGCATAACTGGCTGGTGAAGGAAGTGATGTGTGTGTGTGTTCCACTCTGACAGTCTCCGTTCCAGTCGCCGTTTTTTCAAGCGACTTAATAGTCGCCGGCAGTCGCCTGAAAAATCGCCTAAGTGGGACAGGCCCATTACAGTCAGAAACAGGTGAATTTATAATGGGAAACAAGGAAATGGCAGAGAAGTACTTTGGTTCAGTCTTCACTAAATAAGACACAAACACCCAGAAATAATAGGGGACCGAGGATCTAGTGGGAGGGAGGAACTGAAGGGAATCCACATTAGTCATGAAATGGTGTTGGGTAAACTGTCGGGACTGAAGGCAGATAAATCCCCAGGGCGTGACGGTCTGCAACCTAGAAATCTAGAAGGCCCTAGAAATCGTGGATGCATTGGTGATCATTTTCCAATGTAAACAAGGAAATGCTGGTGCACCTTGTGAGCTGGGAATGGCATCAGAGGCCATGGCTGGAAGCGGTTGGGGAGGATGGTGGCGAGAGCAAGTCAGTCCAACATAAACAAAATCTGTTAGAAAGGAGTCCGTTCAAATGACGTTTTACAGTTCATTTGTTCCTGATGACGTCTGAGTATTCTCTACTCAAAATGTAAATGTTATTTTTCAGTTGAAAAGGTCCCTTGGGTCAGAAATGAAGTACTTGGAGTTGGTCCTTGTAGCAGACAGAGTAGAGGTGAGTAGAAAGAAGGAACTGCTGATGCTGGTTTACAAAACAAGACACAAAGTGCTGGAGTAACTCCGCGGCTCAAGCAGGATCTCCAGTCAACATGGATGGGGATCGGGTCGGAACCTTCTTCAGACTGATTGTGTGGGGGGAAGAAAGCTGTAAGAAAGGAGGGTCAGGACAAAGCTTGGCAGGTGATAAGTGAATAGGCAGATGGTTGGACAAACGCTATAGATGTAAAGTCAGAAGGTGTGAGGCAAAAGGTCATGTGATAAGGTCATGTATCAAGTTTACCGCCATTCAATTATGGCTGATCTATCTCTCCCTCCCAAGCCCATTCTCCTGCCTTCCCCCCATAACCTCTGACACCCGTACTAATCAAGAATCCTTCTATATCTGCCTTTAAAATATCCATTGCCCTGACCTCCACAGCCATCTGTGGCAAACATAGAAAAATAGGTGCAGGAGTAGATCATTCAGCCCTTCGAGCCATCACAGCCATTCAATATGATCATGGCTGATCATCTAAAATCAGTACCCGTCCCTGCTTTTTCCCCATATCCCTTGACTCCTTTAGCCCTAAGATCTAACTCTAACTTGAAAACATCCAGTGAATTGGCCTCCACTGCCTTCTGTGGCAGAGAATTCCACAGATTCACAATCTGGGTGAATAATGTTTACATCATAGAAACATAGAAAATAGGTGCAGGAGGAGGCCATTCGGCCCTTCGAGCCAGCACCGCCATTCATTGTGATCATGGCTGATCATCCCCTATCAATCATCTCAGTCCTAAATGGCCTACCCCTTATTCTTAAACTGTGACCCCTGGTTCTGGACTCCCCTAACATCGGGAACATTTTTCCTGCATCTAGCCTGTCCAATCCTTTAAGAATTTTATATGTTTCCATAATATTCCCTCTCATCCTTCTAAATTCAAGTGAATACAAGCCCAGTCGACCCATTCTTTCATCATATGTCAGTCTCGCCATCCCAGGAATTAACCTGGTGAACTTACGCTGCTCTCTCAATAACAATAATGTCCTTCCTCAAATTAGGAGACCAAAACTGCACACAATACTCCAGGTGTGGTCTCACCAGGGCCCTGTACAACTGCAGTAGGACCTCTTTGCTCCTAAGCTCAAATCCTCTTGCAATAAAGGCCAACATGCCATTAGCTTTCTTCACTGCCTGCTGTACCTGCATGCTTACTTTCAGTGACTGACATACAAGGACACCCACGTCTCGTTGCACCTCCCCTTTTCCTAATCTGACACCATTCAGATAATAATCTGCCTTGTTCTTGCCACCAAAGTGGATAACCTCACATTTATCCACATTATACTACATCTGCCATGCATCTGCCCACTACCCCAACGTACCCAAGTCACCCTGCAGCCTCATAACATGCTCATGGCAGCTCACACTTTCACCCAGTTTTGTGTCATCAGCAAACTTAGAAATGTCATATTTAATTCCCTCGTCTAAATCGTTAATATATATAAATAACTCGGGTCCCAGCACCGAGCCTTGCGGCACCCCACTAGTCACTACCTGCCATTCTGAATAGGACCCGTTAATTCCTACTCTTTGCTTCCTGTCTGCCAACCAGTTCTCTTTCCATGTCAATACCCTACCCTCAATACCATGTGCTCCAATTTTGTACACTAATCTCTTGTGTGGGACCTTGTCAAAGACTTATTGAAAGCCCAGATACACCACATCCACTGGCTCTCCCTTATCCATTCTACTTGTTACATCCTCAAAAACACAGAAGATTAGGCAAGCATGATTTCCCCATCATAAATCCATGCTAACTTTGACTGATCCTGTCACTGCTTTCCAAATGCGCTGCTATAACATCTTTAACAATCGACTCAAGCATCATCCCCACTACCGATGTAAGGCTAACTGGTCTATAATTCCCCATTTTCTCTCTCCCTCCTTTTTTAAAGAGTGGGGTTACATTTTTTACCCTCCAGTCCACAGGAACTGATTCATATTTTAGAGAACATTGGAAAATGATCACCAAAACATCCATGATTTCCAGGGCAGCCTCCTTGAGTACTCTGGGATGCTGACCATCAGGCCCTGGGGATTTATCTGCCTTCAGTCCCAACAGTTTACCTAACATCATTTCCTGACTAATGTGGATTCCCTTCACTTCCTTCCTCCCACTAGATCCTCGGTCCCCTAGTATTTCTGGGAGATGGTTTGTGTCTTCCTTAGTGAAGACAGAACCAAAATATTCGTTTAACTGTTCTGCCATTTTCTGGTTTCCCATTATAAATTCACCTGTCTCTGATTGTAAAGGACCTACATTTGTCTTCACTAATCATTTCCTTTTCACATATCTAAAGAAGCTTTTAGAGTCCGTTTTTATATTCCCCGCAAGCTTTCTATTGTGCTCTTTCCCCCCTGTTAATTAACCCCTTTGTCCTCCTCTGTTGAGTACTAAAGATTCCACAGATTCACCACCCTCTGACAAAAGAGATTTTTCCTCATCTCTTTCCAAAAAGAACATCCTTTAATTATGAGGCTATGAACTCTATACGTGACAATAATGAACTAAACTAAACGACACCTGTCCATATATTTCAGAGATGCTGCTTAACCCACTGAGTTGCTCAAGAATTTTGTGTCTATCTTTGGTATAAACCAACATCTGCAGTTCCATTTTATTAGGTTATTAAGGCTTAGTCGTTGAGTAGATTCAAGACAGAAATACAGATTTTTGGATTTTCAAGTATTATTAAGGGATATGGAATTACTGTGGAAAGTGGTGATGATGTGCTTGCATTGAAGGGTGGAGGATGCACAAGGGGCTTCAAGCTTATTCTTGCTTATCTTTATTATGACATAGATTGGAGGCCCTCTTTGTGAGAATATTCAAAACATTCACACCCATATGCTTGCTATGTTCTACTCCCTCCACGTTAAACCATTTGTCCTTATTTCTAAATAGGGTCATAGAGTGATACAGCATCGAAACAGGCACTTCGGCCCAACTTGCCCACACTGGCCAACATGTCCCAGTTACATAATCCCACCTGCCCGAATGTTCCTCCAAACCTGTCCTATCCATGTACCTGTCTAACTGTTTCTTAAACGTCGGGATAGTCCCAGCCTCAATTACCTCCATTGCAAGCTTGTTCCATACACCCACCACCCTTTGTGTGAAAAAGTTACCCCTCAGACTCCTGTTAAATCTTTTTCCCTTCACCTTAAACCTATGTCCTCTTGTCCTCGATTCGCCTACTCTGGGCAAGAGTCATGGAAACATAGAAAAGGTGCAGGAGTAGGCCATTCGGCCCTTCGAGCCATATCATCTAAAATAAGTACCCCGTTCCTGCTTTTTTTCCCTATCCCTTGATTCCTTTAGCCCAAAGAGCTATCTAACTCTCTCTTGAAAACATCCAGCGAATTGGCCTCCACTGACTTTTGCGGTAGAGAATTCCACAGATGCACCACATCCACTGGCTCTCCCTTATCCAGTCTACTTGTTACATCCTCAAAAAATTCCAGAAGATCAGTCAAGCATGATTTCCCCTTCATAAATCCATGCTGACTTTGACCGATCCTGTCACTGCTTCCCAAATGCATCTGTGCATCTGTAGACTCTTTGCATCTACCCGATCTATGCCTCGCATGTTTTTATATATCTCTATAAGATCACCACTCATCCTCCTGCGCTCCAAGGAATAGAGTCCCAGCCTACTCAACCTCTACCTATATATAGCTCAGGCCTTCTAGTCCCGGCAACATACTCGTAAACCTTTTCTGTACCCTTTCCAGCTTGATAACCTCTTTCCTATAACACTGTGCCCAGAACTGAACACAATAATCTAAATGCGGCCTCACCAACATAGAAACATAGAAAATAGGTGCAGGAGGAGGCCATTCGGCCCTTCGTGCCATTCATTGTGATCATGGCTGATCGTCTCCAATCAATAACCTGTGCCTGCCTTCTCCCCATATTGCTTGATTCCACTAGGCCCTAGAGCTCTATTTAACTCTCTCTAAAATCCATCCAGTGATTTGGCCTCCACTGCCCTCTGTGGCAGGAAATTCCACAAATTCACAACTCTCTGGGTGAAAAAGTTTTTTCTCACCTCAGTCTTAAATGTCCTCCCCTTTATTCTAAGACTGTGACCCCTGGTTCTGGACTGGCCCAACATTGGGAACAATTTTCCTGCATCTAGCTTGTTCAGTCCTTTTATAATTTTATATGTTTCTATAAGATCCAACATCTTATACAACTGCAACATGATCTCCCAACTTTTCTATACTCAATACTCTGACTGATGAAGTGCCTAAAGCCTTTTTGACCACCCTATCTACCTACCTTCAAGGAGCCATACACCTGCACTCCTAGATCTCTCTTTTCTACAACTCCCGAGAACCCTACCATTCATTGGTCTTTGACCAATCTGTCAATGATTTTGTCTCTCCTTTTTAACATCATCTGTCAACAAGCAATTTTGCGATCAGCAATAAAAGAAACAGCCAATTCATAAAATTGTAACTCAGTAAATGAAATTACAATGTGACTTTGTCTTTCAGTATCAGAGTGCATTCAACAGCAAACGAAAAGTGATCAGTCGATTAGCAAATGCTGTTAGTTATGTGGATCTGGTAAGTATGGCAACCAAGTGATTTCACTAATGGCACATGTAATTCAATCATTTTCTCTCCAGTGTATTGCAGTATACAATAGAGTTTTTGATTAGTACGGGTGTCAGAGGTTATGGGGAGAAGGCAGGAGAATGGGGTGAGGAAGGAGAGATAAATCAGCCATGATTGAATGGCGCAGTAGACTTGATGGGCTGAATGGTCTAATTCTGCTCCTTTCACTTATGATCTTATGATCTATACAGTCTGTGGGAATGTTTATCTGATGGGAAAACATTGCAGGGAGACCAAGATTCATTGATTTGTAGGCAAAGGTGTTTGTGTTTGCTATAAAGGGAGAGGAAATTAATATGTTTTATCTATTAACAATGGTTAGATATTAATTATATATCATTACATATCACAAGGTGACAAGCAGTGCAGTAAGACAAATCTATAAGATAGTGATACATCACAAAGATCAGGACAGTGAGATGGGTCAGTGCTATTTCTAAATGATGCATTGGGACAGATATATAGGATAGGTTTTCAGGTAAAGGAGAAAGATGTTTATAGCATGTGTCAGCAGTACATGTCGACAGGCTTATTGGAGGCTGTACATCACAGAGAGGGATTTGTACTTTTGTTGAAGTGCAATAAGACAGGGCGCTTCCTGTTACCAGATATGTATTTAGTCATTTCAATTGATGATTCAGTTGATGTTTCCATCTCACTACAGTTCTACAGACCATTGGATCTTCGAATTGCACTGATCGGTGTTGAAGTGTGGACAACAGACCAGATTGTGGTCGATGACAATGCGTTGGCCACCATGAAACGATTCCTTACCTGGAGGAAAACAAACCTTCTACCAAGGCTACACAATGATAATGCTCAGCTCATCATGTAAGTCACTGTTATTAAAATGATGTATTGGTTCAGCCTGTGAATCGAGTTCTGATGTGGGGTCATGATGAGAAACATTGACCATCCCATTGCCTCTGCAGATGTTACTAAACCCGCTGAGTTCCTCTCGCCGTATGTTTATTGGAGTCATGGAGTTAAATAGTACGGAACGAGGCCCTTCGGCCCAGATCATTCATGTGGACCAAGGTGCCTATCTGACCTATTCTCATTTGTCTATTTTGGCCTATATCCTTCCAAGCATTGTTTTTTAAACATTGTAATTGTGCCAGCCTCTACAACTTCCTCTGGAAGCTCGTTCCACATACCCACCAACCTCTGTGTGACAAGGTTGCCATTGAGGTCCCATTTAAATCTTTCTCCTCTCACTTTAAACCTACAGCCTCTAGTTTTAGGCTCCCTTTTCATGTGAAAACTCCTATGACCATTCATTTTAGTGTAGCTGGGACATGTTGGCCGGTGTGGGCAAGTTGGGCCGAAGGACATGTTTCCACGCTGTATCACTCTGACTCTATGAGTCTATGTTGCTGTTATATAAGATGTTGTTGAGGCTGCATTTAGAGTAATGTGTTCAGTTCTGGGCACCATGTTATAGGAAAGATATTGTCGCTGGAAAGGGTACCTTAGGTTCAAGGTGAAGGGGAAAAGATTTAATAAGAATCTGAGGGGTAACATTCTCACACAAAGGGTGGTGGATGTATGGAACAAGCTGCCAAAGGAGGTAGCTGAGGCAGGGACAATCGCAAGTTTAAGAAACAATTAGACAGGCACATGGATAGGACAGGTTTAAAGGGATATGGGCCACACGCAGGCAAGTGGGACTAGTGTAGCTGGGCCATGTTGGCCCACAGTGTGGGCAGGTTGGGCTGAAGGGCCTGTTTCCACACTGTATCACTCTACCCTCTGACTCCTTTCTCCAAAGCAATTTTGGAATCTAATTGGCTGGCTCTTCTTAGATTTTTTAAACTGCTATTGAACTACTTTTTGTGGTTTATTATGGTCTTCACTGAGTTAAGTGTTTACAGACCTGTTGTGCTGCAACAAAAAAGAATTTCTGTCCTGTTTCAGGACATATGGCAATAAATCACTCTTGACTATTGATTTAATGCGATCTAATCTTCCAGACAAACCATCTAAGTAGGATAGAGACAAAATGCTGGTGTAACACGGGTCAGGCAGCATCACTCTACAAAATGGATAGGTCAAGTTTTGGGTCTTCAGATAAATAAAAAATGTTGGTATAAACCAACATCTGCAGTTTATTTTTATTACCTTCTAAGGGGGACCTTGTCCTCATCAATCCTCTTGTCCTCATCAATCCTTCAAAATACTCATCTGATTTGTGGGAGATGATTTCCCATACCATGCTGACTATCCCTAATCAATCTATCCAAATCACTCTTGACTATTGATTTAATGTGATCTAACACACAGTTTCTTGCTCAGAGTAGGGGAATCGAGAACCAGAGGACATAGGTTTAAGGTTTTAGGGGGTAACTTTTTCACACAAAGAGTAGAGGGTGTATGGAACGAGCTGCTGGAGGAGGTAATTGAGGCAGGTAGTATTGCAACATTTAAGAAACTTTTAGACAGGTTTAGAGGGATATGGGTGAAATGCAGGCAGTTGGGAACTAGTGTAGATGAGCCATGTTGTTCGGTGTGTGCAAATTGGTCCAAAGTGACTGTTTCCATGCTGTATGACTCTAAGAGAATCCTTCCTTGTACTTGGAAGGATTCTCTTGATCCTGCTGCCTAAATCTGAAGTATGGCTCAATTTTCTTGACCAGCTCTTCAAAATCTCTCGTCAACCAGAGTTCCCTAAACTTGCCAGCCTAGCCCTTCACCCCAACAGGAACACGTTGCCCCTCTACTCTTGCTATCTCACTGTCTAAAGCCTCCCACTTGCCAGACATCCTCTTGCCTGCAAAATGACTTTCCCAATTGACCTCTGAAAGTTCCCACCCAAATTCGGCCTTGTTCCAATTTAACTGCTCCTATCTTTCTCATCACCATTTTAAAACGTAGAATTATGGTCACGTGTCCCCAAATGCTCGCCACTGACACTTCAGGAGTCACAGATTTTAGGAGCAAGGAGGTCCTACTGCAGTTTTACAACAGGGCCCTGGTGAGACCACACCTGGAGTATTGTGTGCAGTTTTGGTCTCCTAATGAGGAAGGATATTCTTGTTATTGAGGGAGTACAGCGTAGGTTCACCAGGTTAATTCCCGGAATGGCAGGACTGACATATGATGAAAGAATGGGTCGACTGGGCTTGTATTCACTGCAATTTAGAAGGATGAGAGGGTATCTTATAGAAACATATAAAATTCTTAAAGGATTGGACAGGCTAGATGCAGAAAAAATGTTCCCGATGTTGGGGGAGTCGAGAACCAGGGGTCACAGCTTAAGAATAAGGGGACTGAGATGAGGAAAAACATTTTCACCTAGAGAGTTGTGAATCTGCGGAATTCTCTGCCACAGAAGGCAATGGAGGCCGATTCACTGGATGTTTTCAAGAAAGAGTTAGATTTAGCACTTCGGGCTAAAGGAATCAAGGGATATGGGGAGAAAGCAGGAACGGGTTACTGATTTTGGATGATCAGCCATGATCATACTGGCTCAAAGGGCCGAATGAACTACTCCTGCACCTATTTTTTATGTTTCTATCCCCGTCCACATTCCCTAAGAAGAGGTCCAGTGATACGTCCTTTGGAGTAGGGTTTCTATAGATTAAAGAAGCGCTCCTGGACACATTTAATAAATTCCACCTCATCCAAGCCCTGTCATCTAATCAATCCTATATTGATGCTGGTATATTACACCCAGTCCATGTGCTGCAACCTTATTGATCAACTGTTAATAAACAATTCTCATTCCATCCTGAAGGATGAGAAACAGAAACAGGTACCTTTGACTTGGTGTAACTGGAAATATGTTCATTAGCACAGTTTACTTATCTGGAAATAGGAAAAATGCTGGAGTAACTCAGTGGGACAGGCAGCATCTCTGGAGAGAAGGAATGGGTCATGTTTCGGGTTGAGACCCTTCTTCAGACTGGTTAGGGATAAGGGAACCGAGAGATATAGACAGTGATGTGGAGAGATAAAGAACAATGAATGAAAGATATGCAACAAAGTAACGATGATAAAGGAAACAGGCTGTTGGGTGAAAATGGGAAGCTAATGCGACTTGGGTGTGGAAGGGATAGAGAGAGAGGGAATGCCGGGGCTACCTGAAGTAAGAGAAATCAATATTCATACCACTGGGCTGTAACTAAGTTATGTTCAATGCCGATATTTCTATCACAATTCTCAGGGAAATAAGGCTCTCTTTGCACTGTTCAATCCTTCGCGGAGGTTGGTGAGCTTCTATATTTATGCTTGACACCGTGCAATGTAATCAGATGCCAGATCTGAGCGTTCTTTATGCTGCTGAGCATACCACCATGCTGGAGACACTGGATGAAGATCAGCCTCCTGTTAGGAACATTATCAAAGCGTTGTGGAAATGTCTCACTGTCCCAGGTCACAGCTGGAATCAACCTTCTCTGCCTGATGAAGTGGTATTTTGGGGAGAAGAAAACAACTGTGAACCAACTCCCAGTCAATGTTGGGGATTCTTCACCCACAACCTGTGTACAAGTATTTGTTATTTCTCTCACAGAGGCAAGAGCTTCAACAGTCTCAATGGGCAGCTTGCTGAGTTTGGTTCCATGTGTTCTGAGGATCATTCAGGAGGTATTGTTCTGGTAAGCATCAGTCTATCACAAATATGGTATGACTGAAGGTCTGAGATTACAAGGGACAAAACACTGGTGGGATAGTTTATAGGCAGGAAATAAAGGAATAAGCAAAGCTCAAAGCAACAGACGTGCAGTAATCATATCCCACATAATCTTCATTATGACTGGGCAAACAGGTAAAAGAGGATCCATTTATCAGATGTCTGTGGGACAGATTTCTAAAATAGTATAAAATGGAGTCAGTGAGGTAATGAGCTATCTCAAACTTTAATTTTGTGTAATACCTTGAAAGTTGTGTCAAAGGTAGAAAGGGTGGTCAAGAAGGCTTTGGGTACATCAGTTAAGATATTGAGTATAGATGTTGGGATGTTATGTTGCAGTTATACACAACATTGGTGAGGCTGCATTGGAGTATTGTATTCTGTGTTGGTCACCCTGCTATAGGAATAAAGTCATGAAGCTGGAAAGAGTGCAGAGAAGATTTATGAGGATTGTACCAGGACTTGAGGGCCTGAGCTGTAAGGAGAGGTTAAGCAGGCTGCGACTTTGTTCCTTAGAGAGCATGAGGATGATCTTATATAGTTGTAGAAGATCATGTGGGAAATAGACAGAGTAAATGGACAGTCTTTTGCCCAGAGTCGGGTAATCAAGAGTACATGGGTTTAAGGTGAGAGGGAAAGATTTAGTAGGAACCTGAGGGCAACTTTTTCACACAATGCTCGATGGGTATATGGAACAAGCTAACAGAGGAGGTAGTTAAAGCAGGTGCTATGACAATATTTAAAAGCCATTTGGACATCTACAGTATATGGACAGGAAAGGTATAGAGTTATATGGATTAAAAGCGGGCAGGTGGAACTAGCGTAATTGGGGCATCTTGGTTGGCATGGGCATATTGTGCCAAAAGAGCTTATTTTGGTGCAGTTTGACTATGATACTGTGATTCTACGATCCCATAGTAAAAATGCCATGCTGTCCATATTACCTATCAACAATAATCCCATTTGCCTGCTTTAGGACATCTATACCGTAACTGTTTAAATAACTGCCCAAATTATTTTTAAACATTGTAATTGTATCTGGCTCTACCCCTCCACTGGCAGCATGTTCCAGATGATCACCGTCCTCTGGGTATCATACGTTTGATTCAGATCTCCTTTGGATTTTCATTCTCTCACCTTAAGCCTGTTCCTCTAATTCTAGTCTTCCCTATACTGTAAAATAACCAAATATCTGTGCTATGCCTCTTATAATTTTATAACACTCTGTGAAGTCAATACTCAACCTTCTACATTTAAGTGAGAATGAACCCAACTTATCTAATCTCCTCTTTTATCTGACTTGAAGTGGACTTTATTCATTGGGAGCGCAAGAGGCTGAGGAGTAATCTTGTAGAGGTGTATTAGATCATGAATTGATGGGTTTGAGGCCATTAGCAGATGATACAAAGCTAGGTAGATGGGCAGGTAGTGTCAAGGAAGTGGGGAGTCTGCAGAATGATCCTCTGTTGGAGGGTACCTGCAATACACAGCTGGGGAGAGTGGTGGAAGAAGAGTCACTGCAGCATTTAAGTGACTAGATGAGAACTTGAATTCTTAGGCCTATAGGTCTAGTGCTGAACGATGGGATTTATACAGATGGGTGCCCACTGGTAGGCGTGGACAGTCAGGTAGGCAGAGGGATGGAGTAGCTCTGCTGGTAAGTCGTTAGCAAGGGGTGACATAGGATCAGAGGTTGTAGATCCCTCATGGGTAGAACTGAGAAACTACAAGGGTAAAAATACCCTAATGGGAGTTATTTACAGGCCCCCAAACAGTAGCCTGTACATCAGGAGAAACAATCGACATGTAAGAAAAGCAATGTTACAGCGATCATGGGGGATTTCAATTTGCAGGTAGACTGCGACAATCAGGTTCGTACGGGATCTCAAGAGAGGGAATTTGTAGAGTGCCTACGAGTTAGATACATAGATACATAGAAAATAGGTGCAGGAGTAGGCCATTCGGCCCTTCGAGCCTGCACCGCCATTCAATATGATCATGGCTGATCATCCAACTACGAGTTGGTTTATTAGAACAGCTGGCACAGTCACAGAGTGATACAGTATGAAAACAGGCCTTTTGGCCCAACTTGCCAACACTGGCCAACACCTCCCAGCTACACCAGACCCACCTGCCAGCATTTGGTCCATATCCCTCCAAACCTGTCCTATCCATGTACCTGTCCAACTGTTTCTTAAATGTTGGGATAGTCCCTGCCTCAACTACCTTCTCTGGCAGCTCGTTCCATACATCCACCACTCTTTGTATGAAAACATGACCCCTCAGATTCTTATTAAATCTTTTCCCCTTCACCTTAAACTTCTGTCCTCTGGTCCCCGATTCCCCTACTCTGGGCAAGAGACTCTGTGCATCTACCCGATCTATTCCTCTCATGATTTTATACATCTTTATAAGATCACCCCTCATCCTCCTGCACTCCAAGGAATAGAGTCCACTTACTCAACCTCTCCCTATAGCCCAGGCCCTCTAGTCCTGGCAGCATCCTCGTAAATCTACCCAGAGCCCTGCCATTCCATGTTAGACTTTCCAAAATGCAACACCTCGCATTTCTCTATATTAAGCTCCATCAACCATTCCTCTGCCCACTTGGCCAATCGATCAAAATCGTGCTGCAATTTTTCACAACCATCTTCACTATCTGCAAAACCACCTACTTTTGTATTATCTACAATCTTGCTAATCTTGCCGTGTATGTTCTCATACAAATCATTGATATGTTGAGCCTACTAGGGAAAGGGCAATTCTGGATGTGGTGTTGTGTAATGAACCCAAATTGATTTGGGATCTTAAGGTAAAGAATAGAAAATTGGCTTCACAGACGGAAGCCTGCCAAACACAGGCTGATGGGACTCGTGTAGATGGGACATATTGGTTGGTTTGGGCAAGTTGGGCCGCAGGGCCTGTTTCCACACTCTATGAAACCCAACCAGTGACCATAATTTGATCAGATTTACTCTGCAGTTTGAGAGGGAGAAAATGAAATTGGATATGTCGGTATTACTGTTGAATAAAGATGACTACAGAGGCATGACGGAGGAGCTGGCTAAGGTTGATTGGAAAGGGATCCTAACAGGAATGTCGGTGGAACATCAATGGCAGGAGTTGCTGGGAGTAATTCAGCAGACACAGGATCTTCTCATTCCAAAGAGGAAGTAAGATTCTAAGCGGAGGACGAGGTGACCGTGGCTGGCATCATAAAAGTAAAAGTGAAGGTGTATAATATTGCTAAGATTAGCAAGAGCATAGACATTTGGAAGCTTTTAAAAATCAACAGAAGGGACTTGGGTGTGCTGGTGCAGGATTCCTAAAATTTCAAGTTGAATTGGTAGTAAGGAAGGCAAATAACATTTATTTTGAGAGGACCAGAATATAAAAACGGAAATAATGTTGAAGTTGAAGTGCACTGGTCAGACCACATTTGGAGTATGGTGGGCAGTTTTGGGTCCCAATTCTGAGCAAGGATGTGCTAGCATTGGAGAGGGTCCAGAGGAGGTTTACGCAAACGATCCAGGGAACTATTGAGTTAACGTATGATGAACGTTTAACAGCACTGGGCCTCTACTCACTGGAGTTGAGAAGGATGAGGAGGGACCTCATCGAAACTTACCGAATAATGAAAGGCCTGGATAGAGTGGATGTGAAGAGGATGTTTCCACTAGTGGGAGAGTCTAGGACCAGAGGGCATAGCCTCAGAATAAAAGGACGTACCTTTAGAAATGAGATGAGGAAGAATTTCTTAGTCATAGGACGGTGAGTCTGTGGAATTCATTGCCACAGATAGCTGTGGAGGCTATTATTGGTAATCTTAAGGTGGAGATTGATAGATTATTGATTTAGTAAGGGTGTTGGGTTATTGGGAGAAGGCAGGAGAATGGGGTTGAGAGGGGAAAATAGATCAGCCATCATTGAATAGTGGAGTCGACTTGATGGGCTGAATGGCCTACATCCGCTCCTACACGTAAACGTAACCCCACTTTTTAAGAAGGGAGGGAGAGAGAAAACGGGGAATTACAGACCAGTTAGTCTAACATCGGTAGTGGGGAAACTGCTAGAGTCAGTTATTAAAGATGGGATAGCAGCACATTTGGAAAGTGGTGAAATCATTGGACAAAGTCAGCATGGATTTACGAAAGGTAAATCATGTCTGACGAATCTTATAGAATTTTTCGAGGATGTAACTAGTAGCGTGGATAGGGGAGAACCAGTGGATGTGGTGTATCTGGACTTCCAGAAGGCTTTCGACAAGGTCCCACATAAGAGATTAGTATACAAACTTAAAGCACATGGCATTGGGGGTTCAGTATTGATGTGGATAGAGAACTGGCTGGCAAACAGGAAGCAAAGAGTAGGAGTAAACGGGTCCTTTTCACAATGGCAGGCAGTGACTAGTGGGGTACCGCAAGGCTCAGTGCTGGGACCCCAGCTATTTACAATATATATTAATGACCTGGATGAGGGAATTGAAGGCAATATCTCCAAGTTTGCGGATGACACTAAGCTGGGGGGCAGTGTTAGCTGTGAGGAGGATGCTAGGAGACTGCAAGGTGACTTGGATAGGCTGGGTGAGTGGGCAAATGTTTGGCAGATGCAGTATAATGTGGATAAATGTGAGGTTATCCATTTTGGTGGCAAAAACAGGAAAGCAGACTATTTTCTAAATGGTGGCCGACTAGGAAAAGGGGAGATGCAGCGAGACCTGGGTGTCATGGTACACCAGTCATTGAAAGTAGGCATGCAGGTGCAGCAGGCAGTGAAGAAAGCGAATGGTATGTTAGCTTTCATAGCAAAAGGATTTGAGTATAGGAGCAGGGAGGTTCTACTGCAGTTGTACAGGGTCTTGGTGAGACCACACCTGGAGTATTGCGTACAGTTTTGGTCTCCAAATCTGAGGAAGGACATTATTGCCATAGAGGGAGTGCAGAGAAGGTTCACCAGACTGATTCCTGGGATGTCAGGACTGTCTTATGAAGAAAGACTGGATAGACTTGGTTTATACTCTCTAGAATTTAGGAGATTGAGAGGGGATCTTATAGAAACTTACAAAATTCTTAAGGGGTTGGACAGGCTAGATGCAGGAAGATTGCTCCCGATGTTGGGGAAGTCCAGGACAAGGGGTCACAGCTTAAGGATAAGGGGGAAATCCTTTAAAACCAAGATGAGAAGAACTTTTTTCACACAGAGAGTGGTGAATCTCTGGAACTCTCTGCCACAGAGGGTAGTCGAGGCCAGTTCATTGGCTATATTTAAGAGGGAGCTAGATGTGGCCCTTGTGGCTAAAGGGATCAGAGGGTATGGAGAGAAGGCAGGTACGGGATACTGAGTTGGATGATCAGCCATGATCATATTGAATGGCGGTGCAGGCTCGAAGGGCCGAATGGCCTACTCCTGCACCTAATTTCTATGTTTCTATGTTTCTATACTTATGAGCGTATATGACCGACTCCTAATTATTGCTCTTGTCTCCTAGGATACCACTGCGGAAAGTTTGGGCATTGCTTCTAATCTGGCTCATGGCATTGGACACAATCTAGGAATAGAGCATGATTCCCCAGCTCAAAAGTGTGTTTGTACAGACAAAAAGGCTGACTGCATCATGGCAGAAGTCCGAGGGTAAGAGACCTACAGAGTGCTGAATGGAAGAAATGGGAAGAGGTTATAAAATACAGGGAAAACATTGATTTAAATGGTTCTGGGAAACTGGCACAGAACTAGATTTAGGGGAGATCAGGAAAATATTGAATAGTGGGGTGTAAATGTCAAAGCCTAGAGGGCACAGCTTTAAGATCGGAACTGGACTGAGTGTTTAAAAAGTGTAGAGCAAGTTACGGCCCAATTTCTTTCTGATCCTGATAAGCATAAGTAACAAAACCCGGACTGGGTGTCAGCTAAAGGATGCTGAGCTCCAGCATTGGTTTTGGGAATGGCGGTGTTTCAATTCCAAGTGCGGTGTTTGAGTAATAAGTGCTGAGGGTTTGGCTCAAGAGTCTCTGGCAAGAAGCTGAGCAGGACCTACACAGTGAATGGTAGGGTTCTGGAGTGTTGTAGAGCTGAGGGATCTAGGAGAGCAGGTACATACTTCCCTGAAGGTGGAGTCGAAGGTAGATCGGGTGGCCAAAAACACTTTTGGCACATTGGCCTTCAACAGCCAGAGTATTGAGTATAGAAGTTGGGAGGTCATGTTGCAGTTGTATAAGACGTTGGTGAGGGCACATGTAGAGTATTGTGTCCAGTTCTGGGCACCATGTTATAGGAAAGATGTTGCCAAGCTTGAAAGGGTACAGAGAAGATTTACGAGGATGTTACCAGGACTAGAGGGTGTGAGCTATAGGGAGAGGTTGAGTAGGCTGGGTCTCTATTCCTTGGAGCGCAGGAGGATGAACGATGATCTTATAGAGGTGTATAAAATCATGAGAGAAATAGATCGGGTAGTTGCACAGTCTTTTACCCAGAGTAGGGGAATCGAGAACCAGAGGACATAGGTTCAAGGTGAAGGGGAAAAGATTTAACAGGAATCTGAGGGGTAACTTTTTCACACAAAGGGTGGTGGGTGTACGGAACAGAGGAGGTAGTTGAGGCTGGGACTATCCCATTGTTTAAGAAACAGTTAGACAGATACATGGATAGGACCAAACGCAGGCAGGTGTGACTAGTGTAGCCGGGACACGTCTGGTGTGGGCAAGTTGGGCCGAAGGGCCTGTTTTCAAACTGTATCACTCTAAGACTATGGCTCAAAGATATAGGTAATAATGTTCATAAGTTCATGTCATAGGAGTAGTGTACACTATGAGAGTGTCTCCAGGATGGTGTGTTGCCCCCCTGGTGCTGGGGTCTGTGATGTCTCCGAGCAGCTGCTGAACATTCTTAGTGGGAGGGTGAGCAGCCAGAAGTTCTGCATGTTGGTAAAAGAAGGGAATGTGGTCCTGCGGAGTGAACACAGAGAATTAGGCAAAAGGTTCAAAGGGGAACAATCTCCAGATTCTCCAAATCTCCAAATCACAATCTCCAAAAGGGGAACAATCTCCAGATTGCTCCCGGTGCAATGTGCTAATAAGGGCAAGAACATGAAAATAGGATGGATGAAAGCACGGTTTAGGAGTTGTGACAGGGGGCAAGGATTAAACATTAATATTAACCCCACACCCCGTTAAAGAGAACAGGCAGCAATAACGGATTCCCTGTGGTGCATTACTGTGGTGGGTCTACTGTACTACATTAAAAAGAAGAGAATAACCAGGGGATTAAGGATAATCATAATCATAATGGAATATCTAAACGATACAGAGCGGAAACAGGCCCTTCAGCCCACCGAGTTCGCGCCGACCAGCGATAACCCCATACACTGACACTATCCTACACACTAGGGACAATTTTACAATTCTACCAAAGCTAATTAACATACAAACCTGTATGTCTTTGGAGTGTGGGAGGAAACCTGGGCACCTGGCGAAAATCCACATTATCCCAGGGAGAACAAACAAACTCTGTACAGATAATGCCAGTAGTCAGGATCAAAAACAAGTCTCTGGCACAGTAAGGCAGCAACTGTACTACTGAGCCACTGTGCCATCCCTAAATATATATAAAGATATATCCCAACTTATTAAGGGGCAAGAGAGGAGATAGCAGGAGCTTTAGCAATATTCTTCTGATTAAGAGAAGCAGATAGAATCTAGGGAATTAAAGACCAGTTAGCCTCACTTTAATGGCTGGGAAGCTGTTGGAGAGGGTTCTTCGGGATAGGTTTACTCCCATTTGGAAGAGAATGAGCTAATTGTATCCACTACCAATTCCACCATCAGCTCGTTCCATGTACAAGGTTCTGCATGGTAGGCAGTTCTGGAAGGTTAGATCGCACAGAAGGTTAGATGGCACAAAGGTGTGTGGTATTGTAGATAGTGCAGGTGGTTGTCAAAAAATTGCAGATGGATCTTGATCGGTTGGGCAGGTGGGCTGAGGAATGGTGGAGGCCAGGTTAATGGATATTTTTAAGGTGGAAATTGACAGATACTTGATTAGTAAATGTATCAGGGGTTATAGGAAAGCAGAAAAATGGGGTTGAGAGGGAAAGATAGATCAGCCATGATTGAATGGCGGAGTAGATTGGTCGGACGAATGGCCGAATTCTGCTCCTAGAACTTATGAACTTAAGGGGCTGTCCCACTGCGGCGACCTAATCTGCGAGTTTAGACAAGTTTGCACTCGACTTAAACTCGCAGCATGGTCGACTCGTGGTCCTAGGAGGTCCTATGAGGTCACATGAACTCTCCTTCATGCTCGAGGGAAGTTCCCGCATACTCGTGGCCTCAGCTAGGTCGCGGAAAATTTTTCAGCATGTTGAAAATTTTTCCTTGAGTAAAATCTGGTCGGCATGGTTCATTTTAACTCGTAGTGCAGTGGAGTGGGGTCGCTATTTAGTTACAGGCAGTCGAGGGCAGCCGTAGGCAATCTCTTTGACTGGGCATTTTGATTTGCTCATTGGAGTTTTCAGGATCAAGGAAAACCAACCGGTAGGTAAAATGCCCGCTAAACTTTATTATACTTCTTAAAAGTGTCTCCACTCCTTCTCCCCCCCCCTTCACCCTTCCTTCTCCCTCCCTTCTCTACCCACTTCTCTCCCCTTCTCTCCCCTTCTCTCCCTCTCTCTCCCCTTCTCTCCCCCCCCCCCCTCCACGCTCTCTAAAGGACTTACCGTAACTGTGCCAGCCGCCTTTTACCTTCCTCTTCATCGCGGGTGTGAATTCCAAACAGCGCTCCCCCGCTTTCCCTGGCCCCCGCCTTTGTGATGTGTTTGTGTGTGTGTGTGTGTGCGGTCAGTAGATCCAGCTCGCGGTTTCAACGCTGACGGTTGATCCAGCTCGAGGTTTTCCAGGCAAGTGCCCTCGAGCTTGAAGGTCGAAGACACTCTTCTTAACTCGCGGATTAAGCTGCCGCAGTGGGACAGCACCTTTAGATGGGCTGAGGAATGGTTGTGGAGCAGAGGGATCTAGAAGTTCAGGCACATAATTAGTTGAAATGGCATCACAGGTCAAGAGGGTGGTCAAAAAGGCTTTTGGCACATTGACCTTCATCGGTCAGAGTATTGTATATAGAGGTTGGGAGGTCTTGTTGCAGTGATATAAGATGTTTGTGAGGCCGCATTTAGAGTATTGTGTTCAGTTCTGTACAGGAAAGATGTTGTCAAGCTGGAAAAGATGCAGAGAAGATTTGCGAGGATGTTGCCAGGAATCAAGGGACTGAGCTATTGGGGGAGGTTGAGCAGTCTAGGACTCTACTCCTTGGATCGCAGAAGGATGTGGGGTGATCTTATAGAGGTGTGTAAAATCATGAGAGAAATAGATTGAGTCCCTTGCCCGGAGTAGGGGAATCGGGAACCAGAGGACATAGGTTTATGGTGAGGGGGGGGGGGGGGGGCAGGAGATTTAATAGGAACCTGAGGGGCAACCTTTTCACACAAAGGGTGGTTGGTGTATGGAACGAGGTTGATGAGGTAGGTGCTGTCGCAACGTTTCAGAAACGTACATGGGTAGGACAGGTTCAGAGGGATATAGGTCAAATGCAAGCTGGTGGGACTAGTATGAGGTTGCTGTGGGCAAGTTGGGCTGAAAAGCCTGTTTCCATGCTGTGAGACTATGAGTATTTGTTTTTT
The DNA here is from genome assembly GCA_038087875.1 of Malacoraja senta. NCBI lineage: Eukaryota > Metazoa > Chordata > Chondrichthyes > Rajiformes > Rajidae > Malacoraja > Malacoraja senta. Next base: position 16,821,390 of record CM075987.1, read on the forward strand.
TCTCTGTTTGTTTGTTTAGTTTAGAGATACAGCGTGGAAACAGGTCCTTCGGCCCACCAAGTCCCCGCAGTCTAACAATTACATGTACTAGTTATGTCCTGCACACTAGTGACTATTTACTCAAGACAATTCACCCACAAACCCACACATCCTTGGAATGTGTGAGGAAACTGGAGCACCCAGGAGAAAACCCACACAGTCACAAACTCCATACACACAGCACTCGTTGTCAGGATCGAACCTTGGTCTCTGGTGCTGTAAGGCAGTAACTATACCGCTGCGCAACTGTGCTGCTTTACATTCTGCAACTAAGTTCCCTTGGGATCACTCTTTAGAATAGTAAGATTAAACGAGAACTTACCAAGTTTGAAGTTTGATCTTTATTTTATGAGGAGTAACGTTGAGGGATTACGTGAAGAAGCCCCGTCCAGCCGCACACGCGTCAATCTTTCAAAGCAGCGGAGTGACAATCACAGACGATAATTACTGAAGTATGACAGTAAGATGCATAAAGACTTAGAACTACCAGCTTGATCCTTTTATGAGGGTGGGAGCGGAGGGCACGTAATCCCTCAACGTTACTCCTCATAAAATAAAGATCAAATTTCAAACTTGGTAAGTTCTCGTTTAATCTTACTATTTTACTTCGGAGTCACGTGAGTGACTACGTGAAGATTTCAAAGCTCTGTGATTTCACACCGTGGATTCAAATCCAGGTGTTCACTGCATCGATTGACTCTATTTGAGTAAGCACAATCAACAATGCATAACCACAACATTTGAATGTAATCAGTTAATGGTTTTATTTATTTTAATAAAAATAACACAAATTAGGCCCATTTATAATGGGGGATTTAATACTGTATCCAGCACGGCATCACCAAACCCTCTGAGATCTTTAATCTCCTTGTGGTAATACTTGTGAAACATCTGTTCACTTGCCCATCCTGCGGCCGCGAGAATAAGGTCTATTGGCACGCTGAATCCCTGGCCGCTGATGTTGATGCCGCCCTCGTGGAATGAGATTTAAATTTATCAGTATCAATACCTGAATATCTCAACACCTGTTTCAACCATCGTGAAATTGTTTGTGTTGATACTTTCTTATGAGGCTTTTTATGACTAATAAAAAATGCCAATTCGGCGCCTCTTAAAACTTTTGTTGTTTCTATGTAACATTTCACATATGTTACTACACACAGTCGTGAATCTGTAGGATATGCTAAAAATTCCAACTTGCATCCTGTGGACTCAGGTCTACTTTGCTTCAGTAAATCATAGACATAGAATGTCACGGCATTTTGCCCTACTTTCATTCTATCAATTCTGAGTTTCTGTAATGTTTGAACTCTCTGCCCTGAAACTAATGCCATGAGCATAACCAATTTCATGGTAATTTTGGATAATGACAGGGTTTCAACTGGATTCCAACTCTTTAGGAACATCAGTACATCTTTTACATTCCAAATTTCTGTATACCTGGGTCTGGGAGGATTAGAGTTGAAAATTCCTTTCATAAACCTACAGACCCAAGGATATGCTCCAATTGGAGTTTGTTCTGATTCACTGCTTAAATATGCAGAAAGTGCACTTCGTGCAGTATTAATTGCACTATAACTTAATTTCAATTCATAGTGTAGAGTTGAAAGAAACTCTATTACATCTGAAATTTCTACTGTGTTATATGCAATATTCTTTCCTGAACAAAACACCTCCCATTTCTTTATATAGGAAATGTACTGCTTCTGGGTACTATTCCTCCAGGCTGCTGTCATAACATCTGTCTGTCTGATAATCCTTTTCCAAGATATGCCTTCTTAGAATCTGCAAATCAACAAACCAATACGATTATGTAAAGGATGTGATTCATTAGTCACAGGGTGTACAAGCAGTTTAATCTGCTTTGGAATAACCATAAGGGGTTTTTTGATCATTTTTAACACCAGTGGGTACCATACCTGTGTAGGCCAATCTGGTACTGCCAAAATGCCTGAGGCTGAATCTTGATTAATTTTCTGTATGCATTTGTGGATTAAACAAAATGGTGGAAAAGCATACAGAAACATACCACCCCAATGTAGCGAGAAAGCATCCACCACTACTGCTCCAGGATCAGGTTCCCATGACACATACTTAGTCAACTGGTGGTTCAATCTTGATGCAACCAGATCAATTTCTGGCATTCCAAATTGTGTGATAATTTGTGTAAACATTTTCCGATTTAACATCCATTCTGTATTATCATTAAATTTACGTGATCTTTTGTCTGCAATTGTATTAATTTTTACCTGGTAAATATATTGCTGACAGCCACATTTTTCTGGCAATACCCCAGGTCCAAATTTCATTTGCCAATTTATCACATGATTCTGATTTTATACCACCCATGTGATTTATGTATGCTACAGCTGTAGTATTGTCAACCTGTACCTGAACATGCACATTTCCCATATCAGTGCAATAAGCTCTAAGGCCGTAAAATGCGCCTAATAGCTCTAGGTAATTGATTCCCAGATTTTCCAGCAAAGGTACTTCATTCACATTCCACCTACCTCCACAGCTGGAAATCATGTTAGTAGCGCCCAACTCAGCACACTTACATCAGTCTGTAGAGTGACGGAAGGTGTTTCTACCAGAACTTTTCTGGAAGCATTAGAAACATTGTTAATCCACCATTCTATTTCTGTAATGGATTGAATTGTTAATTTCATGGGCCTATCAAAATGCCCTCTATTCATTTTTAACGCTTGTACCTTAGCTCTCTGTAAACATTGATAATGCAATGGTCCAAACGTGACCGCTGGAAACCCTGCAATTAATTTGCCTAGCAAGCTTGCCACTTCTCTAATTGAAGGTGTGTCCTCGTTAATGGGTTTTATGCAACCTTCAATTAACTGCAGCTTTTTATCTTTTGGCAAAGTGATTACCATGTGTTCGGAGTTAATTGTGAACCCTAGGTAATCAATCTTTTTGCTTGGTAACAATTTAGATTTTTGTAGGTGAATAATGAAACCAAATTTCTCAAAATGTATTTGACTCTGGATACTGACAATTTTGCAGCAGCCAAAGTGTCCCCTACAATGAGGATATCATCTAAATAAGCCATTAATACATGGCCCTCAGCTCTTAACAGAGCTAAAATTTGGTTTGAGCAATTTAGTGAATAATCTTGGTCTGAAATCAGACCATTGGGCAATGCTTTAAATTGCCATAACTGACTCATCCATCTAAATTTCAAATATCTTTGATCATTACCATGCATTGCCACAGAATAATATGCATTTTGCAGATCTATGCTTGCCTTGTAGCAATTCTTTGTGACTAGCTAAATGGCATTAGTAAATGTTTCCATTTTGAAATGTTTCTATTGTACATAAAGGTTAAGATTTGTCAGATTGGAAATGATTCTATGTCCACCATCCCTTTTCTAGGATAATATTCCTAGGAGAATATTTGACACAAACTGATGGTGTTGTTCTCCTGACATTTATATCATCCTTTTCTGCATAAAGTTTTTCAATTCTCCTTTGATCAACCCATTCTCTTCCTTTGAGAAAAATCCGTGACCAGTTTGAATTATGCTGAATTGGAGGATCCAAACGTGGAGAGAACTCAATTTTGAATCCTACAATGCTACATAGAATAAATGAATCATTTGTTATTGATTGCCATTCTTTTAGGAAGAATCGTAACCTTCCCCCTATTTGTGAGTGTGAAACATTTGTTGTGTTTCTTACCAGACCAAGCCCCCTAACCTCGGGGTTTGCCACCGGCAGTTGTTGTCCCCTTCTAGTAGGCACATTGTAACCTCCACGTATCCTCGGTGCAGCACGTCAACGTGTATACGAGAATGATAGGATTGTTCCTTCTCCAGCACCACATTTCGCCTGTAGGGATACTGCCTTCTCACCGCTCTGCTCAGCATAGGTGATCCTTTAGTTTCTTTGCTAGATTTTCTCCAAAACAGATTTAGGCATTTGTATATTGCATGGTTTGCAGAGCCTGCATACTTAGGATGAATATTTGGTCTTATTGCATTTTTATGAATACAATTTATTTCAAAGTGCGCACTACACATGAGTGCTACATTTTGTTGTGAATACGATATATAACCTTCATCCAAACCACTGACCCCAGAAATTTCAGCACTTGTGTAATTTCAATTCTTGTGAGCGTAAACCACTGCTCAAATTACCCATATCAAGTTTATTCACTGCTGTAACTGCTACAATTTCCCGGGTCTCATATTTTTTGATAGTCTCATCCATGGTTAATTCCTGGGCTGATGGGAGAGTAGATAATTTATAGTCATAGCTATTTCCTCTCTCAAAGGTTCCCCTGTTACTCTGGGAACAGCAAAGTTTTGTGCCAGCCTTGGAACATTTTTGGCTCTGATAATGGGCTCTGGTCCTTATTTAAATCATCATCTAAATCTAGATATTCATTTTTATGTTGGGTAATTTCTGGCTCCCCTGTTTCAGGTAAGTCTCTGCCAGATTCCCCCTGCACGGGCTCTCTTGTAGGCCCACGGACAGACAGCCCTGCTTCAGGTGCTGCTGGCGCTGGCTCAATTCTAGGCCAACGCTTCATTATTTTTACTCTTTATATTTGTCGGTGCTGGCACATTTATCATTGCACGTTTGTGCTGCCTTTTGTTCAGGCATTTCTAGTACTGGCTCTCCAATAGGCCAACACATAACTTGCCTTTTTTCTGGCATTTTTGGGCACTGGCTCTCCTGTAGGCCAACCTCTTTAATGTTTCTGCACAGGCACTGATGGCTCTCCTGTAGGCCACCCTTGTGCCTGTTCCAAGGCACCTCCTGTGCTATACTTCATTGGCCAACACCGACTTAAATCCTCCTGTGGGGGTTCTTTACAAATCATCTGCCCCATAAGGAGTTAAAAAGTTTTTGACCCTTGCAGTGTAATACTCTTTCCTGCCTGAGGAGGGCATACCTCCGGGTCTGACTCATCCGAGTCTACAGGTCGGGCCGATTTTTTTTTTTTTTTTTCTTTTTTTTCTCAGCCTTGCGCCCGCCCGCGGCGGTTTAACGCACATTCGACCACAACGGGAGTTAATGGCTTCGCTGCCACTGACTCCCCTGACTGACGCCTGCTACCCTTAGGATCTGGGGTTTTACTACGGTGCGTCTCTGGCCGCCTCTCCTTCCCATTTCTGCATAAACTTGAGTGGAGCTCCACCAACAAGTCTAAACGGGAAGGAAACGCTCCTGAAAGTGAAAAGTAACTCCACTTACCTTCCGACTTTTGTTTTACTTTTGTTTTACTCACCGGCTGGAGGAGCTCCTGCTCCTCCACACACAGTCATGAACGCTATGCGTCTGATCGATAATGACGCGTGTGCGGCTGGACGGGGCTTCTTCACGTAGTCACTCACGTGACTCCGAAGTAAAATTAAGGATTTGATTAGCATTTGGGATTTGATCATCTGATTTATTCTTTCAGGCTTCAGCCAGCACAGGTCTTCAGCAGCTGCAGCAAAGATTCTTTCCAGCGAAGTCTAACTCGTGGTGTTGGGATGTGCCTTTATAACCTGCCTGATCCCAGTTTGCTGGTTCGAGGACAAAAATGTGGAAATTCCTATGTGGATCCAGGTGAAGAATGTGACTGCGGAAAGCCTGAGGTGGGTAATGCAACTGCAACTGCAACTTTATTTATATAGCACATTTCATACACGAGGCAGACTCAAATATATATATATAAGCATCTGGATAAGCAGGGTCTGATTAGGAACAGTCAACATGGATTTGTGCCTGGAAGGTCATGCTTGACTAATCTTCTTGAATTTTTCGAAGAGGTTACTAGGGAAATTGATGAGGGTAAAGCAGTGGATGTTGTCTATATGGACTTCAGTAAGGCCTTTGACAAGGTTCCTCATGGAAGGTTGGTTAAGAAGATTCAATTGTTGGGTATTAATGGTGGAGTAGCAAGATGGATTCAACAGTGGCTGAATGGGAGATGCCAGAGAGTAATGGTGGATGGCTGTTTGTCAGGTTGGAGGCCGGTGACTAGTGGGGTGCCTCAGGGGTCTGTGTTGGGTCCACTGTTGTTTGTCATGTACATCAATGATCTGGATGAAGGTGTGGAAAATTGGATTAGTAAGTATGCAGATGATACTAAGATAGGTGGTGTTGTGGATAATGAAGTAGATTTTCAAAGTCTACAGAGAGATTTAGGCCATTTGGAAGAGTGGGCTGAAAGATGGCAGATGGAGTTTAATGCTGACAAATGTGAGGTGCTACATCTCGGCAGGACAAATCAAAATAGGACGTACACGGTAAATGGTAGCGAATTGAGGAATGCAGTTGAACAGAGGGATCTAGGAATAACTGTGCATAGTTCCCTGAAGGTGGAATCTCATGTAGATAGGGTGGTAAAGAAAGCTTTTGGTGTGCTGGCCTTTATAAATCAGAGCATTGAATATAGAAGTTGGGATGTAATGTTAAAATTGTACAAGGCATTGGTGAGGCCAATTCTGGAGTATGGAGTACAATTTTGGTCGCCTAATTATAGGAAGGATGTCAACAAAATAGAGAGAGTACAGAGGAGATTTACTAGAATGTTGCCTGGGTTTCAGCAACTAAGTTACAGAGAAAGGTTGAACAAGTTAGGTCTTTATTCTTTGGAGCGCAGAAGGTTAAGAGGGGACTTGATAGAGGTCTTTAAAATTATGAGCGGGTTAGACAGAGTGGACGTGGATAAGCTTTTCCCATTGAGAGTAGGGAAGATTCAAACAAGGGGACATGACTTGAGAATTAAGGGACAGAAGTTTATGGGGGAACATTAGGGGGAACTTCTTTACTCAGAGAGTGGTAGCTGTGTGGAATGAGCTTCCAGTGGAAGTGGTGGAGGCAGGTTCGATGTTATCCTTTAAAAATAGATTGGATGGGTATATGGACGGGAAAGGAATGGAGGGTTATGGTCTGAGTGCAGGTAGATGGGACTAGGGGGAAGTATTTATTTTTAATTAAAAAAAAAAAAATTAAAAAAAATGTTCGGCACGGACTTGAAGGGCCGAGATGGCCTGTTTCCGTGCTGTTATGGTTATATGGTTATATTATATGGTTATAAAGTGCTTCACATAAAAACATGTCATACAATAAAATGAAATAATAAAATGAAATAAAATAGAAGAATTAAAATAAAATAAAAGCAAAGTTAAAAATGCATTATAGAAAAGTGCAAAAGTTAAAAGTGCAATGTAGTTAAGATTTAGCTGAAAGCTAAAGTAAACATAAAAGTTTTCAGTCTTGTTTTAAAAGTGGTGAAAGTAGGGGCAGTCTTGTTTTAAAAGTGGTGAAAGTAATGAACCCTCGAATTCCAAAATGTTGAAGTGTTCATTTTTTTACTCTCCCCTTATGAGCACTGGTTCATTTGGTGTTAGATATAAGTCACGTTGCAAAGATAACGTTCCACACAGGAGTGGCTGGGCAAATTTCCAATGGGTGCTATTTCACCAAGAAATACAGAGATTGTGGTATCCGACTAAGCTTAACGTCAGCAAAATGAACGAGTTGGTTCTTGACCGAAGAAAAGAGTGAACAATGTCATTATCAACAGAGTTTCTGTAGAGATAGTCAGCTTCAAATATCATATCAATATACATATCAATATACAGTGGCTTGCAAAAGTATTCATACCCCTTGAACTTTTCCACATTTTGTCACGTTACAACCACAAACGTAAACGTATTTTATTGGGATTTTATGTGATAGACCAACACAAAGTGGCGCATAATTGTGAAGTGGAAGGAAAATTATACATGGTTTTCAAATTTTTTTACAAATAAAAAAACTGAAAAGTGTCACGTGCAAAAGTATTCAGCCCCCTTTACTCTGATACCCCTAAATAAAATCCAGTGCAACCAATTGCCTTCAGAAGTCACCTAATTAGTAAATAGAGTCCACTTGTGTGTAATCTAATCTCAGTATAAATACAGCTGTTCTGTGAAGGCCTCAGAGGTTTGTTAGAGAACATTAGTGAACAAACAGCATCATGAAGCCCAAGGAACACACCAGACAGGTCAGGGATAAAGTTGTGGAGAAGTTTAAAGCAGGGTTAGGTTATAAACAGATATCCCAAGCTTTGAACATCTCACGGAGCACTGGTCAATCCATCATCCGAAAATGGAAAGAGTATGGCACAACTGCAAACCTATCAAGACATGGCCGTCCACCTAAACTGACAGGCCGGGCAAGGAGAGCATTGATCAGAGAAGCAGCCAAGAGGCCCATGGTAAGTCTGGAGGAGCTGCAGAGATCCACAGCTCAGGTGGGAGAATCTGTCCACAGGACAACTATTAGTCGTGCACTCCACAAATCGGGCCTTTATGGAAGAGTGGCAAGAAGAAAGCCATTGTTGAAAAAAAGCCATAAGAAGTCCCGTTTGCAGTTTGCCACAAGCCATGTGGGGGACACAGCAAACATGTGGAGGAAGGTGCTCTGGTCAGATGAGACCAAAATTGAAGTTTTTGGCCTAAATGCAAAACGCTATGTGTGGCGGAAACCTAACACTGCACATCACCCTGAACACACCATCCCCACTGTGAAACATGGTGGTGGCAGCATCATGCTGTGGGGATGCTTTTCTTCAGCAGGGACAGGGAAGCTGGTCAGAGTTGATGGGAAAATGGATGGAGTCAAATACAGGGCAATCTTGGAAGAAAACCTGTTAGAGTCTGCAAAAGACTTGAGACTGGGGCGGAGGTTCACCTTCCAGCAGGACAACGACCCTAAACATACAGCCAGAGCTACAATGGAATGGTTTAGATCAAAGCATATTCATGTGTTAAAATGGCCCAGTCAAAGTCCAGACCTAAATCCAATTGAGAATCTCTGGCAAGACTTGAAAATTGCTGTTCACAGACGCTCTCCATCCAATCTGACTGAGCTTGAGCTATTTTGCAAAGAAGAATGGGCAAAAATTTCAGGCTCTATATGTGCAAAGCTGGTAGAGACATACCCCAAAAGACTTGCAGCTGTAATTGCAGCGAAAGGTGGTTCTACAAAGTATTGACTCAGGGGGGCTGAATACTTTTGCACGCGACACTTTTCAGTTTTTTATTTGTAAAAAAATTTGAAAACCATGTATCATTTTCCTTCCACTTCACAATTATGCACCACTTTGTGTTGGTCTATCACATAAAATCCCAATAAAATACATTTACGTTTGTGGTTGTAACGTGACAAAATGTGGAAAAGTTCAAGGGGTATGAAAACTTTTGCAAGCCACTGTACATAGAATAGTACAGCACAGGAACGGGCTCTTCGGTCCACAATATTTGTGCCAAACATCATGCCTAGTTAAACTGATCTCATCTGCCAGCACATGATCCTTGTCCCTCTATTCCCTGCACTTCCATTTGCCTATCTAAAAGCCTCTTAAACACCACCTTCATGTCTGCCTCCGCTGCTGGCAATGCGTTCCAGCCCCCGCCACTCCCTGTTTAAAAAACTTTCCCCGCACATCTCCAGTAAACCTTCCCCGTCTCACAATGTAACTATGCACTCCAGTGTGAGAACAAATGTATGATAGATACGCAAAGAGCAACAATCTCATTGTCTGTATAACTCGTTATCAACTACCCCACAGCCAACAATGGACCATTGTGGGCTCCATCTGTCCTTGATCGTCGTTGCTTTTTGTATATCTTTCATTCATTTGTTCTATATCTTTCTATATCACCGTCTGTATCTCATTTCTCTTTCCCCTGACTCTCAGTCTGAAGAAGGGTCTCGACCTGAAACGTCACTAATTCCTTTTCTTCAGAGATACTCCCTGACCCACTGAGTTTACTTTGGAGATACAGTGCAGAAAGAGGCCCTTCGGCCCACCGAGCCCCACCGACCAGTGATTCCTGCACATTAACGCAAAACCTACACACACGAGGGACAATTTACACTTGCACCAAGCCAATTAACCTACTAACCTGAAGGTAGACCCAAAATGCTGGAGTAACTCAGCGGGTCAGGCAGCATCTCTGGAGAGAAGGAATGGGTGACGTTTCTGGTTGAGACCCTTCTTTGATTTAAACCAGCATCTGTAGTTCTTTCCTACACATTTTAACCTACTAACCTGTATGTCTTTGGCGTGTGGGAGGAAACCGAAGATCTTGGAGAAAACTCACGCAGTCACGGGGAGAACGTACAAACTCCGTACAGACTGCACTCGTAGTCGGGATCGAACCTGGGTCTCTGACGCTGCAAGCACTGTAAGGCAGCAACTCTACCGCTGCCCCACCATGCTACCCTTATGTTACTCCAGCTTATTGTGTTTATTATGGGGAGAAGGCAGGAGAATGGGGTTGAGACGGAAAAATAGATCAGCCACAGTAGAATGGCAGAGCAGACTCGATAGACCAAATGGCGTAATTCTGCTGTAATGTCTTATAGTATTATGTCCAGAAGAATTCTCTTGAATTTCTGTAGATGCACTAATGAAAGTATTCTGACGGGATGCATCTCGGCCTGGAATGGCAACTGCTCTTCTCTTGACCGCTGAACCTGCAGGGAGTGGAGAACATAGCTCAGTCCAGTACTGTGTACTCTAAGAGCTTCATGTGATAAGCAATTTCATTTTATCCTGGTGATTAGGACAATAAATTACTCTCCAAATGTGAATCTGACCAGCACAATCTAACCTGGTTAAAAAAGCCCAATTTTTGCACAAAAAACAAACAAATCCAAAAGTCCCTGCTGCAGTTAATAAAGGCAGCTCATAGTTTAGTTGTAATATGTAGCATTCAATAATATGATGATTGTCCTGAACTTGGACGTTACAGTTTTCAGACTCCTGTACCTTTTTCCTGATAGCAGAAGTGAAATAAGAGTGTAGGTAGTGTGGGTCTCCTTTGAGGCAGCAACACCTCCTCGAGATCCCTTCGACGGTGGGGAGGTCAGTACCCGTGATGGAGTGGGCAGTGTTCACCACTTCTTGTAATCTCCTTTGCTCTTGGGTGTTCAAGTTGCCAAACCAGGCCGTGATGCAACCAGTCAATACTGTGCATCTGTAGAAATTCAAGCGAGTAATGGTTGACATAACAAATCTCCTCAATCTTCTCTGGTAGTAGAGGCATTTATGGACTTTCTTTATGATTGTATCAATGTGCTGGGTCCAAAGCAGATCTTCAGAGATATGCAACCCAGGAACTTGAAGTTGTAGACCCTCTCCACCACCCTCTCCTCCATTGATGAAGACAGATTTGTGGATTCTCGTCCTTTCTCTTCTAAAGTCAACAATCACTTCCTTGGTTTTACTGACGTTGAGCAAGGTAGTTGTCTGGAACTATTCAGTTACTTGATCGATCTCCTGACAATACTCTGATTCATCATTATCCATAATTCATCCAACAAGCACTTGAATTTGCCAAAAACATTGGGAACGTGACCAGAGACTGAACAATGTACATCACTCCCCAGGTGTCAAGGAGCAGCGAGACCTCGTCCAGGTCTAAAAAGAACTTTAAAGAACTTTAAAGTGTTATAATCAAGGACTATTGAAAATTGAAATGGACATTGGAGAAAACCTTTTTTTCTTTTCTCCAATTTTTTTTTTTTACTCTAGTAAAACTAATATAGAACAATAATACCCTAGTTATTGTTAATTGTTACTAATTACTACTACTAATTATTATATTTACATTTAATATTATAGTTAACTACTAATAATTATTAAATATCACTATTATTAACATTTATACAATTTATAAACATTCATTATTATAAATAACTACTAACAATGATTAACAACTAACAGTATCTGGTTAACGTAGAAATAGTTAAAATACTACCTTAGGAATATATGTTATATGATTATAAGTAAGAGTAAGTAAGAGTTAATTTAGCCCATTTATTAATAAGGGTTGACGTTTTTACCTCATTATTTTTCGATTAACAATTAAAAATATATACTTAAAAATGATATTAATACGGTATTTAGAGAATAATAATGTTGCTTATTAATGAATTATGACATTTTTGGTTTAAAAATGTTTTGTTACTCCCCAAGAAATTGTCTTATTGTTAAAAAGATTTTCTTTTTTTGGAAAGCACGGAGCTAGGATTTTTTCTTTTACAAAGGCTACGGAAGTCTTTAGAATGCTAGCCACGCTAGTGTGGCTATCACTAACTACACTAATTGTAGATGTAGTTTTCTTTCTTTCACGCTTCACTAATCTATTATATTACTTCTTTCACTTTAAATATTATTATAATTTTAAGTTTGAATGGAACCATAAGTTTAATTTAAGGAGATATACTCGGAAGAGCTATGCACGAAATTTAAAATTCATCTATCTGATGTTTGGGGGTAAGGTCGGGTTTTGTGTGTTGTTCCTTCTGCTCTACTACAGACCACCCTAGAAATAATATGCAAGACGGTAATATGACAAGAGGGGGTGAAGGAATAACTTTTTGTAGTTGGAATGTTAAGGGAATTAATGAACCAATTAAGAGAGGTAAAGTTTTAGCATGATCATGTCAGGAATATCTTACTAAACAGATTCAAACATTTTTTGAGACTAATGATACCCCTGGAACATCTGCCTCTCTTATTTGGGAAACATTTAAAGCGTTCGTACGAGGTGCATTAATTTCCTCCCAAGCATTTTATAATAAAGAGAACCGGATTAAACAACAGACACTGGAAAGGGAAATAAAGCAACTAGATATAGAAAATGCGGCAATGCCATCTATGATAAAACATAATAAAATTGCTGTATTGAAATATAAATTAAATAAAATGTACTCAGAACAAGTAATAAACCTTTACCAGCACACTAAACAATTACATTTTGAATTCGGAGACAAACCACAAAAACTATTAGCACGTCAGCTTCGAAAACTGGAGGAGGAAAAAACAATCCACAAAATTAGATCAGATACGGGAGAATTACTAATACTGCCCAAGGATATAAATGAGAGATTTCTCCAATATTATCAAAATCTTTATTCAACTAAAACTAGAACAACCGGAAGGAATAGTAGAATTCTTACGAAAATGCAATCTAAAAGGTTTAGACTCAAAAGACAGAGAATTACTAGAAGCTGAAATTACGGTAAAAGATATTGAAGAGTCTATTAGATCTTTAAAAAACGGTAAAGCAGCAGGCCCAGATGATTTAGGTTCTGAATTTTATTTAAAAAATTACGATTTGGTCTCCCCACGTTTACAAACACTGTATGAGTATACTTATATTCAACAGAAATTGCCAGATACCTTAAACGAATCTATAATAACACTTATACCAAAGGTTGATAAGGATCCCGAAGATCCAGGATCATACAGAGCAATTGCGCTTTTAAATACAGATCAGAAAATATTAACTAAAATTCTAGCACATAGATTAAGTACAGTGATGAATAAATTAATACACCCTGACCAAACAGGCTTTATTCAGAAACGGTATTCATATTTTAATTTGAGACGATTATTTAATATAATATATTCAAAGAGAATCACTAACGAAGACCTAGCAATAATCTCACTTGATGTTAAGAAAGCATTTGATCAGGTTGAATGGCCCTATTTATTTTCGGTGATGGAAAAATTGCAATTGGGCGAGAAATTCTGTACATGGGTAAAACTTTTATATACTAACCCAACAGCTAGAATATTAACAAATCAAAGGTTATCATCTAAATTTAATTTATCTAGAGGTTGTAGACAAGGATGCCCGTTATCTCCGTTATTATTTGCGCTTGCTATTGAGCCACTTGCTGAAAGAGTTAGGACCCACTCGGAAATATACGGGTATAACACTAAAGACACAGTGAATAAAATTTCTCTATACGCAGATGATGTATTAATTTACATCACAAAACCAGAAATTAGTATTCCAAATTTATTAAATTTAATAACTCAATTTGGTTTACTCTTTGGATACAGAATCAATTGGAGTAAAAGTGAAATTATGCCAATAAGGGAACATAATACACATATACTACAACAATTCCCATTTAAAATAGTAAATGAAAAATTTAAATATCTAGGAATTTATGTCACTAAGACATATGCATCATTATTTAAATTAAATTTTCCCCCTTTACTGAATAAACTACATACGAATATTCAGTACTGGAAAACACTTCCTATTTCAATGGTTGGTAAAATTTATGCCATAAAAATGATTTTTTTACCACAAATATTATACCTTTTTCAAACAATTCCGATATACTTGCCAAAAAACTTTTTCAAAAAGTTGGATTCCATTATCACTGATTTTATCTGGGATTATAAGAATCATAGGATAAGCAAAAAACATTTGTGCAAATCAAAAATAAATGGAGGTTTAGTTTTACCAAATTTTTTGATTTATTTTTGGGCAGTTAACATTAAAAATATGAATTTTTGGTTGGAAGAAATAGATCAACAACCGGATTGGTTAGAAATGGAAAAGGAAGATTGTTTACCCTTTGAAATTGGCTCGATACTATTTGCTACTTAGAAATTGAACAAAAAAATTTATAGGGAAAATCCTATAATATACAGTGGTATGCGAATTTGGAAACAATTAAAAAAGACATTAAAATTGGATAACTTATCACTTTTTCTTCCCATTGTGAATAACCCTTTATTTAAACCTTCTTGGTTGGATAAAGGTTTCATACAATGGAAAAATTATGAAATTAAAATGATGGGACAACTTTATAAGGAAGGCACATTTCTTTCATTTCAGGAGCTATAACAGACTTATGGACTCCATTTAAATGATTTTTTCAGATATCTACAACTTAGAGATTATGTTAAAGTAAATACTCAAAACTTTAGAACTAGAGATTCAGAAATCCTTGATGACTGTTTGAATAAACATCCTAATACAGAAAAATTAATATCTCACATATATAATATCTTATTAGATAGTGAGATACCATCGACGGGCTTATATAGGCAAACATGGGAAAAGGAACTAAATCAAACAATAACGAAAGATACTTGGGAAGAAAGTTTACAACACATACATCAATGTTCATTAAATGCCAGACACTCTAATACAATTCAAAGTACTACATAGATTACATTATTCTAAAACAAAACTAAATAGAATCTTCCCACATATCTCCCCTATTTGTGATAAATGTCAACATTTAGATGCTAATTTAACATACATTTGCGAATTGTATAAAAATTAAAAAATTCTGGGCAAATATTTTTAGAATAATATCTATAGTTGTCAACACTCAATTGGATCCTTATTCAAAATTAATAATACTAGGAATATTAGAACAAAATCAAACATTTACAACAACTCAAAGAAACTTTATTGATTATAGTATAATAACTGGAAAAAAATTAATACTAAAATTTTGGAAAGGTACTATAACCCCCACAATTAAAATGTGGATTATAGAAATGTCGGAGACCTTACATTTGGAAAGAATTAGATTTGTCCTATTGGACAAACAAGAATTATTTATCAGAACATGGTCTCCATTTATTGATTATTTGAAGGGTCAGAATGGTGCAACACGAGAACCTGACTAAAACTCGAGCCAAGGATTAGATGAAAAGTTATACTTTGAAATGTACGAATATATCTCTAATGAAGTATTTTTAGTAAGTTATTCCATTCTTCTTTATTATCTCTTTCTTTTTATTTATTTTTTCTTTGTCTTTTTATTCTTTTCTTTCTTTCTGCTACTTTCTTATTTTCTATCTATATAAAAAAAAACATTGGAGACAACACGAATAATGTTTGATAATATTAGTAATGTAGAAATGAAATATATGTCATGATTTCAATATGATGTGTATTTGCCTCCAATAAAAATATTCACACAAAAAAAAGACCCTTCTTCAGACTGAGAAACAGACTTCAAACTCTCAGTCTGAAGAAGGGTCTCAACCCGATACGTCACAGATTCCTTTTCTCCAGATATGCTGCCTGACCCGCTGAGTTACTCCAGCAATTTGTGCCTATCTTCGGTGTACACCAGCGTCTGCAGTTCCTTCCTACACATAATATAATCCTGAGATTATTTCCAATTACTCTACATGCATCTGCTAGATTAAACTAATACATTTGTTAATTTTTTTTGTTTGAAGACTACACAATGTCTCATTATTGTGCAATTAAAACTGTAGAAAAAGCTGCAGGAAAAGAAAAAAAAACAACAACAAAAAACAATGGTGGTGTGGTTGGAAAATTGTAAATGTCTTTTAAGTGTTTTGTTGTACTTGCCTCAACTAACTCCTCTGGCAGCTCATTCCATATACCCACCACCCTTGTTGCTTCTCGTTTCTATAAAATTTAACCAATGCCCTCCAGCTTTTGATTCCTCTATCCTAGGAAAAAGACTGTGTGCATTCACACTTTCTATTCCCATCATGATTCTCTACACCTCCATGAGATCACCTCTCTGCCTTCTGTGCTCCAAGGAATGTTCTTAATCTGCCCATCCTCTGCCTAAGGGATGAGTCAAGGTAGGGAGATCAATCAACTAACTCAGGGGCCTCCAAACCTTTCAGCATGAGGGCCACATTATATATTGGCACATTTTTGCGGGCCGTAGGAGAAAATAAAGAAATGTCACACACACACGTAGACACACACACACACACGCAGACACACACACACACACCGACACACACACTGACATACACACACTGATAGACACACACACACACCGATACACACACACAATGACACACACATGCTGACACACACACACTGACACCCACACACACACACACAGTGACATACACACACACACATAGAAACGGACATGCACACATGGACTCTCACATAGCGAAACACACACAGACGCAGACCTCCACACCGACACACACACACACACACAGACTCACACAGACGCACACACAGACAGACACACACTCACACATACAGGCTCTCTCACACTCTCTCTATCTCTCTCTCCCTCTCACACATGCACTGTGATCACCCCTCAGGCATTTTAACAAAGACCCACGCAAGCGTAATGCTCACCCATTGGGCACACACACACACACACAGAGGCGGCTTTCGATCCACCAATCTCCGCAGGGCTGGCGCAAGAGAGAGGTGTGGAGGGAGAGAGAGAGGGGGTGTGGGGGGTGGGAGAAAGAGAGTGAGAATGAGAATGAATGAATGAATGAGAGAGAATGAGAATATGGATTCCCCTGGCCGTGCCGGCACGAGTCAGCGGAGATCCGGTCAAAGAGTCCTAGTCAGTGTGGTGCCCTGGAGCAGGAGCTGTTCACGGGTCACCCTCACGGGGGGGGGGAGACCGCTACACACTGACCCTGGCAGACCCTGCCCCTCCCCCTCGCTCCACTCCCCACCCCACGCTACCACCTCGCACAACTCGCCTTTGCGACACAGGAGCAGCGGTAGAGTCGCTGCCTCACAGCGCCAGTTCCATCCCGACTATGGGTGCTGTCTGTGCGGAGTTTGTACATGCGTGGGTTTTCTCCGGGTGCTCTGGTTTCCTCCCACCACGTTTGCAGGTTAATTGAATTTGTCCCGAGTGTGTGTAGGATAGTGCTGGTGCATACGGGCATCGCTTTGATGGGCCGAAGGGCCTGTTTCCACGCTGTATCTCTAAAGCTGCGCTACCACAGAACCCGCTAAATAGCCCGTCGCACGGAACGTGTTAAGAGCTTGCTCGGAGCCAGATTAAATCTCGTGGTGGGCCGGATATGGTCTGCGGTCCATAGTTTGGAAACCCCTGAACTAACTGAATAGTTCCAGACAACCACCTTGCTCAACGTCAGTAAAACCAAGGAAGTTGACTTTAGAAGAGGAAGAACGAAGGATCCACAAACCTGTCTTCATCAATGAGTCAGTTTGGAGAGGGTCTACAACTTCATGTTCCTGGGATGCATATCTCTGAAGATCTGGTTTGGACCCAGCACATTGATACAATAATGCCCTTGCTTCAAGCCCTTGAGACCTGGCAACGTGATAGAACATAGAAAAATACTGTGCAGGATCAATGCTTGTTGCAAACCTGATGCCAAGCTAAACTGATCTCATCTGACTGCACAATCCATATCCCTCCATTCCCTGCAAATCCATGTGCCGATCTAAAAGACTCTTAAACGCCACTATTGTATCTACCTCCACCACCGTCCCTGGCAGTTTGTACCAAGCACCCACCCACTGTGTAACAAAAAACTTATCCCGTAGATCTCCTTTAAAGTTGTTCCCTCTGACCTTAAAGCTATGCCCTCTAGTGTTTGACTTTTCCACCCTGGAGAAAAAGGTTCTGACTTTCATAAGTCCATAGGTTCTAGGAACAGAACAAGGCCATTCAGCCCATCAAGTCTACTCTGCCATTCAATCATGGCTGATCTATCTTTCCCTCTCAACCCCATTCTGCCTTTGCCAGATAACTCCTGACACCCTTACTAATCAAGAATATGTCAAAAAATATCTTTAACTTGCTCGCCATAGCCGTATGTTCACCACCCTCTGACTAAAGAAATTCCTCTCGTCTCCTATCTAAAGGTACATCCTATTATTTTGAAGCTATGCCCTCTGGTCCTAGACTCTCCCACTAGTGGAAACATTCTCTCTACATTCACTCTATCCAGGCCGTTCACTATTCAGTCAGTTTCATTGAGGTCACCCCTCATCCTTCTAAACCAACGAGTATAGGCCCAGTGCTGTCAAACACTCATCACGTGTTAACCCAATCATTCCTGGAATATTCACATAAACCTCCTTTGGACCCTCTCCAATGCTACCACACCCTTCCTCAGACATGGGGCCCAAAACTGCTCACAAGACTCCAAATGTGGCTTGACCACTGTCGTATAAAGCCTTAGTATTACATCCCTGTCAGTCACGGTGGCCAGCGGTAGAGTTGCTGCCTTACAGCATAATGCAGCGCCAGAGACCCGGGTTCGATCCCAACCACGGGTGCTGTCTGTACGGAATTTACGTTCTCCCCATGATCTGCGTGGGTTTTCTCCGAGATCTTCGGTTTCCTCCCACACTCCAAAGACACAGGTTTGTAGGTTAATTGGCTTGATAAAATGTAAAATTTGTTGAGTATAAAATAGTCCAGTGCTGAGTGATGCTGTACCTTGAGCTTTTCAGGGTACTACATCCAGATCCAGTATTGTAGTCCCCTTGAAATAAATGCTAGCATTGCCTTCGCCTTCATTACCAATGATTCCATTTGCAAATTAACTTTTGGGAATCAGCACTCCCAAGTCCCTTTACACCTCCGATTTCTGAATTCTCTCCCCATTTAGCATTTGGAAGAGAACTTTCTACCCTATCTATGCTTTTCATAATTTTGTGTACTTCTGTCAGGACTCCCCTCTATCTCTGGTGTTCTAGAGAACATAATTGAAGTAGCTCAACCTCTGCTATTCCAAGGTTCCAAAGTCCCAAGACCTCGTATATCTTCTTTGCATAATGCCATATTTCCAGGGCTTAATAAAAAATGAATATCTGCATTCAGAGTGTGGTGAATCTTTGGAATTCTCTACCCAAGAGGCTGTAGAGTCTGTTCATTGTGTGTATTCAGGAGTCGTGGAGAGTCATAGTCGCTTAGCATGGAAACAGGAAACTCAGCCATGCCAACCAGGTTTATAGCTGAGCTAATGCCATTTGCCGGTGTTTGGCCAACATCATTCTAACATTGGTAAAATGTCTCTTTTATGCTTTTGCACATGAATAATTGGCATGAATGAAATTGACAGAGCTGTTATGTTTGTTGGTAAGACTATACACTATTAATTCTAATTTTTCCTCTTCACTTAGGAGTGCATGGATCCTTGTTGTGTTGCTTTACTGTGTAAATTTCGACCCGGTGCCAAATGTGCATCAAATGATATCTGCTGCAGAAACTGCAAAGTAAGTATTTGATTCTTCCTTTACAAACAGAATTACATAGTTACAAAGATTCATTTAACAGGTAAATATGCTGTTAAAATTGTTGAGTTGACACCTTATACCAGCTGCAAGCAACAGTTATTAGAAACATAGAAAATAGGTGCAGGATTAGGCCCTTCGAGCCTGCACCGCCATTCAATATGATCATGGCTGATCATCCAACTCAGTATCCTGTACCTGCCTTCTCTCCAACCCCCTGATCCCTTTAGCCACAAGGGCCGCATCTAACTCCCTCTTAAATATAGCCAATGAACTGGCCTCAACTACCTTCTGTGGCAGAGAGTTCCAGAGATTCATCACTCTCTGTGTGAAAAATGTTTTTCTCATCTCGGTCTTAAAGGATTTCCCCTTAATCCTTAAACTGTGACCCCTTGTCCTGGACTTCCCCAACATCGGGAACAATCTTCCTGCATCTAACCTGTCCAACCCCTTGAGAATTTTGTAAGTTTCTATAAGATCCCCCCTCAATCTCCTAAATGCTAACATACCATTCGCTTTCTTCACTGCCTGCTGCACTTTCAATGACTGGTGTACCATGACACCCAGGTCTCGTTGCATCTCCCCTTTTCCTAATCGGCCACCATTTAGATAATAGTCTACTTTCCTGTTTTTGCCACCAAAGTGGATAACCTCACATTTATCCATATTATACTGCATCTGCCATGCATTTGCCCACTCACCCAGCCTATCCAAGTCACCTTGCAGCCTCCTAGCATCCTCCTCACAGCTAACACTGCCCCCCAGCTTTGTGTCATCCGCAAACTTGAAGATGTTGCATTCAATTCCCTCGTCCAAATCATTAATATATATTGTAAATAGCTGGGGTCCCAGCACTGAGCCTTGCGGTACCCCACTAGTCACTGCCTGCCATTCTGAAAAGGACCGGTTTACTCCTACTCTTTGCTTCCTGTTTGCCAGCCAGTTCTCTATCCACATCAATACTGAACCCCCAATACCGTGTGCTTTAAGTTTGTATACTAATCTCTAATGTGGGACCTTGTCGAAAGCCTTCTGAAAGTCCAGATATAACACATCCACTGATTCTCCCTTATCCACTCTACTAGTTACATCCTCGAAAAATTCTATAAGATTCGTCAGACATGATTTACCTTTCGTAAATCCATGCTGACTTTGTCCAATGATTTCACCACTTTCCAAATGTGCTGCTATCCCATCTTTAATAACTGACTCTAGCAGTTTCCCCTTTACCGATGTTAGACTAACTGGTCTGTAATTCCCCGTTTTCTCTCTCCCTCCCTTTTTAAAAAGGGGGAGTTACATTAGCTACCCTCCAATCCTCAGGAACTACTCCAGAATCTAAGGAGTTTTGAAAAATTATCACTAATGCATCCACTATTTTTGGGGCTACTTCCTTAAGTACTCTGGGATGCAGCCTATCTGGCCCTGGGGATTTATCGGCCTTTAATCCATTCAATTTACCTAACACCACTTCCCGGCTAACCTGGATTTCACTCAGTTCCTCTATCTCATTTGACCCGCGGTCCCCTGCTATTTCCGGCAGATTATTTATGTCTTCCTTAGTGAAGACAGAACCAAAGTAGTTATTCAATTGGTCTGCCATGTCCTTGTTCCCCATGATCAATTCACCTGTTTCTGACTGCAAGGGACCTACATTTGTTTTAACTAATCTCTCTCTCTTCACATATCTATACAAACTTTTGCAGTCAGTTTTTATGTTCCCTGCCAGTTTTCTTTCATAATCTATTTTCCCTTTCCTAATTAAGCCCTTTGTCCTCCTCTGCTGGACTCTGAATTTCTCCCAGTCCTCTGGTAGGCTGCTTTTTCTAGGTAATTTGTACACTGCATCTTTTGTTTTGATACTATCCCTGATTTCCCTTGTTATCCACAGATGCACTACCTTCCCTGATTTATTCTTTAGCCAAACTGGGATGAACAATTTATTGGCAAAACCAAGACTACTGAATATGGCCTAAACACAATATTATTTGGGAGAAGAGAAATATTTATACCTGTTGACAAAAAATAGGATTGTGTGCCAGTATTCCGACCTAAGACAGTGCAAGAACCACAAAACATATTGGCAACATTAATCACTGTAAACGAGGAATACACTTTCCCTGGTGTTTCTGGGATCCTACTTCACATATTTCCGTGAGAGGGGCTTCTCTTTGCTTTGCACCTGGAGAAATGGGTCCTCCTCAGGAGCACTACTCTTTTCATCTTTACCTGTCTAACCTTAAAGCTATGCTAATGCCCTTTGACATTTCCACAGTGGGAAAAGGTCCTGATTGTCTACTCTATCCACACCTCTCAAAATTGTATATATTTAAATCAGATGTCCCCTCCAACACCCCAGAAAAAACAATTCAAGTTTATAAAACCTCTCTTTGTAGCTAATGTCCTCTAATCCAAAACCTGCACTCTCTCCAAAGCCTCCACATTTCATCCCTGTAATGGGGTGACCAGAACTGCACACAATATTCCATGGTTAGCCTAACCAAAGTCCTATAAAGCTGCAATATGATTTCATGACATTTATACTTATTGCCTCATCCAATTAAAGCATAGAGTGTTAGAGTGATACTGCGTGGAAACAGGCCCTTCGGCCCAACTTTCCCACACTAGCCAACATGTTCCAGCTACACTAGTCCCACCTGTCTGCTTTTGGCCCAGTTCCCTCCAAACCTGTCCTATCCATGTACCTGTCTAACTGTTTCTTAAATGTTGGGATAGTCCCAGCCTCAACTACCTCCTCTGGCAGCTTGTTCCATACACCCACCACCCGCTGTGTGAAAAAGGTGCCCCTCAGATTCCACTTTTGTATCATCTGCAAACGTTAATCTTGCCCTGCATATTTTCATCCAAGTCATTGATGTAGATGACAAACAGTAACGAGCCCAGCACCGAACCCTGAGGCACACCACTAGTCACAGGCCTCCAGTCAGTGAAGCAACCTTCCACCATCACCCTCTGCTTCCTCCAAAGCCAATTTGCTATCCATTCAGCTATCTCCTTGGATCCCATACGATCTAACTTTCTAGAGAAAATGCTTTGCTAAATGCTTGTATACAACATCTACAGCTCTGCCCTCATCGACCTTTTTGGTCACATCTTCAAAAAACAATCAGATTTGTGAGACATGACCTCCCACGTACAAAACCATGCTGACCATCCCTAATCAGCCCCTGCCCATCTAAATGCCTGTATATGCTACCCCTCAGAATACTCTCTAGTAACGTTCCAATTACAGATGTTAAGCTCACTGGCCTATAGTTTCTAGCATTTTCTATGCAGCCCTTCTTGAATAGAGGCAAAATATTTGCCCCTCCAGATTTTCGGCACCTCTCCTGCATTTAAAGACAACTCGATAAGCAAGCAAAGAGGCAAATTTGCAGATGACAAAAGTAGAATGGATAAGGGAGAGCCAGTGGATGTGGTGTATCTGGACTTTCAAAAAGCCTTTGACAAGGTCCCACACAAGGGATTAGTGTGCAAAATTGGAGCACATGGTATTGGGGGTAGGGTATTGACATGGATAGAGAACTGGTTGGCAGATAGGAAGCAAAGAGTAGGAATTAACGGGTCCTGTTTGTGGACCCGTTGCGGTCCTAGCACCGAGCCTTGCGGTACCCCACTAGTCACTGCCTGTCATTCTGAAAGGGACCCGTTAATCCATACTCTTTGTTTCCTGTCTATCAACCAATTTTCTATCCATGTCAGCACTCTACCCCCAATACCATGTGCTCTAATTTTGCCCACTAATCTCCAATGTGGGACTTTATCAAAGGCTTTCTGAAAGTCCAGGAGCACTACGTCCACTGGCTCTCCCTTGTCCATTTTCCTCGTTACATCCTCAAAAAATTCCAGAATATTAGTCAAGCATGATTTCCACTTCGTAAATCCATGCTGACTTGGATTACTGTTACTGCTATCCAAATGTGCGGCTACTTCATCTTTTATAATTGACTCCAGCATCATCCCCATGACCGATGTCAGGATAACTGGTCTATAATTCCCTGTTTTCTCTCTCCCGTCTTTCTTAAAAAGTGGGATAACATTAGCTACCCTCCAATCCACAGGAACTGATCCTGAATCTGGGAGATTGTTTGTATCTTCCTTAGTGAAGACAGATCCAAATTACCTGTTCAACTCGTCTGCCATTTCCTTGTTCACCATAATAAATTCGCCTTTTTCAGTCTTCAAGGGTCCAACTTTGGTCTTAACTAATTTTTTCCTCTTCACATACCTAAAGAAGCTTTTACTATCTCTATATTCTTGGCTAGCTTACCTTCGTACCTCATCTTTTCTCCCCATATTGCACAACACTAAATCCAGAATTGCCTTCTCCCTGGTAGGCTCCAGTACAAGCTGCTCCAAGAATCCATCTTGGAGGCACTCCACAAACTCCCTTTCTTGGGGTCCAGTACCAACCTGATTTTCCCAGTCTACCTGCATGTTGAAATCTCCCATAACCACAGTAGTATTACCTTTGCGACATGCCAATTTTAACTCTTGATTCAACTTGCACCAGGCTACTGTTTGGGGGCCTGTAGATAACTCCCATTAGCGTATTTTTACCCTTACAATTTGTCAGTTCTATCCATACTGGATCTACATCTCCTGATTCTAGAGCTACCCAACCCCCTCTGCCCACCTGTCTGTCTTTTCGATAGGACGTATACCTCTGAATACCTAAAGCTTCTTTAGGTATGTGAAGAGGAAAAAATTAGTTAAGAGCATAGTTCGACCCTTGAAGACTGAAAAAGGTGATTTTATTATGGGGAACAAGGAAATGGCAGATGAGTTGAACAGGTACTTTGGATCCGTCTTCTCTAAGGAGGACACAAACAATCTTGCTGATGTACTAGTGGCCAGAGGATCTGGGGTGATGGAGGAACTGAAGGAAATCCACATTAGGCAGGAAATGGTGTTGGGTAGACTGATGGGACTGAAGGCTGATAAATCCCCAGGGCCTGATGGTCTGCATCCCAGGGTACTTAAGGAAGTGGCTCTAGAAATTGTGGACGCATTGGTGATCATTTTCCAATGTTCTATAGATTCAGGATCAGTTCCTATGGATTGGAGGGTAGCTAATGTTATCCCACTTTTTAAGAAATGAGGGGGAGAGAAAACAGGGAATTATAGACCAGTTAGCCTGACATCGGTGGTGGGGAAGATACTGGAGTCAATTATAAAAGATGAAATAGCGGCACATTTGGATAGCAGTAAAAGGATCGGTCCAAGTCAGCATCGTATTTACGAAGGGGAAATCATGCTTGACTAATCTTCTGGAATTTTTTGAAGATGTAACTAGGGAAATGGACAAGAGAGAGCCAGTGGATGTAGTGTACCTGGACTTTCAGAAAGCATTTGATAAGGTCCCACATAGGAGATTAGTGGGCAAAATTAGGGCACATGGTATTGGGGGTAGAGTGCTGACATGGATAGAGAAGTGGTTGGCTGACAGGAAACAAAGAGTAGGGATTAATGGGTCCCTTTCAGAACGGCAGGCAGTGACTAGTGGGGTACCGCAAGGCTCGGTGCTGGGACCGCAGCTATTTACAATATACATCAATGATTTAGATGAAGGGATTCAAAGTAACATCAGCAAATTTGCAGATGACACAAAGCTGGGTGGCAGTGTGAAATGCGAGGATGCTATGAG
Source organism: Malacoraja senta (assembly GCA_038087875.1). Taxonomy (NCBI): domain Eukaryota; kingdom Metazoa; phylum Chordata; class Chondrichthyes; order Rajiformes; family Rajidae; genus Malacoraja; species Malacoraja senta. The sequence continues at coordinate 16,846,901 of CM075987.1, forward strand.
AATGCAGGGTGACTTGGACAGGTTGGGTGTGAGGGTAGATGCGTGGCAGATGCAGTTTAATGTGGATAAATGTGAGATTATCCACTTTGGTAGCAAAAACAGGAAGGCAGATTACTATCTAAATGGTGTCAAGTTGGTAAAAGGGTATATACAACAGGGTCTGGGCATTTAAAACGGAGATGAAGAAACACTTTTTCACACAGAGAGTTGTGAGTCTGCCTCAGAGGATGGTGGAGGCCGGTTCTCTGGATACTTTCAAGAGAGAGCTTGATCCTGCACCTATTGTCTATTGTCTATTGTCTATTCAGTTCCCAGCCCTGGCCCTCTTGCAGCCATGTCTCTGCATTTCCCATAACATCATACTTGCCAATTTCTAACTGAGCCTCAAGCTCATCCACTTTATTTCTTATACTTTGCGCATTCATGTACAACACTTTAACTAACTACCAATTTAACAATACTCCCAATTTGTCAACCGCTCCCCCCACGCATACGCTTTCACGTTGTTGACTCCAACTCCCCACTATTAAGTTTAAACCCACACGTGTAGCATTAGCACTAGCCAGAATGTTGGTCTCCCTCCAGTTAAGGTGTAACCCGTCCCTTATGTACAGGTAGACAAAACCCTTCTTCAGACTGAAGAAGGGTTTTGGCCCGAAACGTTGCCTATTTCCTTCGCTCCATAGATGCTGCTGCAGCCGCTGAGTTTTTCCAGCACTTTTGTCTACCTTCGATTTTCCAGCATCTGCAGTTCCTTCTTAAACCATTTGTATAGGTCACCTCTACCCCAAAGGGGATCCCAGTGGTCTATAAATCTAAATCCATGCTCCCTGCACCAGCTCCACAGCCACATATTCAGATCCCCTATCACCCTGTTCCTGCCCTCACTAGCACAAGGTACAGGAAGCAATCCAGAGATAACCAGCCTAGAAGTCCTGCTTTTCAGTCTTCTTCCTAACTCTCTAAAGTCACATTGCAGAACCTCCTTCCTCTTCTTCCCGATGTCGTTTGTGCCCACATGCACAACCACTTCCGGATGCTCACCTTCCCTCTCGAGGATGTTCTGAAGTCGGTCCGAGACATCTTGAACCCTGGCACCTTCGCTCTTCCTGTATCCTTGGCGTGGCAACCTCACTGTAGGTCCTGTCCAGAATGGCCCTGAGGTCATCCAGCTGCTACTCCAGTTCCCCAACATGTTCATTCAGGAGCGGCACCTGGAAACAATTTCTGCAGGTATAGTTTCCACAAGCACCAGCGGTGTCCCTGACTTCCCACATCCTGCAGGAAACACACTGTGCCAACTTGTCTTCCATTTCTTCAGTGGACAAAAAGCACAAATTTCGATCAAGTGTAGCCTCCTTGTCTCAGCCTCCTGGCCCAAAGACTCTTGAGCCAAAGATTCACACTTTACTCACCAAGGCACTAAGACTCTGGAGCCAAAGGCTCACACTCTACTCACCAAGGCAGTTCAACTCAACAAAGCCACTCCCCAACAGGCCGCTCCCCCGAGAGCAAGACCTACTTTTATTTGCTGTTCAATTAACTAACTTCTGCAGCCAATCCCTCGCACTCGCTCCTTCACCTGCCGCTCCTCTGCCGACCTTGAAGGTCATTATTGCTATTGGGGGAGTGCAGCGTAGGTTCACCTGGTTAATTCCCGGGATGGCGGGACTGACATATGATGAAAGAATAGGTCGACTGGGCTTGTATTCACTGGAATGTAGAAGAATGAGAGGATATCTTATCGAAACATATAAAAATCTTAAAGGATTGGACAGGCAGGCTTGATGCAGGAGTCCAGAACCTGGGGTCCCAATGTTGGAGTCCAGAACCAGGGGTCACAGTTTAAGAATAAGGGGTAGGCCATTTAGGACTGAGATGAGGAAAAATGTCTTCACCCAGAGAGTTGTGAATCTGTGGACTTCTCTGCCTCAGAAGGCAGTGGAGGCCAATTCACTGGATGTTTTCAAGAGAGAGTTAGATTTAGCTCTTAGGGCTAAAGGAATCAAGGGATATGGGGAAAAAGCAGGAACGGGGTACTGATTTTAGATGATTAGCCGTGATCATATTGAATGGTGGTACATAGATACATAGAAATTAGGTGCAGGAGTAGGCCATTCGGCCCTTCGAGCCTGCACCGCCATTCAATACGATCATGGCTGATCATCCAACTCAGTATCCCGTACCTGCCTTCTCTCCATACCCCCTGATCCCTTTAGCCACAAGGGCCACATCTAATTCCCTCTTAAATATAGCCAATGAACTGGCCTCAACTACTCTCTGTGGCAGAGAGTTCCAGAGATTCACCACTCTCTGTGTGAAAAAGTTTTTCCTCATCTCGGTCTTAAAGGATTTCCCCCTTATCCTTAAGCTGTGACCCCTTGTCCTGGACTTCCCCAACATCGGGAACAATCTTCCTGCATCTAGCCTGTCCATCCCCATAAGAATCTTGTACGTTTCTATAAGATCCCCTCTCAATCTCCTAAATTCTAGCGAGTATAAGCCAAGTCTATCCAGTCTTTCTTCATATGAAAGTCCTGACATCCCAGGAATCAGTCTGGTGAACCTTCTCTGCACTCCCTCTATGGCTATAATGTCCTTCCTCAGATTTGGAGACCAAAACTGTACGCAATACTCCAGGTGTGGTCTCACCAAGACCCTGTACAACTGCAGTAGAACCTCGCTGCTCCTATACTCAAATCCTCTTGCTATGAAGGCCAACATACCATTCGCTTTCTTCACTGCCTGCTGCACCTGCATGCCTACTTTCAATGACTGGTGTACCATGACACCCAGGTCTCGCTGCATCTCCCCATTTCCTAATCGGCCACCATTTAGATAATAGTCTGCCTTCCCGTTTTTGCTACCAAAGTGGATAACCTCACATTTATCCACATTATACTGCATCTGCCAAACATTTGCCCACTCACCCAGCCTATCCAAGTCACCTTGCAGTCTCCTAGCATCCTCCTCACAGCTAACACTGCCCCCCAGCTTAGTGTCATCCGCAAACTTGGAGATGTTGCTTTCAATTCCCTCGTCCAGATCGTTAATATAAATTGTAAATAGCTGGGGTCCCAGCACTGAGCCTTGTGGTACCCCACTAGTCACTGCCTGCCATTGTGAAAAGGACCCGTTTACTCCTACTCTTTGCTTCCTGTTTGCCAGCCAGTTCTCTATCCACATCAATACTGAACCCCCAATACCGTGTGATTTAAGTTTGTATCCTAATCTCTTATGTGGTACCTTGTCGAAAGCCTTCTGAAAGTCCAGATACAACACATCCACTGGTTCTCCCCTATCCACTCTACTAGTTACATCCTCGAAAAATTCTATAAGATTCGTCAGACACGATTTACCTTTCGTAAATCCATGCTGACTTTGTCCAATGATTTCACCACTTTCCAAATGTGCTGCTATCCCATCTTTAATAACTGACTCTAGCAGTTTCCCCACTACCGATGTTAGACTAACTGGTCTGTAATTCCCCGTTTTCTCTCTCCCTCCCTTCTTAAAAAGTGGGGTTACGTTTGCTACCCTCCAATCCTCAGGAACTACTCCAGAATCTAAAGAGTTTTGAAAAATTATCACTAATGCATCCACTATTTCTGGAGCTACTTCCTTAAGTACTCTGGGATGCAGCCTATCTGGCCCTGGTGATTTATCGGCCTTTAATCCATTCAATTTACCCAACACCACTTCCCGACTAACCTGGATTTCACTCAGTTCCTCCATCTCCTTTGACCCGCGGCCCCCTGCTATTTCCGGCAGATTATTTATGTCTTCCTTAGTGAAGACGGAACCAAAGTAGTTATTCAATTGGTCTGCCATATCCTTGTTCCCCATGATCAATTCACCTGTTTCTGACTGCAAGGGACCTACATTTGATTTAACTAATCTCTTTCTCTTCACATATCTATAAAAACTTTTGCAGTCAGTTTTTATGTTTCCTGCCAGTTTCCTTTCATAATCTATTTTCCCTTTCCTAATTAAGCCCTTTGTCCTCCTCTGCTGGTCTCTGAATTTCTCCCAGTCCTCTGGTATGCTGCTTTTTCTGGCTAATTTGTACGCATCATCTTTTGCTTTGATACTATCCCTGATTTCCCTTGTTATCCACGGATGCACTACCTTCCTTGATTTATTCTTTTGCCAAACTGGGATGAACAATTTTTGTAGTTCATCCATGCAGTCTTTAAATGCCTTCCATTGCATATCCACCGTCAACCCTTTTAGAACTAATTGCCAGTCAATCTTGGCCAATTCACGTCTCATACCCTCAAAGTTACCTTTCTTTAAGTTCAGAACCGTTGTTTCTGAATTAACAATGTCACTCTCCATCCTAATGAAGAACTCAACCATATTATGATCACTCTTGCCCAAGGGGGCACGCACAACAAGTCTGCTAACTAACCCTTCCTCATTACTCAATACCCAGTCTAGAATAGCCTGCTCTCTCGTTGGTTCCTCTACATGTTGGTTTAGATAACTATCCCTCATACATTCCAAGAAATCCTCTTCCTCAGCACCCCTGCCAATTTGATTCACCCAATCTATATGTAGATTGAAGTCACCCATTATAACTGTTTTGCCTTTGTTGCACGCATTTCTAATTTCCTGTTTGATGCCATCCCCAACTTCACTACTACTGCTAGGTGGCCTGTACACAACGCCCACCAGCGTTTTCTGCCCCTTAGTGTTTCGCAGCTCTACCCATACCGATTCCACATCCTCCAAGCTAATGTCCTTCCTTTCCACTGCGTTAATCTCCTCTCTAACCAGCAACGCCACCCCACCTCCTTTTCCTTTCTCTCTATCCCTCCTGAATATTGAATGCTGGCACGAAGGGCCGAATAGCCTACTCGTGCACCTATTTTTCTATGTTTCTGTAACTATTAGAGGAATACAGCTTCCTTTTTAATTTGGAGCTGTTTCAATGAAAATGATTGTTGTTAATTTGTGTGTAAATGTAATGTGTCCTTCCAAATTACAGTTCGTAAAAGCAAATCGAATTTGCAGGAAACCCATTGGAGAATGTGATTTCTCAGAGTATTGCACGGGCGCACATTCAAAGTGTCCCATCAATATGTACAAGAAAAACTTTTACCCCTGTGCAAATGGAACGTCATACTGTTTCAATGGTGCATGCCAGACACTGCAGACTCAGTGTCAGAATATCTGGGGACCAAGTAAGTATATAGCCAGCTTTGTAGCATTTATCTTTCTATTTCCTACCTCTGAGGAAGTGCATTTTCTGTGTTTTTGTGTCTATTAGCCCAAATATATTGGTTTAACGAAAACTAGACCTCGAGCATTATCACACGATGCAAATAAAATAGTTGTCAATAGAGTATATTTAAGAGGAAATGTTTAAGAAGGAACTGCAGATGCTGCAAAATCGAAGGTAGAAAAGAATGCTGGAGAAACTCAGCGGGTGCAGCAGCATCTATGGAGCGAAGGAAATAGGCAACGTTTCGGGCTGAGACCCTTCTTCAGACTGAAGATCACTTTAATGAAGAGCCCTGGAGCTGAAATGTTTACTATTTCACTTTCCACTGATGCTGCTCTACCCAATTGTCAGATTAAATATCTTAATGCTGAGTGTTTTCTGCATTTTCAATTTTTATTTTAGATTTCAATTTATTTAATTTGCATTTTGGATTCAGATATTTAATCTGACAGTTAGGTGGAGAACCCTAAAGGTAAAGTGGTTCAGGAAAGGAATTCCAGTGCATAATCAACCAATGATGAGTAAAGGGAAGTGATACAGTAGATCCTCTATTTAACGGACCCCAGTATAACAGATTTCAGTTATAGTGGAGGGACCCCCCTCTCTCACCGCCTCTGCAGCCCCGTGGGGAGCAGATTTCCGAGGACCCCCATCCGACTTGCAAGGTGCACGAGCGAGCCCTTCGTCACTCACCGCTTAGTTCGGTTGAAGCCGCTGTTGTTGCAGCTCATGTTGTAGCCCGTGGGGACAGCGCTGTCTTCGGGCCACCGACAGGGAGGGGCTCGGTCATAATGGGGCTCCCTCCCCTCACCTGCTGCATCGTCCTATTGCCGATGCTTCGTCCACTCCATACTCCACCATTGTCACCTGCTCCTTCTCTGTTGGTCTGTCAGAGAATTATATAGAACTGAAACAGGCCCTTTGGCCCAATTTATGCCTCAGAATACACTCCAGCAACTTATCACAGATCTTAGGTTAACTGGCCTCTAGTTCGCAGACATTTCATAGATACATAGAAATACATAGAAAATAGGTGCAGGAGTAGGCCATTCGGCCCTTCGAGCATGCACCGCCATTCAATATGATCATGGCTGATCATCCAACTCAGTATCCCGTACCTGCCTTCTCTCCATACCCCCTGATCCCCTTAGCCACAAGGGCCACATCTTGATCCTTGAATAGCAGCACAATGTTAGCTACCCACCAGTCTTCACAGTTCTCTCGTGTCTTATGATTCATATATTGTTATACGGCACAGGAAAAGGCCTTTTGGCCTAATATGCCCATGCCGACCAAGATGCCCCATCTGCGCTAGTCCCACCTACGTACATTTGGCATATATCCCTCTAAACTTTCCCTATCCATGTACCTGTTGCTTCACCATCTCTTCTGACAGCTCGTTCCCTAAACCCACCACCCTCTATATGAAATGTGCTGGAAGCAACTGCAGATGCTGTTTTAACACTGAAACATAGAAACATAGAAAATAGGTGCAGGAGGAGGCCATTCGGCCCTTCGAGCCAGCACCACCATTCATTGTGATCATGGCTGATCGTCCCCAATCAATAACCTGTGCCTGTCCTCTCCCCATATCCCTTGATTCCACTAGCCCCTAGAGCTCTATCTAACTCTCTCTTAAATCCATCCAGTGATTTGGCTTCCACTGCCCTCTGTGGCAGGGAATTCCACAAATTCACAACTCTCTGGGTGAAAACGTTTTTTTTAAATCTCATCTTAAATGGCCTCCCCTTTATTCTAAGACTGTGGCCCCTGGTCCTGGACTCGCCCAACATTGGGAACATTTTTCCTGTATCTAGCTTGTCCAGTCCTTTTATAATTTTATATGTTTCTATAAGATCCCCCTCATCCTTCTAAACTCCAGTGAATACAAGCCTAGTCTTTTCAATCTTTCCTCATATGACAGTCCCGCCATCCCAGGGATCAATCTCGTGATCCTACGCTGCACTGCCTCAATCACAAGAATGTCCTTCCACAAATTAGGAGACCAAAACTGTACGCAATACTCCAGATGTGGTCTCACCAGAGCCCTATACAACTGCAGAAGAACCTCTTTACTCCTATACTGAAATCCTCTTGTTATGAAGGCCAACATTCCATGAGCTTTCTTCACTGCCTGCTGTACCTGCACACCAACTGAAGATAGACAAAAAATGCTGGAGTAACTCAACGGGACAGATAGCATCTCCAGAGAGGAGGAATGTGTGTTATATTGGGTTGAGACTTCTTCAGACAGGGAGAGGGAGACTGGAATTATGTGGAAGGGTAAGGTGTGAAAACAACAGATCAGATGGTGATCAAATAAACAGGGAATGGATTGTTAGCTGAGGAGAAGGTGACAACGAGGCCTACATTCAGCAACATTAATCAGGAGGACAATGAAACTAGTCAGGGAACTAGGGTGGGGAAGGGCCGGAGAGAGAGGGAAAAGAAGGGTTACTTGGTTAGAGAAATCAATATTCATACCATTAGGTTCTAAACTGCCCAAGCCCAAATATGAGGTGCTGTTCCTCCAAATTACGTTTGTCCTCACTCTGACAGTGTAGGAGGCCCAGGACCGAAAGGTCAGTATGGGGATGGGAGGGGGAGTTAAAGTGTTTCGCAACCAGGAGATCACTTGGGCCTCGGCAAGCCGAGTCTGCGCATGGTGTTGCTCCTCATAAGATCTTCATAAATCTTCTGTGCACTCTTTCCAGTTTACCAAGATCCATCCTGCGCTAGTCCCACCTGCCCAGGATCCATCTGCTCTACAACACTCCCCAGGGCACTGCCATTCATTGTGAAGGTCCTGTCCTGTTTTGACTTTATAAAAATGCAACACCTCACACTTATCTGCATTAAATTGCAATAACCATTCCACTGCCCGCTGATCAAGATCCTGCTGTCATTTTTTATAACCATCTTCACTATAATACCACCCACTTTAGTGTCATCTGCAAACTTACTAATCAAGCTTTGGACATTCTCATTCAAATCATTGACTTAGATCACCATCAGCAATGGGCCATGCACGGATCTATAAGATCATGAGACACAGGAGCCGAATTAGGCTATTTGTCCCATCAAGTCCCTAAGGCACACCACCAGTCACAGACCTCCAGTCTGAAAAACATCCTACCACCATCACACTGCTTCCAGAAGCCAATTCTCTATCCAGTCGGCTCACTCTTCCTGGATCCCATCCAGAGCAGTCTGCCATGCGGAACCTTATCAAATTCCTTGCTGAAGTCCATATTGACACCGTCTATAGCTCTGACCTCAACAACCTTTTTGGTTACATTAAAAACTCATTCAGATTCATAGGACATGATTTACCACATACAAAACCATGCTGACTTTCCCTAAACGACCCCTGTCTATCCAAATGCATGTATATATCATCCTTCAGAATGCTCCAGCTAACATGGTAACTAACGTCATATTTAAATGTATCACGTGTTACCTATGAGTCAGAAAGGTCAGAGGACACATGTTGCCAGGATGTAAAGGAATGGTGGACGAATAAACCAAAGTGTTTATGTTCAGTGTCCTTGAAGCATGTTTATTCAGGCGAGGATCTGACATTGGCGACGAGGATAGAAACATAGAAAATAGGTGCAGGAGTAGGCCATTCGGCCCTTCGAGCCTGCACCGCCATTCAATATGATCATAGCTGATCATCCAACTCAGTATCCCGTACCTGCCTTCTCTCCATACCCCCTGATCCCTTTAGCCTCAAGGGCCACACCTAACTCCCTCTTAAATATAGCCAATGAACTGGCCTCAACTACCTTCTCTGGCAGAGAGTTCCAGAGATTCACCACTCTCTGTGTGAAAAAAGTTTTTCTCATCTCGGTCCTAAAGGATTTCCCCTCTATCCTTAAGCTGTGACCCCTTGTCCTGGACTTCCCCAACATCGGGAACAATCTTCCTGCATCTAACCTGTCCAACCCCTTGAGAATTTTGTAAGTTTCTATAAGATCCCCCCTCAATCTCCTAAATTCTAGCGAGTACAAGCCGAGTCTATCCAGTCTTTCTTCATATGAAAGTCCTGACATCCCAGGAATCAGTCTGGTGAACCTTCTCTGCACTCCCTCTATGGCAATAATGTCCTTCCTCAGATTTGGAGACCAAAACTGTACGCAATACTCCAGGTGTGGTCTCACCAAGACCCTGTACAACTGCAGTAGAACCTCCCTGCTCCTATACTCAAATCCTTTTGCTATGAATGCTAACATACCATTCGCTTTCTTCACTGCCTGCTGCACCATGCCTACTTTCAATGACTGGTGTACCATGACACCCAGGTCTCATTGCATCTCCCCTTTTCCTAATCGGCCACCATTTAGATAATAGTCTACTTTCCTGTTTTTGCCACCAAAGTGGATAACCTCACATTTATCCACATTATACTGCATCTGCCATGCATTTGCCCACTCACCCAGCCTATCCAAGTCACATTGCAGCCTCCTAGCATCCCCCTCACAGCTAACACTGCCCCCCAGGTTAGTGTCATCCGCAAACTGGGAGATGTTGCATTCAATTCCCTCGTCCAAATCATTAATATATATTGTAAATAGCTGGGGTCCCAGCACTGAGCCTTGCGGTACCCCACTAGTCACTGCCTGCCATTCTGAAAAGGACCCGTTTACTCCTACTCTTTGCTTCCTGTTTGCCAGCCAGTTCTCTATCCACATCAATACTGAACCCCCAATACCGTGTGCTTTAAGTTTGTATACTAATCTCTTATGTGGGACCTTGTCGAAAGCCTTCTGAAAGTCCAGATATAGCACATCCACTGGTTCTCCCCTATCCACTCTACTAGTTACATCCTCGAAAAATTCTATAAGATTCGTCAGACATGATTTACCTTTCGTAAATCCATGCTGACTTTGTCCAATGATTTCACCACTTTTCAAATGTGCTGCTATCCCATCTTTAATAACTGACTCGAGCAGTTTTACTAACTGGTCTGTAATTCCCCGTTTTCTCTCTCCCTCCCTTTTTAAAAAGTGGGGTTACATTAGCTACCCTCCAATCCTCAGGAACTACGCCAGAATCTAAAGAGTTTTGAAAAATTATCACTATTGCATCCACTATTTCTGGAGCTTCTTCCTTAAGTACTCTGGGATGCAGCCTATCTGGCCCTGGTGATTTATCGGCCTTTAATCCATTCAATTTACCTAACACCACTTCCCGGCTCACCTGGACTTCACTCAGTTCCTCCATCTCCTTTGACCCGCGGTCCCCTGCTATTTCCGGCAGATTATTTATGTCTTCCTTAGTGAAGACGGAACCAAACTACTTATTCAATTGGTCCGCCATGTCCTTGTTCCCCATGATCAATTCACCTGTTTCTGACTGCAAGGGACCTACATTTGTTTTAACTAATCTCTTTCTCTTCACATATCTATAAAAACTTTTGCAGTCAGTTTTAATGTTCCCTGCCAGTTTTCTTTCATAGTCTATTTTCCCTTTCCTAATTAAGCCCTTTGTCCTCCTCTGCAGGTCTCTGAATTTCTCCCATTCCTCTGGACGGCTGCTTTTTCTGGCTAATTTGTATGCTTCATCTTTTGCTTTGATGCTATCCCTGATTTCCCTTGTTATCCACGGATGCACTACCTTCCCTGATTTATTCTTTAGCCAAACTGGGATGAACCATTTTTGTAGTTCATCCATGCAGTCTTTAAATGCCTTCCATTGCATATCCACCGTCAACCCTTTAAGAATTAATCGCCAGTCAATCTTGGCCAATTCACGTCTCATACCCTCAAAGTTACCTTTCTTTAAGTTCAGAACCATTGTTTCTGAATTAACCATGTCACTCTCCATCCTAATGAAGAACAACCATATTATGGTCACTCTTGCCCAAGGGGCCACGTACAACAAGATTGTTAACTAACCCTTCCTCATTACTCAATACCCAGTCTAGAATAGCCTGCTCTCTCGTTGGTTCCTCTACATGTTGGTTTAGAAAACTATCCCGCATACATTCCAAGAAATCCTCTTCCTCAGCACCCCTGCCAATTTGATTCACCCAATCTATATGTAGATTGAAGTCACCCATTATAACTGTTTTACCTTTGTTGCACGCATTTCTAATTTCCTGTTTGATGCCATCCCCAACTTCACTACTACAGTTAGGTGGCCTGTACACAACACCCACTAGCGTTTTCTGCCCCTTAGTGTTTCGCAGCTCTACCCATATCGATTCCACATCCTCCAAGCTAATGTCCTTCCTTTCCATTGCGTTAATCTCCTCTCTAACCAGCAACGCTACCCCACCTCCTTTTCCTTTCTGTCTATCCCTCCTGAATATTGAATATCCCTGGATGTTCAGCTCCCAGCCTTGGTCTCCCTGGAGCCATGTCTCCGTGATCCCAACTATATCATAATCATTAATAGCTATCTGCACATTCAACTCATCTACCTTATTACGAATGCTCCTTGCATTGAGACACAAAGCCTTCAGGCTTGTTTTTACAACGCTCTTACCCCTTATACAATTTTGTTGAAAAGTGGCCCTGTTTGATTTTTGCCCTGGATTTGTCTGCCTGCCACTTTTACTTTTCACCTTGCTACCTATTGCTTTTGCCCCCATTTTACACCCCTCTGTCTCTCTGCTCACACATTTAAGAACCCCACCACCTCTTATTCTCTGTTTATTATTGTTTTCTTTCCCCCCTAGGATGAACTAGTAATTGTTTAGTTCAACTTTTGAAACAGATATGGCATTTAACGAAGCAGCTGGTATTAGAAGTTTGAAGTCATTCGTCCTGAATGGGGAGGCGCGTGGTGTGAGTGCAAGGATTGAGGCATGGCTAGAGGAATTTGACTCCTTCTGGTGATTGGACCATCACCATATTTCCTTGTCTGGACACCACTGTATATGGTTGTGGAAAAAAGGTTGTGTCCATTTTGCTTGGACTTTCTCTCCTCACCAGCACCTCATCTCCTGGCATCACATCTGATGGTCTGGCACCTCATAGAAATATAGAAATGTTTCGGGCTGAGACCCTTCTTCAGACTGAAGATCCCTTTGATGAAGAGCCCTGGAGCTGAAATGTTTACTATTTCACTTTCCACTGATGCTGCTCTACCCAACTGTCAGATTAAATATCTTAATGCTGAGTGTTTTCTGCATTTTCAATTTTTATTTTAGATTTCAATTTATTTAATTTGCATTTTGGATTCAGATATTTAATCTGACAGTTAGGTGGAGAACCCTAAAGGTAAAGTGGTTCAGGAAAGGAATTCCAGTGCATAATCAACCAATGATGAGTAAAGGGAAGTGATACAGTAGATCCTCTATTTAACGGACCCCAGTATAACAGATTTCAGTTATAGTGGAGGGACCCCCCTCTCTCACCGCCTCTGCAGCCCCGTGGGGAGCAGATTTCCGAGGACCCCCATCCGACTTGCAAGGTGCACGAGCGAGCCCTTCGTCACTCACCGCTTAGTTCGGTTGAAGCCGCTGTTGTTGCAGCTCATGTTGTAGCCCGTGGGGACAGCGCTGTCTTCGGGCCACCGACAGGGAGGGGCTCGGTCATAATGGGGCTCCCTCCCCTCACCTGCTGCATCGTCCTATTGCCGATGCTTCGTCCACTCCATACTCCACCATTGTCACCTGCTCCTTCTCTGTTGGTCTGTCAGAGAATTATATAGAACTGAAACAGGCCCTTTGGCCCAATTTATGCCTCAGAATACACTCCAGCAACTTATCACAGATCTTAGGTTAACTGGCCTCTAGTTCGCAGACATTTCATAGATACATAGAAATACATAGAAAATAGGTGCAGGAGTAGGCCATTCGGCCCTTCGAGCCAGCACCGCCATTCAATATGATCATGCCTGATCATCTAAAATCAATACCCCATTCCTCCTTTTTCCCCATATCCCTTGATTCCTTTAGCCCTAAGAGCTAAATCTAACTCCCTCTTGAAAACATCTTGAGTGAATTGGCCTCCACTTCCTTCTGTGGCAGAGAATTCCACAGATTCACAACTCTCTGGGTGAAGACGTTTTTCCTCATCTCAGTCCTAAATGGCCTAAATTTTCCTCATCTCAGTCCTAAACTGTGACCCCTGGTTCTGGACTATCCCAACATCGGGAACATTTTTTTGCACCTAGCCTGTCCAATCCCGTAATAATTTTATATGTTTCTATAAGATTCCCTCTCATCCTTTTAAATTCCAGTGAATGCAAGCCCAGTCGACTCATTCATTCATCATATGTCATCCCGCCATCCCGGGAATTAACCTGGTGAACCTAAGTCTCCTGTCCACATAGAGCTTTGATGCCCCTTTTCTGCATCATGATCTCTCACTTCGTGATCATTTACCATGTCACTAACCCATGGGATCTTGCTCCAGATTTTCCTTCCAAACAACATTTCTGCCGGACTCTTCCCTATTGTGCTGTGTGATGTTGCCCTATATACAGCAACATATGATAAGAGCATCTGCTTCCATTCTTTGCCTTCTGCTTGGGCAATTCTCATCCTCTTCTCTACTGATTGGTTCTGATGTTCCACTTCTCCATTAGCCATGGGTCAGTCCAGTTGTAGTAGTACCAAAACCAAATGGAGAGATAAGGTTTTGCATGGACAGGAGATGAGTAAATGAGGCAATAACATGAGAAAGACATAGAAACATAGAAAAATAGGTGCAGGAATATGCACTCCCTCAATAGCAATAATGTCCTTCGTCAAATTTGGAGACCAAAACTGCACACAATATTCCAGGTGTGGTGTCACTAGGGTCCTGTACAACTGCAGAAGGACCTCTTTGCTCCCATACTCAACTCCTCTTGTTATGAAGGCCAACATGCCATTAGCTTTCTTCACTGCCTGCTGTACCTGCATGCTTACTTTCAGTGACTGATGTACAAGCACACCCAGGTCTCGTTGCACCTCCCCTTTTCCTAATCTGACACCATTCAGATAATAATCTGCCTTCCCGTTCTTGCCACCGAAGTGGATAACCTCACATTTATCCACATTATACTGCATCTGCCCACTCACCCAACCTATCCAAGTCACCCTGCAGTCTCATCGCAGTTCACACTGCCACCCAGCTTTGTGTCATCCGCAAACTTGGAGATGTTACATTTAATTCCTTCGTCCAAATCGGAGGAAGAAAGATTCCAAGGGGAGTAAGGGGCGACCGTGGCTGACAAGGGACGTCAGGGTCATTATAAAAATAAAAGAGAAAAAGTACAACGTAGCAAAGATGAGCGAGAAGCAAGAGAATTGGGTAATGTTTAAAGAGCAACAGAAGATAACTAAAAAGGCAATATGGGGGGAAAAGATGAGGTACGAAGGTAAGCTAGCCAAGAAAATAAAGGAGAATAGTAAAAGCTTCTTTAGATATGTGAAGAGGAAAAAATTAGTAAAGACCAAAGTTGGACCCTTGAAGACTGAAAAAGGTGAATTTATAATGGGGAACAAGGAAATGCAGATGAGTTGAACAGGTACTTTGGATCCGTCTTCACTAAGGAGGACACAAACCATCTTCCTGATGTACTAGTGGCCAGAGGAGTAGTAGTGACGGAGGAACTGAACGAAATCCACATTAGGCAGGAAATGGTGTTGGGTAGACTGATGGGACTGAAGGCTGATAAATCCCCAGGGCCTGATGGTCTGCATCCCAGGGTTCTTAAGGAAGTGGCTCTAGAAATCGTGGACGCATTGGTGATAATTTTCCAATGTTGTATAGTTTCAGGATCAGTTCCTGTTGATTGGAGGGTAGCTAATGTTATCCCACTTTTTAAAAACGGCGGGAGAGAGAAAATTGAATTATAGACCAGTTAACCTGACATTGGTGGTGGGGAAGATGCTGGAGTCAATTATAAAAGATGAAATAGCAGCACATTTTGAAAGCAGTAACAGGATCGGTCCGAGTCAGCATGGATTTACGAAGGGGAAATCATGCTTGACTGATCTTCTGGAATTTTTTGTGGATGTAACTAGGAAAATGGACAAGGGAGAGCCAGTGGATGTAGTGTGCCTGGACTTTCAGAAAGCATTTGATAAGGTCCCACATAGGAGATTAGTGGGCAAAATTAGGGCACATGGTATTGGGGGTAGAGTGCTGACATGGATAGAAAATTGGTTGGCAGACAGGAAACAAAGAGTAGGGATCAACCATCGTGCCAGTGCCCAAACAGTCAGCCACAGGGAGCCTCAACGATTTCCGCCCAGTGGCACTCACCCCTGTCATTGCTAAGTGCTTTGAGCGGCTGATCTTGGCTCACCTCAAAGCCAGCCTCCCCCCCACACTGGACACCCATCAGTTTGCCTACCGGGCCAACAGGTCTACAGAGGACGCCATATCGGCGGCCCTACACTCTGCCCTGACCCACCTGGACAACAACAACTCCTACATCAGGTTGCTGTTCATTGATTTCAGCTCCGCTTTTAACACTGTCATCCCCGCCAGCTTGATCACCAAACTCAGCGGGCTTGGCATCTCCACCTCCCTCTGCAACTGGACACTGGATTTCCTCACCAACAGACCACAGTCTGTTAGGGTTGTGTGCTCAGCCCTCTCCTCTACTCCCTCTTCACCCACGACTGCATCCCTAAGTACGGATCCAACGCCATCATTAAGTTTGCTGACGACACCACGGTGGTAGGACTGATCAGTGACAACGATGAGTCAGCCTACAGAGAGGAGGTCCAGCACCTGACAACCTGGTGTGCCAACAATAACCTCGTCCTCAACTCCAAGAAGACGAAGGAAATTATTGTCGACTTCAGGAAGGTCAGAGGGGGCAGACATACCCCCATCCATATAAACGGGACTGAGGTGGAGCGCGTCTCCAGCTACAAATTCCTCGGGGTACACATCTCGGAGGATTTGTCCTGGTCCCTCAACACCTCCAAGCTGATCAAAAAGGCACAGCAGCGCCTTTACTTCCTGAGGAGGCTCAAGAAAGCCCACCTGTCCCCCCAGATCCTGACCAACTTCTACCGGTGTACCATCGAGAGCATCCTGACCACCTGCTTCACGGTATGGTACAGCAGCTGCACTGCTGCGGACAGGAAGGCACTACAACGGGTGGTGAAAACCGCGCAGCACATCATCGGTGCCCCGCTCCCTGCCATGGATGCCCTCCACCGAAAACGGTGTCTGAAACGGGCTGGGAAGATCATTAAAGACCCCTCCCACCCCAACCATGGACTGTTTGCCCTCCTCCCATCAGGGAGGCGGTACAGGAGCCTCAGGTCTCGTACCAGTAGGATGAGGAACAGCTTCTACAATTATACCGTCGCATTGCTGAACTCGGAGTCCCGCCGATAGATTACTCCGGTCCCTCCGTCCCCATTGTTAATTATTCTGTATTTTTGATTATTCTGTATCCTCTTTTTTTTTAAATTTCTATATTGCACTACTACTGCGGACTGACGCAAAACTGCATTTCGTTGTACCCATACTCAGTATTTGTGCAATGACATTAAAGTTGAATTGAATTGAATTGAAAAAATGAACGGGTTCCTTTCAGAATGGCAGGCAGTGACTAGTGGCGTACCGCAGAGCTCGGTGCTGGGACCGCAGCTATTTACAATATACATCAATGATTTAGATGAAGGGATTCAAAGTAACATTAGCAAATTTGCAGATGACACAAAGCTGGGTGGCAGTGTGAACTGTGAGGAGGATGCTTTGAGCATGCAGGGTGACTTGGACAGGTTGGGTGAGTGGGCAGATGCATGGCAGATGCAGTTTAATGTGGATAAATGTAAGGTTATCCACTTTGGAAGCAAAAACAAGAAGGCAGATTACTATCTAAATGGTGTCAAGTTGGGAAAAGGGGAACTACAATGGGATCTGGGGGTCCTTGTTCTTCAGTCAATGAAAGTAAGCATGCAGGTACAGCAGGCAGTGAAGAAAGCGAATGGCATGTTGGCCTTTATAACAAGAGGAGTTGAGTATAGGAGCAAAGAGGTCCTTCTGCAGCTGTATAGGGCCCTTGTGAGACCACACCTGGAGTATTGTGTGCCGTTTGGGTCCCCTAATTTGAGGAACGACATTCTTGCTATTGAGGGAGTGCAGCGTAGGTTTACAAGGTTAATTCCCGGGATGGATACGCTAGAGGCAGGAAACAAGTTCCAGATGTTGGGGAAGTCCAGAACCAGGGGCCACTGTTTAAGAATAAGGCGTAAGCCATTTAGAATGGAGACGAGGAAACACTTTTTCTCATAGAGTGTTGTGAGTCTGTGGAATTCTCTGCCTCAGAGGGCGGTGGAGGCCGGTTCTTTGGATACTTTCAAGAGAGAGCTAGATAGGGCTCTTAAAGATAGCAGTCAGGGGATATGGGGAGAAGGCAGGAACGGGGTACTGATTGGAGATGATCAGCCATGATCACATTGAATGGTGGTGCTGGCTCGAAGGACCGAATGGCCTACTCCTGCACCTATTGTCTATTATCTAAAATGATACGTTATCACTGTAACAAATGCCATATCCTCAATAGTGTTGGAATGTTCAGTTTAAATTTCTGAGGATTTGAATATCTTTTTGTTTGATAAGGGAGAGATGTTATGGTAACCGACGTCATATTTAAATCATGTGTAAATATGAGTCAGAAAGGTCAGAGGACACATGTTGCCAGGATGTAAAGGAATGGTGGAGGAATAAACAAAAGCGTTTATGTTCAGTGTCCTTGCAGCGGGTTTATTACATTCGGATCCAGGCGAGGATCTGACACCAGTAACTTTCCCACCACAGATGTTACGCTCACAAGTCTATAGTTCCCAGGCTTTTCCTTGCAGCCCTTCAGAAATAGATTACAATGTTAGCCACCTTCCAGTCTTCTGGCACCTCATCTGTGTCTAATGATGATTCACATAGCTGTATTAATAAATCTGCTGTGAATAAGACCAAGCTGACTCTCCCATACAATAACCTGTTTTGTTGTTCCTTCTTTCCAGCCTCTGCTCCCAGTCCCATTTTGTGTTATTGGTACATGAACATAATAGGAAATCAATTTGGAAATTGTGGCCGGAAGGATGATGGCTTCTTTGTGAGTTGCCCTATAAAGTAAGTAGAAATATATTATGGATGCTGCCTTTCCCTTCGGCGTGTAAGGAGCCAGTGGTAGCTGCAGAAACCAGCTTTACCAGGTGGTGATGAGGCCATAGTTGGAGTATTGTGTTCAGTTTTGGTAACCCTGCTGTAGGAAAGATGTTATTAAGCTGGAAAGAGTGCAGATAAGATTTGTTAGAAGATACGAGGATGTTACCAGGACTTGAGGGCCTGAGCTATAGAGAGAGGTTGGGCAGTCTTGGATTGTATTCCTTGGGGCGCAGGAGGATGAGGGGTGAACTTATAAGATTATGAGTGGAATAGATAGAGTGAATGCAGTCTTTTATCCAGAGTAGGGAAATTAAGATGACATAGGTTTAAGGCGAGAGAGGAAAGATTGAGTAGGAATCTGAGGGTGGTGGGTATATGGAATGGGCTGCTGTGCAAATTAATTTTGGCTCTCCTGAAAGCAGTTTACATCCCACGCCAGGCTGATGCTAAGCTTGCACTTGAGAAACTACACACAGTCACTGAAAACCTTGAAACGAAGTTCCCAGAGGCCTTGTTCATAACAGCCAGCGACATCAATCAGGCCAATCTCAAGAGCTTTAGTTTAGTTTAGAGATACAGCGCGGAAACAGGCCCTTCAGCCCAAACAGGCCCTTCAGCCCAAAAATTGCCCAGTCTGGAGGGGGTGGATGTGAAAGAGAATAACATAGAATGAGTGTGAATGGACGATCGATGGTCTCTGGACTGAGTGGGCTGAATGGCCTCTTTCCATGCCGACCAGTGATCTCCCTACACTAACACTATCCTACGCATACTCGGGACAACAGTGGATCACTCCCCAATTAACTCTATGTAGTCTATGCCCACTTTGAACAGAATGTAGGTGGAGGAACGTCACCCGCACAATCATCATGTGTGCCTTCGTTTCTCTCGCACTCAGCGTTGTTACACAACCATCTATGTTCTCTTCAATTTTTCTGCAATTTAAATGTATTTCTCACCTTACATTGACCTGTGGCATTCACTCCTTTTCACTACAGATGCTGTCTGACTACTAACAATTTCCAGCATTTTCTACTGTTATTACAGATCTCCAGCATCTGCAATTATTTGCTTTTCTAAAGACAGGGTTACTTGTATGAAGCCAGATAATATTAACCTTTGAACTGCTGAAAATAATTTATTAAACATGCAAAAGGCGGAAGATTTTTAAAAGTCATTTACAATTTTCCTGCAGAGATGTGAGATGTGGAAAGCTTCAATGCAATGGTAAAGGCATATCACCAGCAATTGGTGGAAGAACCGAAAATGTTGTGTCCCAGTTCTCCAATAAAGGCCGGAATATCGAGTGTTATGGAACATATTTCACAGGTGATGCTGAAGGCATTGATCTGGTGGCAGATGGCACTCCCTGCGGTTTGGGAAAGGTAATTCTCCTCAAGGCATAAAAACACCGTATTTGCGGACATTGCAAATTGTGTCTGATTTGGTCTCAGACCCAGATTTCCCAGTTCTCAGTCCGTAGCTTCATAGGTTAATGCAAGGTGCATGATCAGGTGCTGATCTGAGTACTTATTAAATGTGGTGAGGCTTCCTTCCTCAATCACACCGTCAGCATGAAAATGGTGCCCCGGTTTCCTCCCATATCCAAAAGAGAAGCGGTTAATTGGGCTCAGTAAATTGCCCAGTCTGGAGGGGCTGGATGTGAAAGACAATAACATAGAATGAGTGTGAATGGGCGATCGATGGTCTCTCGACTGAGTGGGCTGAATGGCCTCTTTCCATGCCGTATCTTTCATTTATACATTCCTTCAAAATCAGAACTGGCAAGAGTGATCCAGCTTTAATCCAGTGCAGTCTGTGCGGAGTTTGCATATTTTCCCTGTGGCTTTCCCAAAATCATGTCAGTTTGTAGGTAATTGAACTGTAAGAGGTGGCACAGTGGCACAGCGATAAAGTTGCTGCCTTACGGGTTCGATCCTGACTATGGGTGTTGTCTGTATGGAGTTTGTACTTTCTCCTTGTGACCGCGTGGGTTTTCTCTGGGTGCTCCGGTTTCCTTCAACACTCCAGAGACGTACAGGTTTGTAGGTTAATTGGCTTCAGTAAATTGTAAATTGTTCCTAGTGTGTAGGATAGTGCGAGTGTACGGAGTGATCGCTGGTCAGCGCAGACTCGGTGGGCCGAAGGGCCTGTTTCCATGCTGTATCTTTAAAGTAAAGAGATTTGTCTGACATGATTTTTGTGAGTCTGCCTATTTGTTTTGTTTTCTATGTACCCTGTTACCACTTCCTTACTGTAAACCTGCAGCATTTTCCCTGCTACTAATTTCATGCTAACTGCATCATAGTTCCATTTATATGTTTTGTCTTATTATTGTTAAATAGGAAGGATACATTTGCTACTTTCCAATCTGGGGAACAGTTATAGAATCTTTGCAATCTGCTCCCTCTGCTCCTCTTGATTTTCCTTCTCACCGTTGACTCAGTATTTGCTCCCCTGTCCAAATGGATTAACTCATACCTATCTGGATTGAGATTTTTTAGCCACTCTTTGTTAGAGTTTAGAGATACTGTGTGAAAACAGGCCCTTTGACCAACTGAGTCCATGCCAACCATCGATCACCCGCACACTAGTTCTATGTAAGCCCACTTTTGTGTCCTACACACTAGGGGGAATTTACAGAAGTAAATTAACAGGCATACCTGCATTTCTTTGGAATGGGGAAAGCCATTTAGAATGGAGACAATAGACAATAGGTGCAGGAGTAGACCATTTGGCCCTTCGAGGCAGCACCGCCATTCAATGTGATCATGGCTGATCATCCCCAATCAGTACCCCGTTCCTGCCTTCTCCCCGTATCCCCTGACTCCGCTATTTTTAAGAGCCCTATCTAGCTCTTACTTGAAAGCATCCAGAGAACCTGCCTCCACCGCCCTCTGAGGCAGAGAATTCCACAGACTCACCACTCTCTGTGAGAAAAAGTGTTTCCTCATCTCCGTTCTAAATGGCTTACTCCTTATTCTTAAAATGATGAGGAAGTACTTTTTCACACAGAGAGTTGTGAGTCTGTGGAATTCTCTGCCTTACAGGGCGGTGGAGGCCGGTTCTCTGGATACTTTCAAGAGAGAGCTAGGGGCTCTTAAAGATAGCGGAGGGGGGAGAGAGAGATGGGGGGGAGAGAGGGGGGAGGGAGAGAGGGGGGGAGACTGTGCATTCCTTCTATCTCTTCTGCTCATGATATTATTCACCTCTATAAGCTCAAACCCTCAGCTTACGACTCAGGAATCTGTATATTTAGACTAAGTTCACAATCCTGTCCTAATCAATCGTCTTAGTTACTTTAAAAAACTCAATTAAATTCATGATTCACGATCTTGCATGCTCAAAACTATGCTGACAAACCTTAAACAACCCATGTCCTTCAAAATGCATGTATTAGAAATCTAACGAAATATGGCATAATTCTCACAGTATATACTATACAAATAAGTAACTATGGCTACCTGATTTTGATAACTACCTTTGCTATCTACAACACTACCCACTTTAGTGTTATCTGCAAACTTACTGATCTTGCATTCTACATTCTTGTCCACATTGTTGATATAAACCATAATCAGCCATGGGCCCAGCACCGATTCCTGAGGCACACCACGAGTCGCAGCCTCAGGTCCAAAGAACAACCTTCCACTATCACCCTCTGCATGCTTCCATGAAGCCAATTCTCTATCCAATCGGTTACCTCACCCTGGATCCCATGTGATATAACCTTTTAAAGCAGACACTTGGACAAGTACATGGATTGGAAAGGTTTAGAAGGATATGGGCCAGATTTGGACATAGGCTTAAGGTGAGGGTTGAAAGATTTAATAGGAACCTGAAAGGCAACATTTTTATACAAAGGTTGGGGGATGTATAGAACAAGCTGCCTGAGGCGGTAGTTGAGGCAGGTACTATCACAATGTTTAAAAGGTCTTATGTGATAGGAGCAGAATTAGGCCATTCGGCCCATTAAGTCTGCTCCGCCATTCAATCGTGGCTGATCTGTCTCTCCTAACCCCATTCTCATGCCTTCTCCCCATAAACCCTGACCTACCTGTGCTAATCAAGAATCTATCTATCTCTGCCTTAAAAATACCCAGTGACTTGGCCTCCACAGCCTTCTGTGGCAAAGAATTCCACAGATTCACCACCCTTTGATTAAAGAAAGTCCTTCTCATCTCCTTCCTAATGGGACGTCCTTTAATTCTGAGGCTATGATCTCTAGTCCTCGACTCTCCCACTAGTGGAAACATCCTCCACATCCAGTGATAGTTGGGCGAAAGGGCCTGTTTCCACACTGTATGACCCCTGACATCCTTCCTTTAATGGGGTGACCTAAACTGCACACAATACTGCAAATGCAGCCGATCAAAAATACTATAAATGTATAGGAAGAAATGCAAATGCTTGTTTATATCGATGATAGACACAAAATGCTGGAGTAACTCAGCGGGACAGGCAGCACCTCAGGAGGGGAGGAATGGGATGATGTTTTGGGTTGAGACCCTTCGTCTGAAAAAATGTGCATACTCCAGCATTTTGTGTCTATCTTCGAAAGTCCTCCAAAGCTGCATCATGATGTGTGTTGTGAATAGTCTGTCCAAGCAAACGTAAATAATGTTACTGTGTCTGTTAAAGTGATGAATTACTTTCATCCTTCAGGCGTGCTTCAACACCATTTGTCGTGGCGTGGCTGGTTTTGGTGTCTCCAAGTGTAACAAGCATTGCAATGGCCATGGGGTAAGAGCTAGGAAAGTTTATCCTTTCTGTATTTTTGTAAATATCTTTTAATTTAACCCAGCTAAGCATGAAGCATCACCTTTAAAATCATAGTCCTTCCAAAATGATCAGATTTGAATTTGTACAGTGCTAGACTTGCTACATAGAACAGCACAGGAACAGGACCTTCATCCAAGATGTCTGTACTGACTATGATACCAATTCAAACTGCACATCTGTCGGCACATGGTCGACATCCCTCTCTTCCCTGCCCATCTTACTTTAGAAATTGGTTTAGGTTTAGATTTATTATTGTCACCTGTACCGAGGTAAAGCTTTTTTTGCAGTGGAAAGACAATACATGATTACAAACAAGCCATCCACAGTTATACAACAGTTACATCATAAGGGAATAACGTTTAGTGCAAGGTACAGTCGGTAAAGTCTGATCATAGTCCAAGGGTCACCAATGAGGTAAATAGTAGTTCAGGACTGCTATCTAGCTGCGGTAGAATTATTCAGTTGCCTGATAACAGCTGGGAAGAAACTGTCCCTGAATCTGGAGGTGTGCGTTTTCACACTTTTACACTTTTTGCCCGATAAGAAAGCAGAGAAGAGGGAGTGGCCAGGGTGCGAATCGTCCTTGATGATGCGGCTGGCCTTGCTGAGGCAGAGTGAAGTATAAATGGAGTCAATGGAAGGGAGGTTGGTTTGTATGATGGCTGTGTCCACAATTTGCTACAATTTCTTGCGGTCTTGGATGGAGCTGTTCCCAAATCATGCTGTGATGCATCCTGATGAAATGCCTACGGCACATCTGTTGAAGTTGGTGAGAGTTGTTGGGGACATGCCAAACTTCCTAAGCCTTCTAAGGAAGTAGAGGCGTTGGTGTGCTTTCTTGGTCGTTGCTTCAATATGAGTGGTGCCCGAGAAGTCCATCACTATCTTCATTGTCTTGCTGAAATTGAACGCCATCATGCATGTTGTTCAAACTGGGAAAGGAAAGAGGCAGAAAATATTAAATCTGTAAGAGAAAACTGTAGTTGTGTTATTTATACCAACCATCGTCCCGGCGAGTTTGAAGCACCACGACAACATGTGATCCAAGATCTTGGAGGCCAAGCGCCAACGCCAAAAAATGCTCAACAGCAACAGCAACACACTCTCCAATCCAACGGCCAGAGACAACTTCACCCGAGGAAGCTGTGGGAAGGTCTACCTAGCAGGGATGGACCAAGTCAGCCACACCAGGAGATGCAACCACTGGTGAAATATTCCCCTCTCCAAGCCTCATCATCATCATCTCCCTCAGATGGACGGATGCCAAACATAAATGTATAATCTAACAAACAGATCAACTTTTGCCAAGACCCCATTCAATTCTTATTTCTGATTCTGATTCTTATTTTGGCTGGACAAAATAAGAATCATGAGTGGCAAATTGAATCCAAAGTGGCTGTGGCAGGATGTACACGTCTCCCTCCCATCAGACATTCCCTTTGTTTCCCTTGTGTTTTCCCAAATGCCCCTCTTCAGTATTTGGGAATGTGTCTTGCAGTTTGTGTGACAAAATAGACAATAGGTGCAGGAGTAGGCCATTCAATGTGATCATGGCTGATCACCCCCAATCAGTACCCTGTTCCTGCCTTCTCCCCATATCCCTTGACTCCGCTATCTTTAAGAGCTCTAACTAAAGGGCCTGTCCCACTTGGCAATTTCTTCGGCGACTGCCGGCATCATTGACTGACATATCAGGTCACCGAAAAATACGCGGCGTGATGTGGCTTGACGCAGCGTGTTGAAAGTTTAGAGTGGTAAAGAAGTCGTAATGGTGTGCTTGCCATCATTGGTTGAGGCATTGTGTATAAGAATCAGGAAGTCATGTTGCAGCTTTATAGGACTGTGGTCAGGCCGCATTTGGAATATTGCCTACAGTTGTGGTTGCCCCATTACAGGAAGGATATGGAGGCTTTGGAGAGGGTGCAGAGGAGGTTTACCAGAATACTGCCTGGATTAGAGGGTTGCAGGGTGAGGTTGGATAGACTTGGATTATTTTCTCTGAAGCGTCGGAGGTAACGGGGAGACCCGACAGATTTGTATCAAATTATGAGAGACATAGATATAGTAGATGGTCAGAACATTTTTTCCAGGAAGAAAATCAAAGACTAGAAGACATACCCTTTAGGTGAGAGGGGCTAAGATTAAAGGATATGTGCAGGCCAAGTTTTTTACAGAGGGAGGTTGGTGCCTGGAATGCGTTGCCAGCTGTGGTGATGGAGATGGGTGTAACAGTGGGCTTTTAGAAAGGCATCTAGATGTGAAAGGATTGGAGTGTTATGGTCATGTGTAAGGAGATGAGATCAGTTGATCTTTGCATTATGTTTGGTAGAGACATTGTGGGCCAAGGGTCTGATCCTGTGCTCGTGAGCCAAAGGGCCTGTTACTGAATATTTCAATTCTTTATGTTCAAACATTAAGGTGCCTAAGTTCTGTTAGTGTTTTGACAGAGATGTTTGTATCTCCTCTACCCCCAGGCACAGGCACAGAGCATTACAGATCAACCAAAGTTGTTTCCCTGTTTAAGAAACATAATATGGACAAATCAGGAAATAAGATATGGGTATAAATATAAGAAAGACACAAAATGCTGGAGTAACTCAGCGGGACAAGCAGCATCTCTTGAGAGAAGGAATGGGTGGCGTTTCGGGTTGAGACCCTTCTTCAGACTGATGTGAGGGGAGTGGGCGGGACAAAGATAGAATGTAGTCGGAGAACATTCTTACTCATTTGGTATAAATATAGATGGGTCGGTTAGCAAGTTTGTAGATGAAGCTAAGATTGCTGGGGTCATGGACTGTGAGGAAGGCAGTCAAAGTATACATCGGGATATAGATCAGCGACCGAAATTGGCAGAGAAATGGCAGCTGGAGTTGAACCCAAGCAAGTGAGGCGTCGCACTTTGGTAGGTTGAATGCAAGGGGAAAATATACAATGAATGGCATGACTCTTAACAGCATTGCTGCACACAGAGATCTTAGGCTCCAAGTCCATAACACCCAGTTTTGGTCACCCCATTAAAGGAAGGATGTGGAAGCTTTGGAGAAGGTGCAGAAACAGTTCATCAGAGTTAAGGGTATTAGCAACGGAGAGATTGGATAGACAGATTGTTTTCTCACGAATGCCGGATGTTGCCTGGTAATCTGAGAGAAGTGTATAAAATTATGAGGGACATTGATGGGGTAGATAGTCATTACCTTTGTCCCCAGATGTAATAATTAAATACTAGCGGGCATAGCTTTAAGGTGAGTGGGGAAAAGTTTGAAGATGTGCGGGGCAGGTATTTTATGTAGAGGTTGGTGAGTGCCTAGAACGCGTTGCTGGTAGTGGTGGTTGAGGCAGATGCGATAGTGGCATTTAGGAGATTCTCAGATGTGCACATGGTTATACAGTGAATGAAGATATATTGATTATGCACAGGCAGGCAGTAGTTGGTCCTGGTTCAGAACAGACATTGTGGGCCAAAGAGCCTGTTCCTGTGCTGTACTCTTCTGTGTAAGCCAGTGAGCTTTACATTTTTGGAGAAGACTTTTGGGGATAGAATCTATTCGCATCTGGAAAAGCATAGACGTATTTAGGATTGTTAGCCTGGCAGCGTGTGGAAATGGCCACATCTTACAAACTTGGTTGAGCATTTTGAGATGTTGAATGATGAAAGTAGGGCATTGGATGATGTCTGCATGGAGTTCAGCAAAGCCTTCAATATGGCCCCTCATGGTAGGCTGATCCAGAAGATTATGGCACATGGGTCCCATGGAGACTGAGATTGTATTCAAAAGTGCCTTGTCCATTTAAGTAGTGGAGGGATGGTATTCTGACTGGAGGTCTGTGACCAGTGATATTCCCCAAGGATCGTTGCTGGGTCTTCTGTTGGTTGTGAAAATTACACGGTCAAAGTCGTACTTGGTTTGATTAATGTAGGAAGGAACAGCTGGCTTACACAGAAGATAGACGTAAAATGCTGGAGTAACTCAGTGGGACAGGCAGCATCCCTGGAGAGAAAGAATGGGTGAAATTTCAGATTGAGACCCTTCTTCAGACTCTGGACTTCAAAGTCTGAAGACGGATCTCGACCCGAAACGTCATTCATTCCTTCTCTCCAGAGATGCTGCCTGTCCCACTGAGTTACTCCAGCATTTTGTGTCTATTTTGGTTTGATTAGTATGTTTGTAGATGACACATTTGGCAATAATGCATAATGACGAAGGTAGTCAAAGAATTCATCAGGATATAAATTGAAAATGGGGCAGATAATTGGCAAATGAGGTTTAATGCAACTTTGAGTGAACCAATCTAAGTGAAAGGTATTCAGTAAGACCTGCACCCTTTGGCGTGTTGATGTGTAGAGGGATCTTGGGTGTGTTCAGCTCCCTGAAAGTGGCAACACAAATAGAAAGGGTGGTTCAAAAAAGACCTATTGCATGCTTGCCTTCATCCATTGCGATGCTGAGGATAAAAGTGAGGAAGTCATATTGTATAGAACACAAATTAACACAACGGGTTGGGCATATCTGGAGGACATGGACAGGTGACGTTTCGGGTTGGGGCCCTTCTTCAGAGTGCTGTAATATTGCATCTTATTTTGAATGTGATATACAGATGTATTGAATCTACAGCTTTAAATGATATCATCTTTATTGTTACATTAGGTATGTAACAATAATGACGCATGCCACTGTGACCCAGGCTGGGCACCCCCAAATTGCACCACCGCAGGAGAAGGTGGCAGTGTGGACAGTGCAACATGGTTTTCACAGCAGCCAGGTGAGTGTCTGACAATGGCATTTTTGTCTGTAGAAAGACTATTGCTCTGCGCAATCCCATTTGCAGCCTTTCCGACCTTAATTCAATGGAACGTGCAGAGCAGTGGCACAGCTGGTGGTGCTGCTGCCTCATAACTCCAGCAACACCTTCAGGCAGCGACTGACCTGAGATAGTGCAACATCGTGTTTCCAGAATCTCCATTTTATTTTAAAACATCATCAAGAGGATTGATGTGGACAGAGCAGTGGATGTTATGGATGAACTTTAGCAAAGCCTTTGACATGGACCCACATGGAAAGCTTAGTCTGGTAGGTTAAATCACATAGATTCCAAGTGAGCTCATTGATTGGATTCAAAATTGCCTTGGAGGAAGGAGTGTTAAGGATAGTTGTGGAGAGTTGTGACGGATGGAGTGCCGCAGGAGTCACTGCTGGGTGCACTGCTGATTGTTAATAAGTTAGTGATTTGGATAACAAATCTGCAGATGACTCCAACATTGTTATAGTGGACAGTGAGGAAGGATATAGAAACATAGAAAATAGGTGCAGGAGGCCATTCGGCCCTTCAAGCCAGCACCGCCATTCATTGTGATCATGGCTGATCGTCCCCAATCAATAACCCGTGCCTGCCTTCTCCCCATATCCCTTGATTCCACTACCCCTAGAGCTCAGATAGATATCTAGATTACAAGATATCTATGTTTACAAGATCTAGATCAGTTAGGAATGTGGGTCAAGGAATGGCAAATGAAATATAACTCTGGCAAGTCTGAGTTGTCAAACCAGAGCAGGATTTAGACAATAGACAATAGGTGCAGGAGTAGGCCATTCGGCCCTTCGAGCCAGCACCGCCATTCAATGTGATCATGGCTGATCATCCACAATCAGTATCCCGTTCCTGCCATCTCCCCATATCCCCTGACTACGCTATCTTTAAGAGCCCTATCTAGCTCTCTCTTGAAAGTATCCAGAGAAGAGGCTTTTTACACAGTAGATGGTGGAACTCTGAAGAGTGTTGCACAACACAGAGATCTGGGAGCATGGGTGCATTTCCCTGAACGTTGGACACTGTGGTTAAAAAAAGTGGTTTGGCACACTGGCCTTCATTGGGAAGGGTGTTGAGTACAAATGTTGGGATATTAGGATACATCAGTACAAGTCGTTGGTGAGACCACACTTGGAGCACAGTGTGAAGTTCTGGTCGCCCAGCTACAGGGAGGATGTCATTAAGTTGGAAAAGGTGCAGAAAAGATTCATCAGGATGTTACCTGGGCTTGCGAGCTTGAGTTATAGGGAGACATTGGATAGGCTTAGACTTTGTTCTTTGGAGCGTAAGAGGCTGATTGTTGACCTTATTGAGGTGTACAAGACTATGAAGAGTATGGAATAAGTGCATGCTCATCAACCAGGGTAGAGGATTCTAAAACCCGAGGTCATGGGCTTAAGGGTTGAGGGAAGAGATTTAAGAGGGACCTCAGGCAACCTTTTTCATTCAGAGGGTAGTTACATCATGTTACAGCTGTATAAGTTGTTGGTGAGACCACACTAGGATCACTGTGTGCTGTTCTGGTTGCCCATCTACAGGAAGGATATCATTATGTTGGAAAGGATGCAGAAGTGATTCACCAGGATAAGGTACAGAGAATTGTGAAATGCTGGCCAACCAGTACAGAGAGTTGGTAAATGCTCGTCAACGGACACGGATGATATCTTACGCGACTGCTTTGAGTCAGCTACTGGTCCGCATTCAGGGATTCCGCGGCTAACCTGAATGAGTACGCCACTGCCATGACTGACGTCATCAGCAAGTGCGTGGAAGACTGTGTGCCGACGAAGTCAATCTGAGTGTTGCCCAACTGGAAACCATGGATGAACCGCGAGGTACATTCACAGGTTAAGGCCAGGTCTGCTGCATACAAGTCAAACGATTCAGAGCTGTACAAGAAGGCCTGCTATGATCTCCACAAAGCCATCAAGGATGCCAAGAGACATGAGTCCCAGTATAATCACTCGAACACACCGAGAATGTGGCACACTCTAAATACGATAACTGGCTACAAAGCAAGGTCAGGCAACATCATCGGTGATGGTGCGCCATCAAATAATAATGAGACGGAGTACAGGAAGGAGATTGAGAACCTCGAGTCCTGGTGTCGAGACAACAACCTTTCTCTCAATGTCAGTAAGACAAAGGAGATAATGATGGATTTCAGGAAGCGAAGTGGTACACATACCCCAGTTTGCATTGAGGACGCCAACGTAGAGATGGTTGAAAACTTCAAATTCCTAGCAGTCAAAAACTTCAAACGAATCAAGCCACCCGCAGTGTACAGATACAGGAAAAAGGGAATAATGTTTAGTGCAAGATAAAGTCCAATTAAAGATAGTTTGAGGGTCTCGATGAGGTAGATGATCATCTAAAATCAGTACCCCCTTCCTGCTTTTTCCCCATGTCCCTTGACTCCGTTAGCCCTAAGAGCTAAATCGAACTCTCTCTTGAGGTGCAGAGGTTTGTAAGAGTCATTGGAGACATGTCAAATGTCCACTTTCCTCTGGAGGTAGAGGTGTGGGTGGGTGTGCCCTCTTGGATGTCATTACAATGTGGTTTGGCCAAGACCGATTGTTGGTAATATTAAGGGCAAAGAACCATGACACCTTCCGGAGGTGCCCTCCGGAGGATCCGCTGTGGCAGGCCCCTTCCGGAGGTGCTGATGATAAGCTGAGGCCGGACCCTCGCAGGCTGTAGCCCGAGCATCGCGGGCGGGAGGTAGAGCCTTGCGAGTCGACGAAACCCCGCGGCCAACGGTGCCTGGGTGGGTGGAGCCCGCAGCTGGGGCCTGGCTCGGCGCCACGGAGGCATCCGGAGAGGGACCCTTCGGCGATAGTGGAGAGGTCGGAGCGGCAGTCGACCGACGGACGAGGACGGTCACGTGGAAGTGAAGACGCCGCTGCCGGGGGAATGAGCAAAGGTGAACCTGGCATGGGAAGACTGCCGTGAGGAGGGGGAGAACTAAGAGGGAGCTGGCACCAGGGTACTCTGTAACTTTGTAAGTGCCCTTTATGCGGGACTATTTGCATACTTTAGATATGCAAGCAAAGAATTTCACTGTGACTTGTCACGTGACAATAAAGTATTCAATTCAATTTCCACATCCACACTATTGATGCTGATTGGGGTATGTTCTCCACCATGCCTCCTGACATTAAGGGAGAGGTTATCGTCCTGACACCATATTACTAAATTCTCTATCGCCTTCCTGTACTCTGTCTCATCATTGATAGTAATCTGGCTTCAGTTGGAGTTTTCAAGAGGGAGTTAGATTTAGCGCTTAAGGCTAAAGGAATCAAGGGATATGGGGAAATAGCAGGAACGGGTTACTGATTTTAGATGATCAGGCATGATCATATTGAATGGCGGTGCTGACTCTGGGCTGGATGGCCTATTTTCTCTGTTTCTACCACAGTGGTGTCATCTGCAATCTTGCACATGGAGTTGCAGCCAACTTTGGCCGCACAGCCGTGAGTAGAGCAGGGGACTGAGAACGTATCCTTGTTGAAAATTCATGTTCATATTTACTGTGGAGGAGGTGTTGTCATCTATCTTTACTGATAGTGGTCTGTGGGTCAGACAGTCACCAACCTGGTGGCAGAGTGGGGGAGTTGCTGAGTCATAGGACCAGGTCGTTGGGAGATAAATTTGGATAGGATTATGGTGTTGACGGCAGGGATTACACATCTGACTATGAAAAACTTGCAACACTGAACATGCATTGATTGTGGATGTAGATTTTTTGTGACCTTGAGGTTGTTTGTTACTCCTTGCATTTTCATGTCCTTGCATTTCACAGCTGAAAAGTATGAACCTAAAACTCAAAAACCAACTGCTGTTATTGAGAATAATTTCATCTATCCTAAAGTAAGACCCACCAGTCCAGGATATGGTAAGTGAATTCTATATGCTCCTTTCATTATCAGTAAGGAGGGTGAGGGAAGACCTGAAACAAGAGTATATAAAGTTATTGTTCATAAAGGCAAGAGATTGGATCCTGTTGACATTCAAAGGGACCTGCATAACATTGGACTCAAGTAAATGAAAACTAACAATGTGGTGTGTTGGCCTTTATTGCAAGATGATCTGAATATAAAAGTGAAGATGTCCCACTGCAATTATATAGGGTGAGGCTACACCTGGAATAAATGTACCGTTTTGATCTAAACCAAAATGATAGAAGGAATGCAGCAAAGATTCACCAGGCTGGTTGATAGAGTTTGTTTAGGAAGGAACTGCAGATGCTGGAAAATTGAAGTTAGACAAAAATGCTGGGGAAACTCAGCGGGTGAGGCAGCATCAATGGAGCGAAGGAAATAGGCAACGTTTTGGGTCGAAGAAGGGTTTCGACCCGAAACGTTGCCTATTTCCTTCGCTCCATAGATGCTGCCTCACCCGCTGAGTTTCTCCAGCATTTTTGTCTACCTGGTTCATAGAGTTGTAGAGTTACCCAGCATGGAATTAGTTTCTTCAGACCAACTCGTCTGTGTTGATTAAGTGCCTTCCCCAGTTTGTCCCAATTGAACCATATCTTCCTAAACCTTTTCTATCCATGAAGCTGCCAAATGTCTGTTAAATATTTTAACTGTACCCACCTCTCCCACTTCCTCTGGCAGCTCAATCCCTCTGTAAGTAGAACCCTTTAAACCTTCCCCTTTAACCCTAAACCAATAGCCTCTAGCTTGAGATTTCCCTCCCCCGTGAAAGGTACCATGGCTATGTGCATGATATTAGAAACCTCCAACAAGAACGGCCCTCGCCTATCCAGTCTCTCCTTATATCTCAGATCCGACAATATCCTTGTGAAACTAATCTGCACTCTCTATAGCTTAATCACATCCTATAGCATTGTGACCAGTGCTGTACATAATACTCCGTGTGAATTCTGACCAACATCTTGTTTGGGGGAGGAGCGGGTGGAGGGCAGGATCCAATACTGAGTAAGGCAGGTGAGAGGCTGGGAAGTTGGTATGGAAGATAATGAAATAAAGTTCATTGGACAGGATAGGCAGGAACACAGCAGAGAGCGAGACAGGACACTTGGATTGAATTGCATTTATTTTAATACCAGAGGTCTGACAGGTAAAGCAGATAAATTCAGGATGTGGATAGGCACGTATGACTGGGATATTGTAGCCATTGCGGAAGGACTGAACTGGCAGCTTCATGTTCCAGGGTATACGTATTACAAGTGAGATAGAGTTGGGGATAAAAGAGGAGGGGGTGTTGCTTTATTGATTAAGGAGCATATCACGGCAGTAGTCCAACTGGTGAAGTGAGAAATAAATGGGATCACATTGTTGGGAGGGTATTATAATTAGAAGAACAAATATGCCAGGATATTACATGCAGCTGCAAGACCAATAAGGTTGTCATAGTAGGTGATTTTAACTTCCCCCCAAAAAGACTGGGACTGTCTTAGTGCCAAGTATTTAGCTGGGGTTGGAACTTGTCAAATGTGTGCAGGAAAGTTTCCTCCTGAAGACAATATGTAGAGGGCCCTACAAGGGAGAGAGCAAAGCTTGATCTCTTAAAAAATCGGAAATAATAAGTTTCTGTAATCGAGCCTTATGGAACCAGCAACCTTTAAGCTAAAGTTCCGTTAGCATTAAGATAGTTATGGATAAAGACAGGGCAGGCCCACAAATTAAAATTCTGCATTGGGGAACAGCGCCAACTTTGATGGTATTGGTCATAGAGTCTTACAGCATGGAAACAGGCCCTTCGGCCGAACTTGCCCACACCGGCCAACTCTAAATCTAAACTCGAAATGCGACCTCACCAATGTCTTATACAACTGCAACATGACCTCCCAATTTCTGTACTCAATTTTCTGATTGATGAAGGCCAAAGTGATGAAAACCCAAACATCTCCAAGTTTGCGGATGACACAAAGCTGGGTGGCAGTGTGAGTTGCAATGAGGATGCTATGAGGCTGCAGGGTGACTTGGATAGGTTGGGTGAGTGGGCAGATGCATGGCAGATGCAGTATATTGCGGATAAATGTGAGGTTATCCACTTTAGTGGCAAGAACTGGAAGGCAGATTATTATCTGAATGGTGTCAGATTAGGAAAAGGGGAGGTGCAATGTGACCTGGGTGTGCTTGTACATCAGTCATTGAAAGTAAGCATTCAGGTACAGTTGAAGGTAGACAGGGCCCTAGTGAGACTGCACCTGGAGTTGTACAGGGCCCTGGTGAGACTGCACCTGGAGTATTGTGTGCAGTTTTGGTCTCCTAATTTGAGGAAGGACATAATTGTTATTGAGGTAGTGCAGCGTAGATTCACCAGGTTAATTCCAGGGATGGCGGGACCTACATATTATGAAAGAATGGGTCAACTGGGCTTGTATTTACTGGAATTTGTGAATCTGTGGAATTCTCTGCCACAGAAGGCAGTGGAGGTCAATTCACTGGATGTTTTCAAGAGATAGTTAGATTTAGCTCTTGGGACTAACGAAATCAAGGGATATGGAGAAAAAGTAGGAATGGGGTACTGATTTTGGATGGTCAGCCATGATCATATTGAATGGCGGTGCTGGCTCAAATGGCCTACTCCTGCACCTATTTTCTATGTTGCTGTGACCACGCTATCTACCTGAGGTGCCACTTTCATCGACGGTGTACCTGCACTCCTCGATCCCTCTGCTCTGCAACATCCCCAGAGCTCTTCCATTCACTGTGTAGGTTGTGCCCATGTTATTGCTCCCAAAATGCAACACCTTTCTGATTCACCTCACATTTCTCTGTATTAAATTCCATCAACCATTCCTCACCTCACCTGGCAACAACCCACTAGACAGGAACTTGCTCAAGTTGATTTGAGTAGGTTGTTTGTGGGCAAAAGAACGACCAGAAAATGGGATGGTTTTAAAAGTGTGATGACAAGAGGTCAGAGTTAAAGTGAAGGGCAAGGAAGGTGGGAGTAAGGAAGCCTCAATGACAAGAGAAATTAAGACTCTAGTCAGGATAAAAAGAAGGCATGGGACAGATGTAGGCAGCTGAGATCAAGTATATCCCCGGAGGAGTTTAGGAACTGAGGAGCATACTTAACAAGGAAATAAGGAAGGCAAAAAGGGCGGCACAGTAACGCAGCGGAAGACTTGCTGCCTTACAGCGCCAGGGATCCGGGTTCTGACTAAGGGTGCTGTGTTTACGGAGTTTGTACTTCTCCCTGTGACCTCCCTTGTCAGTGTCCGCAGAATGAAATGATCCTGCACCTTCCGAATTATCGCCTGATATCGGTCTCTCTGGTCGAGCCTCTGCGCCAGGATTCGAGTCCCAGACCTGTCCGCCGCTTAGACTGGAAATGTCATAGGACATAATTGGTCATAAGTGATAGGCGTGGAATTAGGCCATTCGGCCCATCAAGTCCACTCTGCCATTCAATCATGGCTGATCCATCGCTCCCTCCGAACCCCATTCTCCTGCCTTCACCCCATAAACTCTGACACCTGTATTATTCAAGAATCTATCTATCTGTGCCTTAAAAATATCCACTGCCTTGGCCTCCACAGCCGTCTGTGGCAAATAATTCTTGGCCTCCACAGCCTTCTGTGGAAAAGGATTCCACAGATTCATCACCCCCTGACTAAAGAAATTTCTCTGCATCTCCTTCCTAAAAGAACGTCCTTTAATTCTGAGACTATGACCTCTAGTCCTAGACTTTCCCACTAGTGGAAACATCTTCACCACATCCACTCTATCCAAGCCTTTCACTATTCTCTATGTTTCAATGAGGTCACCCCTCATTCTTCTAAACTCCAGCGAGTACAGGGAATACAAGCCCTCTTGAAATAAATGCTAACATTGAGTTTGCTTTCATTACTACCGATTCGACTTGCAGATTAACTTTTTGGGAACCCTGCACCAGCACTCCGAAGTCCCTTTGCTCCACAGATTTCTGGATTCCCTCCCCATTTGTAATAAGGTGGATGAATTGAATGTGCAGTTAGTAGTTAAGGAATATGATATAGTTGGAATTACGGAGACATATCTCCAGGGTGACCAAGTCTGGGAGCTAAACATGCAGGGGTATTCGATATTCAGGAAGGATAGACAGAAGGAAGAGGAGGTGGGGTGGCATTGCTGGTTAAAGAGGAGATGAATGCAATAACAAGGAGAGACATTAGCTTGGATGCTGTAGAATCGTATGGGTAGAACTGCCAAATAGCCAAGGGCAGAAAACGGTTGTTGGAGTTGTATACAGACCACTAAACAGCAGTAGGGAGGTTGGGGATAGCATCAAGCAGGAAATTAAGGATGCATGTAGCAAAGGTACAGCAGTTGTCATGGGTGACTTTAATCTACATATAGATTGGCCCAACCAAATTGGTAACAGCGCTGAGGAGGAGGATTCCAGGAAATGTATACGGGATGGGTTTTTAAACCAATATGTAGAGGAACCGACTAGAGGACAGGCCATCCTAGACTGGGTATTGTGTAATGAGGAAGGATTGGTTAGCGATCTTGTTGTGCAAAGCCCCTTGGGCAACAGTGACCATAATATGGTGGACTTCTGCATTAGAATGGAGAGTGACATGGTTAATTCAGAGACGAGGGTCCTGAGCTTAAAGAAAGACTTTGAAGGTATGAGACGGGAATTGGCTATGATAGACTGCCAAATTATACTTGACGGTGGAGATGCAATGGCAAAGATTTAAAGATCGCAAGGATCAAAAAATTGTTCATCCCTGTGTGGCGAAAAAATAAAACTGGGAAGGCGGCTCAACCGTGGCTAACGAGAGAAATCGAGGATAGCGTTAAATCCAAGGAAGAGGCATATAAATTGGCCAGAAGAAGTAGCAAACCAGAGGACTGGGAGAAATTTAGAACTCAACAGATGAGGACAATGGGGTTAATTAAGAGGGGGGAAATAGAGCATGAAAGAAAGCTAGCGGCGAATATAAAAACTGACTGTAAAAGCTTCTTTAGATTTGTAAAAAGGAAAAGATTAGTGAAAACAAATGTAGATCCTTTATAGTCAGAAAAAGGTGAATTTATAATGGGAAACAAGGAAATGGAACAGTTAAACGAGTACTTTGTTTCTGTCTTCACAAAGGAAGACACAAACAATCTCCCAGAAATACTAGGGGACCGAGGATCTAGTGGGAGGGAGGAGCTGAAGGGAATCCACATTATTCAGAAAATGGTGTTAGGTAAACTGTTGAGACTGAAGGCAGATAAATCCCCAGGGTCTGATGGTCTGCATCCCAGAGTACTCAAGGGGGTGGCCCTAGAAATCGTGGATGCATTGGTGATTTTTCTATCCTGGAAAAAAGGTTCTGACAGACTACCATTTCTATGCCTCTCATAACTTTACATACTTGTATCAGGTCTCCTTGCAACTTCCGCTGTTCCAGAAATACCACACTAAGTCTTGCCAACCTCTCCTTACAGCTAATTCCCACCTATCCAGGCATTATTCTAATAACCCTGCTCTGCACCCTTACCAGAGGCTTCATTGGCGATCAGATCTGCACACAATACTTCAAATGCGACTTAACTAAATGTGACTTAACTAAAGTCGCTGTTTCATGATTTCCTGACATACTGATCAATGAAATCAAGCGTACCGCATTCCCTCTTTACCACTCTATCTACTTGTGTTGTCACTTTCAGGAGTTATAGACTTGGACCCCAAGATTCCTCTGTGCATCAATGCTGTTGAGGGTCATACCGTTAATTGTACATTTTTCCCTTACGTTTGACCTGCCGAAGTGCAACACCTCAGACTTGCTCGGATTAAACGCCACCTATTTCTGCAGCTGACCGATGTATACCTTGACTACTTTCCTCACAGTACATGACCCCAGCAATCTTGCTGTTATCTGCAAACATACTAACCAACTTCCAAGTCGTTTATATATATCACAAACAGCAGAGGTCCCAGCACACATCCCTGCAAAACTCCACTGGTCACCGACCTACAGCCTGAAGATTCTCCTTCCACCACAGCCCTCTATCAGTAAGCCAGTTCTGAATCCATACGAT
The DNA here is from genome assembly GCA_038087875.1 of Malacoraja senta. Taxonomy (NCBI): domain Eukaryota; kingdom Metazoa; phylum Chordata; class Chondrichthyes; order Rajiformes; family Rajidae; genus Malacoraja; species Malacoraja senta. The sequence continues at coordinate 16,884,787 of CM075987.1, forward strand.
CAAGTCTCTGTTAATCCCGTATCCTGATTGTATTGATCAATAGTATTGTCAGGTTTGATTGGGTAGCATGCAAAACAAAGCTTTTTGCTGCACCTTAGTACACATGACACTAAAGCTAAACTTTTAAAGTTATGTTACAGTGCAAGTTGTTACACTTGAAATATTGAGTTCAGTTTTAGTCACCTTGCTATAGGGTGCCATTAAGCTGGGAAGAATGCAGAGGAGATTTACAACGTTATTGCCAGGACTTGAGGGCCTGAGCTTCAGGGAGAGGCTGGGCAGGCTAGGACTGTCTTCCTTGGAGCACAGGAGGCTGAGGGATGATCTTAGAGAGGTGTATAAGATCATGAAGGGAATAGATAGGGTGAATGCAGAGTTTTTATCTGAGGTTGAGGAGAGGAGGGGAAAGGTAACATTTTCACACAGGGTAGTGGGTATATGGTATGAGCTGCCAGATGTGGTAGTTGAGCCAATGACAATATCTAAAAGAGATTTGGACAGGTACATAGATAGGAGCTACATGCGGGACAATTGGACTAATTTAAATGTGGCATTTTGGACAAGCTGGGCCGAAGGGCCTGTTTGCATGCTATATGACTCTAGCATAAATAATTTCTACTCACTTAGATGAGGGTAGTTCCAAAATCATGAAGAAATTCAACACCATCCAAGACGAATGACCCCTCTGCAGGCCACCCCGAAAGGCAAATTCCTCAATAGTGTTCAGGAGAGTTTTCTTAAACAGTATGTAGAGGCCCCCACACGTGAGAGGGCAATGCTGGATATAGTATTGGGAAATTGGGAAGGGCAAGTTAATGAAGTGTGTGTGGAGGAGCCTTTTGGGACAAGTGACCACAGTTCGATTAGGTTTCAGATCGTTATGGATCGGGACGGAGAGGGTCCACATGTTAAAATGCTCAACTGGGGTAAGGCCAACTTTGAGGGTATGAGAGAAGGTCTCGCTCAAGTTGACTGGAGCAGGTTATTCGAGGGGAAAGGAACATTGGCCAAGTGGGATGTTTTTAAAAGTGTTCTGAAGAGAGCTCAGGATGTGTACGTCCCCGTTAGAGTGAAGTGCAAAGCAGGCAAATGTAAGGAAGCTTGGCTGACGAGGGATATAGAGGCATTGGTTAAGAATAAAAAGGATTGAAGGGACAGGTATAGGCAGCTGGGATCGTGCATCCCTGGAGGAGTTTTGGGAACTAAGGAGCAAACTAAAAAAGGAGATCAGAAGAACAAAAAGGGGCCAGGAGATAGGTCTGGTGGGTAGCATAAAAGAAAATCTCAATAGATTTTATAAATACATAAGGGGGAAAAGGGTAACTAGAGAGAGAATGGGACCTCTCAGGACTCAAAGCGGTCACCTCTGTGTGGAGCCACAGGAGATGGGCAAGGTCCTCAATGGGTATATCTCCTCTGTATTTACCGAAGAGAAAGACAGTATGATGGAGGAAATTGGAGCAGTCACTGGAAGTCAAGTCAAGTCACTTTTAATTCTATAGCACATTTAAAAAACAACTCTCGCTTTACATTGGTGGAGGTACTAACGTTATACAACAGTGGTTCATAGATTAAGTACATACATAAATACATACATATAGCCCTCCCTCAGAGGACGTCAAGAAAGGCTTGAGAGTAAAGATGAGTTTTAAGTCTCGACTTAAAAGAGTTGATGGAGGGGGCAGTTCTGATGGAGGGATGCTGCTCCACAGTCTAGGAGCTGCAACTGCAAAGGCGCAGTCGCCCCTGAGCTTATGCCTAGACCGCGGGATATTCAGTAACCTCAAGTCGGCCTATCTGAGGAACCTGGAGGTGGTGTGGTGGGTAAGCAGACTTTTGATGTAGATGGGGGCAAGCCCGTTAAGGGCTTTGTAGACATAAAGAAGGATCTTGAAATTTATTCGGAACCGCACAGGGAGCCAGTGGAGAGAGGCCAGAATCGGGGTGATGTGGTCCCTTTTTCGGGTGCCTGTCAGGAGTCTCGCTGCGGCGTTTTGGACCAGTTGCAGGCGGGACAGGGAAGATTGGCTGATGCCAGTGTAAAGGGAGTTGCAGTAATCGAGGCAGGAGGAGATAAATGTGTGGATGATCTTTTCGAGGTCATCAAACTGGAGGAATTGTTTTATTTTAGCTATCGTCCGAAGCTGGAAGAAGCTAGCTTTTACCACGGCATTGACTTGTTTGTCAAATTTCAATGCTGAGTCAAATATTACGCCAAGGTTTTTGACGTGAGGTTTGAGTAGTGGGGTAAGGCTTCCAAGGCTGCCTGCTATCATTTTGATTGAGTCCGAGGGGCCGAGAAGGATGACCTCAGACTTACTCTCGTTTAGTTGGAGGAAGTTCTGGGCCATCCAACACTTTATATCCTCGATGCAGTGGATAAGGTTAAGTAGATTTCATCGGTTTTGGGCTTCAGGGGGAGATAGAGTTGTGTATCGTCTGCATAGCAATGGAAGGAAATGCCGTGCCTTTGAAAGACTTGGCCTAAGGGGAGCATATACAAGGAGAAGAGAATGGGGCCAAGAATGGAACCTTGTGGAACCCCACAGCAGAGGCTAGCTGGGGAGGAGAAAGAGTTGCCTATGTTAGTAGAGAATCTCCTACCTTTGAGGCAGGAGATGAACCAGCTCAGGGCAGTGCCATCAATACCAACCCCGTATCGGAGACGGTCAATTAGGATGGTGTGGTCGGCAGTATCAAATGCGGCTCTGAGGTCGAGAAGGAGCAGGATTGCACAGTCGCCGGAGTCAACGGTGAGAAGTAGGTCATTATGTACCTTCAACAAGCAGACTCTGTGCTGTGGTGGGCCCTGCAGGAAGTGTCATGAGAGCAGTCAGGGTTACTGTCGAGGAAGTACTGAAGGTACTGTCGTGTATGAAGGTGGACAAATCTCCAGGGCCTGATCAGATATATCCGAGGACATTGCGGGAAACTAGAGAGGAAATTGCGGGAGCCCTGGTTGAAATTTATGAGTCATCCTTAAATACAGGTGCCAAAGGATTGGAGGGTGGCAAATGTGCCTCTTTTCAAGAAGGGCTGCAGGGAAAGTGCTGGGAACTAGCCGGCGAGCTTAACATCTGTAGTTGGAAAGTCATTAGAGAATATACTGAGGGATAGGATATACAGGCATTGGGACATTGTTGGCCGGTGTGGGCAAGTTGGGCCGAAGGGCCTGTTTCCACACTGTATTAATCTATGACTCTAGGCTGCGGTTGTGCATTATCTTCAAATTATACTCGGCATCTTGCAAACTTTTCCCACGCATTTCTGCAGACGTTCTTAGAAACGTTCTTTCTTCCAACATTAGGTTATTTGGTGATCATGCTGCGCTCCATTCCATGGTCAACTCTCGAGCAAATGAAGCAGCCCGTGGCTGCATGCAGCAAGACCTAGACAGGCACAGTGGAATATCACTGCATATCGCCTTCCCTTCTACACACACCATCCTGGAAATGTGACTTCATAATTGCTGTTACTTGATCAGCACTGGGTCTATATCCTGGAACTCACTCAGCAGCAGAAGGTTAGCAGGAGCAGTTGAAGAATATAGTTCACCCCACCTTTATAGACAAAAGACAATAGGTGCAGGAGTAGGCCATTTGGCCCTTTGAGCCAGCACCGCCATTCAATGTGATCATGGCTGATCATCCACAATCAGTAACCCGTTCCTGCCTTCTCCCCATATCCCCTGACTGCTATTTTTAAGAGCCCTATCTAGCTCTCTCTTGAAAGCATCCAGAGAACCTGCCTCCACCGCCCACTGAGGCAGAGAATTCCACAGACTCACCACTCTCTGTGAGAAAAAGTGTTTCCTCGTGGCTTACTCCTTATTCTTAAACTGTGGCCCCTGATTCTGGACTCCCCCAACATCGGGAACATGTTTCCTGCCTCTAGCGTGTCCAAGCCCTTAACAATCTTATATGTTTCAATGAGATCCCCTCTCATCCTTCTAAACTCCAGAGTGTACAAGCCCAGCTACTCCATTCTCTCAGCATATGACAGTCCCGCCATCCCGGGAATTAACCTTTGCAAGAGTAAATGGGGATGGGCAATAAATGCTGCCCTTGGAAACACCTTCTAAATCCTGAAAATGAATAATAAAATAAAGCCTGCAATCATGACCAATCACAAGGTGGGAGAAGTGGGTGCAGTTACAATGTTTACATGGATAAGAAAGGTTTAGAGGGATAAAGACCAAAGCGGACAGATAAAGGTAGCTGAGGAAGATAGCTCAGTCGGCAATGCGAGTTGTGCCGATGGGCATGTTTCTATGCTGCATGAATCATTTGTACGCCAGCTGTAATTTCCTCCTCCAAATCAAGCACCATCATGGCCTGTGAAGTATTGGTATAGAAGTACTGCATAGAAGCCCCAGGACAGTAAGGCAACTCAATATTACCCTCTCAAGAGGAAAGGCTATTAAATTCTTCTCTCGTGAATGATACCTGTATCTATTTCTAGGAAATACAGCACCTTGTGTACCACGTACATTTGAGCAATGCCATTCCAGCATAAATGTGGACGTAATTAATTGCATTAAAATGTCATACAATCTGTGCCTGCTCCATCTGCATATTGTCAGTCAGATGGGTGTAGAATCTGTAGTTTGTCAATAAGTGTTAGTGTAGTAATGTTTCAGGTGTTACTATTTCACTGCAGGTTTTAGAACCGGCACGACTACACCACAAATTTCGATAAAAGGCATGCATGAAGAATCGGGTAAGGAAACGCACCATAAAAACAGTTTCATAATTTCCAGGGAATTTCGATTTACAGTTTCCCATTGATCTGAGGGACGTTTTTGGCAGCAACATTTCTAAAAAGTAACCATGATCTATTGTAATTAATTTCTGGTTGTTCAGATATCACTTTTCAAACCTTGAGTATTGAACGACACATTTCAAGATGCAAGCTCGGTGGATCCTGTGCTCATTACCTACACTGTTGTGTGCATCTGGAAGTCTTGCAATAAACCAGCTGCTGAAACAGGCAGTGTCCATCCCAGTGTGGAAATGTTCCCAAACATAGCAATTCTTCATCAAGATGGCTGTTCATTTCAGTTTATGCTTCCAATGTTCGCAGAATGATGCTGATAATAGGACATTCTGACTTCTGTTTGTAGTTGCTATTGCACGTCACTTTTTCAATGCAGTGGGATGGAAGTTGAACCATACTCCAAGTACCCAGCTAATTTTGTGGCTTTATTTTTTGAATGTTGCAAATGCTGGGTGGGCATATTTGGTTGTTAATGGTGGTAGGTGTTTCTGTTGTTGAAATAATTTCAGAGTTCTCTGTGTTAACCCTCAGTACTAATGCCAGATGTTAGCCAGGCTTGTCATTTAGTGTAACAAAAGTATAAATAAGAAATCTGGAAAATATTCAGCATAAAAGCCAGGGTGTCAGGAGAGATAACAAATTAATATGTAGGGAAATTGACCCAACATCAGTCTGACAGCTCATCATTGTGAACCTCGTTGATCTTTAAGGGGCTCTATTTTCTCTCCAAAACTCTTTCCCCATTAATATACATAGACTCTCTTTGTATTATCTTCTATCTTATCTAGCAAAGATATCATATGCCTCTTTTTGTCCTCCTTTTGTGTACTCTTGCACCCTCCATACTACTCGAGGAGGATATTGAAAGCTGAACAGGTAAGAGGTTTAACTGGTAAGAAGGAAAATGTCAGGGCATGGGTTGGCATAGGAGACTGGGATATTCTAGCCATATCAGAAACATGGCTGAGAGAAGGACTGGCAGCACAGTGCCCCAGGGTACAGATGGGTAGAGGTGCAGGTAAGAGGATGATGCCGGGTGGGGGAGGCTTCTTGATGAGGGAAAACATTACAACATTGCTTAGGGAATGATCAAATGTGGCTCTTTGGAGAGAAAATTGTAATAATAATAATAATAATAATAAAAGCTTTATTTCAGACACAGGCCCATAGAACACATCACACAGTATAAGGAGATACAAAAATACATATAAAATTACATAATAGCCTATAAGATATACAAGCTATTGCACCAATGCCGTCTTAGCCTAGAAGTGAATCTATAGCAGCTTTTCAGAGGGCTGACTAGGGCTTCAATTATGTGGTTCTCTGACTTATCCAGGCGACACATAAAACTAAACATCAGCTGTCTTAAGAGTGCCTCACAGGTTGGCACTCTAGTGGACACAAACAATTGACTGGCACTATGCCATCTAGGGACACGAAGTAGCAACCTCATTGCGTCATTGTATGCTACCTTGAGCCTCTGCATACTCTTTTTCTTATAATTAGACCACAATTGAGCAGTATATAACGGTGTGATGTAGGTTCTGAACAGTGAACACTTCACAGAGTCAGAGCACATAGAAAACTTCCTTATAAGCATGTTAGCTTGAAGATAAATTTTACAGCGCTGTCGGTAGAGGTCTTTGTCATCCATCCAGTCATCGGATATGACATGCCCTAGGTATTTAATTTCCTCACACACAGCAAGAGGACTGTCTGACAAATAAAAGGTCGGAAAAGTTGATTTCCTGTCCTCAGCGCTTCTAACTATAATTATGTGGCTTTTCTTAGCGTTATACTTTATGTCATAATCAAGGCCATACTGAGAGCACACCTTCAGCATCTGCTGCAGCCCAACACTATATGGACAGAGCAGGACCAGGTCGTCTGCATACATAAGATGATTAACAATAGTGTTGCCCACAAGACAGCCAGTTTTTAACCTATTTAACTGAGAATGAGAATGGACGAGTCAGGAGGAATTAGAGGTTGGAGTGTATGGAGACTGCTTAGAGTTGTAAGAATATTGGAGTCATATTAATGGGATATTTTAACTTACCTAATATTGACCGGGTCTCGCATTATGCAAAGGGCTGGGATGGGGTGGAATTTGTTAAGAAATTTGTCAAGGAAATTCCCTTGATCAATATATAAATATTGATTGGGGAAATATTGTAGGGAAGCTATTGGAGAGGATTCTCAAGGATAGGATTTAGTCCCATTTGGAAGAGATTGGATTAATTTGGGACAGTCAGCCTGGTACAAGGCAGTTCAAGTCTTACTAAACTGATCAAGTTTTTTGAGGAGGTGCGAACATGATCATAGAACAGTACAGCACAGGAACAGGCCCTTCGGCCCACAATATTTGTGCCAAACATGATACCTACTTATGATATCATATAATGATACCATTAACCTTTCCCTTGCTCACCATTATAGCTATGCCCTCTAGTGTTGGGCATTTCCACTCTCTGACTGTCTACCCTAACTATGCATCTCCTCCATTAAGTTTCCTATCAACCTCAAGTTCCAAAGAAAACAATCAAATCTCTCCAACCTTTTCCTCTAGCTGCAACCCTCAAATGCAGGCAGCAGTCTAGTAAGCCTCCTCTACACCTCTCCAAAGCCACCACATCCTTCTTGTAATGGGGCAACCAGAACTGCATGCAATACTCCAAATGTAGCTGAACCTCTCTCACAAAGGGAGCTGAGGGAATGCTCTGTGTTCTGTTGCACAGAGACATGGCTCAGCCCCAGCTCCCCAGCCTCAGCCGTGCAGCCTGAAGGTTTCTCCATCCATTCTATGGACCGAACGCAAACATCTGGGAAAGGGAGAGGAGATGGCGTCTGCCTCATGGTCAACTCTTCGTGGTGCTCAGATATGGCAGTTCTGTCCAACTCCTGCTCTCCGCACCTGGAACATCTGGCGATGAAGTGCTGCTCCTTCTACCTCCCGAGAGAATTCACCTCCATCATCCTGACCGCGGTCTACATCCCACCCCAGGCAGACGTCCGTCTGGCACTGGAGGAGCTGCACGCCTGCAAGCACCAGCCAGCATACCCCGAGGCGTTTACCACCATAGCCGGGGGCTTCAACAAAGCCAACCTGAAAAAATCACTCCCAAACTACCACCAACATGTCTCCTACAAAACCAGAGGACTAAACACCCTTGACCACTGCTACACGACCATCAAGGATGCCTATCGCTCTGTCCCTCGCCCTCAATTCGGGAAATCCAACCATTCAATGGTGCTGCTTCTTCCTGCATACAGGTAGCAACTCAAGAGCGCACCACCAGTGAGGATTGCACAGAGCTGTTCTGGGGAGGCAGAGTAACAACTACAGGTCCGCTTGGAGTCTGCAGACTGGGCAATGTTCAAGGACTCGGCAACAGACCTACAAAAACCTTCCGTGTAGTTCCTAACCAGAAGCCTTGGATTAACCAGGAGATCCGCATTCTTCTGAAGACCAGATCCTGGGCATTCAGGTCTGGTGACGCAGAGGTCTATAAGAAGTCCTGATACGACCTTGACAAGGCCATCAAAAAGGTCAAAAGGGACCTCCGCTCAAAGCTGGAGGATGAGACGTATGTTCGGCAACTGTGGCAGGACTTGAATGCCATCACCTCCGACAAGGCCTCTTTTGGGGAAGGTGTGACCTGTACAGAAAGGACGGGTTGCACTTGAACCCAAGGGGGACCAATATCCTGGCGGGGAGATTTGCAAAGGCTACTGGGGAGACTTTAAACTAGAACGGTTGGGGGAAGGGACTCAAATAGAGAAAGTTGTAGAAAATGTGGGAGGCAGAGAAGGGAAGCACTCGGACCCAAAATGTAGGGGAGAAAGAAGAAAAAGAAAATAAACAGAGAATAAGTGATGGTGGGTTTCTTAAATGTGTATATTTTAATGCTAGGAGCATTGTAAGAAAGGTGGATGAGCTTAGAGCCTGGATTGACACCTGGAAGTATGATGTTGTGGCAATCAGTGAAACGTGGTTGCAGGAGGGCTGTGATTGGAAACTAAATATTCCAGGATTTCGTTGCTTCAGGGGTGATAGAATTGGAGGGGCAAGAGGTGGGGGTGTTGCATTGCTTGTCAAGGAAGATATTACAGCAGTGCTTTGGCAGGATAGATTAGAGGGCTCGTCTAGGGAGGCTATTTGGGTGGAACTGAGAAATGGGAAAGGTGTAGCAACACTTATAGGGGTGTAAATGTGGTTCAAAAGAAACTAATGGACTATGGGTTAATAACTGGAAAAAAGCTAATTCTAAAATTTTGGAAGAAGGCTCCAATACCAACTATAAATATGTGGATTTCAAATATGTTTGAAACATTACACCTAGAAGAGATAAGACTCCTCCTAGCAGGTAAACCAGATCACTTCCACCTGACGTGGTCTGCATTTATAGAATTATTACAAACATAGGGTGCAAAAGTACTTTAAAAAAAATTGAGGTCAGGTAAGGGGGGATGATAGTTGAAGAGTTGGTATGTCCCATTTACGTAATGCTCATAAAAATATTTGTTTCTCTCTTTTTCCTCTTTCTCTCTCTCTTTCTTTCCTAGGGTCTATTTCTTAACTCTTTTTCTTTTGTTTTTAATTTTGCTCTTATAGGGTCTTCGTCCTTTTTTGTTGTCACATTTCCTACACTTTCACTTTTTCCTTCACTTTCTTCTTTCTTTCAATCTTTTCCTTTTCTAGTGTAAAAAATAAATGGAGTACATTAATTGTAAGAAGATATAAATGACAAGTACTAATGTATGTGGTTGTAATGTAATGTACTTCTAATAAAATAAAAATTTAAAAAAAAACAAAAAAAAACACACTTATAGGGGTGTATTATAGACCGCCAAATGGGGAGCGAGAATTGGAAGAGCAAATATGTAAGGAGATAGCAGATATTAGTAGTAAGCACAAGGTAGTGATTGTGGGAGATTTCAATTTTCCACACATAGACTGGGAAACACATTCTGTAAAAGGGCTGGATGGTTTGGAATTTGTAAAATGTGTGCAGGATAGTTTTTTGCAGCAATACATAGAGGTACCTACTAGAGAAGGGGCAGTGCTGGACCTCCTGTTAGGAAATGAGACAGGGCAGGTGGCGGAGGTATGCGTTGGGGAGCACTTCGGGTCCAGTGATCACAATACCATTAGTTTCAATATAATTATGGAGAGGGTCAGAACTGGACCTAGGGTTGAGATTTTTGATTGGAGAAAGGCTAACTTTGAGGAGATGCGAAAGGATTTAAAAGGAGTGAATTGGGACATGTTGTTTTATGGGAAGGATGTAGAAGAGAAATGGAGGACATTTAAAGGTGAAATTTTAAGAGTACAGAATCTTTATGTCCCTGTTCGGTTGAAAGGAAATAGTAAAAATTGGAAAGAGCCATGATTTTCACGGGAAATTGGACACTTGATTCGGAAAAAGAGAGAGATCTACAATAATTATAGGCAGCATGGAGTAAATGAGGTGCTTGAGGAGTATAAAGAATGTAAAAAGAATATTAAGAAAGAAATTAGAAAAGCTAAAAGAAGGTATGAGGTTGCTTTGGCAAGTAAGGTGAAAGTAAATCGAAAGGGTTTCAACAGCTATATTAATAGCAAAAGGATAACAAGGAATAAAATTGGTCCATTAGAGAGTCAGAGTGGACAGCTATCTGCAGAGCCAAAAGAGATGGGGGAGATATTGAACAATTTCTTTTCTTCGGTATTCACCAAGGAGAAGGATATGGAATTATGTGAGGTAAGGGAAACAAGCAGAGTAGCAATGGAAACTGAGATTCAAAGAACAGGAGGTGCGAACACTTTTGAAAAATATGAAAATGGATAAGTCTCCAGGTCCTGACAGGATATTCCCTAGGACATTGAGGGAAGTTAGTGTAGAAATAGCAGGGGCTATGACAGAAATATTTCAAATGTCATTAGAAACGGGAATAGTGCCGGAGGATTGGCGTACTGCGCATGTTGTTCCGTTGTTTAAAAAGGGTTCTAAGAGTAAACCTAGCAATTATAGACCTGTTAGTTTGACGTCAGTGGTGGGCAAATTAATGGAAAGGATACTTAAAGATAATATATATAAGCATCTGGATAAGCAGGGTCTGATTAGGGACAGTCAACATGGATTTGTGCCTGGAAGGTCATGTTTGACTAATCTTGAACTTTTCGAAGAGGTTACTAGGGAAGTTGATGAGGGTAAAGCAGTGGATGTTGTCTATATGGACTTCAGTAAGGCCTTTGACAAGGTTCCTCATGGAAGGTTGGTTAAGAAGATTCAATTGTTGGGTATTAATGGTGGAGTAGCAAGATGGATTCAACAGTGGCTGAATGGGAGATGCCAGAGAGTAATGGTGGATGGCTGTTTGTCAGGTTGGACGCCGGTGACTAGTGGGGTGCCTCAGGGGTCTGTGTTGGGTCCACTGTTGTTTGTCATGTACATCAATGATCTGGATGATGGTGTGGAAAATTGGATTAGTAAGTATGCAGATGATACTAAGATAGGTGGTGTTGTGGATAATGAAGTAGATTTTCAAAGTCTACAGAGAGATTTAGGCCATTTGGAAGAGTGGGCTGAAAGATGGCAGATGGAGTTTAATGCTGATAAATGTGAGGTGCTACATCTCGGCAGGACAAATCAAAATAGGACGTACATGGTAAATGGTAGCGAATTGAGGAATGCAGTTGAACAGAGGGATCTAGGAATAACTGTGCATAGTTCCCTGAGGGTGGAATCTCATGTAGATGGTAAAGAAAGCTTTTGGTGTGCTGGCCTTTATAAATCAGAGCATTGAATATAGAAGTTGGGATGTAATGTTAAAATTGTACAAGGCATTGGTGAGGCCAATTCTGGAGTATGGAGTACAATTTTGGTCGCCTAATTATAGGAAGGATGTCAACAAAATAGAGAGAGTACAGAGGAGATTTACTAGAATGTTGCCTGGGTTTCAGCAACTAAGTTACAGAGAAAGGTTGAACAAGTTAGGTCTTTATTCTTTGGAGCGCAGAAGGTTAAGAGGGGACTTGATAGAGGTCTTTAAAATTATGAGCGGGTTAGACAGAGTTGACGTGGATAAGCTTTTCCCATTGAGAGTAGGAAAGATTCAAACAAGGGGACATGACTTGAGAATTAAGGGACAGAAGTTTAGGGGTAACATTAGGGGGAACTTCTTTACTCAGAGAGTGGTAGCTGAGTGGAATGAGCGTCCAGTGGAAGTGGTGGAGGCAGGTTCGATTTTATCCTTTAAAAATAGATTGGATGGGTATATGGACGGGAAAGGAATGCAGGGTTATGGTCTGAGTGCAGGTAGATGGGACTAGGGGGAAGTAATAAATCTCGTTATGCTTCCCCTTTACCTAATCTGACGCCATTCAGATAATAATCTGCCTTCCTGTTCTTGCCACCAAAGTGGATAACCTAACATTTATCCACATTATACTGCATCTGGCATGCATCTGCCCACACCCAACCTATCCAAGTTACCCTGCATCTTCATAGCATCCTCTTCACAATTCACACTGCCACCCCGCTTTGTGTCATCTGCAAATTTGCTAATGTTACTTTTAATCCCTTCATCTAAAATAAAATCATTAATGTATATTGTGGCACCCCACTAGTCACTGCCTGCCCTTCTGAAAGGGACCCGTTAATCCCTACTCTTTGTTTCCTGTCTGCCAACCAATTTTCTATCCATGTCAATACCCTACTCCCAATACCATGCGCTCTAATTTTGCCCACTAATCTCCTATGGTAGATTTGCCTTATCAAGGGCATTTTGAAAGTCCAGATACACCATACCCACTGGCTCTCCCTTATCCATTCTACTTGTTGCAACCTCAAAAAATTCCAGAAGATTAGTCAAGCATAATTTTCCCTTTGTAAATCCATGCTGACTTGGAGCGATCCTGTTACTGCTATCCAAATGTGCTGCTATGACATCTTTAATAATCGACTCAAGCATCTTCCCCACTACCAATGTAAGGCTAACCCATTTTCTCTCTCCCTCCTTTCTTAAAAAGTGGAGTTGCTTTAGCTACCCTCCAGTCCACAGGAACTGATCCAGAGTCTATAGAACATTGGAAAATGATCACCAATGCATCCATGATTTCTAGGGCCACCTCCTTGAGTACTCTGGGATGTGGACCATCACGCCTTGGGGATTTATCTGCCTTCAGTCCCAACAGTTTACCTAACACCATTTCCTGACTAATGTGGATTCCCTTCAGTTCCTTCCTCCCACTAGATCCTCGGTCCCCTAGTATTTCTGGGAGTCCGTTTGTGTCTTCTTTAGTGAAGACAGAACCAAAGCACTTGTTTAACTGTTCTGCCATTTCCTTGTTTCCCATTATAAATTCACCTTTTTCTGACTGTAAGGGACCTACATTTGCCTTCACTAATTTTTTCCTCTTCACATATCTCAAGAAGCTTTTACATTTTTGATATTCCCCGCAAGTTTTCTTTCATGCTCAATTGACAATAGATGCAGGAGTATGCCATTCGGCCCTTCGAGACAGCACCGCCTGTAACTGTCACTCTCCATCTTAATGCAGAATTCCACCATATTATGGTCACCGTTGCCCAAGGGGCTTTGTACAATAAGATTGCTAACTAACCCGTTAACAACTAACTGCACGTACAATTCATCCACCTTATTACAAATGCTCCTCGCATTAAGGCACAAAGCTTTTCTCCCATTTGCCTTTTGCTTCTGCTCTCGTTTTACAGCCCTCTGTCTCCTTGCATTGGTTCAATAGACAATAGGTGCAGGAGTAGGCCATTCGGCTCTTCGAGCCAGCACTGCCATTCAATGTGATCATGGCTGATCATCCCCAATCAGTACCCCATTCCTGCCTTCTCCCCATATCTCATAAGCTCATACGGTTCACCATCCCTTCTCCGATACCTCGCCCCCGCTTCCTCCGAGTAATCACCTTCCGTAATCTAAAATCCATCGACCCTCACCATCTCTCTGACCTGTTCTCCACCACTCTCCCCCTGGACTCAACCCACATCTCACCTGATGATCTCACAAACCATCTCAATTCCACCTTGTCTACCTCCCTTAACACTCTGGCTCCCCTCAAAACAAGAACCGCAACTTTTAATAAATCTTCACCCTGGTACACACCTGCACTTCGTAAGCTGAAACAGATTGGTCGCCGACTTGAACGACTCATAAAGAAATCACCTCTCACAGTCCACCATGAAGCTTACAAACTCCACCTCACTGCCTATAAAGATGCCCTCACTGCCACTAAATCTGCATACCTCTCCTCCATATTCACTGACCCCTGCCTAAACCACAGAACCCTCTTCTCCACAGTCTGCAACCTCCTCAAGCCTCGAGCCAACACTCTCCCTACCTCCACTCCGGATCTCTGCAACTCATTCCTCCACTTTTTTGCTGATAAAATCAGCACCATCTATCAATCCCTATCCCCTGTACCCGACTCCCCAGCATCTACTCCACCACCTACCAAGGCCCCTCCTTTCAACATCTCCGCTGATCTCCATACCCCTCCCCCTCACTGCTTCCTCTCCCAGTTTGACCCGGTCACCCCTACTGAAATCTCCAAACTCATCAGCTCTTCCAAACCCACTACCTGCTCCCTTGACCCTCTCCCCATTCCCCTGCTGAAGTCCTGCCTCCCTGCTCTCTGCCCCTACCTCACTAATCTTTTCAACTCCTCATTGTCCCAAGGAATTGTCCCCTCTGCTTTCAAAACTGCTGCTGTCACACCAATCTTAAAGAAACCTGGTCTTGATCCCTCCTCTCTCATTAACTACCGCCCTATCTCAAACCTCCCCTTTCTTTCAAAAACCCTGGAGCGTATCGTCGCATCACAACTTCATTCCCACCTCCTCGCATATAACCTATTCGAACCCCTCCAATCTGGCTTTCGCCCCCTCCATAGCACAGAAACTGCTCTCCTCAAAGTCCTCAATGACCTCCTTACCTCTGCTGACACTGGCTCCCTCAATATCCTCATCCTCCTCGACCTGAGTGCAGCCTTCGATACCGTCAACCACAACATTCTGCTCACCAGACTTAGGGACCTTGGCATTGAAGGTTCTGCACTCAGCTGGCTCCGTTCCTACCTTTCCAACCGATCCCACTTCATCTCTCTCCATAACCACACCTCTGCCACAGCCACTGTCACTCAAGTTGTTCCCCAAGGCTCCGTTCTTGGTCCCCTCCTCTTCATCATCTAAATCCTCCCCCTTGGTCATATACTCCGTCACTTCAACCTGGACTTCCACTGCTATGCTGATGACACCCAGATCCATCTCAGCACCAAGTCCCCCCACCACCCCCCTCTCTCCCATATCAACTCCTGCCTATCAGCCATCAAATCTTGGATGCAACTCAACTTCCTTAAATTAAACAGTAGCAAAACAGAATTTCTCCTCATTGGCTCCAAATCAACACTAACTAAAATTAACAACCCCACTCTCACTATTGACGGCACCACTGTCTCCCCATCTCCTCAGGCCCGCAACCTTGGCGTGATCTTTGATTCAACCCTCTCCCTTGAGCCTCACATCCGCCATGTTGTCAAAACATCATTTTTTCACCTCCGCAACATTGCCAAAATCAGATCCTCTCTCACACCCCCCGCTGCTGAAAGACTCATCCATGCCTTCATCTCCTCCCGACTGGACTACTGTAACTCTCTTCTTTTCGGAATCAATTCCAGCAGCATCAACCGACTCCAACTGGTTCAAAATGCAGCCGCTCGACTCATTACCCACACCAAATCCTGGCACCACATCACCCCAGTTCTCAAAGAACTTCACTGGCTTCCCATTTCCCACCGGATCACCTACAAAATCCTGGTCCTCACCTACAAAGCCCTTAACAACCTGGCCCCCCCTTATCTCATTGACCTCCTCTCCCCCTACCAACCCTCACGGTCCCTCAGATCCACATCAGCCGGTCTCCTCTCCACTCCAAAAGCAAACCTCTGCACTTTTGGAGGCAGAGCCTTCTCCAGCGCAACTCCCAGGCTCTGGAATTCCCTCCCACAACCGGTCCGAAATTCTGAGTCCCTCACCATCTTCCAGTCTCGCCTCAAGACCCATCTCTTCACCTCTGCATACCCTTAGTCCCATGTTCCCCTCCCCTTTGTCTTACTGCTCTATTTTGTTTTGTTTATTCCCGACTCTCAATTGTAAAGCGACTTTGAGTCCTGAAAAGCGCTATATAAATAAAATCTATTATTATTATTATTATTATTATATCCCCTGACTGCTATTTTTAAGAGCCCTATCTAGCTCTTTCTTGAAAGCATCCAGAGAACCTGCCTCCACCGCCCTTTGAGGCAGAGAATTCCACAGACTCACAACTCTCTGTGAGAAAAAGTGTTTCCTCGTCCCCGTTCTAAATGGCTTACTCCTTATTCTTAAACTGTGGCCCCTGGTTCTGGACTCCCCCAACATCTGGAACGTGTTTCCTGCCTCTAGCGTGTCCAAACCCTTAACAATCTTATATGTTTCAATGAGATCCCCTCTCATCCTTCTAAACTCCAGAGTGTACAAGCACAGCTGCTCCATTCTCTCAGCATATGACAGTCCCGCCATCCCGGGAATTAACCTTGTAAACCTATGTTGCACTCCCTCAATAGCAAGAATGTCCTTCCTCAAATTAAGGGACCAAAACTGCACACAATACTCCAGGTGTGGTCTCACTAGGGCCTTGTACAACTGCAGAAAGAATCCTATCAAACCCCCCTGCCCTATTAGATTACACATGACCTTTCCTACACTCTCTTTCCAGTTAACTGCACGCATACGCTTCCACGTTATTGACCCCAGCCCCCCACTATTTAGTCCACCATCATGAAGTGCTTTGAGAAACAGGTTATGGAACCCAGTCTACCAAGCTACCTTGAACCCACTGCAGTTCTACCTCCACAACAGGTCCACGGCTGATACCTGACCCTGCACTCATCCCTGGTACACCTGGATAAGAGAGACACCTGCGTCAGACTTCTATTCATAGACTACTCTGCTTCAGTTAGCCCATCCAAACTCATCACCAAACTCATGGATCTCTACAACTGAATCAACAGGCCACAATCAGTGAGGATAGGTGACAAATCATCCTCGACAATAATCCTCAACATGGGTGCTCCGCAAGGCTGCATTCTCAGCCCCCTTCTTTACTCCTTGCATACCCACGATTGTGCAGCCAAGTTCAAATCCAACTCAATGTACAAATTTGCAGACGACATCACCGTAGTGGGCCGAATATCAAACAATGACGAGATGGAGTACAGGAAAGAGATTGAGAACCTCCTTCCTGTACTCCATCTCGTCATTAGAACCATAGAATCATAGTGTCACGGCAACAACCTCTCCCTCAATGTCAACAAGATTGTAATTGACTCAGGAAGCGAAGTGGCACACATACCTGGTATACATTGATGGCGCCGAAGGAGAGATGGTTGAATGCTTCAATGTCTTAGAAATAAATAACAGCAATGTTTTCTGGATCTGGAGTCCCTCGGACTATCTTTAATCGGATTTTACTGGAATTTATCTTGCACTGAACACTATTCCCTTTATCCTGTATCTATGTACTGGCACCGGCTTGATTGCAATCATGTATAGACTTTCCACTGACTAGTTAGCAACAAAAAACCTTTTCCCAGTACCTCGGTACACGTGACAATAAACTAAACTTAACTATACAAAGCTGTGCAGGCTATCCCTAATTACCTCATTCCCTCCAAATGGAAGGAAATTCTATCTCAAAGAATTCTCACCAATAGTTTCCCTGCCACTGACGTGAGGCTCACCGGCCTGTAGTTCCCTGGGTTCTCTCTATTTGCTTTCTTAAACAAAGGAACAACATTGGCCACTCTTCAGTCCTCCAGGACCTCACCTGTGGCTAGAGAAAAAATACAGATCCTCGTCAAGGCTCCCACAATCTCCTCTTTTGCCTCCCTCAATAACCTGTCATAGATCCCATTAGTTCCTGGGGACTTCTCCACCTTAATGTTCTTCAAGAACCTCAGCATCATCTCCTCAATCCCAAGCTGCCCTTCCATATGTGTATGCCTCAAAGATAGACACAAAATGCTATCTCTGTGGGACAGGCAGCATCAGTCTGAAGCTCAGCCCAAAACCACCCATTCCTTCTCTCCAGAGATGCTGCCTGTCCCACTGAGTTACTCCAGTATTTTCTTCCTTTTCTTCCTTCCTGCACAGGTAGGAATTGCACTTCCTGCAAAAATTTCTAAACACCTGTTTTCGCATTTTTATTATGGGGTATGGTGTATAGATTGATGATAAAAAAAAATGTCCATTTTAGAATAAGGCTGTAACGTAACAAAATGTGGAAAAGGTGATGGTCTGAATACTTTCTGAATGCACTGTATAGATCAGCAACAGAAATGGGTGGAGATTTGGCAGATGGAATTTATACTGTGAAAATGTGAGGTGTTGCATTTTGGGATGTCAAATGTAAGGGGAAAATATACAATTAATAGCATGACATAACAGTATTGATGTACAGAAGGATATTGGGGTTCAATCCAATCACTACCCTGGAGGACTCCAAGCTAAAAAGCAGGACCTCCAGGGTAGTGATCTCTGGATTGCTTCTAGTTCCATGTGCTAGTGTGATTATGAACAGGGAGATAGGGGAGATGAATGTGTGGCTGAGGAGTTGATGCAGGGTGCAGCGATTCGGAATTCTGGACCATTGGGATCTCTTCTGGGCAAGTTTAGTTTAGTTTATTATTGTCACGTGTACCGAGGTACAGTGAAAAGCTTTTGTTGCGTGCTATCCAGTCAGCAGAAAGACAATACATGATTACAATCGAGCCATTTACGTGGATAGGTATGTGCGACCAGGACGTTGTAGCCGTGACAGAAACCCGGTTAGGAAAGAGATAAGACTGGCAGCTTAATGTTCCAGGGTACAGATGCGCAAGAAGAGATAGGGGGGGGGGTAAAGATAATGGGATGTTGCTTTATTGATTAAGGAGGATGTCACAGAGATGACATTACTAATGGTTCGTCAAGTGAGGCTATATGGGTGGAGCTGAGAAATAAGATAGTGATGATCACCTTGTTGGGAGTGTACTACCGGCCCCTCTGTTCCACAGGAACTAGAAGAGCAAATCAAGTTGTCACAGTAGGGGATTTTAACTTTCCCAATACTGACTGGGAATGTCATAGTGCAAAAGGTTTAGATGTGGCAGAATTTGTCAAATGTGTTCAGCAAAGTTTCCTCTAGCAATAGGTTGCGGATCCTACACGGGAAAGGGCGACGCTTGATCTAGTCTTTGGAAATTTGGAGGGTCAAGTGGATGAAGTGTTCGCGGTTGCGCCTTTCGGGACCAGCGACCACTGTTCTATTACGCTTAAGAGTTATGGATAGAGACTCAAGGGATATGGGGAAAATCATGGAATATGGGGGAAAAAGCCAGAACGGGGTACTGATTTTGGATGATCAGCCATGATCATATTGAATGCCGGTGCTGGCTCGAAGGGCCGAATGGCCTACTCCTGCACCTATTTTCTATGTTTCTAAAGCGGGCACATTCTAAATTGTGGCAAGGCCAACAAAGTTTAGACAGGAACTCGCTGAAGTTGATTGATTATAGATGTTAGGAGATCAGTTTACAATTATATAAAACATTGGTGAGGCCACATTTAGAGTATTGTGTTCAGTTTTGGTCACCATGTTATTTGAAAGATGTCTAGCTGGAATGAGTGCGGAGAAGATTTACAAGGATGTTGCCAGGACTCGACGGACTGATCTTTCGGGAGAGGTTGAGCAGGCTAGGACTTTATTTCTTGGAACACAAAAGGATGAAGGGTGAGTACAAAATTATGAGAGAAACAGACCAGGTAAGGGAATTTGCCCAGAGTAAGGGAATCGAGAATCAGAGGACATAGGTTAAAGTTGAGTGGGGAAAGATTTAATAGGAACCTGAGAGATGTCTTTTTATACAAAGGGTTGTGGGTATATGGAACAAGCTGTCACCGGAGGTAGTTGAGGTAGGTACTTACATTTAAGAGACAATTGGACAGATACATGGATAGGACAGGTTTAGAGGGTTATGGGCCAAGCGCGGACAGGTGGGACATGAGTAGATGGAGCATGTGGGACAGCATGGGCAAGTTGGGTCAAAGGGCCTATTTCCACACTGTATGACTATGACTCTCTGTGACTCTCAGTGTTTAATAACATGATGGCTGTTGGGAAGTAGCGGCTTCGAAACCTGGACATTATAGTTTCCAGTCCCCTTTTTGATACCTTTTTTCCTGATGACAGGAGTGAATTGAGAGCGTGGCCAGGGTGGTGTGAGTCTCTGATGATGCTAGCTGCCTTTTTGAGGTAGTAATTCCTGTAGATCCCTTTAATGGTGGTGATGTCAGCACCCGTGATGGACCGGGCAGTGTTCACCACCTTTTGCAAACCTCTTCATTCCCGGGCGTTTAGTGGACGAACCAGGCCGTGCTGTAATAGTAAGATTAAACGAGAACTTACCTAAGTTTGAAGTTTGATCTTTATTTTATGAGGAGTTACATAGGTGATTACGTGAAGAACCCCGCCAGTGCGCCTGCGCGTCAATCTTCAAAGCAGCGGTGTGAAATCACAAAAAACAACAACCGAAGTAATATAGTCTCATAATAAAACGAGTAATACAAGAACTTCCATCTGACCTTTATGATAGAGGGTAGGGTCGTGGCGGGCACGTAATCACCTACGTAACTCCTCATAAAATAAAGATCAAACTTCAAACTTAGGTAAGTTCTCGTTTAATCTTACTATTTTACTTCGGAGTCACGTGAGTGACTACGTGAAGATTTTAAAGCTTTGTGATTTCATGCCGTGGATCAATCCCGGCTTCTCACTGCATTGATTGACTCGGAACGAGAAATAATCAATCATGCATTCATAATAACATTTGTACCACAAATGCAGTAATTCATTTCAATAATGAAATTAATCAGATCCCCTTTAAACCAGAGGAATTTACACAGAACTTAAAATAGTTTCTGCAAACAATCCCGCATTAACAATAGGCCGATGGTAAAAATGTTGAAACATCAACTCATTGGACCAGACGTCTTTTGCCCTGGCCGCCGCCGATTCTGCTGCCCTAGTCGAGTGAGACGTAAAAACATAAGTGTTAATACCAGCAGCTGTTAAGACTTCTTTTATCCATCTGGAAATAGTCTGTATTGAAACTGTATTGTGGTTTCTTGTGTGTGATCAACAACCCAGTTTCCGTATTTCTCAAATTCTTTGTGACCTCAATGTATTGTAACAAATATGTCTTAACACAGAGACAAGGATCATTTGGATATGCTGCTAGCATAATTTTAAATCCTGTCACACCTGGCCTAATTTGCTTTAGTAGGTCATAGATATAGAATGTAACCTTGTCTTCAGTTACTTCCATACTGTCTATTTGTAATTTTCCAAGTGTTTGCACTTGTTGTGCTGTCACTCATGCCATAAGCATGAATACTTTCATACTGAGCTTGGCCAAAGGTAAAGACACACTTGGTGACCATTCACGAAGTAGTTTCAGAACCACACTTACATCCCAGATTGTCATGTACCTAGGTTTCGGTGGTTTGGAATTAAAGATTCCTTTCATTAGTCTGGAAACAATTGGGTGTGACCCAATTGGGTTTCTTTCTGAATCTAGAACCAAATATGAGGACAATGCACTTTTGGCTGAATTAATTGCACTACAACTCAGACCTTCATCATAATAAAGTTTTGACAGAAATTCTAAACATTTGAAATATCTGCAGTACTATATTGCACATTCTTTTGTACACAGAACTCTTCCCATTTCTTAATATAAGAAAGGTACTGTTTTTGAGTGCTCTTCCTCCAGGCTGCCGTAAGCATGTCCACAGTACGCTCAGACAGTCCCCGCCCCAGAAAAGGCCTTCTTAAAACCTGCAAATCAACAAATCCAAACGATCATATAATGGATGTTGTTCCCCTGTTACAGGGTGCAGCAATAAATTACCCCTTTTTGGGACTTTCATCAACATTTGTGTTAATTCTAATATCAACAGATACCATGGCTGTGTAGGCCAATCTGGTACTACCAATACCCCTGAAGCAGCATCTTGCCTGATTTTAAGCAAACATTGGCTTATGAGGCAGAAAAGTGGAAATATATATGAAAACATACCACCCCAATGTAGCGAGAAAACATCAATCGCCACTGCTCCTGGATCTGATTCCCATGAGACATATCTCGATAGCTGATGATTCAGTCTAGATGCAAACAAGTCAATGTCGGGCATTCCAAATCTGATTATTATATCATTGAATACCTCTCGATTCAACATCCATTCTTATTATCATGGAACTTTCGTGACCTGGTGTCTGCTATCGTGTTCATTCTACCTGGTAGATAGATAGCTGAAATCCAAATGTTCTTTTCAATACACCCAGTCCAAAGTTGATTAGCCATTTTGTCACATGACCCCGACTTGATTCCACATATATCATTAATATAGGCAACTGCTGTTGTTTATCAATTTGAACTTGAACATGCCTTTTAGTTGTGTTAGAACAATAAGCTTGGAGTCCATAGAAACATCCTAAAAATCCAAATAGTTAACTCCCCATGTCTGCAGTAACAATGACTCTTCCTGATTCCATCTGCCTCCGCAGCTAGATGCTAAGTCAGTTGCACCCGATCCTAGTGCACTGGCATCAGTGTGTAATATCATGGAAGGTTGTTCAATCAGCACTTTGCTGGAACTGCTTGAGACATGTAGAATCCACCACTGCAGATCAGAAACAGCATTTGTTGTCAGTTGCATGGTTCTATCAAAATGACCAACATGCATTCTCAGTGCCTGTTCTTTAACTCTCTGCAGCTGTTGATAATGTAATGGTCCATATTGGACTGCTGGGAATGCTGCTACTAATTTTCCCCAGTACTCGAGCCACCTGTCTGATTGAGGGTTTTTGCTCGTTTTACAGATTACTGCAATCTTTAATCAACTCCACCCTTTTTTCACTGGGCAAAGTAATTTTCATTTGGACTGAATCAATTGTGAACCCCAAATAATCAATCGAGGTACATGGTGTTAACCTTGATTTCTTTGGATGAATTAGAAACCCCAAACTTTCAAAAGTTGATTTCACAACTGCAACAGATGCTTCTGTTGACTGTTTTGTCCTTCCTATAATCAGGACATCGTCCAAGTATGCCATTAGTACATGCCCCTGGCTTCTCAGCAACCCCAGAATTGGTTTTAACAATTTTGTGAATATTCTGGGAGCGGACGTTAACCCATTAGGCAAAGCTTTGAACTGCCATAACTAGTTCATCCATGTAAATCTATAGTTGCCATATGACATGCTTCTGAAATAAGTTGTTTGGCAGTCACAAATGTCTCCCTTTTAAAATGTTTAAATTAAACAAAAGGATTCAGACTTGTCAAGTCTAGAATAATCCTACATCCTCCATCCTTTTTTGATCGAGGGAATATATTTGACCCAAATTGGTGAATTTGGTAGACTGATTCTTCAATAACACCTTTTATATATAGGGTTTTGATCGCAGCTTGAACCTCCATTACTTCGCAAAGTGGAAAGTTCTGCTAGGAGCATGCTGGACAGGCAAATCATAATTTGGATTGAATTCAATTCAAAATCCTTGTATTTTATTCAGAATTGCCACATCTGAAGTAATCTTCTTCCAATGTTTATAGAAGAGACGTAATCTACCTCCAACTTTTGGACTTAATCCAGTTAGTATGTTCCCATGAGAACCAGGTCCACCTACCTCTTGAGTCATTTGAGTATTCTGAGATCCCTGGATTCTCCCGGAAGCACCACCACTGGTTCTTACTCCCACTGCAGGCCGCCAGCTACGTCCCTGCGTTGATGAGCGACTTGGTCCTGGTCCAGGATCCGTATGACGTCTGAAAGGATACTTCCTCTTTACAGACTTTGCAACCATTGATGTTTTTATCAATCCTGTTTTCGCTTCATCTTCCAACTCTTTAATACATCTCCCGAGATCCTCTCCAAAAAGTAAGTTGGGTAATTGTATATTACTTGGTTTGCAGAGTGCTGCGAATTTCGGATTCATAGTAGGCCGTATAGCACCTTCCTCAGATAATTGATCTCGAAGTGGGTGCTGCATAGCAACCCCAATGCTTCCTGATGCAACTTCGTCATTTCTTGGCTGTTATCTGCTATTCTGGTAAAAGCAGTTATTACAGAACCCAGCAGCTTTAATATTCTCTGCAACTGATTCCAGATAATTTGGTTCACTGCTGCTGCTTTCAGCAACCCACAGTTACTTGGGGTCTCCTGCTTTCTTGCAATCTCATCCATCTCTTGCTGTTCAGCTGATGGTAAACCAAGTAATTTATTAAGGAGGCCAGTTCTTCTCCTAATGGCTCTCCTGACACTGACGGGGCAACGAATCCTACTGCCAGGGGTGGAACATCTGGCAGCTGCCGTTCATCGCCTTGTACAGCCTCACCGTCAGAGTCGGGGTCTGAAATCTCATGACCCGTAGCACGCTCCTCATCCCTGAGGGTGCATTCCATCAGCCCTGTGCCAGGTGCTGTTGAGCTGCTTCCAGCAGCTTGGATTTCAGTACACTCCTTCCTGAGTGAACTTTGCTCCAACAGCCTATGTAAAAGGCTTTCTATTTGGGCAATACGCTCGAAAGCAGTATCTAGCCCTGTACCAGGAGCTGTTGAGCAGCTTCCAGCAGCTTGGATTTCAGTACACCTCCCTGAGTGAAATTTGCTCCAACAGCCTATGTAAAAGGCTTTCTATTTGGGCAATACGCTCGAAAGCAGTATCTAGCCCTGGAGCTACTTCCATTGCCTGGGACTCCCTCCGTGGGCCGTTGGGATTTAAACTTCGTCTTTTGCCCGATAGGCGCTGACTGTGTTTTCACCAGCCCCAGGTCCACAGTCGCTATGCTCACCGCTGGCGACTGTACCGGGGATAAAAGGCGGTTGGTCACTAACTCCCGACTTTCCCGACTTTCTGTCGCTGTGTCGCTCGCCTCTTCTCCCTGTCCGTTTTTTCCCATGGCGTCTGTGGAAAAAATCCCCATAGACCCACAGTAAACGGACCTGGAAAACATGACAAAAGTTTCTATTTACCTTGTAGTTGAAAAACTACAAACCACTGGAGGAGCTCTGCTCCTCACGTCCGTTTGCGTCAAGGCGTCTGACGTAATGACGCGCACTGGCGGGGTTCTTCACGTAGTCACCTACGTGACTCCGAAGTAAAACAAGTCCATATGCTCTCTATCATATGCCCGTAGAAGTATTTGTCGACATACCAAATCTCCTCAATCGTCTAAGGAAGTAGAAGCGTTAACAGGATGAGAGCATTTATGATCCCACCTCTGCCCCTCCTCGAGCAGCATTGGCCAACCAGTTCAAATTACTATTACTTCTATCAAGATGTCACAGTCCAAAGCCCAGAGCTGCATAAGATTAATCTGCAGGAGTATTATATTAGCTTCACCAGTCATGCTGTTTTCAATGGGGTAAGATTGAGAGGAAGTACAACAACTGACAAAGTCACAAAGTTTGGACCATTAAGAGACTGCCACCGTGGGGATCTTGAACAAAACACAAAGTGCTGGAAGATGTTGGGTCAGGCGGCATCTGCAGAGGGAATGGACAGACGACGATTCAGGTTAGGACCCTTCTTCACACGAAAGGGTCTGTCCACTTCCCAGCATCCACAGATGCTGCCAATTCAAAAACCACAAAGAAGAGAAAAACAATTCAATGCACAAAAGTTGTTGGGTGAGCTTTGATTTATATATTTGATTTGGAATATGTTAGCTTTTATTTTGGTATTGAAACAAAGTAGCTGCCACAGAACTTAAAGAAGGTAAGCTGTGAAATTTTAATTTTTAACTAATTTTTTAGTATTCAGTATCACCACTAGAACCAGTCAGTACCTGTAGTTCTTTCCCCATGATCGCTGACGGTGGTGACCATCTTATTGTACCGCCGCAGTCCTTCAGATTCCTCCTGGGAACCATGACATTGTTTCAAGCTTTAACACTGTAATAATGAAGGAATGGTACCATGTTCAAGTGGGAAAATGCACACTTTGGTTCTATGCACCTAGAGACTTTTGTTCTTGTTGGCAGTAGCCATGGGTCGAGAAGCATAAGTAACTGCAGCCTGCGCTTGCTGTTAATGCCAGTGGATGGAATGAATTTTTCGATTGTGGAATATGTTCTAATCAAACAAGCTATTTTGTCTTGAATGGTGCTTAGCTTCTTGAACGTTGTTGCAACTGCATTGGTCCAATCAGACATTCTGTCACATTCCTGAAATCTTGTGTGTATGGTAGAATGGCTTGGGCCTGCCTCTGGGCAACAGCATTTATATACTGGACCAGTTCTGCTCAATGGTGCAGATGGTGACACTATTGTAAAGAGGAGTCATAACACACTGTGTCTTTACTACTGTTTATTCATGATACACATACTTTACTGCCCTAGCTGTTCGTGGTCTGTCACCGGAACCAGAGAGAGAGCACTGGGTGGGAAGGTTGTAATTATACTAGTGATGTGGGGAGTGGTTAGTAGTGGTGAGGTCACTATGTTAAAGGTACATGCACATGTCATCTACATCCTTCCCCTTGGAAATAAAAAGCAATACCGTAGTGACAGGGCGACCACGTCTCATACGCTACGAGCAGGTGAGCAAACAGTTAAGCAAAATCACCATAACGGACAGGCGGCGTGACCACCCACCCGGGCCGGGTACGCAGCTCGCCATCTCCCCCCTCTGCAGGTGGAACATGAGTAGGAGCAGGCGCGGGTGAGAGAACCGGGGAATCGGGAGGAGAAAGAGAAAACGGAGACGAAGCAGGAGCAGTAGCGGGAAGACGGGCAAGCGAGGGAGGACTGGCTGGAGGGGCAGGCAACGTGGCAGACAGTGGGGGGGAAAAGGGGTCTGCAGGCGGCGGTGGGGGCTCGTTAACAAGCCGCAGATGTTGGCAGGACCGGCGGTAAATAGTACCGTCATGGTCGACTAGATAGGACCGCGGCGAACCAGCAGTACCGACGACGATGGCAAGCCTGGGGTGACCGGAGGGGGTCTGCATCCGGACGACTTGGCCAGGGAACAGAGGCGGGAGGGGACGGCAGGACTTGTCGTGGGAGCGCTTTTGGATTTCTTGTTTGAGGGCACTGCGCTCTTGGACAGCAACGGGCTGGAGAACAGAGGGAACGAGGGACCGCTGGGTTACCGGGATCGGAGGTCTCGTAGTGCGAGACATCAGCCGTTGTGCTGGGGAGCCCAAGGCAGTGTCGCGGGAAATGTTTTGAAGGTTGAGGAGGGCCAGGTAAAAGTCAGAATGGGACAGTCTGCAATGTTCCAGCAAGTCCTTAGCACTGCGGACAGCGCGCTTTGCCAAGCCGTTGCTTTGAGGGTACTCTGGCCTGCTGGTATAGTGTCGGAAGTTCCAGCTGGCAGCGAAACTCCGAAATTCAGCACTCGAGAACTGGCTGCCGTTGTCCGATTGAAGACTTGCCGGGGTGCCAAAGGTTCCGAAGTGGCGGCGCAGCCTCCCGATAACGGCCGAAGAGGTGAGGGAGTGCAGCTGGTCAACCTCGAACCAGCTGGAGTACGAGTCCACAAGTACCAGGAAATGCTTGCCACGCCACTCAAAAATGTCAGCGGCGACGGTCATCCAGGGCAGCTCGGGGGCAGGCTGTTGCAGAAGCAGCTGCCGTTGCTGATGGGGAGCAAGGCTATTGCAGACAGAGCAAGCGGAGACCCTCTCCCGGATGTCTTGGGCCATGCTGGGCCAGTAGAACAAACTCTGGGCCTGAGGCAGGGTGGCCTCGGCCCCAGGATGATCGCGGTGGGCGGTCTGAAAGTATTGGTCCCGCAGGGCAGCAGGCACAATGACCTTGTGTCCCTTCACGACCACGCCGTCGTGCATCACGAGCTCGTCACGGACCAGGAAGTAGGGCACGACTCCAGGCGGCAAGGATGAACGACGGTCTGGCCAGCCCTGCCTGATGACGTCGGCAAGCTGCTGCAGGACAGGATCCTTGGCAGTGTTGCTGACCAGGGACTGCATCTGCTGGGAAGGCACAATGTTGACGTTAAGCACCATCGGGTCAGACGATTCATATGGATGGCGATCGGTGGACGTTAGCGGTGCGCGGGACAGCGTGTCGGCCACGAACATGTCCTTGCCCTTGCGATATACAATTTTGAACGTAAAACGCTGGAGCTGCAGCATCATGCGCTGCAAACGGGACGAGGCAACGTGGATCGGCTTGTTGAGGATAGAGACCAGCGGCTGATGGTCGGTCTCGATCGTGAAGCTGTTGCCCAGAATATAGTCCTTGAACTTGGAGCAGGCAAACACCACAGCAAGCAGCTCCTTCTCTATCTGAGCATAGCGCCGCTCGGCAGGGGTCATGGTGCGGGACGCGTAGGAAACAGGCAGCTGTAGGCCATCGTGGAGCTGCAGGCAAGCAGCACCAAGACCGAACTTGGAGGCGTCGCAGGTAAGAACAATGGGACGCTGCAGATCGAAGAATTGGAGAGTGGGGGTACTGGCCAGCCTGGACTTCAGAACGTCAAAAGCTTTCTGGTGATGCGGGAACCAGGCCCAGGCAGTGTCCTTCTTGATCAACTCCCTCAGGGGCGCGCTCAGCTCGCTGAGGTCGGGGATGAACTTCCCCAAGTAATTAACCATGCCCAGGAAACGCTGCAGGCTGGGCACGTCGGTGGGCGAAGACATCCCGGAGACCGCAGCCGTCTTCTGCGGGTCAGGCTTCAACCCCGATGCGGTAAAGACGTGGCCCACATAGGTGACCTCCGGGACGTAGAAACGGCACTTCTTTGCGTTTAGTTTGAGGTTGATTTCACGGGCCCGGTCCAGGACTTGACGGAGGTGGAGATCGTGCTCAGCAACGTCCTTACCGTAGACCAGGATGTCGTCGACGATGATGGCACATGGCAGTTAGTGGGGATGTCGCACATTGCGGTAAAATTAGCCATAAGACATACCGGGTCCCGAGCATCTTCACCTGCACCATAGACAAACGACTCAGCCCGTTCCAGGGCATCGGGACCAGCCAGGTTGAGAAGCAGAGAAGCCCGTGTAGCAGGGGTGGCAGCAGGATGGGCGATAGTGACGTAGTGTTGGAAGTCACGTCTAAAGACACCCCACCGATGGGCAATGTCCGAGTCGAAAACCAGCATATCGGGTTTACGGCAAGAAGTAGCCATGGCACGGGAGATAAAAAAACACAATGGGGAAACGGGTCAAAGGAAAGAAAACCCGGTAAACTGGAGGCGCAAAGGTACGATGCTGACACCATGTAAAGAGGATTCATAACACACTGTAGCCATGGGTCGAGAAGCATAAGTAACTGCAGCCTGCGCTTGCTGTTAATGCCAGTGGATGGAATGAATTTTTCGATTGTGGAATATGTTCTAATCAAACAAGCTATTTTGTCTTGAATGGTGCTTAGCTTCTTGAACGTTGTTGCAACTGCATTGGTCCAATCAGACATTCTGTCACATTCCTGAAATCTTGTGTGTATGGTAGAATGGCTTGGGCCTGCCTCTGGGCAACAGCATTTATATACTGGACCAGTTCTGCTCAATGGTGCAGATGGTGACACTATTGTAAAGAGGAGTCATAACACACTGTGTCTTTACTACTGTTTATTCATGATACACATACTTTACTACCCTAGCTGTTCGTGGTCTGTCACCGGAACCAGAGAGAGAGCACTGGGTGGGAAGGTTGTAATTATACTAGTGATGTGGGGAGTGGTTAGTAGTGGTGAGGTCACTATGTTAAAGGTACATGCACATGTCATCTACAACTATCCCTTCTTGGAAACTGTCATTGCTTGACACTTCCGTGTTGCAAATTTGGGACAAGATGTTAAATTTGGGACAAGATGTCTCACGAGTCTGCGGTCATTGGCGGCGAAACGGGAAGAATCTACCGCTCCTGGGCCGCCGTAGACCGCGCACTCGGTCAAACGCACAATTCCGGGGCCGTGCGGCGTTGTTCCCAACACCGCACGGTGCTAAAATAAAACCAACACTTCAAAAATATGTCCCTACCGCACAGCCTCCGCCAGTGAGGCACGAGTGCGGCACGGCCGCCGCCACAGCCACCACTACAGCGCCACGATCAGGACGGCCGCCGCCACAGCCGCCGCTAGTGAGTCACGTGTGCGGTACGGCCGCCGCCACAGCCACCGCTACAGCGCCGTGATCAGGACGGCCGCCGCCACAGCCCCGCAGATCCAAAATGACGTCATCGCAGTCGGCCCGCCTGTTTTTTTACTTACCGCAAGCACGTGGGACCAGCCGTTTTTAAATCACTCGGCCCCCGTGCAGCATCCGTGCGGCGCTCCCATGGCATAGGCTCGGCGCTCTCGCCGTTGCCGTGCGGTCCACTCTACAAGCGAAGCCGCGCTTCACCGCCGATGACCGCAACACCGTAAGACAGAGCCTTAACAGTTGTACAAGTCATTGGTGAGACTGCACATGTAGAATTGTGTGCAATTCAGATTGCTATACTATAGCAAAGATGTGATTAAGCTAGAGAAGGTGTAGAAAGGATTCACAGGAATGTTGCTTGGACTGGAGGACTTGAGTATGAGGAGAGACTGCATAGGCTGAGACTGCTTTCCTTGAAGTGGAAACAGAGGGGTGAGCTGATAGTGATTTATAAAACATGAATGCCATAGATAAGTAGATAGTCACAGTATCTTTCCCAGGATAGGTAGTCTAGAACTACAGATCACAAGTTTAAGGTGAGGAGAAAGAATTACATGGAAACATAGAAAATAGGTGCAGGAGGAGGCCATTTGGCCCTTCGAGCCAGCACCGCCATTCATTGTGATCATGGCTGATTATCCACAATTAGTAACCCGTGCCTGCCTTCTCCCCATATCCCTTTATTCTGCTAGCCTATAGAGCTCTATCTAACTCTCTTTTAAATTCATCCAGTGCATTGGCCTCCACTGCCCTCTGTGGCAGCGAATTCCACAAATTCACAACTCTCTGGGTGAAAAAGTTTTTTCTCATTTCAGTTTTAAATGACCTCCCCTTTATTCTTAGACTGCGGCCCCTGATTTGAATGAATGAATAAGTTTATTGGCCAAGTATATTCACATACAAGGAATTTGCCTTGGTGCTCCGCCCACAGGTGACAACATGACATACAGTGACAGTTAGGAATGACACATAAAACATTAAACAGTAATAATAAAACATTATCGATTAAACACATGAATTAAATAAATTACCTGAGCATAAGGAGGCTACAGATTTTTGGTTATTGAATAGAGCTACTACTCGTGGATAAAAGCTGTTTTTATGTCTGGCTGTGGCAGCTTTGACAGCCTGGAGTCGCCTTCCAGAGGGAAATGATTCAAAGAGTTTGTGGCCAGGGTGAGAGGGGTCAGAGATGATGGTACACGCTCACTTCCTGGCCCTTGCAGTGTACAGTTCGTCAGTGGAGGGAAGGTTGCAGCAAATAACCTTCTCAGCTGATCGGACGATTCGCTGCAGCCTCCGGATGTCGTGCTTGGTGGCTGAGCCAAACCAGACCATGATGGAGAAGGTGGACAGACTCTACGATGGCCGTATAGAATTGGACCATCATTGCCTGTGGAAGATTGAGCTTCCTCAGCTGCCGCAGGTAGTACATCCTATGTTGTGCCTTTTTGACTGTGGAGTCAATGGTAGCCCCGCATTTAAGGTCCTTGGAGATGATGGTTCCAAGGAACTTAAAAGACTCCACAGATTGTGGTGTTGTTGATGGTGAGTGGGGTGAGGGGAGGGGGAGCTCTCCTAAAGTCTACAATCAATTCCACTGTCTTAAGAGCATTGAGCTCTAGGTTGTTGCGACGGCACCAGGACGCCAGCTGTGGCACTTCCTGTCTGTAGGCAGATTCCTCCCCATCCTGGATCAGTCCAATCAGGGTTGTGTCGTCTGTAAACGTGAGAAGCTTTGCAGAGGAGTCTGTGGAGATGCAGTCATTGGTGTAAAGAGAGTAGAGGGGAGGGTATGCAGCCTTGCGGTGCTCCTATGTTGAGGGTCCGAAATGTGCTTTCCCAGCCTCACATGCTGCTTCCTGTCTGTCAGGAAGCTGGTGATCCACCGACAGAGGGGTTCAGGCACAGTCAACTTGGAAAGTTTGGAGTGTAGTAACTCTGGCACAATGGTGTTGAATGTGAGCTAAAACCAACAAACAAAATCCTTGCATAGGTCCCCTGGTGGTCTAGGTGCTGGAGGATAAAGTGCAGGCCCAGATTGACTGCGTCATCCCACAGATCTATTGGCCTGATATGCAAAGAAGTGATGTTGTGCAGCACGGAGGGTGTGTGTAGTGGACGTGGCCGCAATCTTTTGCAGTCAGGCTGTAATTGGGTGTTAAATGGTGATTGGAGAGGGGTGGATGGGTAATGGGTCCAGTCTTTTCAGACTGGAGTATTGCTTTAAGTAGGTGTGAAGTGGTGATTGGGGAGAAGTGGGTGTAGAAGGGATTTGCAGACTGGGATCTGGCTGTGTTGGTTGGGGAGGGGGGGGGGGGGGGTACCAGGGTTACGTTTCTGCTTGGTTCTGAACTCCCTCAACATTGGGAATTGGTAACATTTAGCCAATGAATGTAGTGCACCTGAAACTTTCAGAAAGCATTTGATAAGGTCCCACATAGGAGATTAGTGGGCAAAATTAGAGCACATGGTATT
Organism: Malacoraja senta; assembly: GCA_038087875.1. Classification (NCBI taxonomy): domain Eukaryota; kingdom Metazoa; phylum Chordata; class Chondrichthyes; order Rajiformes; family Rajidae; genus Malacoraja; species Malacoraja senta. Next base: position 16,917,309 of record CM075987.1, read on the forward strand.
GGGGGTGGGGTGCTGACATGGATGGAAAATTGGTTGGCAGGCAGGAAACAACGGGTCCCTTTCAGAATGACAGGCTCGGTGCTGGGACTGCAGCTATTTACAATATATATGCATGATTTAGATGATGGGATTAAAAGTAACATTAGCAAATTTGCAGATGACACAAGGCTGGATGGCAGTGTGAACTGTGAGGAGGATGCTATGAGGATGCAGGGTGACTTGGACAGTCTGGGTGAGTGGGCAGATGCAGTTTATAATGTGGATAAATGTGAGGTTATCCACTTTGTGGCAAAAACAGGAAGGCAGATTATTATCTAAATGGTGGCAAGTTGGGAAAGGGGGAAGTATAATGGGTCCTTGTTCATCAGTCACTGAAAGTAAGCATGCAGGTACAGCAGGCAGTGAAGAAAGTGAATGGCATGTTAGCCTTCATAGCAAGAGGAGTTGACTATAGGAGCAAAGAAGTCCTTCTGCATTTGTATAGGGCCCCAGTGAGACCACACCTGGAGTATTGTGTGCAGTTTTGGTCTCCAAATTTGAGAAAGGACATCCTTGCAGCGTAAGTTCACGAGGTTAATTCCAGAGATGGCGGGGCTGTCAAATGTTGATAGAATGGAGCGGCTGGGCTTGAATTTGGAAGAATGAGTGGGGATCTTATTGAAACATATAAGATTATTAAGGGTTTGGACACGCTAGAGGCAGGAAACATGTTCCTGATGTTGGGAAAGTCCAGAACCAGGGGCCACAGTTTAAGAATAAGGGGTAAGCCATTTAGAACGGAGATGAGGAAACACTTTTTCTCACAGAGAGTGGTGAGTCTGTGGAATTCTCTGCCTCAGAGGGCAGTGGAGGCCGGTTCTCTGGATACTTTCAAGAGAGAGTTAGATAGAGCTCGTAAAGATAGCGGAGTCAAGGGATATGGGGAGAAGGCAGAAACGGGGTACTGATTGGGGATGATCATCCATGATCACATTGAATGGCGGTGCTGGCTCGAAGGGCCAAATGGCCTACTGCACCTATTGTCTATTGCCTAACTGGCCTGTCCAGTCCTTTTATAATTTTACATAAGATATCCTCTCATCCTTCTAAATTCCAGTGAATACAAGCCCTGTCTTTCCAATCTTTCCTCATATGTCCCGCCATCCTGGGGATTAACCTCGTGAACCTACACTACAGTGCCTCAATAGCAGACCCCTTCACTTTTTCCACCTTTTTTTACGTTACAGCCGTACTCTAAAATGGATTTACTCTAATATGACAGTCCCGCCATCCAGGAAATTAACCTTGTAAACCTATGCTACACTCCCTCAATAGCAAGAATGTCCTTCCTGAAATTAGGGGACCCAAACTGCACACAATACTCCAGGTGTGGTCTCACTAGGGCTCTGTACAACTGCAGAAGGACCTCTTTGCTCCTAAACTCAACTCCTCTTGTTATGAAGGCCAACATGCCATTCGTTTTCTTCACTGCCTGCTGTACCCGCATGCTTCATTGACTGATGAACAAGGACCCCCAGATCCCGTTGTACTTCCCCTTTTCCCAATTTGCCACCATTTAGATAATAATCTGCCTTCCTGTTTTTGCTACCAAAGTGGATAATCTCACATTTATCCACATTAGACTGCATCTGTCATGCATCTGCCCACTCACCCAACCTGTCCAAGTCACCCTGCATTCTCATAGCATCCTCCTCACAGTTCACACTGCCACCCAGCTTTGTGTCATCTCCAAATTTGCTAATGTTACTTTGAATCCCTTCATCTAAATCATTGATGTATATTGTAAATAGCTGCAGTCCCAGCACCGAGCCTTGCAGTACCCCACTAGTCACTGCCTGCCATTCTGAAAGGAACCTGTTAATCCCCATTCTTTGTTTCCTGTCTGCCAACCACTTCTCTATCCATGTCAGCACACTACCCCCAATACCATGTGCCCTTATTTTGCCCACTAATCTCCTATGTGGGACCTTATCAACTGCTTTCTGAAAGGTACACTATATCCACTGGCTCTCCCTTGACCATTTTCCTGGTTACATCCTCAAAAGAATCCAGAAGATTAGTCAAGCTTGATTTCCCCTTCGTAAATCCATGTTGACTCGGACCGATCCTGTTAATATTATCCAAATGTGTCGCTATTTCATCTTTTATATTTGACTCCAGCATCTTCCCCACCACCGATGTCAGGCTAACTGGTCTATAATTCCCTGTTTTCTCTCTCCTGCCTTTCTTAAAAAGTGGGATAACATTAGCTACCCTCCAATCCACAGGAACTGATCCTGATACTATAGAACATTGGAAAATTATCACCAATGCATCCACAATTTCTAGAGCCACTTCCTTAAGTACCCTGGGATGCAGACCATTGATTATCCTTGAGATGTTTCTACAACTTGATTGGAGTCCACCAGTGGTAAATCAAATCGATTGTACATGATTTGGAAATGCACACGCCTGTCTATATAAGGTCCCACAGTTGACAGTGCATGTCAGAGTAAAAACCAAGCCATGAAGACAAAGGAATTGTCCGTAGACATCCGAGACAGGATTGTGTCAAGACATATCTGGGGAAGGGTATAAAACGATTTCTGCAGCATTACAGGTCCCGAAGAGCACAGTGGCCTCCGTCATTCTTAAATGAAAGAACTTTGAAACTACCAGGACTCTTCATAGAGCTGTACGTCCGGCCAAACTGAGCAATCGGGGGAGAAGGGCCTTGGTCAGGGAGGTGACCAAGAACCCGATGGTCAGAGCTGACAGCTCCAGAGTTAATCTGTGGAGATGGGAGAAACTTCCGGAAGGACAACTATATAACCATATAACCATATAACAATTACAGCACGGAAACAGGCCATCTCGACCCTTCTAGTCCGTGCCGAACACGTATTCTCCCCTAGTCCCATATACCTGCTCTCAGACCATAACCCTCCATTCCTTTCCCGTCCATATAACTATCCAATTTATTTTTAAATGATAAAAACGAACCTGCCTCCACCACCTTCACTGGAAGCTCATTCCACACAGCCACCACTCTCTGAGTAAAGAAGTTCCCCCTCATGTTACCCCTAAACTTCTGTCCCTTAATTCTCAAGTCATGTCCCCTTGTTTGAATCTTCCCTACTCTCAGTGGGAAAAGCTTATCCACGTCAACTCTGTCTATCCCTCTCATCATTTTAAAGACCTCTATCAAGTCCCCCCTTAACCTTCTGCGCTCCGAAGAATAAAGACCTAACTTGTTCAACCTTTCTCTGTAACTTAGTTGCTGAAACCCAGGCAACATTCTAGTAAATCTCCTCTGTACTCTCTCTATTTTGTTGACATCCTTCCTATAATTAGGCGAACTATATCTGCAGCACTCCACCAATCAGGCCTTTATGGTAGAATGGCCAGACGGAAGCCACTCCTCAGTAAAAGGCACATGACAGCCCGCTTGGAGTTTGCCAAAAGTCACCTAAACAAGATTCTCTGGTCTGATGAAACCAAGATTGAACTCTTTGGCCTGAATGCCAAGCGTCACGTCTGGAGGAAACCAGGCATCGCTCATCACCTGGCCAATACCATACCTACGGTGCATAAGCATGGTGGTGGCAGCATCATGCTGTGGGGATGTTTTTCAGCAGCAGGAAATGGGAAACTAGTCAGGATCGAGGGAAAGATGAACGGAGCAAAGTACAGAGAGATCCTTGATGAAAACCTGCTCCAGAGCGTTCTGGACCTCAGACTGGGGCGGAGGTTCACCTTCCAACAGGACAACGACCGTAAGCACACAGCCAAGACAACACCGGAGTGGCTTCGTGACAAGTCTGTGAATGTCCTTGATTGGCCCAGCCAGAGCCCTGACTTGAACGAGATCGAATATCTCTGGAGAGACCTGAAAATAGCTGTTCATCGACGTTCCCCATCCGACAGAGCTTGAGAGGATCTGCAGAGAAGAATGGGAGAAATTACCCAAATACAGGTGTGCCAAGCTTGTAGCATCATACCCAAGAAGACTTGAGGCTGTAATCGCTGCCAAAGGTGTCTCAACAGAGTAAAGGGTCTGAATACTTTTGTAAATGTGATATTTCAGTAATTTATTTTTAATTACTTTACAAAATTTTCTAAACACCTGTTTTCGCTTTTTTATTATGGGGTATTGTCTATAGATCGAACACATAAAAAAAAAATTTAATCCATTTTAAAATAAGGCTGTAACGTAACAAAATGTGGAAAAAGTGAAGGGGTCTGAATACTTTCTGAATGCACTGTAGGTCAAATGAAGGCAAATGGAATAGTATATGCAGTGAACCATTATAACAGACCCTAGTAGGGGGGATGGTGTCCATTATTGCCAATTGTCCACTCTAACCGATTAAGACATTATCATTGTATGCCGTTGAAACAAAGAACTGCAGATGATTGTTAATACACAAAAGAGACATAAAGTGCTGGAGTAACTCAGCGAGCCAGGCAGCATCACTCGAGAATATGGATAGGTAACATCGGAACTTTTCTTCAGATTGATTCAGTCTGCTGAGTTACACCAGCACTTTGTGTCGTTTCACCTTAAAACTAGGCGCTGATACAATGCAGCAGCGAACTCTTCCTCACTGGTTCATGTGGCTGTTTTTGTGGCTCACATTGTAGCCCCTGAGGCTTTCTTCAAGCCTCTGCCAATGATAAGACACGCTCGGTCACTGTGGGACTCTCTCCCCTCTCACCTGCTACCACTTCCAAGGTGGAGTATGTTGGCGACTACGGGGAGAAGGAAGGAGGGGGGGGGGGAGTGGACAGAGCGACGGGAGAACGAGGAGATGACTCTGACAGGAAACAGCAGCAGGTGCGAGGGAGGAAGCCCCACGGTGAGTGACTGAGCGCATCCTGTCGGTGGCGGCTGTCCGAAGAAAGTGCTGACCCAAGAGGCTATAACGTAAGGCACAAAAACACCCGTGTCACTGGACCATGTGGTGGGTGAAGGGCTCGCTGGTGCACATTACAGGTCGGGGGTGGAGTCTGAAGTCGTGACTTTGAATGGAAGTGGAGATGGTGCGAACCGGGGGTGCATCGACAGGTTCATAAGTTTATGTTCATAAGTGATAGGAGCAGAATTAGGCCATTTGGCCCATCAGGTCCACTCCACCATTCAATTATGACATCTATTTTTCCCTCTCAACCCCATTCTCCTGCCTTCTCTTCCGGCCTGTAACCCCTGGCACCCTTAGTAATCATGAATTTGCCAATCGCCACCTTTAAAAATATCTATTGACGACCTCCGCAGCCTTCTGGGGCAATGAATTCCACAGATTCACCACCCGCTGAATAAAGACATACCTCCTCTTTTATTCTCAGGCTTTGGCCTCTGGTCCTAGACTCCCACTGGTGGAAACATCCTCTGCACATCCACTGTCCAGGCCTTTCACTATTCAATGTTTCAATGAGGTTCCCCCTCATCCTTCTAAACTCCAGCCAGTACAGGGCCAGTGCCGTCAAACGCTCGTCATATTTTAACCCTATAAGTTCTGAATGGAATGTATGCAATTCGACAGCGATCCGCATGGTAGGTTGCTCTGACAGATTCGATCTCATGGGATCTAAGGAGAGATAGCAAATTGGCTTCATGGAAAGAAGCAGAGGGTGATGGTGGAAGGTTGCTTTTCAGACTGGAGGCCTGTGACTAGTGGTGTGCCTCAGGGTTCGGTGCTGAGCCCGTTACTGTTTGCCTTCTATATCATTGATTTGGATGTAAACATACAGTACAAGACATGATTAGTAAGTTTGCAAGTGACACAAAAGTGGGTGGTATTGTAAATAGTGAAGATGTTTGTCAAAAATTGCAGCAGGATGTTGATCGATTGGGCAGTTGGGCTAAGGAATGACTGTGCAATGTTATAGGTGTCAATGGAATTTTAAGTTTGCACAAAAGATTTATGTGAATGTTGCCAGGACTCGAGGGCCTCAGCTACAGGGCGAGGTTGAGCAGGCGAGGACGTTATTCCATGGAGCACAGGAGGATGAGGGGTACAAAATCATAAGAGGAATAGATCGGGAAACAGTCTCTTGCCCAGAGTAAAGGAACCGAGAGCCAGAAGGCAGTTTATGGTAAGGGGGGGAAAGATTTCATAGGAACTTGAGCGGTAACTATTTTACACAAAGAGTGGTGGGTGTATGGAACCAGTTGCCAGAGGAGGCAGGTACTATCGCAATGTTTAAAAAGCATTTAGACAGGTACATGGATAGGAAAGGTTTAGAGGATATGGCCCAAAAGCAGGCTGGTGGGACTTGTGTAGATGGGGCATATTGGTCGGTGTGGGCAAGTTGGGCCGAAGGGCCTGATTCCACGCTGTTTGAAACTATGAATAATATACTGTTTGACCTGGTGTCAGTGAGTCCGTTAATGGAGATCGTGTGCTTCTATAAAGCACTGTTAATGATGCCTTCCATCATTTCTGCTGATGATTGAGTGTTGAACGATAGGACACACAAATATTCCATGTGGGTAGCTTACAACCCAACTGAATGTACATATGTTGGTACCATCGTCCCCTCCCGTTTTTTCCCCTGTGCCCAACCCCATTTCTCCCACTATCTTCCCCTTCCCCCAATCCCATTTCATCTATATCCATTCCTCTGTCTTCCTGTGACTAGTGGTGTACCTCAGGGATCAGTGCTGGGCCCATTGCTATTTATAGTTTATATCGACGACTTGAATATGTACAAGGCATGATTAGTATGTTTGCAGATGATACTAAAATAGGTAATATCGTAGACTATGTGGATTGTTATAAAAAGTCACAGAAGGACCTTGATCAGTTGGAAAAAAGGTTTTGACTGTATACCCTATCTATGTCTCTATCATATCTCCTCTCAACCTCTGATGATCCAGAAAAAACAATCCAAGTCTATCCTGTAGCTGACACTCTAATCCAGGCAGCATTTTGTAAGCCTCCTCTGCACCCACTCCAAAGCCTCCACATCTTTCCTGTAAAGGGATGACCAGAACTGCGCGCAATACTCCAAATGCACCTAAACAAAAGTCCTATAGAGCTGAATCATGACTTCCAGCCTTTCTTTTACTCAATGCCTCTAGCAATGAAGGCAAGCATACCATATGCCTTCTTTATCACTGTGATCTACTCTACTTGTGTTGCCACCTTCAGTGAGCTATGAATTTAGACTCCAAGAACCTTCTGCACATCAATGCTGTTCAGGGACTTGCCATTAACTGTATACTCTCCTCTTACATCCAATCTCCCAAAGTGCAGCACCTCACACTCGCTTGGGTTAAACTCCATCTGCTATTCCTCCGCCTTCCTACAATACGATAAAACTTTATTCATCACCGGAGGGAAAATTTGTCTGCCGCCAGTCACGACACACAACAAAGGTACACAAATTCTTGAAATTAAAAGTGAAAACAAAAAGAAAAAGAGACAAGCGACTTGTCTGGCTGCCGTGAGCATTGCGCCTTCACCGGAACAAATGAACAAACAAACAAACGAGCGCAGGCTTATCCCCTGGGCAGAGGATTCTAAAACTACAGTGACACCCCCTCCCCCCACACCGGGTTCCCCTTTGTTCTCCCACCGTCCCTCACAGCGGTCACCCTGTGCCAGGTCCCCATTGTTCTTCACGGTGGTCCCCCCACGCCAGGTCCCCATTGTCTTCCCCTTCCCCCCTCACTCTCATCGACCGCGAGGCCCCACTGCCACCACCACTGAGGCTCCTTTGGCCCAGACAGGCCTCATCGCCCGGCTTCACCACAGCCTTCCTCACTGTCTGCAACTCCGCTCATTTTGGTGTTGTCAGCAAACTTCCCAACCCATCTACATTTACTTCCAGGTCATTTATGTTTATCACAACAGCAGAGGTCTGAGAACAGATCCCTACAGAACTCCATTGGTCACTGATCTCCAGGCAGAATATCTACCTTGCACTACAACCCTCGCTTGTATGAACAAGCCAGTTCTGAATCCATACAACCAACTATTTGAAATCTGTCAGCGTATTGAGTATAGAGGGTGGGACGTTACGTTACAATTGTATAATATGTTAGTGGAGCCACAATTAGAGTATTATGAATAGCCTTCTTCACCCTGCTATAAGAAGGATGTCATTACACTTGAAAGGAGATTTGCCAGGATTCAAGGGCCTGAGGTACAGGGAGTGGTTGGGCAAGCTTGGAGGTTATACCTTGGAACACTAGAGGCTGAGGGGTGATCTTAGAGAAGTATATAAAATCAAGAAGGCAATAAATAGGGTGAATGGGTAAGAGAATCAAGTACCAGAGGTCGTAGGTTTAAGATGAGAGGGGAAGATTTAATAGGAACCTGAGGGGCAACTTATTCACTCAGAGTATGGTGCATATATGGAACAGGCTTCTAGAGGAAGTTGAAGCTGGTCCCATCAGAGCATTTATAAGACACTTGGACAGGTACATGGATAGAAAAGATTTAGAGTGATATGTGGCAATTGTGGCTAAATGGGACAAGCTGTGTGGAGCATATTGGTGAGCATGGATGAGTTGGGCCAAATAACCTGTTACTGTTATGTATGATTCTATAACTCTGGCTTCACATTTCACTCTTCTGTTCTCTTTACAATAGACAGTAGACAATAGGTGCAGGAGTAGGCCATTCACTGTGATCATGGCTGATCATCCACAATCAGTTCCTGTGGATGATCACCCCGTTCCTGCCTTCTCCCCATCTTTCCTGCCTGACTCCACTATCTTTAAGAGCTCTATCTAACTCTCTTGAAAGCATCCAGAGAATCGGCCTCCACTGCCTTCTGAGGCAGAGAATTCCATAGATTCACAACTCTCTAGGAGAAAAAGTTTTACCTCATCTCCGTTCTAAATGGCTAACCCCTTATTCTTAAACTGTGGCCCCTGCTCCTATACTCAACTCCTCTTTTATGAAGGCCAACATGCCATTAGCTTTCTTCACTGCATGCTTACTTTCAGTGACTGATATACAAGGACACCCAGATCTCGTTGTACTTTTCAAAACTTGACACCATTCAGATGATAATCTTCCTTCCTGTTCTTGCCACCAAAGTGAATAACCTGACATTTATCCCCATTAAACTACATCTGCCATGCATCTGCCCACTACCCAACCTGTCCCAAGTCACCCTGCATCTTCATAGCATCCTCCTCACAGTTCACACTGCCACCCAGCTTTGTGTTATCTGCATATTTGCTAGTTACTTTTAATCCCTTCATCTAATCATTAATGTACAGTCTATTGTAAATAACTGCGGTCCCAGCACCGAGCCTTGCGGTACCCCACTAGTCACTGCCTGTCATTCTGAAAGGGACCCGTTAATCCCTACTCTTTGTTTCCATGTGTTCTAATTTTGCCCACCAATAGTAAGATTAAACGAGAACTTACCAGTTTGAAGTTTGATCTTTATTTTATGAGGAGTTACGATGAGCGATTACGTGAAGAAGTCCTGCCAGTCCGCATGCACGTCAATCTTCAAAGCAGCGGTGTGAAATCACAGATAACAGTAATTGAAGTAACATAGTAAGATTATAGAACTAGACCTACCAGATGACCTTAATGATATGAGGGCCGGGAGCGGTGGGCACGTAATCGCTCATCGTAACTCCTCGTAAAATAAAGATCAAACCTCAAACTGGTAAGTTCTCGTTTAATCTTACTATTTTACTTCGGAGTCACGTGAGTGATTCCGTGAAGATTTCAAAGCTCTGTGATTTCATGCCGTAGATACGAATCCAGGCGTCTCACACTGCATCAGTTGGCTCAGTACGAGTGAATAATGAGCAATGCAATGAAACATGGTACGGATTAACATGTTGGTGCTTTAATTCACAAAGAAAACCCAATAGCGACCCCTCTCTCCCAGAGGGAAGCTACGAAACAGAACTTAAAATGGAATGGGCGAATACCCCGGGTTCGGTAAGTGGTTTGTTATAAATCCTCTGAAAAGTAAGTTCATTTGACCATCCTGCGGCCGCGAGGATATGGTCTAGAGGGCACGTCCATTGCCCTTGCTGCTGACGTTGATGCCGCCCTGGTGGAGTGAGATTTAAAATTGTCCATGTTTACTCCTACACAAACCAGAACTTGTTTCAGCCACCTTGAAATGGTCTGAACCGACACTTTCATATGCGGCTTTTTGTGGCTAATAAATAATGCTACTTCCGAACCTCTGAGACTCTTGGTGACAATGATATAATATTGCAAGTGTGACACTATACACAGTCGTAAATCCGTGGGGTATGCCGAAAAAAATAAGCTTGAACCCCTACACCCCTGGTCTGCTCTGCTTAATTAAATCCTAAATATAAAACGTAATGTCATTCCCAGATGATACCATCCTGTCCAGTCGCAGCTTCTGCAACGTCTGGACCCGTTGCGCTGAAACCAGCGCCATGAGCATGACCACCTTAAGGGTAATTTTTGCAAAGACAGGGATGTGGCTGGAGCCCTCTGGCGAAGCAGCGCGAGTACCACACTCACATCCCAGATTTCAGAGTACCTAGGCCTAGGGGGGTTGGAATTAAACATACCCTTCATAAACCGGGTTGCTAAAGGGTGAGACCCAACAGAATGTTGTTCCGACCCCAGCCATAAGTATGATGACAGGGCACTCTTGGCACTATTGATGGCACTTTAGCTCAACCCTTCATCAAAGTACAGCTGTGACAGAAATTCTAGCACATCTGAGATGCATGCCGTGTGATAGGTAATGTTCCCCCGTAAACAGAACACCTCCCATTTCCTGAGATGAGAGATGTACTGCTTTTTGGTACTATCCCTCCAGGCCGCTGTTATCACATCCACGGTACGATCGGATAGTCCAAGACCCAGGTATGGCCTCCTCAGAATCTGCAAATTAACAGATTAATACGGTCATATAACGGATGTTGATCCACAGTTACATGGTGCACCAGCAGATCCCTACATTTTGAGACAGCCATTAGGGGCTGTGTTATTATCTGCAAAACGAGGGGCTGTGTAGGCCAGTCGGGTACCACCAAAATTCCTGAGGCGGAGTCCTGCTTGATCTTGAGCAAGCACCGACTGATGAGGCAAAATGGGGGAAATGCATATAAAAACACTCCGCCCCAGTGTAGCGAGAATGCATCTACCGCTACTGCCCCTGTGTCTGGTTCCCATGAAACATACTTCGGTAACTGGTGATTAAGTCTGGATGCAAATAAATCAATATCTGGCATCCCATATCGCACAACAATATCATTAAATACATCATGATTCAACATCCATTCTGTGTTGTCATTGAATTTGCATGACCTGGTGTCTGCCACCATGTTGAATCTACCTGATAGGTAGATGGCTGACACCCAAATGTTCCTTGTAATACACCAGTGCCAAATAAGATTAGCCAATCTGTCACAAATTCCGACTTGATTCCACCCATGTGATTAACATACGCCACTGCCGTGGTGTTGTCAATCTGAAGTTGAACATGCAAGTGACGCTTAGTAGTACAATAAGCCTTAAGCCCATAAAATGCTCCCAATAGCTCTAAATAGTTAATCCCATGTGAGTGAAGAATAAATGCCTCATGCAGATTCCATCTCCCTCCACAGCTGGAGATGGTATCAGTAGCACCCCCACCTAAGGCACTAACATCAGTCTGCAAAACAACTGAAGGTTCCTAAACGAGAAGTTTGCTGGAGCAGCTTGAGATGTTTCTTATCCACCACTGCACTTCAGCAATAGCTTCAGCTGGTAATTGCATGGGCCTGTCGAAATGGCCTGCATGTTTCCTGAGTGCCTGTACCTTTGCACATTGCAAATTTTGGTAATGCAAAGGTCCATACTGTGCAGCTGGAAAGGAAGACACTAATTTGCCAATCAAGCTGGCCACATGTCTAATTGAAGGTTGTTGCTCCTCCGTGAGCTTGTTACAACAGCCTTCAATTAAATCTAATCTCTTGCACCTGGGCAGAGTCACTGACATGTGAGTTGAGTTAATAATCAAGTGCTCTAACTGGTATCAATTTGGATTTAGCTGGGTGAATGAGAAACCCCAATCGCTCAAACATGAGTTTAACAGCTGAAACAGATAATTCAGCTGCTTCCCGAGTCTTTCCTATGATTAAGATATCATCCAAATAAGCCATTACAATATGACCCTGAACCCAGAGTAGCCCCAGTACTGGTTTTAACAGTTTTGTGAATAATCTAGGGCCCGAGGTTAGCCCATTCGGCAGTGCTTTAAATTGCCATAATTGCCTCATCCAGCTAAACTTCAAATATCTCTGGTGACCCCTATGAACAGGCACTGAGTAATATGCATCCTTCAGTTGTATGCATGCCTTATAACATCCTCTGGAAACCAATTGCTTGGCAGTAATAAATGTCTCCATTTTGAAATGTTTGTACTGCACAAACGGATTAAGACTAGTCAAGTCAAGGATGATTCGACACCCACCATCCTTCTTTCGCTTAGGAAAAATATTAGATACGAATTGGTGAGGTTGATAAACCGTCTTCTCAATTATCCCTTTTTTATATAAGTTTTCAATTTCAGCTTGAACCTCCAAATTCTCTTTTTGTGAGAAAATGAGTGCCCGACTTGGTGTATGCTGTGTGGGTGGAGGCAAATTGGGAAGGAATTCAATTCGAAACCCTTGTATACTGTGCAGTACAAACGAATCTGATGTTATCCCACACCATTCCTGCAGAAACAAGTATAATCTTCCCCCAACTTGAAGGTGACTCTCATTTAATATGTTCCAATGAGAACCAGACCCACCTACCTCCATGGTTACCGGTGTAGTTTTCTGTCCCCTGTCTCTGGTGGGATACGGCATGTTCGGCCGTGCCCCTGCTGAAGTGCGCCAGCTGCACAAATTGAATGGCCGGCTTGGTCCTTGTACGGACCCGGTTTCAGCAAACCGCTTGTAGGGTTACTGCCGCCGAAGCGTTCTGCTGGCCATCGGTGCTTTGATCAGCCCAACCGTTCTTGCCTCGTCGTCCAGCTCCTTAACTCTTTTTGCGAGGTCCTCACCAAACAGCAGATTTGGTGGCTGGATATTGCTGGGCTTACACAGTGCGGCGAACTTCGGGTTGATGGTAGGTCGGATGGCGCTCTTTCTTAGACAGTTTATCTCGAAGTGCGCATTGCACATGAGGGCCAGGGCATCCTGCTGTACATCAGACAGGTGCCCTCCATCCACCGACCTGGCGTACGCTGTAATGCCCGAGGCGAGCAGCTTCAGCACCCTCTGTAGCCTTATTTCCTGGGCCCTGATGCCTACGCCCATATGACCCCAAATGGCGTGGTTCACTGTCGACACTTTGAGCAGTATACAATTAACCGGGGTGTTGTACTTCTTGGCCGTTTCATCCATGGTAAGCTCTTGAAGTTGGTGCGAAGCCAAGTAATTAATACTTGCAGCCAACTCTTCCCCCAGCGGCTCTCCCGAATCTGTTGGGATGGCAAATCTTGCTGCCAGGAATGGTACCTCTGACTCGTGCCCTTCATCCCTTGGGGTAGCCTCCACTGTTAGACCCACAGACTCGGCGTCAGAATAATACTGACCCGGCATGCTCTCCTTCTCGAAGAGGGAGACACTAAGCAGCCCTGATTCAGGTGCCGCTGGCGCCGGCTCTCCAATAGGCCGGCGCTGACACAACTCCCCCTGTTGGAGTGTATCTTGGTGGAGCATCTTCTCCATTAAGAGCTCCATCCTGGATAACCTTGCAAATAAGGTACCCATACCCGGAGGGGAACCCTCCCGGCCCGACTCGTCCGAGTCCAATGGCCGTGCAGACTTTTTGGTGGCTTTGCGCCCCAAAGGTGCAGCCACGGTGCTCTCCGAGCCCAAGTCTGCAATCGCTGGTCGTACCGCTAGCGACTCAGTAGGTGAGCTAGGCAGCCGCCCGTTACCCGCACTGCCACGGTCTTCTCTAGCTACTCTCCCGACGGCTCGCCTTGCCTTCACCCTCGACTCTTTCTCCATACTTGAACTTGTGTCCTGTAGCAAGAATTCCCATGCGCAGAAAACGACCTCCGACTAAGTTTTACACTTACCTGCGGCTTTTTTAACTTACCGCTGGAGGAGCGATGCACCTCCCAGCCAGTCGCTGCGCCATGCGTCAGACGTAATGACGCGCATGCGGACTGGCGGGACTTCTTCACGGAATCACTCACGTGACTCCGAAGTAAAATCTCCTATGTGGGACCTTATCAAATGCTTTCTGAAAGTCCAGGTACACTACATCCACTGGCTCTCCCTTGTCCATTTTCCGAGTTACATCCTCAAAAAATTCCAGAAGATTAGTCAAGCATGATTTCCCCTTCATAAATCCATGCTGACTCGGACCGATCCTGTTACTGCTATCCAAATGCGTCGCTATTTCATCTTTTATAATTGACTCCAGCATCTTCCCCACCACCAGGCTAATTGGTCAGTAATTTCCTGTTTTCTCTCTCCCGCCTTTCTTAAAAAGTGGGATAACATTAGCTATCCTCCAATCCACATTAGCTACCCTCCGATCCTGAATCTATAGAACATTGGAAAATGATCACCAATGCATCTACTATTTCTGGAGCCACCTCCTTTTGTGGAAGGTGCGACCTGTACAAAAAGGATGGGTTGCACTTGAACCTGAGGGGGACCAATATCCTGGCGGGGAGATTTGCAAAGGCTACTGGGGAGACTTTAAACTAGAACGGTTGGGGGGAGGGACTCAAATAGAGAAAGCTATTAGTCAGTATGTGAGGCAGGAGGCAGAGAAGGAAAGCACTCAGACCCAACATGTAGGGGGGAAAGAAGAAAACAATAATAAACAGAGAATAAGAGGTGGTGGGGTTCTTAAATGGGTGAGCAGAGAAACAGAGGAGTGTAAAATGCGGGCAGAAGCAATAGGTAGCAAGGTGAAAAGTAAAAGTGGCAGGCAGACAAATCCAGGACAAAAATCAAAAAGGGCCACTTTTCAACATAATTGTAAAAGGGGTAAGAGCGTTGTAAAAACAAGCCTGAAGGCTTTGTGTCTCAATGCAAGGAGCATTCGTAATAAGGTGGATGAGTTGAATGTGCAGAATGCTATTAATGATTATGATATAGTTGGGATCACGGAGACATGGCTCCAGGGTGACCAAGGCTGGGAGCTGAACATCCAGGTATATTCAATATTCAGGAGGGATAGAGAGAAAGCAAAAGGAGGTGGGGTAGCGTTGCTGGTTAGAGAGGAGATTAACGCAGTGGAAAGGAAGGACATTAGCTTGGAGGATGTGGAATCGGTATGGGTAGAGCTGCGAAACACTAAGGGGCAGAAAACGCTGGTGGGTGTTGTGTACAGGCCACCTAACAGTAGTAGTGAAGTTGGGGATGGCATCAAACAGGAAATTAGAAATGCGTGCAACAAAGGCAAAACAGTTATAATAGGTGACTTCAATCTACATATAGATTGGGTGAATCAAATTGGCAGGGGTGCTGAAGAAGAGGATTTCTTGGAATGTATGCGGGATAGTTATCTAAACCAACATGTAGAGGAACCAACGAGAGAGCAGGCTATTCTAGACTGGGTATTGAGTAATGAGGAAGGGTTAGTTAGCAGTCTTGTTGTGCGTGCCCCCTTGGGCAAGAGTGACCATAATATGGTTGAGTTCTTCATTAGGATGGAGAGTGACATTGTTAATTCAGAAACAATGGTTCTGAACTTACAGAAAGGTAACTTTGAGGGTATGAGACGTGAATTGGCCAAGATTGACTGGCAATTAGTTCTAAAAGGGTTGACGGTGGATATGCAATGGAAGGCATTTAAAGACTGCATGGATGAACTACAAAAATTGTTCTTCCCAGTTTGGGAAAAGAATAAATCAGGGAAGGTAGTGCATCCGTGGATAACAAGGGAAATCAGGGATAGTATCAAAGCAAAAGATGATGCGTACAAATTAGCCAGAAAAAGCAGCATACCAGAGGACTGGGAGAAATTCAGAGACCAGCAGAGGAGGACAAAGGGCTTAATTAGGAAAGGGAAAATAGATTATGAAAGAAAACTGGCAGGGAACATAATAACTGACTGCAAAAGTTTTTATAGATATGTGAAGAGAAAGAGATTAGTTAAAACAAATGTAGGTCCCTTGCAGTCAGATACAGGTGAATTGATCATGGGGAACAAGGATATGGCGGACCAATTGAATAACTACTTTGGTTCCGTCTTCACTAAGGAAGACATAAATTATCTGCCGGAAATAGCAGGGGACCGCGGGTCAAAAGAGATGGAGGAACTGAGTGAAATCCAGGTTAGTCGGGAAGTAGTGTTGGGTAAATTGAATGGATTAAAGGCTGATAAATCACCAGGGCCAGATAGGCTGCATCCCAGAGTACTTAAGGAAGTAGCTCCAGAAATAGTGGATGCATTAGTGATAATTTTTCAAAACTCTTTAGATTCTGGAGTAGTTCCTGAGGATTGGAGGGTAGCAAACGTAACCCCAATTTTTAAGAAGGGAGGGAGAGAGAAAACGGGGAATTACTGACCAGTTAGTCTAACATCGGTAGTGGGGAAACTGCTAGAGTCAGTTATTAAAGATGGGATAGCAGCACATTTGGAAAGTCGTGAAATCATTGGACAAAGTCAGCATGGATTTACAAAAGGTAAATCATGTCTGACGAATCTTATAGAATTTTTCGAGGATGTAACTAGTAGAGTGGATAGGGGAGAACCAGTGGATGTGTTGTATCTGGACTTTCAGAAGGCTTTCGACAAGGTCCCACATAAGAGATTAATATACAAACTTAAAGCACACGGTATTGGGGGTTCAGTATTGATGTGGATAGAGAACTGGCTGGCAAACAGGAAGCAAAGAGTAGGAGTAAATGGGTCCTTTTCACAATGGCCGGCAGTGACTAGTGGGGTACCACAAGGCTCAGTGCTGGGACCCCAGCTATTTACAATTTATATTAATGAACTGGATGTGGGAATTGAAGGCAACATCTCCAAGTTTGCGGATGACACTAAGCTGGGGGGCAGTGTTAGCTGTGAGGAGGATGCTAGGGGACTGCAAGGTGACTTAGATAGGCTGGGTGAGTGGGCAAATGTTTGGCAGGTGCAGTATAATGTGGATAAATGTGAGGTTATCCACTTTGGTGGCAAAAACAGGAAAGCAGACTATTATCTAAATGGTGGCCGATTAGGAAAAGGGGAGATGCAGCGAGACCTGGGTGTCATGGTACACCAGTCATTGAAAGTAGGCAGGTACACAAAAATGCTGGAGAAACTCAGCGGATGCAGCAGCATCTATGGAGCGAAGGAAATAGGTAACGTTTCGGGCCGAAACCCTTCTAACCCTTGAAAGTAGGCATGCAGGTGCAGCAGGCAGTGAAGAAAGCGAATGGTATGTTAGCTTTCATACCAAAAGGATTTGAGTATAGGAGCTGGGAGGTTCTACTGCAGTTGTACAGGGTCTTGGTGAGACCACACCTGGAGTATTGCGTACAGTTTTGGTCTCCAAATCTGAGGAAGGACATTATAGCCATAGCGGGAGTGCAGAGAAGGTTCACCAGACTGATTCCTGGGATGTCAGGACTTTCATATGAAGAAAGACTGGATAGACTCGGCTTATACTTGCTAGAATTTAGGAGATTGAGAGGGGATCTTATAGAAACTTACAAGATTCTTATGGGGTTGGACAGGCTAGATGCAGGAAGATTGTTCCCGATGTTGGGGAAGTCCAGGACAAGGGGTCACAGGTTAAGGATAAGGGGGAAATCCTTTAAGACTGAGATGAGAAAAAACTTTTTCACACAGAGAGTGGTGAATCTCTGGAACTCTCTGCCACAGAGGGTAGTTGAGGCCAGTTCATTGGCTATATTTAAGAGGGTGTTAGATGTGGCCCTTGTGGCTAAAGGGATCAGGGGGTATGGAGAGAAGGCAGGTACGGGATACTGAGTTGGATGATCAGCCATGATCATATTGAATGGCGGTGCAGGCTCGAAGGGCCGAATGGCCTACTCCTGCACCTATTTTCTATGTATCTATGTAAGTACCCTGGGATGCAGACCATCAGGCCCTGGGGATTTATCAGCCTTCAGTCCCATCAGTCTATCCAACACCATTTCCTGCCTAATGTGGATTTCCTTCAGTTCCTCCGTCACCCCAGATCCTCTGGCCACTACTATATCAGGAAGATTGTTTGTGTCCTCCTTTGTGAAGACGGATCCAAAGTACCTGTTCAACTCATCTGCCATTTCCTTGTTCCCCATAATAAATTCACCTGTCTTCAAGGGACCCACATTTGTCTTAACTATTGTTTACCTCTTCACATACCTAAAGAAGCTTTTACTATCCTCCTTTATATTCTTGGCTAGCTTACCTTCGTACCTTATCTTTTCTCCCCTTATTGCCTTTTTAGTTATTTTCTGTTGCTCTTTAAAAGTTTCCCAATCCTCTGGCTTCCCGCTCATCTTTGCTATGTTATACTTCTTCTCTTTTATTTTTATACTGTCCCTGACTTCCCTTGTCAGCCACAGTTGCCTCTTACTCCCCTTAGAATCCTTCTTCCTCTTTGGAATTAACTGATCCTGCACCTTCTGTATTATTCCCAGAAATACCTGCCATTGTTGTTCCACTGTCATCCCTGCTAGGGTCTCTTTCCAGTCAACTTTGGCCAGCTCCTCCCTCATGGCTTCATAGTCCCCTTTGCTCAACTGTAATACCGACACTTGCGATGTTTCCTTCTCCCTCTCACTCATTTGCCAGCTTTCTCACTCCTACTACAATTAGTCTGAAGAAGGGTCCTGACACCAAAACCTATCCTACCCATGGCCAAAAGCCTGGCAAATGATAGGTGGATACAGGTGAGGGAGGTTTGATTGGCAGATAGGTGGACAAAGTCAGCAGATGAAGAGAAGACAAAAGGGTGACATAAGGAGAGGAGAGGAGTCACATATCCATGCTCTCCAGCGATGCTGCCTGGCCCGCTGAGTTCCTACAGCACTCTGTGTGTGGACAATATTAGATGCATTGGGTGTGGACAGGGCACCCCTGGGCCATTTTCTTCTTGCCGAATGAGTGCTGGTGTTGTAACTGTGCTGGAACAGCTTGGCTCGAGGCATGGCCGTCTGAAGTTGAGACTGTTGTCTGGTCCCATAGTCACTGCTGGATTCAATACCAGGTCCCAATATTATGTGAAGCAAATCTATAATGGTGGGATATATCTGTGATGGTGGCGATCCCAAAAAGAATCTGGGGTCAATGTTTTATTTTTAACATGAATATAAAAGCTTCAATAAAAATAGAAGCATTGCAAATGTTCCTCAGCTCAGCAACAGTTGTGGAGACGATGATCTTCCAGCATATCCAGAAGTTCAAAAAGATCAAGTTTTAAGATGAAAGCAAGAGATGGTGTCGAGGGAACAAAGGGAAGGCCAATGACAAGGTGGACTAAGAAAGACTAAATTATGCAAATATCAGTGCTGTCAGGGTAGTGAAGACTCATGACCTACAGATTACTAATTAAATTCACGACAGGGCTTAGATGGCAGGGCCCTGGAGGATATTGTGAAACAGAGACACCTAGGGGTATGGATTTCTCTGAATGTGGCGACACAACTGGACAGGGTGGTGACAAAGGCACACTTGCCTCCATCGGTCAGGACACTGATAAAAGCGTTGGGACGTCATGATACAACTGTACAAGGCATTGTTGACATTACAGGGTTGGAGCTACACAGCACTGAAACAGTGCTGATCTAGTCCTAGGACATTGGGAGGGGATGAGCCTTTTGGGACCAGTGACCACTATCAGGTTTAAGATACTTATGGATATAGACAAGGCGGGCCCACGAGTTACAATTCTAAATTGGGGCAAGGCCAACTTTGAAGTTATTCGACAGGAACTCACTCAAGTTGATTGGAGCAGGTCTTCTGAAGGAAAAGGAGCGTCAGGAAAGTGGGATGTTTGTTTAAAAGTGTGACAAGAGTTCAGGGCATGCATGTCCCTGTTAGAGTGAAAGGCAAAGCAGGTGGGCATATGGAGGCTTGGATAAGGAGAGAAATTGAGGCTCTGGCCAAGAATAAATAGGAGGCATGGGACAGATTCAGGCCGCTGGGTTTTTGTATCCCTGGAGGAGTTTCGGGGAAAAAAGAAGCACATTTAAAAAAGGAAATCAGGAGGAAAACAAGGAGATTGCTCTGGCAGATAATATTAAAGATAATCCCAAAAAATGCTATGAACACATTAAGGGAAAAAGAGAAGGTGAACACAAAATGCTTGAGTAACTTCACGGGACAGTCAGCATCTCTGGATAGAAGTAAGTAGTCATGTTTCGGGTCAAAACCCTTCAGACTGAGAGTCAGGGTGGAGGAAGACACGGATATAAGGAAGGGAAACGTGTGAAAACGAAACATCAAAAGAGATAGAGCTCAAGGAAAATGTAGAATAGATCATTGTTAGCTAGGAGAAGGTGAAAACAAAGCAAACAGAGACAAAATGTAGTCGGGGTCAGTCCGACTGGTCGGAGAACTAGGATGGGCGAGGGATGGAGAGAGAGGGAAAGCAAGGGTTACTTTAAGTTAGAGAAGTCAGTATTCTACTGCTGGGGTGTAAGCTGCCCAAGCGAAAGATGAGGTGCTGTTCCTCCAATTTACGCTGGGCATCACTCTGAATGGAGGAAGCCCAAGGCAGAAAGGTCGGTGTGGGAATGGGAGGGGGAGTTTAAGTGTTTAGCAACCGGCAGATTAGGTAGGTTTAGGCAGGCTGAGCAGAGGTGTTCAGCGAAACGATCACCGAGCCTGCGCTTGGACTCACCGATATACAAGAGTCCACACCTGGAACAGCAGGAATCAAAGCGGTCGACTATGAGGTTTAAGATAGTTATAGAAACATAGAAACATAGAAAATAGGTGCAGGAGTAGGCTATTCGGCCCTTCGAGTCTGCACCGCCATTCAATATGATCATGGCTGATCATCCAACTCAGTATCCTGTACCTGCTTTCTCTCCATACCCCCTGATCCCTTTAGCCACAAGGGCCACATCTAACTCCCTCTTAAATATAGCCAATGAACTGGCCTCAACTACCTTCTGTGGCAGAGAATTCCAGAGATTCACCACTCTCTGTGTGAAAAATGTTTTCCTCATCTCGGTCCTAAAAGATTTCCCCCTTATCCTTAAACTGTGACCCCTTGTTATGGACCTCCCCAACATCGGGAACAATCTTCCTGCATCTAGCCTGTCCAACCCCTTAAGAATTTTGTACGTTTCTATAAGATCCCCCCTCAATCTTCTAAATTCTAGCGAGTACAAACCGAGTCTATCCAGTCTTTCTTCATATGAAAGTCCTGACATCCCAGGAATCAGTCTGGTGAACCTTCTCTGTACTCCCTCTATGGCAAGAATGTCTTTCCTCAGATTAGGAGACCAAAACTGTACGCAATACTCCAGGTGTGGTCTCACCAAGACCCTGTACAACTGCAGTAGAACCTCCCTGCTCCTATACTCAAATCCTTTTGCTATGAATGCTAACATACCATTCGCCTTCTTCACTGCCTGCTGCACCTGCATGCCTACTGTTAATGACTGGTGTACCATGACACCCAGGTCTCGTTTCATCTCCCCTTTTCCTAATCGGTCACCATTCAGATAATAGTCTACTTTCCTGTTTTGCCACCAAAGTGGATAACCTCACATTTATCCACATTATACTGCATCTGCCATGCATTTGCCCACTCACCCAGCCTATCCAAGTCACCTTGCAGCCTCCGAGCATCCTCCTCACAGCTAATACTGCCCCCCAGCTTCGTGTCATCCGCAAACTTTGAGATGTTGCATTCAATTCCCTCGTCCAAATCATTAATATATATGGTAAATAGCTGGGGTCCCAGCACTGAGCCTTGCGGTACCCCACTAGTCACTGCCTGCCATTCTGAAAAGAACCCGTTAACTCCTACTCTTTGCTTCCTGTCTGCCAGCAGTTCTCTATCCACATCAATACTGAACCCCCAATACCGTGTGCTTTAAGTTTGTATACTAATCTCTTATGTGGGACTTTGTCGAAAGCCTTCTGAAAGTCCAGATATAACACATCCACTGGTTCTCCCCTATCCACTCTACTAGTTACATCCTCGAAAAATTCTATAAGATTCGTCAGACATGATTTACCTTTCGTAAATCCATGCTGACTTTGTCCAATGATTTCACCACTTTCCAAATGTGCTGCTATCCCATCTTTAATAACTGACTCTAGCAGTTTCCCCACTACCGATGTTAGACTAACTGGTCTGTAATTCCCCGTTTTCTCTCTCCCTCCCTTCTTAAAAAGTGGGGTTACTTTTGCTACCCTACAATCCTCAGGAACTACTCCAGAATCTAAAGAGTTTTGAAAAATTATCACTAATGCATCCACTATTTCTGGGGCTACTTCCTTAAGTACTCTGGGATGCAGCCTATCTGGCCCTGGGGATTTATCGGCCTTTAATCCATTCAATTTACCTAACACCACTTCCCGGCTAACCTGGATTTCACTCAGTTCCTCCATCTCATTGGACCCCCGGTCCCCTGCTATTTCCGGCAAATTATTTATGTCTTCCTTAGTGAAGACAGAACCAAAGTAGTTATTCAATTGGTCTGCCATGTCCTTGTTCCCCATGATCAATTCACCTGTTTCTGACTGCAAGGGACCTACATTTGTTTTAACTAATCCTTTGCTCTTCACATATCTATAAAAGCTTTTGCAGTCAGTTTTTATGTTCCCTGCCAGTTTTCTTTCATAATCTATTTTCCCTTTCCTAATTAAGCCCTTTGTCCTCCTCTGCTGGACTCTGAATTTCTCCCAGTCCTCGGGGAGGCTGCCTTTTCTGGCTAATTTGTACGCTTCATCTTTTGTTTTGATACTATCTCTGATTTCCTTGTTATCCATGGATGCACTACCTTCCCTGATTATTTTTTTTTGCCAAACTGGGATGAACAATTGTTGTATTTCATCCATGCAGTCTTTAAATGCCTTCCATTGCATATCTACCGTCAACCCATTAAGAATCAATTGCCAGTCTATCTTGGCCAATTCACTTCTCATACCCTCAAAGTTACCTTTCTTTAAGTTCAGGAACCTTGTTTCTGAATTAACAATGTCACTCTCCATCCTAATGAAGAACTCAACCATATTATGGTCACTCTTGCCCAAGGGACCACGCACAACAAGACTGCTAACTAACCCTTCCTCATTACTCAATACCCAATCTAGAATAGCCTGCTCTCTCGTTGGTTCCTCTACATGTTGGTTTAGAAAACTATCCCGCATACATTCCAAGAAATCCTCTTCCTCAGCACCCTTGCCAATTTGATTCACCCAACCTATATGTAGATTGAAGTCACCCATTATAACTGTTTTACCTTTGTTGCACGCATTTCTAATTTCCTGTTTGATGCCATCCCCAACTCCACTACTACTGTTAGGTGGCCTGTACACAACTCCCACTAGTGTTTTCTGCCCCTTAGTGTTTCGCAGCTCTACCCATATTTGAGTATAGGAGCAGGGAGGTTCTACTGCAGTTGTACAGGGTCTTGGTGAGACCACACCTGGAGTATTGCGTACAGTTTTGGTCTCCAAATCTGAGGAAGGACATTATAGCCATAGAGGGAGTGCAGAGAAGGTTCACCAGACTGATTCCTGGGATGTCAGGACTTTCATATGAAGAAAGACTGGATAGACTTGGCTTATACTCGCTAGAATTTAGGAGATTGAGAGGGGATCTTATAGAAACGTACAAAATTCTTATGGGGTTGGACAGGCTAGATGCAGGAAGATTGTTCCCGATGTTGGGGAAGTCCAGGACAAGGGGTCACAGCTTAAGGATAAGGGGGAAATCCTTTAAGACCGAGATGAGGAAAAACTTTTTCACACAGAGAGTGGTGAATCTCTGGAACTCTCTGCCACAGAGGGTAGTTGAGGCCAGTTCATTGGCTATATTTAAGAGGGAATTAGATGTGGCCCTTGTGGCTAAAGGGATCAGGGGGTATGGAGAGAAGGCAGGTACGGGATACTGAGTTGAATGATCAGCCATGATCGTATTGAATGGCGGTGCAGGCTCGAAGGGGCGAATGGCCTACTCCTGCACCTATTTTCTATGTATCTATGTATCTATATCGATTCCACATCCTCCAAGCTAATGTCCTTCATTTCTATTGCGTTAATCTGCTCTCTAACCAGCAACACTACCCCACCTCCTTTCCCTTTCTGTCTATCCCTCCTGAATATTGAATATCCCTGGATGTTCAGCTCCCAGCCTTGGTTACTCTGGAGCCATGTCTCCGTGATCCCAACTATATCATAGTCATTAATAGCTATCTGCACATTCAACTCATCCACCTTATTACGAATGCTCCTTGCATTGAGACACAAAACCTTCAGGCTTGTTTTTACAACACTCTTACCCCTTATACAATTATGTAGAAAAGTGGCCCTTTTTGATTTTTGCCCTGGATTTGTCTGCCTGCCACTTTTACTTTTCACCTTGCTACCTATTGCTTCTACCCTCATTTTACACCCCTCTGTCTCTACGCTCACACATTTAAGAAACCCTTTCCCTTTAACTCCATCCTCAACTATCCCATTCGACACCCCACCCCCCTTATTCAGTTTAAAACCACCCGTGTAGCAGTGGCAAACCTGCCTGCCAGAATGCTGGTCCCCCACCTGTTAAGATGCAATCCGTCCCTTTTGTACAGTTCCCTTTTACTCCAAAACAGATCCCAGTGATCTAAGAATCTAAATCCCTGCCCCGTGCACCAGTTCCTCAGCCACACATTCAGGTCCCGTATCTCCCTGTTCCTGCTCTCGCCAGCACGAGGAACTGGAAGCAAACCGGAGATAACAACCCTGGAGGTCCTGCTTTTCAGCATTTTTCCGAGCTCTCTAAACTCACGCTGCAGAATATTCATACCCTTCTTTCCGACATCGTTTGTGCCGACATGCACTACCACTTCCGGCTATTCACCTTCGCCCTTGAGGATTTTCTGCACTCTGTCCGTGACATCCTGGATCCTGGCACCAGGAAGGCAGCACACCATCCTCGAATCCCGTCTGTTGCCGCAGAAACCCCTGTCCGTACCTCTCACAGTGGAGTCTCCCACTACAATGGCGTTGCCTGACTTTGGCCTTTTTGGTTTTGGCTCAACAGCCCTATTCGCATCGCAAGCCAGTCTGCCGCTCAGTGTTAAAACGTCTAACACTCTGACTCCTAACACCAGATCTCTCTCTGGTTACCCTTTGTCCCCTTTATGTGCTTATTAAATCTCTTGGGATTAACTTTGATGCTATCTGCCAGAGCTATCTCCTATCCCTTTTGTCCTTCTGATTTCCTTTAGCTTACTCCTCCAGGGATGCACGCTCCCAGCTTCCTATAGATTAGACAATAGACAATAGGTGCAGGAGTAGGCCATTCGGCCCTTCGAGCCGGCATTGCCATTCAGTGTGATCATGGCTGATTGTCCCATGCCTCCTTCTTACTCTTGACCAATGCCTCAATTTCATCATCATCCAGACTTCCTTACGTCTGCCAGCCTTGCCCTTCACTCTAATTAGAACATACATGTCCTGAACTCTTGTCCTACACTTTTAAATACATCCCACATTCCTGAAGTTCCTTTTCCATCAAATACCCGACTTAAATCTACTTGAGCGATCTCCTTTCTCATAGAAACATAGAAAAATAGGTGTAGGGGTTTCAGTCATTCAACCCTTCGAGCCAGCACCACCAATCAATATGATCATGGCTGATCATCTAAAATCAGTACGCCGTTCCTGCTTTTTCCCCATATCCCTTGATTCCTTTAGCCGTACGATCAAAATCTAAGCTAAATCTAACTCTCCCTTGAAAACATCCAGTGAATTGGCCTCCACGGCTTTCGGTGGCAGAGAATTCCACAGATTCACAACTCTCAGGGTGAAAATGTTCTTCCTCATCTCAGTCCTAAATGGCCTACCCCTTATTCTTAAACTGTGACCCCTGGTTCTGGACTCCCCCAACTGCCCCCTGCATTTAGCCTGTCCAATCCTTTAAGAATGTTATATGATTCTATAAGATCCCTTCTATAAGATCCGGTCTCACCAGGGCCCTGTACAACTGCAGTAGGACCTCCTAGCTGCTAAACTCAAATCCTCTCGCATTGAAGGCCAACATGCCATTAGCTTTCTTCACTGCCTGCTGTACCTGCATGCTTACTTTCAGAGACTGATGTGCAAGCACACCCAGGTCTTGTTGCACCTCCCCTTTTCCTAATCTGACACCATTCAGATAATAATCTGCCTTCCTGTTCTTCCCACTAAAGTGGATAACCTCACATTTATCCACATTATAGTGCATCTGCCATCTCACCCAACCTATCCAAGTCACCCTGCAGCCTCATAGCATCCTCCTCGCAACTCATACTGCAACCCAGCTTTGTGTCATCCGCAAACTTGGAGATGTTACATTTAATTCCCTCGTCTAAATATTTAATATATGTTGCAAATAACTGGGGTCCCAACATGGAGCCTTGTGGCACCCCACTAGTCAATGCCTGCCATTCTCAAAAGGACCCGTTAATTCCTACTCTTTGCTTCCTGTCTGCCAACCAGTTCTCTATCCACGTCAATACCCTACCCCCAATACCATGTGTTCTCCCTTATCCATTCTACTTGTTACATCCTCAAAAAATCCCAGAAGATTAGTAAAGCATGATTTCCCCTTCGTAAATCCATGCTGACTTTGTCACTGCTTTCCAAATCTGCTGCAATAACATCTTTAACAATTGACTCAAGTATCTTCCCCACCACCGATGTAAGATTAACACTGGAAAATAATCATCAATGCATCCACAATTTCTAGGGCCACCTCCTTGACTACTCTCGGATGCAGGCCATCAGCCCCTGGGGATTTATCTGTCTTCAGTCCCAACAGTTTACCTAACACCATTTCCTGACCAATGTGAATTCTCTTCAGTTCCTCCCTCCCATTAGATCCTCGGTCACCTAGATTTTCTGGGAGATTGTTGTGTCTTCCTTAGTGAAGACAAAACCAAAGTACTTGTTTAACTGTGCTGCCATTTCCTTGTTTCCCATTATAAATTCATGTTCCCATTATAAATGTCTCTGATAGTAAGGGACCTACATTTGTCTTCACTAATTCTTTCCTTTTTACTTATCTAAAGAAGCTTTTAGAGTCAGTTTTTATATTCGCCACAAGCTTTCTCATACCTTCAAAGACCCTATCCATAACAAGCGAGTGGATGACCTCAGGTTTGACCTCGACAAGTCCTACAGTAAGATTGTTACACCTAAGGTACTGGAAGAGAGAAGGTGGGAGACAGTGAGAAAGGGAGGGAAGCATGGAATGAAAACGTCCCCGGGTGTTGTACCTCTTGTGAACAGGTTCGCCCACTTAGAAGCTGTCGGGACAGAAGACGTTTTAACACTGAGCGGCAGACTGGCTTGCGATGCGAATAGGGCTGTTGAGCCAAAACCAAAAAGGCCAAAGTCAGGCAACGCCATTGTAGTGGGAGACTCCATTGTGAGAGGTACGGACAGGGGTTTCTGCGGCAACAGACGGGATTCGAGGATGGTGTGCTGCCTTCCTGGTGCCAGGATCCAGGATGTCACGGACAGAGTGCAGAAAATCCTCAAGGGCGAAGGTGAACAGCCGGAACTGGTAGTGCATGTCGGCACAAACCATGTCGGAAAGAAGGGGATGAATATTCTGCAGTGTGAGTTTAGAGAGCTCGGAAAAATGCTGAAAAGCAGGACCTCCAAGGTTGTTATCTCCGGTTTGCTTCCAGTTCCTCGTGCTGGCGAGAGCAGGAACAGGGAGATACGGGACCTGAATGTGTGGCTGAGGAACTGGTGCACGGGGATGAGTTGAATGTGCAGATAGCTATTAATGACTATGATATAGTTGGGATCACGGAGACATGGCTCCAGAGTAACCAAGGCTGGGAGCTGAACATCCAGGGATATTCAATATTCAGGAGGGATAGACAGAAAGGGAAAGGAGGTGGGGTAGTGTTGCTGGTTAGAGAGCAGATTAACGCAATAGAAATGAAGGACATTAGCTTGGAGGATGTGGAATCGATATGGGTAGAGCTGCGAAACACTGAGGGGCAGAAAACACTAGTGGGAGTTGTGTACAGGCCACCTAACAGTAGTAGTGGAGTTGGGGATGGCATCAAACAGGAAATTAGAAATGCGTGCAACAAAGGTAAAACAGTTATAATGGGTGACTTCAATCTACATATAGGTTGGGTGAATCAAATTGGCAAGGGTGCTGAGGAAGAGGATTTCTTGGAATGTATGCGGGATAGTTTTCTAAACCAACATGTAGAGGAACCAACGAGAGAGCAGGCTATTCTAGATTGGGTATTGAGTAATGAGGAAGGGTTAGTTAGCAGTCTTGTTGTGCGTGGTCCCTTGGGCAAGAGTGACCATAATATGGTTGAGTTCTTCATTAGGATGGAGAGTGACATTGTTAATTCAGAAACAAGGTTCCTGAACTTAAAGAAAGGTAACTTTGAGGGTATGAGAAGTGAATTGGCCAAGATAGACTGGCAATTGATTCTTAATGGGTTGACGGTAGATATGCAATGGAAGGCATTTAAAGACTGCATGGATGAAATACAACAATTGTTCATCCCAGTTTGGCAAAAAAAATAATCAGGGAAGGTAGTGCATCCATGGATAACGAGGGAAATCAGAGATAGTATCAAAACAAAAGATGAAGCGTACAAATTAGCCAGAAAAGGCAGCCTACCAGAGGACTGGGAGAAATTCAGAGTCCAGCAGAGGAGGACAAAGGGCTTAATTAGGAAAGGGAAAATAGATTATGAAAGAAAACTGGCAGGGAACATAAAAACTGACTGCAAAAGCTTTTATAGATATGTGAAGAGCAAAGGATTAGTTAAAACAAATGTAGGTCCCTTGCAGTCAGAAACAGGTGAATTGATCATGGGGAACAAGGACATGGCAGACCAATTGAATAACTACTTTGGTTCTGTCTTCACTAAGGAAGACATAAATAATTTGCCGGAAATAGCAGGGGACCGGGGGTCAAATGAGATGGAGGAACTGAGTGAAATCCAGGTTAGCCGGGAAGTGGTGTTAGGTAAATTGAATGGATTAAAGGCCGATAAATCCCCAGGGCCAGATAGGCTGCATCCCAGAGTACTTAAGGAAGTAGCCCCAGAAATAGTGGATGCATTAGTGATAATTTTTCAAAACTCTTTAGATTCTGGAGTAGTTCCTGAGGATTGTAGGGTAGCAAAAGTAACCCCACTTTTTAAGAAGGGAGGGAGAGAGAAAACAGGGAATTACAGACCAGTTAGTCTAACATCGGTAGTGGGGAAACTGCTAGAGTCAGTTATTAAAGATGGGATAGCAGCACATTTGGAAAGTGGTGAAATCATTGGACAAAGTCAGCATGGATTTACGAAAGGTAAATCATGTCTGACGAATCTTATAGAATTTTTCGAGGATGTAACTAGTAGAGTGGATAGGGGAGAACCAGTGGATGTGTTATATCTGGACTTTCAGAAGGCTTTCGACAAAGTCCCACATAAGAGATTAGTATACAAACTTAAAGCACACGGTATTGGGGGTTCAGTATTGCTGCCTTGAGTTGCTGCCTTAAAGCACCACAGACCCAGATTTGATCCTGACTATGGGTGCTGTCTGTACAGAATTTGTACATTCTCCCTATGACTTTCATATGAAGAAAGACTGGATAGACTCGGTTTGTACTCGCTAGAATTTAGAAGATTGAGGGGGGATCTTATAGAAACGTACAAAATTCTTAAGGGGTTGGACAGGCTAGATGCAGGAAGATTGTTCCCGATGTTGGGGAAGTCCATAACAAGGGGTCACAGTTTAAGGATAAGGGGGAAATCTTTTAGGACCGAGATGAGGAAAACATTTTTCACACAGAGAGTGGTGAATCTCTGGAATTCTCTGCCACAGAAGGTAGTTGAGGCCAGTTCACTGGCTATATTTAAGAGGGAGTTAGATGTGGCCCTTGTGGCTAAAGGGATCAGGGGGTATGGAGAGAAAGCAGGTACAGGATACTGAGTTGGATGAGCAGCCATGATCATATTGAATGGCGGTGCAGACTTGAAGGGCCGAATAGCCTACTCCTGCACCTATTTTCTATGTTTCTATGTTTCTATAACTATCTTAAACCTCATAGTCGACCGCTTTGATTCCTGCTGTTCCAGGTGTGGACTCTTGTATATCGGTGAGTCCAAGCGCAGGCTCGGTGATCGTTTCGCTGAACACCTCTGCTCAGCCTGCCTAAACCTACCTAATCTGCCGGTTGCTAAACACTTAAACTCCCCCTCCCATTCCCACACCGACCTTTCTGCCTTGGGCTTCCTCCATTCAGAGTGATGCCCAGCGTAAATTGGAGGAACAGCACCTCATCTTTCGCTTGGGCAGCTTACACCCCAGCAGTAGAATACTGACTTCTCTAACTTAAAGTAACCCTTGCTTTCCCTCTCTCTCCATCCCTCGCCCATCCTAGTTCTCCGACCAGTCGGACTGACCCCGACTACATTTTGTCTCTGTTTGCTTTGTTTTCACCTTCTCCTAGCTAACAATGATCTATTCTACATTTTCCTTGAGCTCTATCTCTTTTGATGTTTCGTTTTCACACGTTTCCCTTCCTTATATCCGTGTCTTCCTCCACCCTGACTCTCAGTCTGAAGGGTTTTGACCCGAAACATGACTACTTACTTCTATCCAGAGATGCTGACTGTCCCGTGAAGTTACTCAAGCATTTTGTGTTCACCTTCTCTTTTTCCCTTAATGTGTTCATAGCATTTTTTGGGATTATCTTTAATATTATCTGCCAGAGCAATCTCCTTGTTTTCCTCCTGATTTCCTTTTTTAAATGTGCTTCTTTTTTCCCCGAAACTCCTCCAGGGATACAAAAACCCAGCGGCCTGAATCTGTCCCATGCCTCCTATTTATTCTTGGCCAGAGCCTCAATTTCTCTCCTTATCCAAGCCTCCATATGCCCACCTGCTTTGCCTTTCACTCTAACAGGGACATGCATGCCCTGAACTCTTGTCACACTTTTAAACAAACATCCCACTTTCCTGACGCTCCTTTTCCTTCAGAAGACCTGCTCCAATCAACTTGAGTGAGTTCCTGTCGAATAACTTCAAAGTTGGCCTTGCCCCAATTTAGAATTGTAACTCGTGGGCCCGCCTTGTCTATATCCATAAGTATCTTAAACCTGATAGTGGTCACTGGTCCCAAAAGGCTCATCCCCTCCCAATGTCCTAGGACTAGATCAGCACTGTTTCAGTGCTGTGTAGCTCCAACCCTGTAATGTCAACAATGCCTTGTACAGTTGTATCATGACGTCCCAACGCTTTTATCAGTGTCCTGACCGATGGAGGCAAGTGTGCCTTTGTCACCACCCTGTCCAGTTGTGTCGCCACATTCAGAGAAATCCATACCCCTAGGTGTCTCTGTTTCACAATATCCTCCAGGGCCCTGCCATCTAAGCCCTGTCGTGAATTTAATTAGTAATCTGTAGGTCATGAGTCTTCACTACCCTGACAGCACTGATATTTGCATAATTTAGTCTTTCTTAGTCCACCTTGTCATTGGCCTTCCCTTTGTTCCCTCGACACCATCTCTTGCTTTCATCTTAAAACTTGATCTTTTTGAACTTCTGGATATGCTGGAAGATCATCGTCTCCACAACTGTTGCTGAGCTGAGGAACATTTGCAATGCTTCTATTTTTATTGAAGCTTTTATATTCATGTTAAAAATAAAACATTGACCCCAGATTCTTTTTGGGATCGCCACCATCACAGATATATCCCACCATTATAGATTTGCTTCACATAATATTGGGACCTGGTATTGAATCCAGCAGTGACTATGGGACCAGACAACAGTCTCAACTTCAGACGGCCATGCCTCGAGCCAAGCTGTTCCAGCACAGTTACAACACCAGCACTCATTCGGCAAGAAGAAAATGGCCCAGGGGTGCCCTGTCCACACCCAATGCATCTAATATTGTCCACACACAGAGTGCTGTAGGAACTCAGCGGGCCAGGCAGCATCGCTGGAGAGCATGGATATGTGACTCCTCTCCTCTCCTTATGTCACCCTTTTGTCTTCTCTTCATCTGCTGACTTTGTCCACCTATCTGCCAATCAAACCTCCCTCACCTGTATCCACCTATCATTTGCCAGGCTTTTGGCCATGGGTAGGATAGGTTTTGGTGTCAGGACCCTTCTTCAGACTAATTGTAGTAGGAGTGAGAAAGCTGGCAAATGAGTGAGAGGGAGAAGGAAACATCGCAAGTGTCGGTATTACAGTTGAGCAAAGGGGACTATGAAGCCATGAGGGAGGAGCTGGCCAAAGTTGACTGGAAAGAGACCCTAGCAGGGATGACAGTGGAACAACAATGGCAGGTATTTCTGGGAATAATACAGAAGGTGCAGGATCAGTTAATTCCAAAGAGGAAGAAGGATTCTAAGGGGAGTAAGAGGCAACTGTGGCTGACAAGGGAAGTCAGGGACAGTATAAAAATAAAAGAGAAGAAGTATAACATAGCAAAGATGAGCGGGAAGCCAGAGGATTGGGAAACTTTTAAAGAGCAACAGAAAATAACTAAAAAGGCAATAAGGGGAGAAAAGATAAGGTACGAAGGTAAGCTAGCCAAGAATATAAAGGAGGATAGTAAAAGCTTCTTTAGGTATGTGAAGAGGTAAACAATAGTTAAGACAAATGTGGGTCCCTTGAAGACAGGTGAATTTATTATGGGGAACAAGGAAATGGCAGATGAGTTGAACAGGTACTTTGGATCCGTCTTCACAAAGGAGGACACAAACAATCTTCCTGATATAGTAGTGGCCAGAGGATCTGGGGTGACGGAGGAACTGAAGGAAATCCACATTAGGCAGGAAATGGTGTTGGATAGACTGATGGGACTGAAGGCTGATAAATCCCCAGGGCCTGATGGTCTGCATCCCAGGGTACTTACATAGATACATAGAAAATAGGTGCAGGAGTAGGCCATTCGGCCCTTCGAGCCTGCACCGCCATTCAATATGATCATGGCTGATCATCCAACTCAGTATCCCGTACCTGCCTTCTCTCCATACCCCCTGATCCCTTTAGCCACAAGGGCCACATCTAACACCCTCTTAAATATAGCCAATGAACTGGCCTCAACTACCCTCTGTGGCAGAGAGTTCCAGAGATTCACCACTCTCTGTGTGAAAAAGTTTTTTCTCATCTCAGTCTTAAAGGATTTCCCCCTTATCCTTAACCTGTGACCCCTTGTCCTGGACTTCCCCAACATCGGGAACAATCTTCCTGCATCTAGCCTGTCCAACCCCATAAGAATCTTGTAAGTTTCTATAAGATCCCCTCTCAATCTCCTAAATTCTAGCAAGTATAAGCCGAGTCTATCCAGTCTTTCTTCATATGAAAGTCCTGACATCCCAGGAATCAGTCTGGTGAACCTTCTCTGCACTCCCGCTATGGCTATAATGTCCTTCCTCAGATTTGGAGACCAAAACTGTACGCAATACTCCAGGTGTGGTCTCACCAAGACCCTGTACAACTGCAGTAGAACCTCCCAGCTCCTATACTCAAATCCTTTTGGTATGAAAGCTAACATACCATTCGCTTTCTTCACTGCCTGCTGCACCTGCATGCCTACTTTCAATGACTGGTGTACCATGACACCCAGGTCTCGCTGCATCTCCCCTTTTCCTAATCGGCCACCATTTAGATAATAGTCTGCTTTCCTGTTTTTGCCACCAAAGTGGATAACCTCACATTTATCCATATTATACTGCATCTGCCAAACATTTGCCCACTCACCCAGCCTATCTAAGTCACCTTGCAGTCCCCTAGCATCCTCCTCACAGCTAACACTGCCCCCCAGCTTAGTGTCATCCGCAAACTTGGAGATGTTGCCTTCAATTCCCTCATCCAGTTCATTAATATAAATTGTAAATAGCTGGGGTCCCAGCACTGAGCCTTGCGGTACCCCACTAGTCACTGCCGGCCATTGTGAAAAGAACCCATTTACTCCTACTCTTTGCTTCCTGTTTGCCAGCCAGTTCTCTATCCACATCAATACTGAACCCCCAATACCGTGTGCTTTAAGTTTGTATATTAATCTCTTATGTGGGACCTTGTCGAAAACCTTCTGAAAGTCCAGATACAACACATCCACTGGTTCTCCCCTATCCCATTTTATTCCATCCACTTCACTGCTCCCCTCACACTAATCCAGGATAATGCAATGGCTTTTTCATGTTCATAAATCATAGGGCCACGTGGTTCACAACTATGGCTCTGCCTGACGTCGGTCTCTCTGGTCGAGGCTCTGCGCCAGGATTCGAGTCACAGACCTGTCCGCCGCTCAGACAGGAAGTGTCATAGGACATAAAGTGGTCATACGTGATAGACCATTTGGCCCATCAAGTCTACTCTCCCATTCAATCATGACTGATCTATCTTTCCCTCTCAACCCCATTCCCCTGCCTTCTCCCCATGACCTTTGACATCCTTACTAATCAAGTGTCTGACAATCTCCGCTTTAAAAATACCCAAAGACTTGGCTTCCACAGTCATCTGTTATTAACGTCCACTACTTCTTCATCAAAGTCAACTTGCTGACTGCACTTGTTGAATTCTCAGTGGTTGACAACTTTCAATCATTCTCTAATATACCAAAAAGGAGTATGTCACTGCCAGAGCAGATCAGGCAACAGGGACATTATGCTAGTGAGACTGATCAGCCCTCAATAACCTGCAGCCACACTAGTGATCGATGCGGCCATGCCATCGATAAGTCACAAGGCTTGTGTTTTGTGCTTTTTATAGCAGTTGTTAAAAGTGGTTCCAGTTCAAGGAAGAAGAATGCTAAGACAACAACTGCAAGTCCAGGCAGAGGTAAGGAGACAGGTCTGATGATAATGTGGACTTCAGTCATCCTAACATAGAATGGGGCTGGCGGGGGGGGGGGGGGGAGGGGGGTGTGGGCAGGAGGGTGGGTGGAGAGATGAGAAGTAGTTCCTGAAATGCACACAAGAAAGCTTCTTGATCGCTACATGTCCTTCCCAACAAGAACAGTTGTGGTCTGGATATGGTTCTGAAGAAAGAAATCAATGATTGTGGATCACAATGTCATTAGGTTTAGAATAGTTATGGAAAAGGTCAGAAGTCTAAGGTATTGAGGGAGACTGCATTGGAGGAGTGC
This sequence comes from Malacoraja senta, assembly GCA_038087875.1. Taxonomy (NCBI): domain Eukaryota; kingdom Metazoa; phylum Chordata; class Chondrichthyes; order Rajiformes; family Rajidae; genus Malacoraja; species Malacoraja senta. The sequence goes on from CM075987.1 coordinate 16,952,494, forward strand.
TGCTGTCGGGGTTCGAATGCGTGAATTGAAGCAGCAATAAATAAGCACTGGCAGGCCGTTAAGGAGATGATGCAGAGACTGGTAATGCACACATCGATGTTCGACACAGCAAAGGATATTGACATAGCTTTAGATGCTTCGTTGAGCAATAAAAGACCTAAGAAACAGTAACTATTGCACATCTAAATATTAAAAGGATAAACAAGGAAACAGTGTGGCAAATAATGGACCGAATGATCATCTTAGGAAAGGTACGAGACATGGTTGAGATAATAAACGAGGAGTTTTCACCTTTTTGTCATTGGATGAGAGAATGCTGCAAATATCACAATAAAATTGGATTGAATAAAAATAAGGAAAAGGTAACGAGCTGGCAGCATTCGATGTAGAATGGTCCTCCATGGCAGCATTCGATGTAGAATGGTCCTCCGTGGCAGCATTCGATGTAGAATGGTCCTCCATGGCAGCATTCGATGTAGAATGGTCCTCCGTGGCAGCATTCGATGTAGAATGGTCCTCCGTGGCAGCATTCGATGTAGAATGGTCCTCCGTGGCAGCATTCGATGTAGAATGGTCCTCCGTGGCAGCATTCGATGTAGAATGGTCCTCCATGGCAGCTGGTCTGTCGTTCAGACTGCTGACTGAAGTAAGGTTGAAGTTGTAAAACCCCAGCCAAAGCATCCATTACAGGTGGGATCAATGCTGCAGGCTAGAAGTGTGTGAATTTTACACTCCGGCTTGGAAAATGCTGGTAACTGCAGACCATGCTTTAGACTAAGTCAGAGGCAAGGAACTTGCTCAAGACCATAATCTGGGACAAAGTAAATTACCACTTCAAAAAAACAAATCACAACCTATAGATGACACAAGAAACTACAGATGCTGGTTTACAAAAAAAGACACAGGGCTGGAGTAACTCACGGGTCAGGCCGCATCTTTGGAGAACGTGCAGAGGTGATGTTTCGGACCCCCTTCACCTGCATCTACATGTCACTGATCAGGATTTGTCCTGTCCTTCCTTTACATAGGTTTAAGGTGAAGGGGAAAGATTATACTCATTGACCTGACCAATGAAGACGGGCATGCGATATGCCTTCTTTACCACTATCTACACACTGATCCAGTCTCTTCACTGCTTTCTCCACAATGCTTCTTGCATTGAAATAAATACCCTGCAGCCCATCAGTTTAACCATATTCCTTCACCTCTCACTGCCTGTCCTTCCTTTGAGATTTACTTGCACTATCTATTAGAGGTTATGGAGAGAAGACAGGAGAACGGGGTTAGGAGGTAAAGATAGATCATGATTGAATGGCAGAGTAGACTTGATGGGCTGAATGGCCTAATTCCATTCCTATCCCTTATGACCTTCCCATCAGTCCATAAGATTTAGTAAGCAGAATTAGGCCTATCAGCCCACCTTGACATTCCTAGTCAAGAACCTACTAATCTCTGCATCCACAGCTGTCTGTGGCCTTTCATTTTGCTGCTACTCTGGATCCCACTCCCCTGTCACTCTAGTTTAACTCATCCCATGTAGCACTAGTGAACCTCCCTGCAAGGATATTGATTCCCCTTCAGTTCTGGTGCAACCCATTCCTCTTATACAGGTCACCTCTGCCCCAGAAGACATCCCAATGGTCCAAAAATTTGAGGCCCTGCCTCTTGCACCAACTCCTCACCCATGCTTTGCTCTGTCCTATCCTCTTCCTACTAGAATTGGCAGCAGGAGCAATCTAGAGATGACTATCCTTGATCCTGCTTTTTAACCATTTATATATCTTCCTGTATTCACTCTGCCAGCTCTCAGCACTTTTCACACCTATGTAATTTGTGCAAATGCACAATGACACTGGCTCCTCACCCTTCCCCCTTGAGAATGTTCTATGGCAACTTGGAGACTTGCTGGATCCTGCACCAGGGACACAACACAACGCCATGTTTGCTGCCATAGAATCTCCCGCCTGGCACCCTAAATAATGGGTCTCCTATCACTATCACTCTGCCTGGCCATGCCTCAGAATCAGGCCCGACGCCACAGGCCTGACTGCTGCCATCACCGGACAGGGCATTCCCTCCACCAGTATCCAAATAGGTAGGGCTGTTGTCAAGAGGAATGGTCACAGGGGATTCCTGCACACGCTGCCTATTTCCATTCCTGGTGGTTGCCCATCTACACCCTCCCTGCAACAAGAGCATGACCACCGTTATTGGCAGAGCACTGCCTGACGGCACCAGTAACCCAGGTTCAATCCTAACTGGATGCTTCGCATGTTCCCCCTGAAGTCAGGTGGGCTTTCCTTCAGGTGCTTTGGTTTCCTCCCACGTCCCAGGTTAATTGGCCTCTGTAAATGGCCCCTAATATGTAGGGAGTGGATGAGCAAGGGGATAACATAGAACAAGTGTAAATAGGTGATTGATGGTCGGTGTGGACTCGGTAGGCTAAAGGCCTGTTTCCATGCTGTCTCCTTAAACTAAACTAAAATCTCACAGGACCTCTTAGCTATGACACTCTCACGTCGTTGGCTGAGCCTGAGGTCAGCCCGTAGCAGTTCTAGTTCCCTAATGCCGTCTGTAAGGAGCGGCAGCCAGATGCACTTCCCACCGTAGTGCACAAGGACACGGACTGTCTTCCAAACCCCACATCCTGCAGGAGGAGCAGTGCACCATTCTACCTGCCATCTCTACTGCACTGACCACTAATACACTGAGAAAAATTATAGACACAAAAACAACCTGTCGTCACCCTCTGCTCAACCACCTCGCCAAAGCCTCAACACTTACCTTCAAACGCAGCAGTTCACCTCTACGCACAGCCACTCCCAAAGCAGCTGTTCCCAAGTCTCAACACAGCTACTCCCAATTCCACATAAGTGATCAGAGCAGGATTAGGCCATTCGGTCCATCAAGTCTACTCCCCATTTAATCATGGTTGATCTATCTTTCCCTCTTAACCCCATACTCCTGCCTTCTCGCTATAACCCCTGACACCCGTACTAATCAACAATCTATTTATCACTGCCTTCAAAATATTTATTGACTTGGTCTCCACAGCCTTCTGTGGCAATTAATTCCACAGATTCATCACCCTGAGCATGTGGTGTAGCAGACCCAGGTTCGATCCTGACTACGGCTGTTGTCTGTACCTAGTCATAAAGTCATAGAGTAATACAGTGTGGAAACAGGCCCTTCGGCCCAACTTGCCCAGAGTTTGTACATTCTCCCTGTGACCAGAGTTTTCTCCAGGTGCTCCGGTTTCCTTCCACACTCCAAAGACGTACAGGTTTGTGGGTTAATTGGTTTTGGTAAAATTGTAAATTATCCCTAGTATGTAGGATAGTGCTTGCGTACGAGGTGATTGCTGGTTGGCACGGACTCGGTGGGCCGAAGGGCCTGTTTCCATGCTTTATCTCTAAAGCAAGAGGCTGCTGGGTGCTAGAAACAAGATGTCCAGGCTATTGGAGGGATATGGATCACGTGCGAGCAGATGAGATTAGTTTAACGCCGTATGTTCGACAGAGATATTGTAAGCCCGAAGGGCCTGTTCCTGTTGTGTACTGTTCTATAAATAGGATTGGAAAAGTTGGAGTTCTTGTTCGATGAAAAATTATTGGCAAAGTTTAAATTGAAAATGCCTGGCAAAATGTGTAAAATTATCAACAGCAGTAAAGGGAAACAGAGTCAATTTGGAGAGTGTATCATTCTGGAATAGCTGTAGGAGAGCATGGTGAGGCAGAGTTTGTGGGATTATTTTAAAAAGAACTAAAACAAAAAAATTATGACAAACAGAAATGTATTCTAGCGCAAATATGACAAATTGCTGGAGTAACCCAGCAGGTCAAGCAGCATCTTTGGACAACATGGATAGGTGATAGGTGACATCTTGGGACAGGACCCTTCTTCACACTGACCTGAGCTAAAACATCACCTATCCGTGTTCTCCACAGATGCTGCCTGACCCGCTGAGTTACTCCAGCACTCTGTGAAACATCACCTATCCTTGTTCTCCAGAGATGTTGCCTGACCCGCTGAGTTACTCCAGCACCTGTGTCTTCTTTTGTAAGCCAGCATCTGCAGTTCCTTGTTTTCATATTAAAAGCATATCTATTTCAAAACACTATTTAACCACCATCATTGCTGCTGGTGTCCTAAAGTCACCTGGTCAGACAGTGAAGACAAAACTTCCATGGAACCTTTGTGGGGAACGTTTTTTGTTAGTCTTTATCTACAAATATTCAGATATTGTGATTATCACAACTGATAAAACAGATCAGAAGGGCAAAAAGGGGCGAGGAGATAGCTCTGGTGGGTAGAATTATGGACAATCCCAATAGATTTTATAAATACATAAGGGGGAAAAGGGTAACTAGAGGGAGAGTGTCTGGAGCCACATGAGATGGGCAAGGTCCTCAATGAGTATATCTCCTCTGTATTTTCCGAGGAGAAAGACAAGTAGGTCGGAGGAAATTGGAGCAGTCACTGTCTTGAGAGCAGTCAGGGTTACCATCGAGGAAGTACTGAAGGTACTGTCGTGTTTGAAGGTAGACAAATCTCCAGGGCCTGATCAGATATATCCGAGGACATTACGGGAAACTAGAGAGGAAATTGCGGGAGCCCTGGTTGAAATTTATGAGTCGTCCTTAAATACAGGATAGGTGCCGGAAGACTGGAGGGTGGCAAATGTTGTGCCTCTTTTCAAGAAGGGCTGCAGGGAAAATGCTGGGAACTATAGGCTGGTGAGCTTAACATCTGTAGTTGGAAAGTTACTGGAGAGTATTCTGAGGGATTGGATGTACAGGTATTAGGATGGGCAAGGTTTGGAGGGAAATGGACCAGGCGCAGGCAAGTGGGACTAGTGTAGCTGGGATATTGTTGGCCGGTGTGGGCAAGTTGGGCCGAAGGGCCTGTTTCCACATTGTATCACTCTATGACTCTATGGAGTGTGTGGGATAGTTTGATTTATATAAACACAATGTGCAAGTTAATCTGTGCTCACATTATGGTTGTGGTAGTCTGATGAATTCCCACTCTGCAGCATGTGGGGCATTCTATACATGTGCTAAGGTCACAGTGTGTACAATAGTCTGGACTCACACAGTGTATGGGAGAAACTGGTGCATAAATAATGGTGCCAAATCTCTGACTGGAGTGTTTGGGACAGTGTTTGGGGCAGTTGTATAGGGCTCTGGTAAGACCACATCTGAAGTATTGTGTACAGTTTTGGTCTCCTAATTTGAGGAAGGACATCCTTGTGATTGAGGCAGTACAGCGTAGGTTCACGAGATTGATCCCTGGGATGGCGGGACTGTCATATGAGGAAAGATTGAAAAGACTAGGCTTGTATTCACTGGAGTTTAGAAGGATGAGGGGGGATCTTATAGAAACATATAAAATTATTAAAGGACTGGACAAGCTAGATGCAGGAAAAATGTTCCCAATGTTCAGCGAGTCCACAACCAGGGGCCATAGTCTTAGAATAAAGGGGAGGCCATTTAAGACTGAGGTGAGAAAAAACTTTTTCACCCAGAGAGTTGTGAATTTGTGGAATTCCCTGCCACAGAGGGCAGTGGAGGCCAAATCACTGTATGGATTTAAGAGAGAGTTAGATAGAGCTCTAGGGGCTGGTGGAATCAAGGGATATGGGGAGAAGGCAGGCACGGGTTATTGATTGGGGACGATCAGCCATGATCACAATGTGCTGGTGGTGCTGGCTCGAAGGGCCAAATGACCTCCTCCTGCAACTATTTTCCATGTTTCTATGTTTATTCTCGGCTCAGGCTGCACTGTGTGGGTTAGTCTGTGCTAATATTACACTTTGTGAAATTGATGGATTTGTGTTCCCATTGTTTTGTGTGTGATGGTCTTATCTGCAAATGTAGTGTAGGAGAACCTGCTGTGTGCTGTCACTGATATGTGTTGGATAGTCTGATCTTTGTTCACCATGGTGTCTGGATAGTCTGTGCTCAGAATACAGCCTGTTGTCATTTTATGGATCAACTGATTTTAGCAAAGGCTGTCTGCTCCAAGGGAGATAATAGGTAGTCAGTAGGTAACGGCTTCAGGAAGTAGTGGTGTTTTTCTTACAGTGGTTTCTATTCATTTTACAGCAGGACCCTATGGAACACGCCTAGTTATTAAAGGTGGTGTAATACCTAGCCGTAGAGCACCAGCATCTGGTCCAGTGCAAGGTACGAATATCCCATCCAACTCTCCATTGTATTTGCTGGGTGCAAATGTCTTGTTTTGCCTCAGCATCTTGGATCTCAGTGCCCTGATTATCACCTCCAAATCATCAAGCAATGGTGGCAGTATCTCCTCTGATTTTATATGCATTACCTCCAATTGATACGTCTAAGTACCTACAGTGTGACAACCCAAACTGTATATAATATTGTAAGTGTGATCCAACCAATGTTTTGTACACCAGTAATATGTCCGCCCATTTCTTGTACTCAATGACTCGTCTCATGAGCAAACACAGCAAAATGCCTTCTTCACTACCCTATCCACCTGTATCACCACTTTTAGGAAACGATGGCCTTGCACCCCATCTCCCTCTGTACATTAGCAATCCTAAATTAAGTGCCTTTTACTCTGCGTCCTACCAGAATTTGACTGCCCAGAGTACATGAACTCACACTTGTCTGGAATAAATTGTTAAACAACCTTCGCTATCTACAATTCTGCCAGTTTTTGCAGAGTCTGGAAGAGATATATAGTCAAGTTGCTCAAGTTCTTTGGGTTTTTGGAGGAGGTGATGGAAGTGATTAATGGGGGTGGATGTTGTCTATGTGAATTTTAGTACGGTATTTGATAAAGTCCCCCATGGTAGGCTGATCCACAAGATGAAGGTGAACAAGATTGACAGTGCTGTATGGATTTAGAACTGCCTTGCTGACAGATGACGAAGGGTTGTGATGGAAAGCCGTTATTCTGGCCAGAGCTTTGTGAGCAGTGGAGTTCCATAATTGATTGGACGTAAATGTAGATGGGTTGGTTAACAAGTTTTCAGATGACACCAAGGTTGCTGGTGTCGTAGACTGTGAAGAAGGCTGTCTAGGTTTCAAAGTCCATTTATTGTCACATGTAGCAGTTAAGGTACAGTGAAATTTGAGTTACCGTACAGCCATACTAAGTGAAAAGCAACAAGACACACAACCACATAAAAGTTAACATAAACATCCATCACAGTGGATTCCACATTCCTCACTGATGGAAGGCAATAAAGTTCCATCTTCTTCCTCTTGCTCTCCCGCGGTCGGGGCAGTCAAGCCATCCGCAGTCGGGGTGATCAAAGCCCCCGTCAGGGTGATCGAAACTCCCACGTCGGGGCGGTTGAAACTCTCTTCGCAGCATGGAGCTCCCGAGTCGGCCTCTTCTTACCAGAGACCGCGGGGCTTTACGATGTTAAAGTCCACAGGTCCCGCGGTTGGAACTTCGATCTCCGGCAAAGGGATCGCAAGCTCCGTGATGTTAAAGTCCCACAGACTCCCGCGGCTTGGAGCACCGGGTCGATCTCCAGGAAAGGCCGCCAATTCCATGATGTTAGGCTGGGGACAGAGATACAATACGGGAGAGAATCGCATCTCCATCGAGGCGAGAGATCGAAAAAAAAGTTTCCCCCAACCACTCCCCACCCCCCACATAAAACAAACCAAGGATCACTAAAACATACTTTTTAATCCGTACTAAAAACAACAAAAACAGAAAGGACAGCAGGATATAGATCAGCGACAGAAATGAGCAATGAAATGGCAGATAGAGTTTAATCCAAGCAAGTGTTAGATGTTGTGTCAAATGTAATGGGGGAATATAAATTAATGGCATGACCCTTAACAGCATTGATGTACAGAGGAACCTTGGAGTCCAAGTCCATAACTCCCTGAAATTGGCAACGTAAGTAGGGTGGTAAAGAAAGCATATGGTATTCTTGCTTTCATAGGTCAGGGCATTGAGTATACAAGTCAGGAGGTCACAGTGGAACTGTATAGGACTTTGGTCGGGCCGCATTTGGAGTATTGTGTGCCGTTCTGGTTGCCCTATCACAGGAAGGATGTGGTGGCTTTGGAGAGGGTGCAGGAGAGGTTTACCAGAATTATGCCTGGTTTAGAGGCTATTAACAACTTGGAGATGTGTAGCCATACCCCTTGGTCTCTCTGTTCTACAACGTTCCCCAGGGTCTGGCCATGTAAGATAGACATAAAATGCTGGAGGAACTCAGCGGCCAGGCAGTATCTCTGGAGAAAGGAAATAGCTGACGTTTCGGGTCGAGACCCTTATTCAGACCTGAAGTATCTATCTTTGGTGTAAACCAGCATCTGCAGTTCCTTCCTACACATTTTGTCTGGTCATGTAACACCTCACGTGGTTTAATTTACCAAAAGCCACACTTGTAGGAGTTAAATTCCATTTGCAAATCCTTGGCTCATTTTCTCAGTTTTCTCAGTTTTAAGCGGACTTTTCTTCCGCTTTTAACACAGTCAACACGGTCACCCTCTGCAACCGCCTTCTGGATCTACAAGTCAACCCATCACTTATCCTGTGGATAAAAGACTTCCTGCAGGACCCCCCTCAGCATGTGGTAGTAAATGGTTTTAAATCCAAGAACATGATTTTAAACACTGGTGTCCCCCAGGGTTGTGTTTTATCACCGATTTTATTTTCCATCTACACAGACAACATAACAAACAATAACAGTGACATTTCCCTTTTTAAGTATGCAGACGATATGGCCCTGGTGGCCCACATCAAGGATCACACTTCTCTGGCTGCCTATCATCAGCAGGTCAACACCCTGATGCTGTGGATCAAAGAGAGCTCTCTGGAGCTTAACATCTCCAAGACCAAGGAGCTGTGTTGTGGGGGGAGGCGAACATCTTCCCCCCAACCTCTCTTTGAACCTCTGAGGCTGAATGGGCAGACAGTTGAGCAGGTAGAGGCTTTTAGATACCTGGGCACAGAGATTGACACCCGCCTGTCCTTCTCCCAGCACACAGACTCTGTGTACAAGAAGGCACAGCAACGCCTGTTCCTGCTGAGGAAACTCAGGAGATTTGATGTCAGACAGGACATTTTAACAGCTATCTATAAATCACTTATAGAATCTGTACTCACCTTTAACATCACATCCTGGTTCACCCTCACCTCTGTCAAAGACAAATCAAAGCTTTCCCGGATCATCAATCAAGCAAGCAAAATAACTGGCAAAACTCAAAATCAATTATCAGTACTTCACACCCAGGCAGTTAAAAGGAAAGCCAACCTCATTACACAGGATCCCACCCACCCCCTGCACAAGTCCTTCCAACTTCTGCCATCAGGCCGCCGATATAAAGGACAAAGGACAAAGGACAAAGGACATTTATTGTCACATAAAGTCCCCCTATCTAAGAAAAACATCCACAAAAACTCATTCATACCCATTGCCATAAACAGCTTAAATAAAAAATGAACAATGGACAAATTAACCCTGACGCACTGTCACTTTACATGTATCCACAGCTTTCATCTTGTCTATTTTTACAGTTTTTAATCCTTATACTTGCTTTTAAGATCTATACACACGGTGTGTGCTCGCAGAAATCTGTGTTGTATGACTGCTTATCAGTACATTGTCCTGTTTGTATGTTGAGCCACGCCAAAGAAGATTTTCTGTTACGACAGACAATAAAGTTTTCTGAATCTGAATCTGAATCTGAACCTTGTTTTAAAACTGTTTTAATCTTAGATGAGCTTCCTCAATGTCTACAACACCATCAATTTTGATGTAATCCACAAACTTACTACCCATGCCAACTACATTCTCATTCAAATCATAAGTATGAAAGATGAAATCAAATCTATGAGATGTGGTAGGATGATTCAGCTGTAATCAGGCAACTGAATCATCCTACCACAACCAGAGAGCAGTCCTGAAACACGATCTACCTCATTGGTGACGCTTGGACTTTCCTTGATCGGACTTTGCCAGTTTTTTCTTGCACTAAACGTTATTCCCTTATCATGTATCTATACACTGTAAATGTCTGGATTGTAATCATGTATTGTCTTTCAATGTACACGTGACAATAAACTAAAAACTAAACTGTTATTTTCCACACACAATGCCACGATGACTTCTTAATCAGTCCTTGCCCTTCCTTTTTCTGAAGAAGGGTTTTGGCCCGAAACGTTACCTATTTCCTTCGCTCCATAGATGCTGCTGCACCCGCTGAGTTTCTCCAGCACCTTGCCCTTCCAATAGTAGGTAGATCCTGTCTGGATAGGTATAGGAGTGGTGGGTATAAGGAAGGAGATGCCATAGGAGGTAGTTGAGGCAGGTACAGCAATTAAAAACACTTGGACAGGTGCGTGGATACGAAAGGTTTAGAGGCTAAACGCAGGCAACAGGAGGATGAGGGGTGGTCTTATAGAGGGGAGATGAATAGATCGGGTGAACGCAGTCAGGGTAAACCAAGAGTAGAGGAATGGAAAACCAGAGGACAACATAAGATCATAAGTGATAGGAGTAGAAATAGGCCATTAGGCCAATCAAGTCTACCCTGCCATTCAATCATGGCTGAACTATCTCTCCCTCCTAACCCCATTCTCCTGCCTTCTCCCCATAACATCAGACACCTGTACTAATCAATAATCTATCTATCTCTGCCTTAAATATATCCACTGACTGCCCCTACAGCCTTATGTGGCAAAGAATTCCACAGATTCACCACCATCTGACTAAAGAAATTCCTCCTCATCTCCTTCCCAATAAAACGTCCTTTAATTCTGAGGCTATGACCTCTAGTCCTAGACCCTCCCACTAGTGGAAACATCCTCTCCACATCCACTCTATCCAAGCCTTTCACTATTCTGTACATTTTAATGAGATCTGCCCTCATTCTTCTGTACAGGCCCAGTGCCGTCAAACGCTCATCATATGTTAACCTACTCAATCCTGAGATCATTCTTGTAAACCTCTGGTCCCTCTCCAGAGCCAGCAAATCCATCCTCAGATATGGTGCCCAAAATTGTTTAGACTATTCCAAATGCTGCCTGACCTGCGCCTTTTAAAGCCTCAGCATTACATCCCTGTTTTTGTATACAAGCAAAATCTTACTGCAGCAGGTAGAGCTGCCAGAGAACTGGATTTGATCCTGGCCTCGTGCAGTTTATGCATTCTCCCTGTAACTGCGTAGATTTCATCCGGGTGCTCCAGGCTCCTCCCACATCCCAAAGAGATGTGGGCTTGTAGGTTAATTAGCCTCTATAAATTGCCCCAAGTGTGAAAAGTGTGATCATATAGAACTAGTGTACATGGGTGATCAATGGTCGGCGAGGCTGAAGAACCTGATTCTATGCTGTATTTTTCAATCTAATTTCCCTTGCTTCACACAATGTTCTTACATACACCTGGTCAGACCCTGACGATTTATCCACCTTCATAGAGTTATACAGTGTGGAAACAGGCCCTTCGGCCCAACATGACCCTGCCGACCAACATGGCCCATATCCTAACTAGTCCCACCTGCCTGCATTTGGCCCATATCCCTCTAAACCTACCCTATACATGTACCCTTCTAAATGTTTCTTAAATGCTGCGATAGTACCTGCTTCAACTACCTCCTCCAGCATTTCATACACCTACCACCATTTGTCTAAAAAAAATTTACCCCTCAGATTCCTATTAAATCTTTCGCCCCCCACCTTAAACCTGCGTCCCCGATTCTCCTCCTGTGGACGAAAGACTCTGCATTTACCCAACCTTTTCTTCTTACCTCTATAAGATCACCACTCATCATTCTGCACTCCGTGGAATAAAGGCGTAGCCTACTCAACCTCTCCCTATAGCTCAGGCCCTTGAGATCCTAGTAATATCTTTGTAAATCTTCTCTGCACACTTTCTAGCTGGACAACATCTTATAACATGGTGACCAAAACTGAACAGGATACTTTAAATGTATTTAAAGTTATTTACAATATATATTAATTATTTAGATGAGGGAATTAAATGTGACATCCCCAAGTTTGCGGATGACACAAAGCAGGGTGGCAGTGTGAGCTGTGAGGAGGAGGCTATAAGGCTGCAGGGTGACTTGGATAGTGGGCAGATGCAGTATAATGCGGATAAATGTGAGGTATCAACTTTGGTGGCAAGAACAGGAAGGCAGATTATTATCTGAATGGTGTCAGATTAGGAAAAGGGGAGGTGCAACGAGACCTGGGTGTGCTTGTACATCAGTCACTGAAAGTAAGCATGCAGGTACAACAGGAAGTGAAGAAAGCTAATGGCATGTTGGCCTTCATTGCGAGAGGATTTGAGTTTAGGAGTCCTACTAAAGTTGTACAGGGCCCTAGTGAGACCACACCTGGAGTATTGTGTGCAAACTTAGTCTCCTAATTTAAGGATTAAAGAAGGACATTCTTGCTATTGAGGGAGTGCAGTAGGTTCACCTGGTTAATTCCCGGGATGGTGGGACTGACAAATGATGAAAGAATGGGTCGACTGGGCTTGTATTCACTGGAATTTAGAAGGATGAGAGGAGATCTCATAGAAGCATATAAAATTGGACAGGCTAAATGCAGGAAAAATGATCCTGATGTTGGGGGAGTCCAGAACCAGGGGTCACAGTTTAAGAATATGGCGGAATAAGGCCATTTAGTATTGAGATGAGGAAAAACCTTTTCACTCAGAGAGTTGTGAATCTGTGGAATTCTCTGCCACAGAAGGCAGTGGAGGCTAATTCACAGGATGTTTTCAATAGACAATAGGTGCAAGAGTAGGCCATTTGGCCTTTCGAGCCAGCACCGCCATTCAATGTGATCATGGCTGATCATCCCCAATCAGTACCCCGATCCTGCCTTCTCTCCATATCCCCTGACCGCTATTTTTAAGAGCCCTATCTAGCTCTCTCTTGAAAGCATCCAGAGAACCTGCCTCCACCGCCCTCTGAGGCAGAGAATTCCACAGACTCACCACTCTGTGAGAAAAAGTGTTTCCTCGTCACCGTTCAAGATAGAGTTAGATTTAGCACTTAGGGCTAAAGGAATCAAGGGATATGGGGAACAAGCAGGAACGGGATACTGATTTTAGATAATCAGCCATGATCATATTGAATGGCGGTGCTGGCTCGAAGGGCCACATGGCCTACTCCTGCACCTATTTTTCTATGTTTCTATGTAGCCTCACCAACATCTTATATAACTGTAACAAATCCTTCCAACTTCTATACTAAGTACTTGGACCACCCTATCTACCTGTAACATCACTGTCAAATAACTATGTAGCTACACTGCTGGAACCTAGATTGATGTGCTTTAAGACCACCAGCACCTCCTCTTTTGTAATGTGGATATGTTTAAAAATGTGACTACACTCTTTATCGAATTCCTAACTTCCATTCATGGTAAATACATATGAGAAATGTTCATTTAGTCCTCTTGAAATAAATGCTAGCATTGTGTTTGCCTTCCTTACTATCGATTCAACTTGCAAATTAACTTTTTGGGAATCCTGCACCAGCACTCCCAAGTCCCTTTGCACTTCTGATTTCTGGATTCCCTCTCCATTTAGAAAATTGTCTACGCCTTTATTCTTATTACCAAAACGGTGGCACAGCGGTAGAGTTGCTGCCTCACAGCGAATGCAGTGCCGGAGACCCGGGTCCAATCCCGACTAAGGGTGCTGTCTGTACGGAGTTTGTACGTCCTCCCCGTGACCTGCATGGGTTTTCTCCGAGATCTTCGATTTCCTACCACACACCAAAGACGTACAGGTTTGTAGGTTAATTGGCTTGGTAAATGTAAAAAATGTCCCTAGTGCGTGTAGGATAGTGTTAATGTGTGGGGATCGTTGGTCGGCGCGGATCCAGTCGGCGCTGACCCTGAAGGGCCTGTTTCCGCGCTGTATCTAAACTAAAATGCATGACTCCGCACTTTGCTATACTGAATTTCATCTGCCACTTCTCTGCCCACTATCCTAACCTGTCCCTGTTTTCTCTACACTACCTGCCCCTCCACCTATTTTCATATCATCTGCAAACTTGGCCACAAAGCCTTCAATCCCCTCGTCCAAATCATTAATATACAACGTGAAGAGTAGCGGCCCCAGCACCGACCCCTACAGAACTCCGCTAGTCACTGGCAACCAACCAGAAAAATCCCCCTTTATTGCCACTCTTTGTCTTCTGCCATCCAGCCAACCTGCTATCCATGCTAGTATCTTCCCTTTGATACCGTGGGCTCTCATCTTCCTTAGCAGCCTCACACGTGGCTCCTTATCAAAGGCTTTCTGAAAATCCAGGTAAACAACATCTACTGACTCTCCTTTGTCTGTCCTGCTATTTACTTCTTCAAAGAATTCCAGCAAATTTGTCAGGCAAGACCTCCCCTTCACAAAGCCATGCTGACTTTGGCCTTTTATCGTGAACTTCTGAGTACTCCGTAACCTCATCCTTTATAATGGACTCTAAAATCTTACCAATGTGCAAAACTGAGAGATATAGGAAGTCTTGTATACCAGCTGCTATAAGGTTTTATAATGCACAAACATAATTTTGCATTTTTTAGTATTCATTCATTGTATTTAACTTATTAAGTATGGAAGCTATCTGAGGAAATGTGTGGTGTTATGTCTGTCTTGAAGCTGTTGTGGCACTGTAATTTCCTGTAAAGGATTATTAAAGGATCTATCTATCTATCTATCTATCTATCTACTAACCACTGAAGTCAGACTAACCGGCCTCTAGTTCACACTATTCTGCTTCGCTCCCTTCTTGTACAACGGGGTAATATTGGCATTTTTCCAATCGTCTGGAACCACTCCTGACTCTCGTGAATCTTGAAAGATCACTACTAATGCCTACACATTTTCTAAATCCACCCCTTTAAGAACCCTGGGTTGCAGTCCACGTGACTTATCCACCTTCAGACCTTTCAGTTTCCCAAGCACTTTCTCCCTGGTTATAGCCACTCCACTAACTTCCACCCCTTGACTCTCTTGAATTTCAGCCACATTGCTGGTGTCATCCAATGATGACACCATTGCTGGTGTGAAGACTGATGCAAAAAGGTTATTCAAAAAGTGATTCGATTCCTCTGCTAATTCTTTATTCCCTATTATCACTTCCCCAGTATCATTTTCCAGCGGTCCAACCATGCTTGTAGCACCAATTCCTGTGTCCATTCCTCAAGAGGCTTTGAATCCATCTTACCATTCTCTCCCACCAAGCCATCTTTGAAATTCACTTGTCAACTTGCCTTAGATCCCATCCCATCCAAGTCCATGTATATATATATGTGTCCACTCCTGTATCGACAAGACCTGATTGCATTTATGCACTTTTAAATCAACAGCCTTTTCTCTGCATTTACCATCTATTCAGGTGGCCCTCCCACACAAACTAATTCATGGACTGCCATGGGCAGCCAGCTTAATAGCTATCAATTAAATCTAAACTAAGCTGTTAGAGCCGCTGCGTCTGTGCCCAAGACCCGGGTTCCATCCTGACCTTGGGTGCTGTTGATGTGGAGTTTGCATGATTTATTTGTGACTGCGTGGGTTTTCTCCAGGTCATAGAGTCCTTCAGCGTGGAAACAGTCCATTTGGCCCAACTTGCCCGTGTCGACCGACATGCCCCACCTACACAAAGACCTGCAGATACTGGTTTACACCAATGATAGTCACAAAGTGCTTGAGTAACTCAGTGGATCAGGGAGCATCTCTGGAGAAATAGAATAGGTGACGTTTCGGGTCGGGACCTTTCTTGTCCCTGCTCCTTGCTGATACAACAATGCTCTAGAATATCAGTGTAACATTCTCTTCACACCCCAGCCTCTACTTTCTTCTCCATGGACAATATTCCATTACTATTACACATTTGAATCATTATTTTCCTCTTGATCACTTCCCCAGTATCATTAAATGTTTTATTTTCAGATATTTATGCACTTTGTTTTTGATTATTTCCATGGTATGAGCTGAAAAGTGTGTACCTCCCTTTAAGAAGGGAAGATAAGTTACTATTTGCTGAGCTTATATTTTAATGTACTGTAACATATTCTCCATGCTTTTCATCCCTTTTACTTTTCACTGCAGTGAAATTTGGAAACGGCAAGTCTTTCAGCTCTGTCAGTAAACTAGGTAAGGTTCAGATATATCTATTGTCACCAGTAACTGCACCTCAGAGCCGGTCGTCCTTTCAGTCATAGCTGTCAAACCCTGGCCTAGCTTGTGGCCAGACACGCATTGTTCTTCATTACTAATCCTGGTTCATCAAGCCAGTCTGCAGATACTGGCCTTTGATGCTGTACAAAACTGGCCACGGTCTTGCAACAGGGACAAATCCTGCAAAATATTTCAAAAGCTCCAGCTCCAAAGTGAAGGCTGTCTTGATCAGAATCAGAATCAGAATCAGAATCACACTTTATTCACCAAGTATGTTTTGCAACATACGAGGAATGTCATTGGCCAGGTCAGTCATACAATTAAAAACAACAGATCAGTCAAAAACACATTTTAACATGAACATCCACCACAGTGACTCCTACACAATCCTCACTGTGATGGAAGGCGAAATAAAGTTCAAGTCCTTCCCTTAGTTCTTCCTCAGTCGTGGGCCTCGAGCCCCCATTGACAGGATGATCTTGACTCCCGTAGCCGGTGGCGTTCGGGCTCTCCGCGTCGTGGCCATCAGCTCCCGCAATCAGGGGGATGTCAGCTCCCCCGCGCCGGGCAATCGAACCTCACGTCGGGGCTGGTCGACCCTTCCGCAATGTTGGAGCTTCCCGACTATCAAAGAGGTTATTTAATACCAAACTACAGACATGCACTACTCTCTTCGCTCATTGTTGCCATTACCAGTGTACAGTTTAAATAATTAGCTATTTGGCACCATTTACAACAATAAGCATTCCCTTTGCGATTTGTGTTTAGAAGAAGACTATTCTGGCTATTTCTGGAAGGTTACTCTGTTCCACCCTGCTGAATTTGAGATGGGTGAGATCTTCAAACTATTTCTCCTCTGTTTTTACCGTGGAGAAAGACATGAAAACCGAGGAACTTGGGACAGTTTTTTATTTATTTTTTAATTTTATTTTTTATTTATTTTGTATTAGAAGTAAGTACAATTGTATACACTCATATTTTCATAATACATTTTATGTACAACTTTTTTTTTTTTTAATTATAATAAAGAAGAAAAAGAAAAATAAATTAGATAATGAAGTATAGAAAAATGTGAGATATATAGTGTGTGGAAAAGAAAAATAGAAAGTGAAAGAAGAAGTTAAAGAATAAAAAAAATAAGAAAATGAGAATAGAAGAAAAAAAAAGAAAGGAACAAAAAGAAAAAAGAACTAAGGAGATCTTATTTATATTCTTGACCATCCCTCACCCAGTCACGAGTTAGCTTCTACAATTGTGTTGCACCATATGATTCCAAAAAGACGACAAATGGAGACCAACTCGTTTTGAATTGGTCAAATTTATCTATTAGGAGAAATCGCATTTCCTCAAGATGTGCGGTGTGCAACATACTTGCAATCCACATTTTGAGCGTTGAACTTGGGACAGTTAATGGCATTGTCTTGAGAGCAGTCAGTATTACGGTCGAGGAGGTGCTGCTGAAGGTCCTACGCGTATGATGGTAGAGAAATCTCCCAGGCCTGATCATATATATTCAAAGACACTGGGGAAACAAAATCAAAAATTGCAGGTGTCCTGGTTGAGAGTTACAGGTGAGGTGCCCGAAGCCTTTAGGGTGGTGAATATTGTGCCAAGGAAAAGCCTGGGAAGTATAGGCCAGTCAGTCTAACATCTGTGCTCTGAAAGTTACCAGAAAGTATTGTGAGGGATAAGATATACATGTACGTAGTTAGATGGGCAAGGGCCGATTAGGGATAGTCAACACGGTTTTATATGTGGGAAATTGTATCTCATGAATACAGATTTTTGAAGATATGACCTTGATGTGGGAAAAGATGTAGACGTTGTATATAATGATTTCAGCGGCTTTTTGTCAAGGTACCGCATGGAAGGTTAGATCGCATGAGATCCATTACGAGCTTGCCAACTGGATGGAAAATTGGCTTCATGGAAGGAAGCAGAGGGTGATGGTGGAAGGTTGTTTTTCAGACTTGAAGCCAGGGACTAGTGGTATCAGGATTCAGTGCTGGAAAAGAATGTACAAGGCATGATTGGTAAGTTTGCAGATGGCACTAAAGCGGGTAGTATTGTAGATAGTGAAGATGGTTGTCAAAAATTGTAGCAGGTGTTTGATTGGCTGGGCAGGTGGGCTGAAGAATGGTTGATGGAATTTAATACAGTAAAGTGTAGGGTGTTGTATTTTGGGAAGACTGACTAGGGCAGGACCTACACAGTGAACGGTCGGGCTCTGGGGAATGTTGTAGAGCAGAGGGATCTAGGGGTGTAGATACATAGTTCCTTGAAAATGACGTCACAGGTCGATAGGGTGGTCAAGAAGGCTTTTGGCACATTGGCCTTCGGCAGCATGAGTATAGAACTTGGGAGGTCATGTCATAGTTGTACAGGAATTGGTGAGGTCACATTCAGAGTATTTTAGGTAGACAAAAATGCTGGAGAAACAATAGACAATAGACAATAGGTGCAGGAGTAGGCCATTCGGCCCTTCGAGCCAGCACCGCCATAGGTAACGTTTCGAGTCGAAACCCTTCTTCAGACTGAAGAAGGGTATCGACCCGAAACGTTGCCTATTTCCTTCACTCCATTGATGCTGCCTCACCCACTGAGTTTCTCCAGCATTTTTGTCTACCTTCGATTTTCCAGCATCTACAGTTCCTTCTTAAACATTCAGAGTAATGTGTTCAGTTTTGGACACACTGTTATAGGAAATACGTTGTTAAACTTGAAAGGGTGCAGAGATTTACGAGGATATTGCTGGGACTCGAGGGCCTGAGCTATAGGGAGAGGTTGAACAGGGTAGGACTTTATTACTTGGAGTGCTGGAGAATGAGCGGTGATCCCAAAGATCAGGATAGGATTAGATAGGGTAGATGCAGTCTTCTACCCAGAGAAGGGGAGTCAAGATCCAGAGGACATAGGTTTATGGTGAAGGAGAACATTTTAATAGGAACAGAAGGGGTGGTGGGTGTCAGAGGAGGTAGTTGAGGCAGCTACTATCATAACGTTTAAAAAACATTTGGACAGGTACATTGATAGGACAGGTTTGGTGAGACATGGTTCAAACACAGGTAGGAATAGTATAATCCTATTGGTGGGGCCTGTTGGTTGACATAGGCATGTTACTCTGAAGAGCCTGTTTCCATGCTGTATGACAATGAATCTAAATCAATTTGAGTCCAATCTACCCAGTCACCATGGGTCCCATGTGCCTTAAGTAAGTAATGTGTTGATAAATGAGTAACCTGTTTCGGCAAAAAATAACAATGTGCTGTGGAGGCTGAAAATCCAGATTGAAACAGGAAGATCAGGATATTTCTGCTGGTCGGGGAGCATCCGTGGAGAAAAAAAGCTGTTTTCATGTTTCAAGTCACTGACCTTTCTGTAGAATCCATGAAAATTCTGTTAATTTGCAGCTTTGTTGTATTACCAACCATTCCAGATGAAGTCATTGATTTCCAGACTTGAAATAACCCATCTTCTTCTCGAACAGTTCTTCTGGCAACAATTCAATGTCTGCTCGAAAGGGTTGGGATGGCCGTGATTCTGTGTAATCTGAATGGTTATGAATTGACATAGTTCACATGGCTATGGAGGAATATGGATTAGAGTCATGCAGAACGGAAACGCCATTTGGATGAGCATGCCCATGCCGATCAAGATGCCCCATCCACACTAGTTCACCCACCCGCGTTTGGCTGATGTTCCTCTGAACTTTTCCTATCCATGTACCCATCCAAATATCTTTTACATTTTATTATAGTATCTGCCTCAACTACCTCCCCTGGCAGCTCGTTCCATATATCCACCACCCTCTGTGTGAAAAAGTTGCACCGTAAATCTTTCCCCTCTCACATTAAATCTAAGTTCTCTGGTTCTTGATTCCCCTACTCTGGGTAAAAGATTGTGTGCATCTACCCTATCTAGTCTCCACATGATCTCATACACCTCTGTAAGATCATCCTTCATCCTCATATCAAAAATTCTAAAGGGCATGTTCCTGTGCTGTACTGTTCTGTGAATATAAAGACCACGTGAGTCTGTGAGATGTGACAAAGGACCAGTAAAGAAAAGTATACAACTTCTGCACTTGTATAGGGCTCTGGTGAGACCACATCTGGAATATTGTGTACAGTTTTGGTCTCCTAATTTGAGGAAGGACATCCTTGTGATTGAGGCAGTGCAGCGTAGGTTCACGAGATTGATCCCTGGGATGGCGGGAATGTCATATGAGGAAAGATTGAAAAGACTAGGCTTGTATTCACTGGAGTTTAGAAGGATGAGGGGGGATCTTATAGAAACATATAAAATTATAAAAGGACTGGACAAGCTAGATGCAGGAAAAATGTTCCCAATGTTCAGCGAGTCCAGAACCAGGGGCCATAGTCTTAGAATAAAGGGGAGGCCATTTAAGACTGAGGTGAGAAAAAACTTTTTCACCCAGAGAGTTGTGAATTTATGAAATTCCCTGCCACAGAGGGCAGTGGAGGCCAAGTCACTGGATGGATTTAAGAGAGAGTTAGATAGAGCTCTAGAGGCTAGTGGAATCTAGGGATATGGGGAGAAGGCAGGCACGCGTTATTGATAGGGGACGATCAGCCATGATCACAATGAATGGCGGTGCAGGCTCGAAGGGCCGAATGGCCTCCTCCTGCACCTATTTTCTATGTTTCTGTTTCTAAAAAAGCCAGAGAGGCAATTAATGTAAAGTTTGGGGGAATGTGTGGGGCACAGGGAGCTGTAAAGAGCGGCCGTGGAAATACAAGGGAGGAGCCGCGGTGTGACGTCACAAACGAGGCAGACAAGTGATGGCACTGACTTCGAGTTAACCTATCGTAATTATCTACATTCTTGCAACAATTTAATAAATGTCAAACTAAATGAGATAAATAATTAAATTAACAATGAACTAATTTACAAGAAGACAGTTACGTGTTGCTGCAGAGCTTCCAATCCATTTTTGTCCAAGAGCCGTTCATCTGTGTTAAATGCCTCCAGGTGAAGGAACTTTGGCTGTGTGGAGGAGTTGAGCAGCGATAGTCTAAAGGGCCTGTCCCACTTACGTGTCCTTGGCACGCTAATTACGCGACCTCGTGGTTGCGTTGAGGCGCGAAGGTCGGGCGCGACTTCATGCGACCGCACTGCCGTCTGGAGCGCGTGACGTCATTTGAAGATGGATGCAAAATGCAGGAGTAACACAGCGGGACCGGCAGCATCTCAAGAGAAGGAATGGATGATGTTTCGAGACTCTTCTTCAGTCTGAAAGAATGGTCTTGACCCGAAACATCACCCATTGCTTTTCTCCAGAGATGCTGCCGGTCCCGCTGAGTTACTCCAGCATTTTATGTCTATCTTCAATTGTCTTGGCCCCGCTCTGGGAGTAGAAGTGGGGGCGGATCCGGATCCGCAATGGCCGTGAGCCCCAGGCCTAGTTCGGCGATCGTTTGCCTGCTTCTGCTGCTGTTGAAGGTGAGATGTTGCGTCGCGCCAGGGTCTTGGGCCTGTCCCACTTTGGCCGTCAGTTCCGCGACAGGCCGTTGGTGAGCGAAGATTTTGTTTGCTACAAAAATTTCGGAGGCCGGCACGAAGTCGCACACATCTACATACCCCTCCGCCCTTCTCAGTGGGACCAGCACCGCGCGGCCGTACGATGCCCGTGCGCCTCAACGCGACCATGAGGTCGCGTAATTTGCGTGCCAAGGACACGTAAGTGGGACAGGCCCTTAACTCTAAGGGATGAGATACAAGAGAAACTAAAGGGAGGCAACAGTCAAAGCTAACAATCTGGACAATAAAAGCCTCCAGGCTGTTTACTTAGCTAAAGCTTGCAGTTTCAGGAGTACAGGTAACAAGGTAGATTAAGTGGGGACCACCCTTTGTAATTGATGTCAGCTAAATTCAGTTGTTTGGACCAGAGCTCTTTGAGCGGCTACAAAAGAGGCCGAGAACCGACAGCATGGGTTCACACAACAAATCCCAGAGGGGGGGCTTTGGAGAGTGCATGTTGCAGTGAGTGGAGAGATTGGTGAGTAGCAATAAGCCAGTCCTTTTACCTTCATTAATACTTTCATTCACTAAGGTCGGGTGTGCTTAAAGTGGAACTAAACTCCTGGTGGAATTTACTTCCTTAATTTACTGTACAAAGATAATGCAAGGGTGTCCACGGCTGGAGAACCAGTCCCATGGAATGCTCCTCAATATGTGGGGAATCAGGGAGATTTCCCTTGTCCCTGGTGACCACATGTGAGGAAGTGTGTCCTGCTTCAGCTCCTGACTAATGTCTCACTGAGGATCATCCATGGTGCTGAGGACATTGTGGATGGCATGTAGAGTGAGCTGGTCACCCTGTAAACAATGGGTAGAATTGCAGTGGGTGCCCACCAGGGATCAGTGGGCACAGGCGGGTGGTGCAAGAGACCCCTGTGGCCGTACCTCTGTTAAAACAGGTAGACCATGTTGGATACGTTTGGGGGCAGCCTCTTTGGGATGGGAAGAAACGGGCATGTTTGTGGCACTGAGACTAGCTCAGCTGCACAATGAGCGAGGACAAAGATCAGCAGAGCTGCAGTAAATAGGGGCTCAATTGTAATGGGAGCAGTTGGGTGAACAAGGCCCTTGAATTCTGTGTTGTCCTCCTGGTGCCAGGTACATGAATATCTCAAAGCGGTTGCAGTACATTCTCACCAGCGAGAGTAAACAGTCAGTGGTTGTAATACACTCAAACATAGTGGTTGTCCTACAGAGGAGAATGATTCTCGGGATGATTGGGTTAACGTATGAGGAGCATTTGATAGCTCTGGGCCTGTACTCGCTGGAGTTCAGAAGAATGAGGGGAAACCTCATTGAAACTTACCAAATAGTGAAAGACCTGGATAGAGTGGATGCGAAGAGGATGTTTCCACCAGTAGGAGAGTTCATGAACTGAGGGCCATCGCCTCTGAATTAAAGGACGTTCCTTTAGAAAGGCGATGAGGAGGAATTTATTTAGTCAGAGGGTGGTGAATCTGTGGAATTCCTTGCCGCAGAGGTCTGTGGAGGCCAAGTCAATGGATATTTTAAGACAGAGATAGATTCTTGATTAGTACGGGTGTCAAAGGTTATACCTTGAAGTTCGGGAGCGGCAGAAGTGAGTTTGGTGATTGGCTGAAAGGTAAGCTCTTGGGAGTTTCTTTGTGTTTCCTTTCGGTAGTGGTTAGCTTAAAACCGGGCGCGACCAGGTAAGAGGAGCACATACCGTCAAGTTCGGAAGCGGCAGAAGTGAGTTCGATGATTGGCTGAGGAATTTGATTTGCTAATTGGTTAAGTGGCGAATTGGGCAATTTATCAGCCAATATAAGCAAGGTTTCCTGTCGGGGAGCGGCCTTGTTGAGGGAAGTGTCTTGTGAGGAAAGTGCGAGTCTTTGGCTCGAGAGTCTTCGGCGAGGAGGCTGAGGAGAGGAGACTACGCCAAAACTTGGAGAGGACGAGACGTGGGGAAGCCATGACGGTTAAGATGATTCAGTGTGATGCTTGCAGGATGCGGGAGGTCAGGGAAACTGATGGAGCCTCTGGCTGCTACAACTGTGGTAAGTGTGTCCAGCTTCAGCTCCTGAAGGACTGTGTTGGGGCACTGGAGAAGCAGCTTGATGACCTCAGGATCACCCAGGGAAACAAGAGTTTCTTGGACAGGACCTGCAGTGAGGTTGTCACACCAAGGATACAGGAAGAGCGAAGGTGGGTGACTGTGAGAAATGGGAGTAACCGTGGTGCAGGAGACCCCAGTGGCTGTGCCTAATGAAAACAGGCACACCCTTTTGGGAGCTGTCGTGGCAGACGACGCTTCCAGACTGAGCGGCAGACAGGTCGGTGGCTCCAATCCTAGCGATGAGACTCGACTGGCGTGACCGACGTCGGGCAGAGCTATAGTGGTGGGTGACTCCATTGTCCGAGATGCGGACAGGAGATTCTCTGGCGGCAGGCGAGACTCGAGGATGGTCTGTTGCCTCCCAGGTGCAAGGGTTCAAGATATCACAAACCGATTTCAGAACATCCTCGAGAGGGAAGATGAACAGCCGTTTTTTCCAGCATCTACAGTTCCTTCTTAAACACAGGGAATTATAGACCAGTAAGCCTGACATTGGTGGTGGGGAAGATGCTGGAGTCAATCATAAAATATCAAATAGCGGCACATTTGGATAGCAGTAGCAGGATCGGTCCGAGTCAGCATGGATTTACGAAGGGGAAATCATGCTTGACTAATCTTCTGGAATTTTTTGAAGATGTAACTAGGGAAATGGACAAGGGAGAGCCAGTGGATGTAGTGTGCCTGGACTTTCAAAAAGCATTTGATAAGGTCCCACATAGGAGATTAGTGAGAAAAATTAGGGCACATGGTATTGGGGGTAGAGTGCTGACATGGATAGAAAATTGGTTGGCAGACAGGAAACAAAGAGTAGGGTTTAACGGGTCCCTTTCAGAATGGCAGGCAGTGACTAGTGGGGTACCGCAAGGCTCGGTGCTGGGACTGCAGCTATTTACAATGTACATCAATGATTTAGATGAAGGGATTACAAGTAACATTAGCAAATTTGCAGATGACACAAAGCTGGGTGGCAGTGTGAACTGTTAAGAGGATGCTCCGCATTGATGAGCTGGAGACCCAACTTCATACGCTGCGGTGCATCAGGGAGGGGGAGTATTACCTGGATGTTTTGTGCCAGGGGATGGTCACACCGACCAGTTTAACTAATTCAGTAGTTAGTGAGCAGGGAAAGGAAGGTGTGGCCATAAGCGAGGCAGGTAGGGGGAACCAGGAGGAGATGCGGCAGGAGCCACAGCCCTTGTCCCTGACGAGCATGACCGAGGCTCTTACTCAATGCGAGGACGGGATCAAGGGCTGTGGGAGGGATGAGCAACCTGGCTGCAGCACCGTGGATCAGGGGGCCATTCAAGAGGGGGGAGTTAGAAGAAATGCCGTTGTGATAGGGGATAGTATTATTCGGGGGGTAGATAAGGTTCTCTGCGGCCAGCAGAACATGTCCCGAAGGCTGTGTTGCCTACCCGGTGCTAGGGTTAAGGATATCTCTGCGATGCTGGAGAGAAATTTGCAGAGTGAGGGGGAGGATCCAGTGGTCGTGGTCCATGTGGGGACCAATGACATAGGAAGGACGAGGAAGGAGGATCTGCTGAACGAGTTTGAGCAGTTAGGGAATAAATTAAAAAGCAGAACCTCGAGGGTACTGATCTCCGGATTGCTACCTGAGCCACGGGCCAAATCGGCGAGGGTACAAAAAATTAAAAAGCTGAATGCGTGGCTCAAAGACTGGTGTGGGAAAAATGGGTTTGGTTTCTTGGGCCACTGGCACCAGTACTGGGACAGGGGGGATCTGTTCTGTAAGGACGGACTTCACCTGAACGGTGCTGGGACTGGGGTCCTGGCAAATCATATAACTAGGGCAGTAGAGAGGTCTTTAAACTAAGTAGCGGGGGGGAGGTATCAAGGGGGGTAATAACGGCAGGGGTAGAGGAAATAGAGCAGGGTATCAGTGGGGAAACGGAAAATCAAAATGTGACAGGAGGATCCAGAATGTGTGAAGATAAAGCTCTAGATGTAAAAGGGGCAAAAACAGAAAGGAAGGGTAGTAAAAATCATCTGAAAGTACTGTATCTAAATGCACGGAGTATTCGAAATAAGATAAATGAATTAACGGTGCAATTAAGTACATATAGTTATGATATCGTGGCCATTACGGAGACATGGCTGCAAGGGGATCAGGATTGGGAGTTAAATATAGAGGGGTACTCGACAATTAGAAAAGATAGACAGGAAAGAAAGGGAGGAGGGGTGGCCCTTTTAATAAGGGAGGGAATAACGGCAATAGAGAGGAAGGATATTGCGTTGAAGGATCAGGATAGTGAAACAGCTTGGATACAGATAGAGAATAACAAGGGGAAAAAAACACTAGTGGGTGTAATTTATAGACCTCCAAATAGCTGTGACGCTGTTAGTCAGAACATAAATCTGCAAATAGTTGACGCATGTAAAAAGGGAACTGCTGTAATCATGGGGGACTTCAATTTTCATATTAATTGGGCAAACCAAACTGGGCAGGGTAGACTAGAGGAAGAGTTTATAGAATGTATTAGAGACGGGTTCCTAGAACAGTATGTCACAGAACCGACAAGGGGGGAGGCAATCTTGGATCTGGTCCTGTGTAATGAAGCAGGATTAATTAAAAATGTCATAGTTAGGGACTCGTTGGGAACAAGTGACCACAATATGGTCGAATTCCATATTCAAATAGAAGGGGAGCAGGTTGAAACTCAGGCTAGGGTACTTAGTCTAAATAAGGGGGATTATGAAGGTATGAGGACTGAGCTGATCAAAGTTGACTGGGATAGCAGACTCAAGAATAAGACGGTACATGAGCAGTGGTGTACGTTTAAGGATCTACTGTATAACCTTCAAGAAAAATTTATTCCTATGAAGAAAAAAAGGGGTAAGGGAAAGAACAGTCAGCCATGGCTCAGTAAAACTATAAAGGATAGTATTCGGCTGAAGGCAAGGGCATATAAGGTAGCTAGAGATAGTGGGAGGGTAGAGGATTGGGAAGCATTTAAAGGTCAGCAAAAAATAACTAAGAGATTAATTAAGACGGGGAAAATAGACTATGAAAGGAATTTAGCGAACAACATAAAAACTAATAGTAAGAGTTTTTATAGCTATATAAAAAGAAAAAGGGTGGCTAAGGTGAACGTTGGTCCATTGGAGGGTGAGACTGGAGAGTTGTTGGTGGGGAACATGGAAATGGCAAAGGCATTAAACGAGTATTTTGTATCAGTCTTCACCATAGAAGACACAAAAAATATTCCAACGCTGGATAAACAGGGGGCGGTAGGAATGGAGGAGCTAAATACTATTAAGATCACCAAGGAGGTGGTATTAGGGAAATTAATGAGACTGAAGGAGGATAAATCCCCTGGGCCTGATGGATTACATCCAAGGGTCTTGAGGGAGATAGCGGTGGGGATTGTGGATGCATTGGTGATAATTTTCCAAAACTCCCTGGAGGCAGGAACGGTCCCAGTGGATTGGAAAATGGCCAATGTAACACCTATATTTAAAAAAGGAAGTAAACAGAAGGCGGGTAACTATAGACCGGTTAGTCTAACATCGGTGGTGGGTAAAATGTTAGAGACAATTATTAAAGAAACACTAACGGGGCACTTGGATAAACATGACTTCATCGGACAGAACCAGCATGGTTTTGTGAAGGGGAAGTCCTGTTTAACGAATCTGCTCGAATTCTTTGAGGAAGTAACAACCCGGGTGGATAAAGGGGAACCGGTGGATGTGGTATACTTGGACTTCCAAAAGGCTTTTGACAAGGTGCCACATAAGAGACTATTGCTAAAAATAAAAAATTATGGGATTGGGGGTAATATATTAGCATGGGTAGAGGATTGGCTAACAAATAGGAAGCAGAGAGTGGGGATAAATGGTTCATACTCGGGATGGCAACCGGTAACTAGCGGGGTTCCGCAAGGGTCGGTGCTGGGACCCCAGTTGTTCACAATTTATATAAATGATTTGGAGGAGGGAACCAAGTGTAATATATCAAAATTTGCGGACGATACAAAAATGGGAGGAAAAGTAGGGGATGAGGAGGATAGGAAGAGTCTGCAAAAGGATATAGATAAGCTAGGTGAGTGGGCAACAACTTGGCAGATGAAATTTAATACTAATAAATGTGAAGTCATTCACTTTGGGAAAAAAAATGATAGGGCAAGTTATTTTCTAAATGAGGTGGAGCTGCGTTGTAATGCAATGCAAAGGGATCTAGGGGTAGTAGTACATGAATCACTAAAAGTTAGTATGCAGGTGCAGCAAGCAATCAGGAAGGCCAATGGAGTTTTGGCCTTTATTGCTAGGGGGATTGAGTATAAAAACACGGAGGTCTTGCTGCAGCTGTACACAGTATTAGTGAGACCACATTTGGAATACTGTGTACAGTTCTGGGGTCCATACTTAAGAAAGGATGTACTGGCCCTGGAGGCAGTGCAGCGAAGGTTTACAAGATTAATTCCTGCAATGAGGGGATTGACATATGAGGAAAGGTTAAGTAGGCTGGAACTCTACTCTTTGGAGTTTAGAAGAATGAGAGGCGATCTCATTGAAACATATAAGATCGTGAGGGGCCTTGATCGGGTGGATGCACCGAGGATGTTCCCAATGATCGGGGAAACTAGAACTAGGGGACATAGTTGTAGAATAAGAGGGGGCTCTTTTAAAACTGAGATGAGGAACAACTTCTTCACCCAGAGGGTGGTTAATTTATGGAATTCACTGCCCCAGGGAGCAGTGGAAGCAGAAACATTAAATATATTTAAGTCTAAAATAGATGTTTTTTTAGCTGCCAAGGGGATAAGGGGCTACGGGGAGAGGGCAGGGATATGGACCTAGGTATGGTTAGTATAGTAAGACCTGAGTGATCTCCTGGACAAGTGTCGATCGCCTGGATTGGGGTCGGAGAGGAATTTCCCGGATTTTTTTCCCGAATTGGACCTGGGTTTTTATCCGGTTTTTTGCCTCCCCCAGGAGATCACACGGTTCTTGGGGTGGAGAGGGGTGATAGCGATATAAAGGGGAGGGTAGTGTCTTGTGTTCTGTGTCTTGTGTCTACTGTTTGTGGGTAAGGGTGTCTGTTTAGTGTTCAGCCATGAGCGAATGGCGGTGCGGGCTCGATGGGCCTAGTGGTCTACTCTCGCACCTACTTTCTATGTTTCTATGCTATGAGGATGCAGGGTGACTTGGACAGGTTGGGTTAGTGGGCAGATGCATGGCAGATGTAGTTTAATGTGGATAAATGTGAGGTTATCCACTTTGGTGGCAAAAACAGGAAGGTAGATTATTATCTAAATAGTCAAGTTGGGAAAAGGGGAAGTACAATGTGATCTGGGGGTCCTTGTTCATCAGTCAATGAAAGTAAGCATGCAGGTACAGCAGGCAGTGAAGAAAGCGAATGGGATGTTGGCCTTTATAACAAGAGGAGTTGAGTATAGGAGCAAAGAGGTCCTTCTGCAGTTGTACAGAGCCGTAGTGAGACCACACCTGGAATATTGTTTAAGAAGGAACTGCAGATGCTGGAAAAATCGAAGGTAGACAAAAATGCTGGAGAAACTCAGCGGGTGAGGCAGCATCTATGGAGCGATGGAATAGGTGATGGTTCAGGTCGAGACCCTTCGCTCCATAGATGCTGCCTCACCGGCTGAGTTTCTCCAGCATTTTTGTCTACCCTGGAGTATTGTGTGCAGTTTTGGTCTCCCAATTTGAGGAAGGACATTCTTGTTATTGAGGGAGTGCAGCGTAGGTTCACAAGGTTAATTCCCGGAATGGTGGGACTGTCATATGGTGATCGAATGGAGTGGCTGGGCTTGTACATTCTGGAATTTAGAAGGATGAGAGAGGATCTTATTGAAACATATAAGATTATTAAGGGTTTGGACACGCTAGAGGCAGGAAACATGTTCTCGATGTTGGGGGAGTCCAGAACCAGGGGCCACAGTTTAAGAATAAGGGGTAAGCCATTTGGAACGGAGATGAGGAAAAACTTTTTCACACAGAGTGTTGTGAGTCTGTGGAATTCTCTGCCTCAGAGGGCAGTGGAGGCAGGTTCTCTGGATGATTTCAAGAGAGAGCTGGACAGAACTCTTAAAGATAGTGGAGTCAAGGGATATGGGGGGAAGGCAGGAACGGGGTACAGATTGTGGATGATCAGCCTTGAACACATTGAATGGCGGTGCTGGCTGGAGGGGCCGAATGGCCTACTCCTGCACCTATTGTCTATTGTCTATTGTTATGGGGAGGGCTGGAGAAAGAGATTGAGTGGAAATGATAGATCAGCTATGATTGAATAGCGGAATACACTGAATTGGCCGAATGGCCTTCTTCTGCTCCTATGACTTATGAAGTTATGAACTAAATTATATACCCTTTACCCTGCATCTGTATACTGTGAACTGCTTGATTGTAATCATGAATAGTGTTTTTGTTGACTGGGTAGTGCACAAGCAAAAAGCATTTCACTGTACCTTGGTAAATGTGACAATAACTAAACTAAACTCTAAGCAGGACTTTGCTACCAGTGCACTCCATACAATAACTGACTTGATGACATAGGAATTAATTTACAAAAAATAGCCTCTCGATTCTGCCAATTCCTAAATCTCTCCTGCTTCACTGTCCTCTCCCCATTGACCTTTCATGTCTCCTTCAGATCCACCCTCCCACGTAACCCATAACCCCCTCCCTCCCTGTCACTTGGCCCTCTCCATCCATGCTCTGGGCACCACAATGCCCGTGCACTCGCTCGCATACACACATGTGCGCACACACAGTGAGTCCACCGACTCACAGACACATTGCCCCACTCACTAACCCTCCTGTGCATCAAACTACCCACATTCCAACCATTCCTACCTGGCTAGCCCACTCACTGATGGTGCCTCTCATGGCCATGCACACCCACTCACTTGCACCCGAGTAATCAACTCGAGACTGCATCGATCATTCTTTAACCTCCACAGAAGCTCACTGACCATAACTGGCTGTCCACAATGAAATGGATGAAAAGGAAGTAGATGTACAAGGTGGTTACCACAATTCATGCTATCAGAATCTAATCTGCAGAAAAAGTAGTGACCACTGATTGACCAGCAGCAGTGACCACTCTAATGCTCTGCTTGCGATGGTCCTTAATTTATAATGCGTGCTTTTTCAGTTCCCGCAGGATCAAGGTCTGACCAGGATGAGGATACCCGAAAGGCTGCTAGTACAGACATAATGGTCTCTTGTGCTCACACAGGTAAGAAACAGCAATATCCGCCTAACTTTGCTTATAGACAATAGACAATAGGTGCAGGAGTAGAGCATTCGGCCCTTCAAGCCAGCACCGCCATTCTATGTGATTCAATTGAATCAAGCTAATCACTCATTCCTCTAATCAACTACCTCCATAAGAACGTAAGATGGAGAAGTAGGATTAGACCATTCTTGGCCTGTGTCTCCTCTGCCATTCTGAGAGGATGTCTGCATGGACAAAGGGCCTGTTTCCGTGCCGTATGATTTGGTCTGATCCTTATCTCAGCAACACTCTCCTTCCGTGAGCAGATATTCCCAGAATCCAAAATCATTCCAAAATCTATTTATCTCTGCCATGAATATTCTTCCAGAGCGATGCATTCCAAATGTTCCATTCTCTCGATATAACCATATAACCATTACAGCACGGAAACAGGCCATCTCGGCCCTTCAAGTCCGTGCCGAACATTTAAAAAAAATTTTTTTTTTTTAATTAAAAATAAATACTTCCCCCTAGTCCCATCTACCTGCACTCAGACCATAACCCTCCATTCCTTTCCCGTCCATATACCCATCCAATCTATTTTTAAAGGATAAAATCGAACCTGCCTCCACCACTTCCACTGGACGCTCATTCCACACAGCTACCACTCTCTGAGTAAAGAAGTTCCCCCTAATGTTACCCCTAAACTTCTGTCCCTTAATTCTCAAGTCATGTCCCCTTGTTTGAATCTTCCCTACTCTCAATGGGAAAAGCTTATCAACTCTGTCTAACCCGCTCATCATTTTAAAGACTTCTATCAAGTCCCCCCTTAAAGGTCTGTCTCACGAATCTGCGGTCATTGGCGGCGAAACGGGAAGAATCTGCCGCCATAGACCGTGCACTCGTGAGAAAGAACAATTCCCGGGCCGTGCGACGGTGTTCCCAAAACCGCGCGGTGCAAAAATAAAATCGACAATGTCGAAAACACTATACTCACCGCACAACCTCCACCAGTGATGCACGAGTGCGCACGGCCGCTCGCACGGGCCGCCGCCAGTGTGGGTCGAGCGCCGTGCGTCAAACCTCCTCTGCCACAGCCTCCGCCAGTGACGCACGTGCCGCCGCCAGTGAGGCACGTGTGCTGCGCGGCCGCAGGTACAGCCACCGCTACAGCGCCGCGATCAGGATGGCCGCCGCCACAGCCGCCGCTGGTGAGTCACGTGCGGGGGGCCGACGTCATCGCAGTCGGCCCGCCCTTTTTTTACTTACCGCAAGCACGTGGGACCCGCCGTGTTTGAATTAACTCGGCCCCCGCGCAACATCCGTGCGGCGCTCCAGTGGATAGGCTCGACGCTCTCGCCGTTGCCGCGCGGTCCTCGCTACCGGCGACGCCGCGCTTCACCGCCGATGACCGCAAACAGGTAAGACACGGCCTTAAAGGCCTTGGACCTTCTGCGCTCCAAAGAATAACGACCTAGCTTGTTCAACCTTTCTCTGTAACTTAGTTGCTGAAACCCAGGCAACATTCTAGTAAATCTCCTCTGTACTCTCTCTATTTTGTTGACATCCTTCCTATAATTAGGCGACCAAAATTGTACTCCATACTCCAGAATTGGCCTCACCAATGCCTTGTACAATTTTAACATTACATCCCAACTTCTATATTCAATGCTCTGATTTATAAAGGCCAGCACACCAAAAGCTTTCTTTACCACCCTATCTACATGAGATTCCACCTTCAGGGAACTAGGCACAGTTATTCCTAGATCCCTCTGTTCAACTGCATTCCTCAATTCGCTACCATTTACCATGTACGTCCTATTTTGATTTGTCCTGCCGAGATGTAGCACCTCACATTTATCAGCATTAAACTCCATCTGCCATCTTTCAGCCCACTCTTCCAAATGGCCTAAATATCTCTGTAGACTTTGAAAATCGACTTCATTATCCACAACACCACCTATCTTAGTATCATCTGCATACTTACTAATCCAATTTTCCACACCATCATCCAGATCATTGATGTACATGACATACAACAGTGATGGAAGCTATTCTCTCGTTGTAGATTACTTATATTGGTACTGTCACCCCTTGGTTCTGAACACCCCTGCCAAGGGGAAAAAATGATGAAAATTAAAAGGAATATAGATTGTGGAAATCTGAAAGAAAATAGACAATACTGGAATCACTCAACTGGTCAGGCAGCATCAGTGGAAAGAGAAACAGTGATTGTGCAGTGATAGAGCGATTCAGCACAGAAACAGGTGTTTGCTTCAACTCACACAGGCAGATGAGATCAGTTCAGCTTGGCATCATGTTCACACAGACATTGTGGGCTGAAAGACCTGTTCTTTCTTCATGCATGCTGTCCAAGATGCCCCATCGAAGCTAGCCCTGTTTGCCATGTTTGGCCCATCTCCCTCTAAACCTTTCCTATCCATGTACTTGTCCAAGTGTCTTTTAAATGCTGCAACAGTACCTGCCTCACTACAGTACATCCTCTGGCAGCTCATTCCATCCATCCATCACACTCTGTGTAAAAGTTGCCCCTCAGGTTCCTAGTAAATCTTTCCCCACTTATCTTAAACCTGTGTCCCCCGGCTCTTGATTCCCCTACTCTGGGTAAAAGATTCTGTGCATTTATCCTATCTATTTCCCGCATGATTGTATGCAAGTCTACAAGACCAAGGAGGAGGACATGGAGGACTGTGAGATCAGTGTGGAGAACACTAATTTGCAGTGGCAGTTTGATATTCAGGAGGAGGTTTTGGATCTCTTGAAGAGCATTAAGATAGATGAATGCCCAGGACCTGGGGATCTCTGCATCTTCGCGAGCCACAGGCAAGATCCCAGAGGACAGGAGAGTAGCTAATAGACAATAGGTGCAGGAGTTGGCCATTCGGCCCTTCGAGCCAGCTGATCATCCCCAATCAGTACCCCGTTCCTGCCTTCTCCCCGTATCCCCTGACTCCGCTATTTTTAAGAGCCCAATCTAGCTCTCACTTGAAAGCATCCAGAGAACCTGCCTTCACCGCCCTCTGAGGCAGAGAATTCCACAGACTCACCACTCTCTGTGAGAAAAAGTGTTTCCTCGTCTCCGTTCTAAATGGCTTACCCCTTATTCTTAAACTGTGGCCCCTGGTTCTGGACTCCCCCAACATCGGGAACATCACTAACATGTTGTTCCTTTGGAAGGGAAGTAGAGAGAATCCAGGGAATAATAGGTTGTTGAGCCTCACATCAGAGGTAGGTAAGCTATTTAGACGAGGGAATTAAATGTAACATCTCTAAGATTGCGGATGACAGTGTGAGCTGCAAGGAGGATGCTATGAGGCTGCAGGGTGACTTGGATAGGTTAGGTAAGTGGGCAGAATGCGAGGTTATCCATTTTGGTGGCAAGAACAGGAAGGCAGATTATTATCTGAATGGTGTCAGATTAGGAAAAGGGGAGGTGCAACGAGACCTGGGTGTCCTTGTACATCAGTCACTGAAAGTAAGCATGCAGGTACAGCAGGCAATGAAGAAAGCTAATGGAATGATGGCCTTCAATGCGAGAGGATTTGAGTTTAGGAGCAAGGAGGTCCTACTGCAGTTGTACAGGGCCCTGGTGAGACCGCGCCTGGAGTATTGTGTGCAACTTTGGTCTCCTAATTTGAGGAAAGACCACCAGGGGCGCTGAAGGATTGGCAGCCCTGCCAACAGTCTGTTTTTTAAAAAATATATATATTTTTAGTGCGTTTTATTAGTTTGTGTAAATGTTCTCCCATTTGTTTTATGTGGGGGGGGGGGAGGGGGGGAGTTGGCAGGGGAAACCTTTTTTTTCAGTTTCTTTCGTTGCCGGAGACGCGATGATTCCAGGTCGCGTCTCCGGTCGCTTTGCGGCCTATCATCGATGGAGCTGGAGGTTTCCTCGGACTGACCTTGGGCCCCACAGCGGGACGCGGACTTAATATCGGAGCCAATCCCTTGCTCCAACTGTGGCCTGCGGACTTACCATCATATCCTCGCAGTCTCAGGAGAGGCTTGTGGAAGCTCTGACGAACGCAGAAGCTCGACCAGCCCCGACGCAGGGGTTCGATCGCACGGCGCGGGGGAGCTGACATCCCCCCTGATGCAGGAGCTGATCACCCCGCCGGCTACGGGAGTGAAGATCGTCCCGTCAACTGAGGACTCGAGGCCCCCGACCGCAGGAGAGCTAAGGGAAGAGATTAAACTTTTTTCGCCTTCCATCACAGAGAGGAATGTGGAGTCTCTGTGGTGGATGTTTATGCTAAAATATGTTTTGTGTGTTCTGTTGATTTTTATTTGTATGATTGACCTGGCAAATGAAATTCCTTGTATGTTGCAAAACATACTTGGCTAATAAAGTATTATTGTGATTGTGATTGCGATTGCTTTTGAGGGAGTGCAGCGTCGGTTCACCAGGTTAATTCCCGGGATGGCAAGACGGACATATAATGAAAGAATGAGTCGACTGGGCTTGTCTTCACTGGAATTTAGGATGAGAGAGGATCTTATAGAAACATATAACATTTTTAAAGGATTGGACAAGCTAGATGCAGGAAAAATGTTCCCGATGTTGGGGTAGTCCAGAACCAGGGGTCACAGTTTAAGAATAAGGGGTAGGCCATTTCGGACTGAGATGAGGAACAACTTTTTCACCCAGAGAGTTGTGAATGTGTGGAATTCTCTTAAGCAGTATGTGGGGGCCTCCACATACTGCTTGAGAAAACTCTCCTGAATACTTTTGAGGAATTGCACCCAATCTAATCCTTTCATACTTTGATTTTCCCAGTCTATATTGGGAAAGTTAATATCCCCTACTATAACAACCTTATTTGACCTGCACCTGTCTGCAATCTCCTGTCATATTTGTTCTTCTAATTCCCGTTGACTATTTGGCGGTCTGTAGTACACCCCCAACAAGGTGAACATCCCTTTCTTGTTCCTCAGCTCCACCCATATAGCCTCACTAGACAAACCGTCCGTAATGTCACCTCCATCTGCACTGGCTCTCCCTTGTCCATTTTCCTAATTACTGCTTTCCTAGTTTCCTGTTACTGCTATCCAAATGTGCTGCTATTTCATCTTTTATGATTGACTCCAGCATCTTCCCCACCACTGATGTCAGGCTAACTGGTCTATAATTCCCTGTTTTCTCTCTCATTAGCCATCCTCCAATCCACAGGAACTGATCCTGAAACTATAGAACATTGGAAAATGATCACCAATGCGTCCACGATTTCTAGAGCTACTTCTTTAAGAACCCTGGGATGCAGACCATCAGGCCCTGGGGATTTATCAGCCTTCAGTCCCATCAGTCAACCCAACACCATTTCCTGCCTAATGCGGATTTCCTTCAGTTCCTCCGTCACCCCAGATTCTCTGGCCACTAGTACATGAGGAAGATTTTCTGTGTCCTCCTTAGTGAAGACGGATCCAAAGTACCTGTTCAACTCATCTGCCATTTCCTTGTTCCCCATAATAAATTCACCTTTTTCAGTCTTCAAGGGTCCAACTTTGGTCTCAACTAATTTTTTCCTCTTCACATACCTAAAGAAGCTTTTACTATCCTCCTTTATATTCTTGGCTAGCTTACCTTCGTACCTCATCTTTTCTCCCCGTATTGCCTTTTTAGTTATCTTCTGTTGCTCTTTAAACATTACCCAATCAATAGACAATAGGTGCAGGAGTAGGCTATTCGGCCCTTCGAGCCTGCACCGCCATTCAATGTGATCATGGCTGATCATCCCCAATCAGTACCCCGTTCCTGCCTTCTCCCCATATCCCCTGACTCCGCTATTTTTAAGAGCCCTATCTAGCTCTCTCTTGAAAGCATCCAGAGAACCTGCCTCCACCGCTCTCTGAGGCAGAGAATTCCACAGACTCACCACTCTGTGAGAAAAAGTGTTTCCTTATCTCCGTTCTAAATTGCTTACTCCTTATTCATAAACTGTGGCCCCTGGTTCTGGACTCCCCCAACATCGGGAACATGTTTCCTGCCTCTAGCTTGTCCAAACCCTTAACAATCCTCTTGCTTCCCGCTCATCTTTGCTACGTTGTACTTCTCTTTTATTTTTATACTGTCCCTGTCATCCCTTGTCAGCCAAGGTGGCCCCTTACTCCCCGTGGAATCTTACTTACTCTTTGGATTGGACTGATCCTGCACCTTCTGTATTATTCCCAGAAATACCTGCCATTGTTGTTCCACTGTCATCCCTGCTAGGGTATCTATCCAGTCAACTTCGGCCAGCTTTTCCCTCATGGCTCCATAGTCCCCTTTGTTCAATTGTATCACTGACACATACGGTTTACCCTTCTCCCTCTCAAATTTACCAGATTATGGTCACTATCTTCTAATGGCTCATTAACCTCAAGTTCCCTTATCAAATCCGGTTTGTTACACAACACTAAATCCAGAATTGCCTTCTCTCTGGTAGGCTCCAGTACAAGCTGCTCTAAGAATCCATCATGGAGGCACTCCACAAACTCCCTTTCTTGGGATCCAGTACCAACCTGATTTTCCCATAACAACCATAGCATTACCTTTACTACATGCCAATTTTAACTCCTGATACAACTTGCGCCCTATATCCAGGCCACTGTTTGGGGGCCTGTAGATAAGTCCCATTATGGTCTTTTTACCCTTTCAATTCCTTAGTTCTATCCATACTGACTCCACATCTCCCGTTTCAAAGTCACCCCTTGCAAGGGACTGAATTTCATTCCACACCAACCGAGCTACCCCACCCCCTCTGCCCACCTGACTGTCCTTTCGATAGGAGATATAACCTTGAATATTCAGTTCTCAGCCCTGGTCCTCTTGCAGCCATGTCTCTGTAATTCCCACAACATCATACTTGCCAATTTCTAACTGAGCCTCTTCTTATTTCTTATTCTTCGTGCATTCATATACAACACTTTGACTTTGGTATTCACCTCCCCCCTCGCACCGCTCACAATTGGCCCTGACCTTACTCTCTTATCCCTTCTCGAACTTTCCTTCCCATTAATTCGGGAGACTTTTGTCATTTTTCCTGTACTCACTTCCCCTTTAACTCCATCTTTATACTCCCAATTTGTCAATCCCTCCCCCCCGTCTGCAGAGATGTTGCCTGAGTTACTGCAGCTTTTTGTGTCTATCTTTGGTTTAAACCAGCATCTGCAGTTCCTTCCTGTATAGGATGCAATGCTAACATTTATTTCGAGAGGGTTGGAATACAAAAACATGGATGTAATGCTGAGGCTTTCTAAGGCACTGGTGAGACCGCATCTGGAGTATTGTGAGCAGCTTTGGGCCCCATATCTGAGGAAGGCGTTGGAGAGGGTCCAGAGGAGGTTAAGGAGAATGATCCCTGGGATGATTGGGTTATCATGTGTTTGATGGTAGAGTAGACTTGATGGGCTGAATGGCCTAATTCCACTCCTACAATTTATGAACGTGAACTGATGACAAAGCATGGCAGGTGATATGTAGATAATATATATGAAGAAGGCTTTTCTTTGGCAAATGGTTGGAGCAAAAGCAGAGCTTTAAACGGAAGGTGTGAGACAAAATAATTGAAGATTGGCAAATTGTGAAGCTAGAGGAAGGTGGGGGGGCGGAAATAGGTTTGAGTCCAGGTGGAGCCCAGGGAAGGATGGGGGGGGGGGGGGAGTGAAAGACAGGGGGGGATGTCAGGGAGAAAGGTTAGAATTCTATGTTCATACCTATGAACATTGAATTGTCCAATTTGAGGTAACCCCTGTCCTTCTCCCCGACACCCCC
This sequence comes from Malacoraja senta, assembly GCA_038087875.1. Taxonomy (NCBI): domain Eukaryota; kingdom Metazoa; phylum Chordata; class Chondrichthyes; order Rajiformes; family Rajidae; genus Malacoraja; species Malacoraja senta. The sequence continues at coordinate 16,991,225 of CM075987.1, forward strand.
ATCACCTTTCTCCTTTTGAGATCCTGTACATCGGCGAGACAAAGCTTAGATCATTTCACCAGACTTCCGGTGGCGTCATGTTAGACTAACAGACGTGCACCCAGCTCCTCTCCCGAAAAACTTCACGATTTATCGTGTAAAACGGGTCCGAAAATCGGGATTGTTTTTAAAAACCTTACCGGAGCTTCTGGTTACCGCGCTGATGACGTCATCGTTAAACGCGATGTTTTAAACGGTGGTTTGAAGCCCTTTAAATGAGTAAATTGACTCCAGCTGTGAGCCCTCAGAGAGCTGTGAATAAGCTGTCGAAAAAGTTTGAAACAGAAGTTACCTCTGAAGTCTCTGAAGTGGCTGCAGAAATGGATACAAGATCTAAGAAAGACTTTGATGACTTGAAGAAATCAATGAAAAATTTGAAAGATGAGATCTCGGATAATAGGGTGGAAGATAAGAAGGAAATGAAGGAAAATTCGGCAAGAATGATGGAAGGAATGGAGAAGATGATGAAGGATTTAAATGCTGGTAACCAGAAGAATATGACGGATTTACTGGACATTATGAATAAACGAATTGATGAGGTGAAAGATGGACTATCAGAGAAAATGGATAAGATGGATGTAATTACTACGGATAAGTTCACGGCTGTACTTGAAACAGTAGCTGCAAGTATGCAGACAATTACGGAAATGGAGAAAAATACGGCTCGACTGGTTGAAGACATGGCGAAATTGAGGCAAGAACATGAGCAAATGAGGCGAGAAAACGAACAAGCATCACTACAAATGGGGACTCAATTAGAGAAAGTCTCATTCAAATGCCTGGACCTGGAAGCTCGTTCTAGACGCCAGAATTTGAGAATTCTTGGTGTTTCAGAGGGGGCAGAAGGGGAACAGGTACGTGAATTTGCCATGGGCTTGTTGAAACAACTGTTGAATCTTCCCAAGGAACCGAAAATCGAAGTGGCTCATCGTGTCCCAAGATTTGGAAAAAGATTTGATGCGGGAAAAGCTTATCCACGACATATTATAGTGAAATTTCGAGATACTGCAGAACTGGAATACGTTATGACTAAAATCAAATATGGTGTACAATTACGGCTGGACAAAGACACTATTAAGATATTCAGGGACTACCCACATGAAATTGTGCAAAAAAGAAATAAATTTGATAAGGTTAAAGATCTTTTAAGAGGGAGAGAAGGGGTCAGATTTGGGGTTTTTTATCCCGCGAAAATGCGTATTTCTTTTAATGGTCTTGAAAAGTCATTTGTTAAGCCTGAAGACGCTTTTAAATATGCCCAAACAATTGTTGAAAAACAGAAATAAAAGGGAGCTTTGGCAGATCCGAATAATTCTCAGCTATGTTTTGTCTGGGGATAGTTACATTGTTATCTCTGGAATGTTGAAGCAAGGACATTTTCTGTTCAAAACGTGTAAACAACTTCATAGCTGGATATGAATTAGAAAATAATTGCTTATTGATTAAAATGTTATAACCAATTGTAAGAACTTATCCTATTAACAACTTTAAAACTTATGCAGGTTAGATTAGAATACTAACAAAAAAAACAAAAAAATAATGAACTAACATACTAATATGAATTTTTAATAAATTGTAACCTTGTCTATAAGCGGGAGGAGGGGATGAGAAACGAGCTCCTGGCTTATGTCCAGGAGCACGTCTCGTTAACCCCTTCAACCAACAGCTGATTCTTATTGAAATCAAAAATATTGGTTTAATAATTAAACTCTGATATATATATATGTTATAAGGAAATATCAGGGTAAAATTGTATTATATATCTGAATGTGAGGCCTCGTTTTAATATTTTAATATGTTATGATTAACTAAGAGAGCGGAGCGAGTTGAGCAACAACGCAATGGAAGTCAAAATAAGGTTTTTTCCCACCTACAGGTGGGTCACTCGCTACAGTGCCGACTATAGACACTGTAGCCTCACTTTTTTAGTTTTTTTTTTATCACATAAAATCACTTGTTTGTGTTTTGTGTTTAGTGATAAGAATAATATGGACATACCAACAAAAGTTAATAATTCAAAAACTCCCCCAATACCTAAAGACCTGGGATATGGACGCACCACAAGATTCAAAGGTACTATAATTATTCAAAATGCATGACACCACACAAAAGAACCTAGGAGGAATCTCATTTTGTAGTTGGAATATAAGAGGTATTAACGAACCTATCAAAAGGGGTAAGATATTAGCTCAGCTAAAAATGTATAATTCTGACATTACCTTCCTACAAGAAACACACCTAAAACCTCAGGACCAAGTTAGGCTGAGGGCGAAATGGATAGGTCAAACATACCACTCTTCATTCACTTCAAAATCTAGAGGCACGTCAATTATCATAAGAAAAGGTATACCATTTAAAGCAAAGAATATTATAACAGATATAGAAGGGAGATACCTAATAGTTAATGGAGAAATCCATGACACTCCACTTACTTTGGTAAATATATATGCCCCTAACTTTGATAACCCCCACTTTTTCAATAAAATCTTCAATATAATTGCAGAGTCAAACTATCAAAATGTTATAATAGGCGGAGACTTTAACTGTGTTTTAGATCCGTACTTAGATAAATCAAGTCAAAAACAGAGAGGGAATATGAAATCGAAAACTGGGGAACTCCTCAATACCTACATAAATAACACTAATATAGCAGATGTTTGGAGAATTGTGAATCCAACTGGCAGGGAATATTCGTTTTACTCAATGGTACATAAGACATACTCACGTATAGACTACTTTCTGCTGGATACAAAATTAATTCCCCAAACATCTAATGCAATATATCATACAAATTCAATTTCAGACCATTCTCCACTAACTTTCTTTTTAAAACTGGAAGGATTGTCTAAGAATAATTCATTCTGGAGATTTAACTCTCAAATTTTAAAAGATCCACAAGCGAGTATATATTTAAAAGAACAAATGGAGGTCTTTTTTCAAACAAATGATACTTCAGATATATCGCCTACTTTACTTTGGGAATCTTTTAAAGCATACATTAGGGGTATTATAATTTCATATCAAGCTTTTCAAAATAAAAAGAATAAGAATGAACAAAGACAGTTAGAAGAACTTATTAGACAAATGGATATAGATAATGCTAAAGATCCATCAATAGATAAACATAATAAAATAATAATTTTAAAATTTAAATTAAATAAATTATTATCTGCCAAACTTATAAGACTTTTTCAAATTACAAAACAAGAGCACTTTGAATTTGGGGATAAACCGCATAAACTTTTGGCTCGCCAGCTAAAAAAACGAGAAAAGGAACATACTATACCAAAGATCAAATCAGATAAAGGGGAATTATTAACAACACCGAAGGATATTAATAAAAGATTTGCGCAATTTTACGAGAATTTGTATACATCTAAAACGATAATTGATTCCAATAATATCACAAAGTTCTTGGATACCTGTAATCTTCCAAAGTTAGAGCTGAAGGAACAAGAGTAACTGGGTGCACAAATCTCAATTAAGGAATTAGAAGATACAATAAACTCACTAAAAAATGGAAAAACACCAGGCCCTGATGGATTTACTAATGAATTTTATAAAAGCTTTTATGATAAAATAATACCAAGATTACAAAAAATGTACCAATACGCTTTTAAAAAACGAATACTACCTGATACATTAGCGGAATCAACGATTACATTAATACCTAAGAAAAATAAGGATTTAGAAGAACCTGGCTCATATAGAGCTATAGCATTGTTAAACACAGATCAAAAAATATTAGCGAAAACATTAGCCAGAAGATTAAGTAAATACATTAGTAAATTAATAAACCCAGATCAGACAGGGTTTATCCCTAAGAGATACTCTTCTAATAATATGAGACGTCTACTCAACATAATGCACTCACACAAATCTGAAGATCAAGAATTATCAATTATTTCGCTGGATGCTGAAAAAGCATTTGATCAAGTAGAATGGAATTATATGGATAAAGTATTACAAAAATTTCAACTGGGAGAGAATTTTATTTTATGGATTAAGTTACTATATAACAAACCTACAGCTAGAATACTTACTAATAACATATTATCCTCGAAATTTCAACTATCAAGGGGAAATAGACAAGGATGCTCATTATCACCACAGCTGTTTGCTCTCATTATTGAACCGCTAGCAGAAAAAATTAGAATACACCCTGATATTCATGGATATAATACTAAAGACTCATATAATAAAATATCTTTATACGCGGATGATATATTATTGTATATTACAAAACCTCAAATCACTATACCAAATATATTAAATTTAATTGAAGACTTCGGATCTTTTTCTGGATATAGAATAAATTGGAATAAAAGTGAAATTATGTCAATAAAACCGAAAGATTCAACACATCTTTTAAAATTCCCTTTTAAAATAGCTACAGAAAAATTTAAATATTTGGGAATCGAAATTACCAGAACATATCAAGGTATGCTCAGGGCAAATTTTGACCCCCTACTTAATAAACTGAATACATTAATTAAATTCTGGAAAACGCTTCCGATGTCTTTAATAGGCTGAATAAACGCAATAAAAATGATCTTTTTACCACAAATTTTATACCTATTTCAATCAATTCCTATATACTTACCTAAGAAGTTTTTTAAAAAACTCGACTCAGATATCACTAATTTTATATGGGACTATAAATCACATAGAATACAAAAAACTCATCTGAATAAACCTAAAGTATTGGGGGGTCTAGCACTACCTAATTTTATGTATTATTATTGGTCAGTAAATATTAAAAACATGATTCAACTGATGGATAACTCCGCCCAGCAAGTAGACTGGATTGTAATGGAGAAAGAGGATTGCTCCTCTAGAAACATTGGAGCGATCCTCCTCTCTCCAATGAAATTGAATAACATAAACTATAATAAGAACCCAATTATTCATAGTACAATCCGTATTTGGAAACAAATAAAACAAAATTTAAAATTAAGAAACTTATCACTTTTATTACCTATAGTCAATAACCCTTCGTTTAGTCCTTCTATTATAGATAAAGCTTATACACAATGGGATAGACTAGGAATTAAAACGCTTGGTGACTTGTATGAAACTGGAAAATTACTTTCATTTCAACAATTACAAATAAAATATAAACTCGGAAATAATCAATATTTTAAATACTTTTAAATCTGCGACTATTTGAAAAAATATATTAAAAAAGATCATTTCACCAGAAACGTGCTCGATCCACCAAGGCCTACCACATATCCCGGTTGCCATCATTTTAACTCCCCTTCCCATTCCCACACTGACCTTTCAGTCCTGGGCCTCTGCCTTTGTCAGTAAGGGCACACATAAATTGGAGGAATCACACCTCATACTCCCCCCCCCCCCTCCCCTGTGCTCCACCTGGACTCACACCTCATATCCCCCCTACCCTGTGTTCCACCTGGACACACACCTCATATCCCCCCCCACCCCCTGTACTCCACCTAGACTCACACTAATTTCTTCCCTCTCCCACCACCTACATTCCTTCTGCTGGCCACACAGTTAGCAACTCCAATCCTTTTGCCTTGCATCTTTTTTCTCATCGCTGGCCTTTGTTCAACCATCTGCCTATCCAAACCCCTGTCTTCTGTGTTCATCTACTACCTGTCACGCTCTGTCCTGCCTACACTTTGTCCGGCCCCTGCTGTCTTCTTGCTTTCTTCCCCAACCCCTAACCCCCACCCCACCTAAATCAGTCCAAAATACTTTGTCTTTATTGAAGTGATACCTCAGATTTCTTCCTAATGAATAGCTTTGACCTGTCCCTCCTGCTTTCCTCCAGGTACACCCATTTGGCTGATGATATTTCTCGTGCTGATTCTGATCTTACTACTTGTGGCATTCGGACTGCTCACGTATTACCTGAGGAAAGAGACTGACAACATGACTGATGAAGTATCAGAAAGATCCAACCTCAGTGAGAATAATCCCAGTGTCAGGTAAGGTGCCATTGTTTCATGCGGGTCTGTTGCAATTTTTATTGTGAAATATAGAGTGCTGGAGTAACTCAGCGGATCAGGCAGCATCTGTGGAGAACATGGATAGGTGACGTTTCACAGAGTGCTGGAGTAACTCAGCGGGTCAGGCAGCATCTGTGGAGAACATGGATAGGTGACGTTTCACAGAGGAGATGGGGTTGCTCTGTTGGTGAGGAATGATATTCAGTCCCTTGCAAGGGGTGACTTTGAAACAGGAGATGTGGAGTCAGTATGGATAGAACTAAGGAATTGTAGGAAAAGATTAGTTAAGACCAAAGTTGGACCCTTGAAGACTGAAAAGGGTGAATTTATTATGGGGAACAAGGAAATGGCAGATAAGTTGAAGAGGTACTTTGGATCTGTCTTCACTAAGGAGGACACAAACAATCTTCCTTATGTACTGCTGGCCAGAGCATCTGGGATGACAGAGGAACTGAAGGAAATCCACATTAGGCAGGAAATGGTGTTGGGTAGACTGAAGGCTGATCAATCCCCAGGGCCTGATGGTCTGCATCCCAGGGTACTTAAGGAAGTGGCTCTAGAAATCATGGACGCGTTGGTATTAATTTTCCAATGTTCTATAGACTCAGGATCAGTTCCTGTAGATTGGAGGGTAGCTAATGTTATCCCACTTTTTAGGAAAGGCGGGAGAGAGAAAACGGAATTATAGACCAGTTAGCATGACATTGGTGGTTGGGAAAATGCTGGAGTCAATTATAAAAGATGAAATAGAAGCACATTTGGATAGCAGTAACAGGATCGGTCCGGTCAGCATGGATATATGAAGGGGAAATCATGCTTGACTAATCTTCTGGAATTTTTTGAGGATATAACTAGGAAAATAGACAAGGGAGAGCCAGTGGATGTAGTGTACCTGGACTTTCAAAAAGCATTTGATAAGGTCCCACATAGGAGATTAGTTGGCAAAATTAAGGCACATGGTATTGGGGGTAGAGTGCTGACATGGTTAGAAAATTGTTCTCCACAGATGCTGCCTGACCTGCTGAGTTACTCCAGCACTCTGTGAAACGTCACCTATCCATGTTCTCCACAGATGCTGCCTGACCCGCTGAATTACTCCAGTACTCTGTGAAACGTCACCTATCCATGTTCTCCACAGATGGCAAGACCATCTATTATCTACCTGTGCATAATCTATATCCTTCCATTCTTTGTATATCCATATACCTGTCTAAAAGTCTTTTAAATGCCACTACCGTATATTTCGAAAACGTAACCAAAAAAGTAATAATCTCTGCATTACTACCTGAGCCATGAGCAAATTGGCATTGGGTTGAGAAGATGCAAGAGTTGAACGTCAGGCTGAAAGACTGGTGTGGGAGAAGTGGATTTGAAGTTGTTGACATTGGCGCCAGTATTGGGGAAAGAGGGAGCTGTTCCAATGGGACAGACTCCACTTGATCCCGGCTGGGACCAGGGTCCTGGCAAACCGCATAACCAGGGCCCTAGAGAGGTTGGTAAACTAAACAGTGCGGGAAAGTGGAAGTGTTATGGGTGAAGTTAAAGGCAAGGAAAGTGCAGGAGAGGTTACTGAAGTCTCCAGAAGTAATAGGATGGAAAGGTCAAGAAGGGATAGGAGAGTAAGGTCAGCTTCCGCAGATAATTCTGAAGGTGCAGGATCATTTCATTCCAAAGAGGAAGAAGGATTCCAAGGGCGAATAAACCGACCATGGCTGACAAGGGAGGTCAAGGACAACATAAAAGCAAAAGAGAAGGCTATATAACATTGCAGAGATTAGTGGGAAGCCAGAGGATTGGGATGTTTAAAAGAACAAAAGGTAACTAAAAGGACAATTCGGAAAGAAAAGATGAAGTACAAATGTAAGCTAGCCAATAATATAAAGGAGGATAGCAAGAGTTTCTATGGATATATGAAGTGTAAAAAAGTGGACGTTGGGCCGCTGGCGAATGATGCAGGAGAAGTGATAAGGGGAAATCAAGAAATGTCAGAGGAATTGAATAACTTTTTTGTATCAGTCTTCACAGTGGAAGACACCAGCAACGTGCCTGCAATCCTAGGGAGTCAGGGGGTGGAAGTTAGTGCAGTCGTGATTACTTAGGAGGTGCGAGGAAATTGAAAGGTCTGAAGGTGGATAAGTCACCTGGACCGGATGGACTGCACCCCAGGGTTCTGAAAGAGGTGGGCTTCAGGGATTGTGGAGGCATTGACAGAGTCAGGAGTGGTTCCAGACGATTGGAAAAATGCCAATTTTACCCCGCTGCACAAGAAGGGAGCGAAGCAGGAGAGGGGAAGCTATAGGCCGGTTAGTCTGACTTCAGAGACCATTATAAAAGACAAGGTTTCTGAGTACTTAGAAGTTCCTGATAAAATCAGTCGGTCAACATGGTTATTTGGAGATCTTGCGTGACAAATGTGTTTGAATTCTTTGAGGAAATAAACAGCCGGATAAACAAAGGAGACTCAGTGGAGGTTGTTTACCTGGATTTTCAGAAGACCTTTGTACGTAAGGCTGCTAAAGAAGATGAGAGCCCATGATGTTAGAAGGAATGATTTGGATGAGGGGAGGGAAGGCTTTGTGGCCAAGTGTGCAGATGATATGAAGATAGGTGGGAGGGGCAGGTAGTGTAGAGAAAGCAGGGACTCTGCAGAAGGACTTGGACATATTGGGAGAGTGGGCAAAGTAGTGGCAGATGGAATATAGCATAGCAAAATGTGGAGGCATGCACAATAGGAGTAAAAGCGTAGACTATTTTCTAAATGGGGAGAGGATTCATAGGAATTAGAGCACATGGTATTGACATGGATAGAGAACTGGTTGGCAGACAGGAAGCAAAGAATAGGAATTAACGGGTCCTTTTCAGAATAGCAGGCAACATAGAAAATAGGTGCAGGAGTAGGCCATTCGGCCCTTCGAGCCTGCACCGCCAGTCAATATGATCATGACTGATCATCCAACTCAGTATCCTGTACCTGCCTTCTCTCCATACCCCCTGATCCCTTTAGCCACAAGGGCCACATCTATCTCCCTCTTAAATATAGCCAATGAACTGGCCTCAACTACCTTCTGTGGCAGAGAGTTCCAGAGATTCACCACTCTGTGTGAAAAATGTTTTTCTCATCTCGGTCCTAAAGGATTTCCCCTTTATCCTTAAATTGTGACCCCTTGTCCTGGACTTCCCCAACATCGGGAACAATCTTCCTGCATCTAGCCTGTCCAACATCTTAAGAATTGTGTACGTTTCTATAAGATCCCCCCTCAATCTTCTAAATTCTAGCGAGTACAAGCCAAGTCTATCCAGTCTTTCTTCATATGAAAGTCCTGACATCCCAGGAATCAGTCTGGTGAACCTTCTCTGTACTCCCTCTATGGCAAGAATGTCTTTCCTCAGATTTGGAGACCAAAACTGTATGCAATACTCCAGGTGTGGTCTCACCAAGACACTGTACAACTGCAGTAGAACCTCCCTGCTCCTATACTCAAATCGTTTTGCTATGAATGCTAACATACCATTCGCTTTCTTCACTGCCTGCTGCACCTGCATGCCTACTTTCAATGACTGGTGTACCATGACACCCAGGTCTCGTTGCATCTCCCCTTTTCCTAATCGACCACCATTCAGATAATAGTCTACTTTCCTGTTTTTGCCACCAAAGTGGATAACCTCACATTTATCCACATTATACTGCATCTGCCATGCATTTGCCCAGTCACCCAGCCTATCCAAGTCACCTTGCAGCCTCCTAGCACCCTCCTCACAGCTAACACTGCCCCCCAGCTTCCGCAAACTGGGAGATGTTGCATTCAATTCCCTCGTCCAAATCATTACTATATATTGTAAATAGCTGGGATATTGGTCCCCCTCGGGTAATGACTGGCGAGGTGCCGCAAGGCTCAGTGATGGGACTCGTTATTTATAATATATATTAATGATTTAGACGAAGGAATTAAATGTAATATCTCCATGTTTGCGGATGACACAAAGCTGGATGGCAGTGTGAGCTGTGAGGAGGATGCTATGAAGCTGCAGGGTGACTTGGACAGGTTGGGTGAGTGGGCAGATGCAATATAATAATAAGATTAAACGAGAACTTACCAGTTTGAAGTTTGATCGTTATTTTATGAGGAGTTACGATGAGGGATTACGTGAAGAAGGCCGTCCCCACGCGTGCGCGTCAATCTTCAAAGCAGCGGTGTGAAATCACAGATAACAGTGTTGAACTAACATAGTAAGATTAGAGTTGACTAGAACTTACAGAAAGATCGTTATGTTACGAGGGCCGGGAGCGGAGGGCACGTAATCCCTCATCGTAACTCCTCATAAAATAACGATCAAACTTCAAACTGGTAAGTTCTCGTTTAATCTTACTATTTTTCTTCGGAGTCACGTGAGTGACTACGTGAAGATTTTGAAGCTCTGTGATTTCATGCCATGGAAAACGAGTCCACACAAGCACAACTGCATGAGTTGACCACAGATAAAGGAAATATTCATAATGCATACAGACATGACATAGATTTAAAACATGCTGATGCTGATAAATGAACAAATAACAATAATAAAATTAACCCCTCTCATCCAAGGGGAAAACTATGAAATAGAACCTAAAATAGAGTTGGCAAATACCCCTGGTCTGGCAATGGGTTAAAATAAAATGTTTGGAAACCTCGTACGTTAGACCATCCTGCAGTCGGCAGGATGTGGTCCAGAGGACCGTACATAACCCTTGCTGCTGATGTAGTAGCAGCCCTGGTGGAGTGAGATTAGAAATTAGTGTCTACTGTATGAGCCAGAACCCCGTTTTAACCACCTGGAGGTAGTCTAAACTGATACCTTCTTATGAGGTTATTAGTAACTAACTACATAGGTAGTATGAAAGCCTCTAAGGCTCTCGGTGACCTTGACGTAATGTTGTAAATGTGTGACCACACATAACCGAAGGTGCATGGGGTATGCCATGAGAACTAGTTTGAGACCTGACACCCTTGGGCTACCCTACATAAATAAATCGTAAACATGAAATATTATATAAGTAGGTATAACCATCCTGTCCAGTCGCAATTTATGTAATGACTGGACCCGTTGTGCTGAGAACAGCACCAATGGGATACCTTATGAGCCCCGAGCCCAAGGTAGGGATATAGCTGGAGCCCCCTGGCGAAGCAGTGTCAACACAATGTCAATATCCCATACTCCGTGTACTTGGGTCTGGGAGAACATGTGCAAAGATATCCTTAATAGACTAGAATCAGAGGGTGAGACCCGACAGAGCTGGGTCCCACTCGCTGCAGCATATATGATGAGAAAGCACGTTAAGCACAGTTAATGGGGCTATAACTTAATTTATTGTCAAGGGCCCATAGAAAATGAACTCTAAGACGTCGGTGTCCGTGCCGTATTATATGTAACATAACACTTAAGCAGCACGCTTCCCATCTCCTGAAGAGGAAATGTACTGCTATTTTTGGTGCTATCCCTGCACTCAGCAGTGAGCACAAACATGGATTGGTCTGACAACCCAAGCCGCAGCAGCTGTCTTCTCAGATTCTGTAAGGCAATGAATTGATTAATCATACAGAGGCTGGTTCCCCGAGTCCCAGGCTGAACCAGCAAGATTTATGTTTAGATACCCCATATAAGGTTCTACTATAATTCCCAACATTTGTGGGAAACCATGGCTACATAGGCCAGTCAGACAGTACGAAAAACCCTAAAGCGGGATCTTGCTGAATCATTGCAAGACCCGACTGATGAGGTAAAATGGAGCAACGCCACAAAAGAACATTCCTCCATCGTGTAGCAAGAATGTATCTCTTGCCACTGCGATGCCACATGTCTTTACAACCTGGTGAATGAGCCTGGATGCAAACATATCGATATTCGGTGTTCCATCGAGGCATGTCATAAAATACTAGTGATGCAACATCCATTCTGTGTTGTCATTGATTTACGTGATGATACACCAGTGCCAAATAAAGTTGGGTAAATTATGACAGGATACTTTGACTTGATTGCACCCATGTGACCAACATAAGCCACCACCACAGTGTGTCAACCTGGAATTGTGCATGCAGATCATGCATATCCGCACAACAAACCTTTTAACCCATAGTATGCACCTAGTGTCTAAAGGTAGTTGATACCAATAACTGAAGAATTGGTAATTCATGCAAATCCCATCCCTCCATAACTAGAGATGGCATTCGTAATTTCCCATCTTTAAGCACTAGCATCAGTCTGTAAATACAACTGACGATTATTTACCAAAACTACTGGAGCAATGCTGAATATTGTTCATCCACCATAGTGACCCTGATGGCTTCAGCTGGTAATAGCATAGGTCTGTAACAATGAGTTAACTGGCACTTAAGAGATTACTAATTTGCACATTGTAAGTTATGATAATGCAAAGGCCCAATTGCACAGCTGAAACACAGCTGTTAAATGCCAATTACACTTAATGAATAGAAGACTGCTTGATAACAAGGTTGTTACAGGCTTCTATTGATTCCAATCTCTTGCTCCAGAGCGGAGTCACAGATAAATAATAGTTAAAGGTACAACCGAAAACAATAGCTGTAGTTGGTATCAACTTAAATTTACTTCAATCTCTCAAATATAGTTGCGGCTGAAAAACAGTTGATTTTAGCAAAACACAGCATTAAGAATCTCGTCCAGCTAAGGCATAACAAGTGTTTTTTAGCTCTGAGCAGTCCCAGCACCGGTTTAGTAAATTGGTAGATGAGCTGGGAGCTGAAATTAGCCCATTTACAACACATTAACTGTTATCCTGCCCCATCCAGATAAACTCCAAATGACTTCTGGGATCCCTGTGAATGGGACCTGAAACAGTATGCATCTTTGAAATCGATGCATGCCATAAAGATCTTTAAAGAAATCAGTTTGTTAGACAGTAACGAAGTACCATATACTGAAAATCTATGTTGCAAATGTGAGTTTAAATCAACTATGAACCGACATCCTCCATCTTTTACAAGAAAACAGGCAACGCCTGCCATAATTCCGTGCCTGCCTTAAATCACAACTCTGGCCAGATTCCCGAGCCTGTCTCGAGAGGTGATCCTGACTATAATACTGAGGCTGCCTTGAAAGACAACTCTGGCCATAATACTGGGCCTACCTTGAAAGGCTACTCCGGCCATAATTCTGAGCCTGCGTCGAAAGACAACTCTGGCCAATTCCCGGGCTTGTCTCGGAAGGCAATCCTGGCCGTAATACTGAGCCTGCCTTGAAAGACAACTCTGGCCATATTTCCGAACTTGCTCCGTAAGGCAATCCTGGCCATAACACTGAGCCTGCCTCGAAAGACAACTCTGGCCCCAAATCCAAGCCAAGCTTGGTACCCTTGTACTGTGCAATAACAACCCAATCTCATACTCTCATTATCATTTGTACAAAACCCAATAGTAAATATTACCAACTTGTAAATGGTGTACTTACCCCATGTTTCGGAAGAACCAGACCCACCTACCTCCATGGTTACCGGTGGTCTATGGTAAGCCCAACGGCCCCCGATGTGGGTTCTATTCCCGTCCTTGATTGGAGAGTAGGAATGATAGTGTATGTGGATTCCATTTCCTGAGACCGGCTTGGACTTTGGCCTCTGTGCAGCTTTCAAGCTGCCACCAGCTTCAGTGAACTGCTTATGACCATGAGGCGTGCGGTGTGTCGTCGCCGATACGATGAAGCTTTGTTCGTTGTTGGTACCTTAATCAGCCCGACAGCTTTAGCTTCCTCATCCAGGTATACCTGTTGGGTAAGTCTTACCTGAAGAGAAGATTCGGCGGCTGGTTTCATTTCCTCCAATGTCACCCCTGATAGCGCTGTTCACTGCCGGCACTTGTAGCGTCAAGGGAAACTCTGGCCCCTTCTGGGTTTTCTGCCCACAGCAGTAACCCTTTCGTTTGCGAGTATTTCCGTAGAGCCATATGCATGTGCTCCAGTATGTTCCACGGACATACTTTGAATTTGAAGTCAGTTACATACTGACCACTCGCACTCCCCTCCACAGAGAGGGAGATTCGTAGGCAGCCCTGAAAACAGGTGCTGCCGCAGGCCTCTGAGGACACCTGCATCTGACTCAGTATAAAACTGGCCTCTTATGCTCCCCTCCTCAGAGAGGGAGACATCAAGCAGCCCTGACACAGGTGCCGCTGCCACGGGTTCTCCATAATACCCGGGCTCAGATAGCTCCCTTTGTTTTTGGAGCATATCTCTTTGGAGCAACCTCTCGAATAGGTACTCTACATGGGTCAGTTTTCGAATCACACTGCCCATAGAAGGAGGAGAGTCCTCCTGGCCCGACTCATCCAGGGCCCTGACAGACTTTTAGCAGCTTTTTTCTCCCCTGCGGGGTAGCCAAGGTGCTCACTGCCGGCAACAAGTCTGTAGCCGCTGGCTCTACCGCCAGTGACTCAAAAAAAGGCGAATTTTGACCGCCGGCCGCTACCCGCACTTCCGCGGCATCCGTAGCGGGTTCCCCACGGCCGGGCTTTCCCGAGGTCGTGACCGGGATTCCCTGCCGTCCGTGACTGGGCTCCCCGCAGTCCTAAAGGTCCCCCCGCGTCTCGTCCGGTCTTAGCCCCGAATCCAGCAGGCAAGCTCTGCAAGGAGCTTCCTGCAACACAAAACACAAACCCTAGAAATTAACTTTTAAACTTACCTTTAGGTTTAAACTTACCGCTGGAAAGCAGCAACGTGCCCACCAGTCGGTCGTTGCGCAACGCGACAGACGTAATGACGAGCACGCGTGGGGACGGCCTTCTTCACGTTGTCACTCACGTGACTCCGAAGTAAAATGTGGATAAATGTGAGGTTATGATAAATGTGATGGCAAAAACATGAATGGTGTCAGATTAGGAGAAGGGGAAGTGCAACGAGACCTGGGTGTCCTTGTACATCAGTCCTTGTAAGCATGTAGGTACAGCAGGCAGTGAAGAAAGCTAATGGCATGTTGGCTTTCATAGCGAGCGGATTTGAGTTAAGGAGCATGGAGGTCCTACTGCTGTTGTACAGATCCCTGGTGAGACCACACCTGGAGTATTCTGTGCAGTTTTGGTCTCCTAATGTGAGGAATGGCATTCTTGCTATTGAGTGCAGCGTAGGTTTACCAGGTTAATTCCCGGGGTACAAATTTTGGATGATCAGCCATGATCATATTCAATGGTAGTGCTGGCTTGAAGTGCTGAATGGCCTATTCCTACAACTATCGGAGGTACAACGGGACATGGGAGTGCTGGTGCAGGATTCCCAAAAAGTTAATTTGCAAGTTGAATCGGTAGTAATGAAGGCAAATACAATGCTCGCATTTATTTTGAGAGGACTAGAATAGAAAAACAGGGATGTAATGTGGAGGCTTGATAAGGCACTGATCAGACCGCATTTGGAGTATTGTGAGCAGTTTGGGGCCTCAAATCCGAGGAAGGATGTACCAGTGTTGGAGAGGGTCCAGAGGAGGTTTACGAGAATGATCCCAGGAATGAGTACGTTGACCTATGATGAGCGTTTGACTTCACTGGGCCTGTACTCGATGGAGTTTAGAAGAATGAGGGGGGACCTCATTGAAACTTACCGAATAGTGAAAGGCCTGGATAGAGTGGATGTGATGTTTCCACTAGTGGCAGAACTTAGAAACAGAGGGCCTAGCCTCAGAGTAAAAGAACGTACCTTTGGAAAGATGAGGAGGAATATATTTTGTCAAAGGATGTTGAATCTGTCGAATTTATTGCACAGATGTCCAAGTCATTGGGTATTTTTAAGGCGGAGATGGATAGATTTTTGATTAGGAAGGGTGTCACAGATTATGGGGTTGAGAGGGAAGATAAATCAGCCATGATTGTATAGCGGAGTAGACTCGATGGGCCGATGGGCCTAATTCTGCTCTTATAACATATGAACATGAAGAAGGGCTGCAAGGAAAAGCCTGGGCACTATAGACCAGTGAGCCTAACATCTGTGGTAGGCATGTTACTGGAGAGGATTCTATTGGCTAAGATAAATATGCTTTTGGATAGACACGGGGTGGATGGTTTAGTACGTCGGAGACCAAATATCCATGTGCCTATCTAAAAGCTTCTTAAACACCACTCTCATATCTGTCTCCACTACCACCCCGGCAGCACGTTCCAGACACTTATCATCCTCTGTGTAAAACAACTTGCCCCATTCATCTCCTTTAAGCTTTGCCCCTCTCACCTTAAAGGTTTGCCCTCTAGTCACCTTCCTTAATGATCGCAGTCTCTGGGACAGGAAGCCAATGGCAGAAAGGGTGCTGTCCAGGGTCAGGAATTGTTTGGAATTAAGATGTTGAATGCAGAGCTAGTCAATAAATAAAAGTCTGACGTTTCAGTTTCTGTTGTCAGAGATACTGAATGGCAACAGGCTTTTTGGCCCACCGAGTCCACGCTGACCAGTGATCACTTATTCACACTAGTTCTATGCTGTCCCACTTACACATCTACTCCCTACACACTATGGGGCAATTCACCAGGCCAATGAACCTGCAGACCCACACGAACCCGCAGGAAACCCACGCAAGCATGCCGTGGACCTGGTGTTGCATGAGGTGAATTGCAGTGGATCAGGGCAGTCTCGGAGGCTGATGTCTGCCATGACTAGTCTCTGGAAACTTCATGATGGTTGACATCAGAGCAATTGGTGACAACCGTTAAGGCACGTGACCTTGATTTTCTTTAGCACTAGGATGATACTGGTCTTCTTAAAGCAGGTGGGATCTGAGAGTAGGAGTAGGGAGAGGCTTATCCTTTATCTGTGCAATGTGAACGGCTTGATCATATTCATATATAGCCTGTTCAGCTGGATAGCATGTAAACATAGAAACATAGAAACATAGAAATTAGGTGCAGGAGTAGGCCATTCGGCCCTTCGAGCCTGCACCGCCATTCAATATGATCATGGCTGATCATCCAACTCAGTATCCCGTACCTGCCTTCTCTCCATACCCTCTGATCCCTTTAGCCACAAGGGCCACATCTAGCTCCCTCTTAAATATAGCCAATGAACTGGCCTCGACTACCCTCTGTGGCAGAGAGTTCCAGAGATTCACCACTCTCTGTGTGAAAAAAGTTCTTCTCATCTCGGTTTTAAAGGATTTCCCCCTTATCCTTAAGCTGTGACCCCTTGTCCTGGACTTCCCCAACATTGGGAGCAATCTTCCTGCATCTAGCCTGTCCAACCCCTTAAGAATTTTGTACGTTTCTATAAGATCCCCTCTCAATCTCCTAAATTCTAGTGAGTATAAACCAAGTCTATCCAGTCTTTCTTCATAAGACAGTCCTGACATCCCAGGAATCAGTCTGGTGAACCTTCTCTGCACTCCCTCTATGGCAATAATGTCCTTCCTCAGATTTGGAGACCAAAACTGTACGCAATACTCCAGGTGTGGTCTCACCAAGACCCTGTACAACTGCAGTAGAACCTCCCTGCTCCTATACTCAAATCCTTTTGCTATGAAAGCTAACATACCATTCGCTTTCTTCACTGCCTGCTGCACCTGCATGCCTACTTTCAATGACTGGTGTACCATGACACCCAGGTCTCGCTGCATCTCCCCTTTTCCTAGTCGGCCACCATTTAGAAAATAGTCTGCTTTCCTGTTTTTGCCACCAAAATGGATAACCTCACATTTATCCACATTATACTGCATCTGCCAAACATTTGCCCACTCACCCAGCCTATCCAAGTCACCTTGCAGTCTCCTAGCATCCTCCTCACAGCTAACACTGCCCCCCAGCTTAGTGGGGGCTTTTACATAGAAACATAGATACATAGAAAATAGGTGCAGGAGTAGGCCATTCGGCCCTTTGAGCCTGCACCGCCATTCAATATGATCATGGCTGATCATCCAACTCAGTATCCCGTACCTGCCTTCTCTCCATACCCCCTGATCCCTTTAGCCACAAGGGCCACATCTAACTCCCTCTTAAATATAGCCAATGAACTGGCGTCAACTACCCTCTGAGGCAGTTGAGGCCAGTTTCACTCTACCTTGGTACATGTGACAATAATAAACTCAACTCGAACCAAAACTAAACTAAGATATGAATGAATGCTTATTTATGCCAGCTGGTTCACACAGGTCACAGCCAGGGTCTCCATTATTTTTGGGTTCACTCTCAGAAAGATTTCTGACATCTGCAACGGTCGCTGTGGGCACAGGTGCATTTGAGGAATATAAAGCAATATTGAAAGCTCAAGCAAGCATTTGGAAGGGCCAAAAGCAGCCATGAAATATCAATGGCAAGTAAAAGAATATAGTGTAATTTAAAAGTACAATAAAACAGGAAGATAATAGAGAGGGTATTAGAACCAGTGGATGTAGTGTACCTGGACTTTCAGAAAGCATTTGATAAGGTCCCACATAAGAGATTAGTGGGCAAAATTAGGGCACATGGTATTGAGAGTAGAGTGCTGACATGGATAGAAAATTGGTTGGCAGACAGGAAACAAAGAGTAGGGATTAACAGGTCCCTTTCAGAATGGCAGGCAGTGACTAGTGGGGCACCGCAAGGCTCGGTGCTGGGACCCCAGCTATTTATAACATACATCAATGATTTAGATGAAGGGATTCAAAGTAACATTAGCAAATTTGCAGATGACACAAAGCTGGGTGGCAGTGTGAACTGTGAGGAGAATGCTGTAAGGATGCAGGGTGACTTGGACAGGTTGGGGGAGTGGGCAGATGCATGGCAGATGTAGTTTAATGTGAATGGGCTTGTATACTCTGGAATTTAGATGAGCGTGGATTTTATTGAAACATATAAGATTATTAAGGGTTTGGACAGGCTGGAGGCAGGAAACATGTTCCCGATGTTGGGGCAGTCCAGAACCAGGGGGCCACAGTTTAAGAATAAGGGGTCAGCCATTTAGAACGGAGATGAAGAAAAACTTTTTCACACAAAGAGTTGTGAGTCTGTGGAATTCTCTGCAGAGGCAGAGGTTCACCTGCACCTCCTCCAACCTCATCTAATGCTGTTCCAGGTGTCAACTGCTCTACATCGGTGAGACCAAGCGCAGGCTTGGCGATCGTTTCGCCCAACACCTTTGCTCAGTTTGCAATAACCAACCTGATCTCCCGATGGCTCAGCACTTCAACATCCCCTCCCATTCCAAATCCAACCTTTCTGTCCTGGGCCTCCTCCATTGCCAGAGTGAGGCCCAGCGCAAATTGGAGGAGCAGCACCTCATATTTCGCTTGGGTATTTTGCACCCCAGCGATGTGAACATTGACTTGTCCAATTTCAGGTAGTCCTTGCTTTCTCCCTCCTTCCCCTCCCCTTCCCAGCTCTCCCACAAGCCCACTGTCTCCGCCTCTTCCTTTATTTTTCCCACCACCCGACATCAGTCTGAAGAAGGATCTCGACCCGAAAAGTCGGCAATTTCTTCGCTCCATAGATGCTGCCTCACCCGCTGAGTTTCTCCAGCATTTTTGTCTATCAGTTTTGTTTAGTTTATTGTCACTTGTACCGATGTACAGTGAAAAGCATTTCTTGCGTGCTATCGAGTCAGTAGAAAGACAGTTCATGATTACAATCGAGCCATCCACCATGTACAGATACATGATAAGGGAATAACGATTAGTGCAAGGTAAAGGCAACAAAATCCAATCAAAGATGGACAGAGGGTCACCAATGAGTCATAGAGTGATACAGCGTGGAACCAGGCCCTTCGGCCCAACTTGCCCACACCGGCCAACATGTCCCAGCTACACCAGTCCCACCTGCCCGCATTTGATTCATATCCCTCCAAACCTGTCCTATCCATGTACCTGTCTAACTGTTTCTTAAACGTTGGGATAGTCCCAGCCTCAACTACCTCCTCTGGCAGCTTGTTCCATACAACCACCACCCTTTGTGTGAAAAAGTTACCCCTCAGATTCCTATTAAATCTTTTACCCTTCAACTTAAACCTATGTCCTCTGGTGCTCGATTCCCCTACTCTGGGCAAGAGACTTTACGCATCTACCCGATCTACTCCTTTCATGATTTTATACACCTCTATAAGATCACCCCTCATCCTCCTGCGCTCCATGGAATAGAGACCCAGTCTGCTCAACCTCTCCCTATAGCTCACACCCTCTAGGCCTCGTAAATCTTCTCTGAACCCTTTCCAGCTTGACAACATCTTTCCTATAACATGGTGCCCAGAACTGAACACAATATTCTAAATGCGGCCTTATACCAGCGTCTTATACAACTCAAACATGACCTCCCAACTTGTATACTCAATACTCCGACTAATGAAGGTCAATGTGCCAAAAGCCTTTTTGACCACCTTATCTACCTGCGACTCGACCTTCAAGGAACCATGCACCTGCACTCCTAGATCCCTCTGCTCTACAACACTCCACAGAGGCCTACCATTTGCTGTGTAGGTCCTGCCCTTGTTTAACATCCGAAAATGCAACACCTCACACTTCTCTGTATTAAATTCCATCAATCATTCCTCCGCCCACCTGGCCAATCGATCCAGATCCTGCTGCAATCGTTCACAACCATCTTCACTATCTGCAAAACCACTCACTTTTGTATCATCAGCAAACTTGCTAATCTTGCCCTGTATGTTCTCATCCAATTCATTGATATAGATGACCAACAGGAACGGGCCCAGCAACAAACCCTGAGGCACACCACTAGTCACAGGCAACCAGTCCAAGAAGGAACCTACCACCATCACCCTCTGCTTCCTTCCATGAAGTCAATTTTCTATCTATTCAGCTATCTCTCCTTGGCTCCCATGAGATCTAATGTGATCACTGAGGGAATAGTAGTTCAGGACTGCTCTCTAATTGTGGTAGGATGATTCAGTTACCTGATAACAACTGGGAAGAAACTGTCCCTTAATCTGGAGGTGTGCGTTTTCATACTTCTGTACCTTTTGCCCAATGGGAGAGGGGAGAAGAGGGGATGGCCAGGGTGTGACTCGTCCTTGATTATGCTGCTGGTCTTGCCGAGGCAGCGTGAGGTATAAATGGAAGGGAGGTTGGTTTGTGCGATGGTCTGGGCTGCGTCCACAATTCTCTGCAATTTCTTGCGGTCTTGGATGGAGCTGTTCACAAACCAAGCTGTGATGCATCCTGATAAAATGCTTTCTATGGTGCATCTGTAGAAGTTGCTGAGAGTTGTAGGGGACATGCCAAACTTCCTAAGGCTTCTTCTCCTTAGTAATAGCCACGACACTAACTTCCACCCCCTGACCATTGCTGGTGTCTTCGACTCTGAAGACTGGTGCAAAAAAGTTATTCAACTCCTCTGCCATTTCTTTATTCCTCTTTATAACTTCCCTAGCATCATTTTCCAGCGGTCCAATGTCCACTCTTGCCTCTTTCGTACTATTTATACATCTGAAATTTTTTTGCTATGTTTTATATTATTGGCTAGCTTACCTTCATATTTCTTGCCTTTTTAGTTACCTTCTATTGTTTTATAAAAGCTTCCCACTTTGCCATGTTATACGCCTTCTCTTTGTGTTTTATGCTGTCCTTGCCTTCCCTTGTCAGCCATGGTCACCTCATTCTCCCCCTAGAATCTTTCTTACTCTTTGGAATGAAAAGATCCTGCATCTTCTGAATTATTCTGAGCTATTGAGTATTGTGAGCACCCCATCGGAGGAAGGATGTGCTTGCCCTGGAGAAGGTCCAGAGGAGGTTTACAAGAATGATCCCAAGAATGAGTGGGTTAACATATGATGAGCGTTTGACGGCACTGGGCCTGTTTAGAAGAATGAGGCCGGACCGGTTACTCATTGAAAGGAACCAAATAGTGAAAGGCTTGGATAGAGTGGATGTGGAAAGGATGTTTCCACTAGTGGGAGAGTCTAGGACCAGAGGTAACAGCCTCAGAATGAAAGGACTTTCCTTTAGGAAAGAGATGAGGTGGAATTTCTTTAGTCAGAGGGTGGTGAATCTGTGGAATTCTTTGCCATGATTCCCAGAATTTCCTGCCATTGCTGTTCCACCGTCATTCCTGCTAGGGTCCCTATCTAGTCCACTTTGGCCAGCTCCTCCCTCATGCCTCTGTAGTCCCCTTTGCTCAGCTGTAATACCGACACATCCAATTTCACGTGCAGGTTAAACATTATATTGTGCTCACTACCTCCTAGTAGTTTCTCTACCTTAAGCTCCCTAACCAAATCATAACACAACACTAAATGCAGAATTTCTCTGGTAGGCTCCATCACATGCTGCTCTAAGAAACCATCTCGATGCAAAAAAACGATGTAATTGAAGGCCCAAAGCTATTTAATAGAGTGACACCCTGTTGAATAACATTGAAACTTATGGAAGGAAAGCGATTTAGCTGGTCAATGACAAATGGCAGAGTGTGTGGGAGAGGTGTATCATCTGAGCTGAGGGGATGTATCTATGTAGAAAGTGGAAGAGAAACCTGGGCTTTGGGAACGTGTCTGTACCCAGATGGTCAAGATTTCTATCCCTCTGAGTATAGATGTATGATCTTTCCTAAAGTCATATTCCAAAGTCCTCAGGGTACTGAAATTCCATAACTGCAGATTCTATTTACTCAGTGCAAAAAAAACAAAGTTGGAAGGACAGGGGCAGCGTCTGTGGAGGGCAATGGTCAGTTGGCATTTCAAATTGAGACTTCACTTGGACTGAAAGCATGGAGGGGAGATAGCCAGTACAAAGAGGTGAGGGGGGTGAGGCAAGAGCTAGCAAGTTATGGGTCCTGACCCAAAACATCACCTGTCCATTTCCCCCTCAGATGCTGCCTGAATTCCTCCAGCATTGTTTGTTCTACACAAGATGTGCTGATCTTTGTGTCTCCTCCAGCACTTTGTGTTTTTGCATCCTCAGCCTCTCGTGTCTCTACTCCCTCAGTGCATGGACATGCCCTTTCTCCGCCTCTCCATGTGTAGACATGCCTCGGCACAGAGATAGAGATGTGGCTCAGGGAACAGATCTGAGGAGAGTGGCAGAGAAGTCCTATTGCCATTGATTCCAGACCCCTGCAGCATTCAGGCTGCTGCTTTACTTGATGAGAAATTCTGATGGTTGATTGGAAACAATGAATCTGATATTCCTTTTAGAAGCATAAGCCAAATAGCTCTTCCTCATTTATACTTACATTGTTTACCTTCTTACTGTCAAATGCTGTTACCTTTCCTTTAGCCCCTTATAATGGAGCTTACTGTCTCATTTACTGTGCACATGTCAATTGTCCTTGTCGATAATCCTTTTGACGTGTAAAATTGATTTTCCTTCCCACTGTTTAGTTCCCACAGCTCCATGTATATCTCCCTTTCCACAAGGGACTCCGATGCCCCATCTAGCCAGTCGAGTACATAGGACTGCAGCACCAGTGATGTGAGTCCAGTGGGAAGACGCTTGGCCATGTGCACCACTAAGTGAAGCCTAATCTACAGGGTATGTCTCAATCTTCACATTCAAGGGCACGGTGGCCCGGCCCGGCCCCGCAGAGAGCTCTCCTCAGTCTCAGGCAGCGTGGGAGATGGCACACCATCACAAAGGCTGGTTCCATTTGCATACGTTTTGGTATTCAACTCAGAACCAATATAAAAACCTTTATAACAAGAGGAATCGAATATAGGAGCAAAGAGGTCCTTCTGCAGTTGTACAGAGCCCTAGTGAGACCACACCTGGAGTATTGTGTGCAGTTTTGGTCCCCTAATTTGAGGAAGGACATTCTTGCTATTGAGGGAGTGCAGCGTAGGTTTACAAGGTTAATTCCCAGGATGGCAGGACTGTCATATGCTGAGAGAATGGAGCAGCTGGGCTTGTACACTCTGGAGTTTAGAAGGATGAGAGGGTATCTCATTGAAACATATAAGATTGTTAAGGGCTTGGACACACTAGAGGCAGGAAACATGTTCCTGATGTTTGGGGAGTCCAGAACCAGGGGCCACAGTTTAAGAATAAGGAGTAAGCCATTTAGAGCGGAGACGAGGAAACACTTTTTCTCACAGAGAGTGGTGAGTCTGTGGAATTCTCTGCCTCAGATGCTTTCAAGAGAGAGCTAGATAGGGCTCTTAAAAATAGCGGAGTCAGGGTATATGGGGAGAAGGCAGGAACGGGGTACTGATTGTGGATGATCAGCCATGATTACATTGGATGGTGGTGCTGGCTCGAAGGGCCGAATGGCCTACTCCTGCACCTATTGTCTATTGTCTAACAACAGGCAGGATTTATGATGTCGCTAGAGATGAGGGGCCAACAGTTATCAAGAGCCATGGGAATTGGTTGTTTTTTTTACATATAGAAATACAGCACAGGAACAGGCCTTTGGCCCACCCTGTCGGTGCCAAACATGATGCCGCTTTAAACTATTCTCCTCTGCCTTCATATCCCCATACCCTGTGTGTTCATGTGCTTGTCTCAATGCCTTTTAAATGTTGCTTTCCACCTGCCTGCTGCCACTTGCGTGCTCCGCACATTTCTTTAATTGTTTTCCATCTCACATTAAAACTACAGTATGCCTCCAATATTTGCAATTTTTACACTGGGTAGACGACCATGACCACATTCCCTATTTATGCCTCTCATAATTCTATCAATTGTCAGGTTTACCCTCAGCCTCTGACACCGTAACAAAAATAATCGGTTTATCCAACCCAACTTTCTAGTCCAGGCAACAACCAGCCAACTCTTCTGCATCGTCCAGTATTGTCATCAAACCGGCTGGCTAGTGAGGTGCCGTTCTAGTCTGGCAGGATGACCTGTACCCTGCTATGGCCAGGCGTCAGCTCCTGGACAACTTCTCATACCTGGACCGACACATCAGGCCTACTTTTCCCAAGCCGTCACTGATCTGATCAACTCCAGAGCCTCCACAGCCTCCAACCTTATAATTCCCCAACCCCACACTGCCTGTTTCTATCCAAAATCCACAAGCACCACTGTCCTGGCAGACCCAGTATCTTTTCATCTTTGGCCTTTGTCCAACTATCTATCTGCCTATCTAACACCCTCTCACCTTTATCCACCTATTACCTGCAGGCTTTGTCCACCCCTCTAGCCCCACTCCTCCCACCCCCCCCCCCCCGACAATCAGTCTGAAAAAGGGTCCCAGCCTTGAAACGTCACCTATCAATGCTCTCCAAAGATGCAGCCTGACCTGCCTAGTTTACTCCAGCATTTGTGTCTTTTTTATGTAAACCAGCGCCTGCAGTTTCTAGTCATAAACTAGGTAACTACAGACTGATGAGCGTTGCATCATTGTTAGGAAAATTAATGAAAATCCTAAGGGATAGGATTTATATCCATTTGGCAATGTAGGGGCTAACGAGGGTTGGTCAGCATGGCTTTGTGCAGTCATTTGAATTTTGTGAGGAGATAACAATACGATGCAATACGATGGAACTTTATCTATCCCAGGAGGGATATTGATCTGCCAACAGTCCTAAAAACAACATACATGAAACATGAAATTAAAGTGACGAGTGGAAAGGATTGGGCGATGTGCAATGATTGGGGGGGTGAGGGGAGTCAGTCTCAATCTACCCCACGACAGAAGGGGCGGAGTTGTACAGTTTGATAGCCACTGGGAAGAAGGATCTCCTGTGGCGTTCTGTGCTGCATCTTGGTGGAACCAGTCTGTTGCTGAAGGAGCTCCTCAGGTTGACCAGTGTGTCATAGAGGGGGTGAGCTGTATTGTCCAGGATGCTCCACAGTTTGAGGAGCATCCTCCCCTCCAAGACCACCTCCCATGAATCCAACTCCGCCCCCAGGATGGAGCCAGCCTTCCTGATGAGTTTGTTGATCCTATTGGCGTCCACAGCCCTGTTGCCCCAGCACACGGCAGCGAAGAAGATGGCACTGGCTACCACCGATTGGTAGAACATCTGCAGCATCTCACTGCAGATCTTGAAGGAGCCGAGCCTTCTCAAAAAGTACAGCCGTCTCTGTCCCTTCTTGTACAGGGCCTCAGCGTTCCTGGACCAGTCCAGTTTACTGTCCATGTACACTCCAAGTTAATTGTACTCCCTGGTAAGCTGCTCATCCACACCATTGATGGATATAGGGGACAGGGTGTTCCTCTCCTCCTAAAGTCCACCACCAACTCCTTAATCTTGCAGGTGTTGAGCTGCAGGTGATTCAGCGTACACCACTCAACAAAGTCGTTGACTACACCTCTGTATTCAGCTTCCCACCCCTCACTGATGCAGCCCACAATTACAGAGTCATCTGAAAACTTCTGCAGGTGGCAGGAGACGGAGTTATATCTGAAGTCCGAGGTGTAGATGGTGAATAGGAAGGGAGAGAGGACCGTCCCCTGTGGGGCCCCTGTGTTGCTCACCACCATAACACAAACGAACATTGATGAAGGCAAGATGGTAGTCAATAGACAATAGATGCAGGAGTAGGCCATTCAGCCCTTCGAGCCAGCACCGCCATTCAATGTGATCATGGCTGATCATCCACAATCAGTACCCCGTTCATGCCTTCTCCCCATATCCCCTGACTCCGCTATTTTTAAGAGCCCTATCTAGCTCTCTCTTGAAAGCATCCAGAGAACCTGCCTCCACTGCCCTCTGAGGTAGAGAATTCCACAGACTCACCACTCTCTGTGAGAAAAAGTGTTTCCTCGTCTCCGTTCCAAATGGCTTACTCCTTATTCTTAAACTGTGGCCGCTGGTTCTGGACTCCCCCAACATCAGGAACAAGTTTCCTGCCTCTAGCGTGTCCAAGCCCTTAACAATCCTATATGTTTCAATGAGATTCCCTCTCATCCTTCTAAACTCCAGAGTGTACAAGCCCAGCTGCTCCATTCTCTCAGCATATGACAGTCCCGCCATCCCGGGAATTAACCTTGTAAACCTACGCTGCACTCCCTCAATAGCAAGAATGTCCGTCCTCAAATTAGGGGACCAAAACTGCACACAATACTCCAGGTGTGGTCTCACTAGGGCTCTATACAACTGCAGAAGGACCTCAGACAATAGTTATTGTCTGTCTGGACTTTATTAAGGCAGAGGCAAAGGGCTCGTGTTGTGGGCTGGTCAAGGAGGTTGAGATCCAAAGTAAGCTGATTCATTGGATCAAAAATTGTTTTGGTGATAAAAGTGTAGTGGCAGAAGAATGTACTAGTAGTAGTAGTGACCAGTGGTGTACTAGTAGTAGTAGTGACCAGTGGTGTACTAGTAGTAGTAGTGACCAGTGGTGTACTAGTAGTAGTAGTGACCAGTGGTGTACTAGTAGTAGTAGTGACCAGTGGTGTTGTAGTAGTAGTGACCAGTGGTGTACTAGTAGTAGTAGTGACCAGTGGTGTACTAGTAGTAGTAGTGACCAGTGGTGTACTAGTAGTAGTAGTGACCAGTGGTGTACTAGTAGTAGTAGTGACCAGTGGTGTACTAGTAGTAGTAGTGACCAGTGGTGTACTAGTAGTAGTAGTGACCAGTGGTGTACTAGTAGTAGTAGTGACCAGTGGTGTACTAGTAGTAGTAGTGACCAGTGGTGTACTAGTAGTAGTAGTGACCAGTGGTGTACTAGTAGTAGTAGTGACCAGTGGTGTACTAGTAGTAGTGACCAGTGGTGTACTAGTAGTAGTAGTGACCAGTGGTGTACTAGTAGTAGTAGTGACCAGTGGTGTACTAGTAGTAGTAGTGACCAGTGGTGTACTAGTAGTAGTAGTGACCAGTGGTGTACTAGTAGTAGTAGTGACCAGTGGTGTACTAGTAGTAGTAGTGACCAGTGGTGTACTAGTAGTAGTAGTGACCAGTGGTGTACTAGTAGTAGTAGTGACCAGTGGTGTACTAGTAGTAGTAGTGACCAGTGGTGTACTAGTAGTAGTAGTGACCAGTGGTGTACTAGTAGAAGCAGTGACCAGTGGTGTACTAGTAGTAGTAGTGACCAGTGGTGTACTAGTAGTAGTAGTGACCAGTGGTGTACTAGTAATAGCAGTGACCAGTGGTGTACTAGTAGTAGTAGTGACCAGTGGTGTACTAGTAGTAGTAGTGACCAGTGGTGTACTAGTAGTAGTGACCAGTGGTGTACTAGTAGTAGTAGTGACCAGTGGTGTACTAGTAGTAGTAGTGACCAGTGGTGTACTAGTAGTAGTAGTGACCAGTGGTGTACTAGTAGTAGTAGTGACCAGTGGTGTACTAGTAGTAGTAGTGACCAGTGGTGTACTAGTAGTAGTAGTGACCAGTGGTGTACTAGTAGTAGTAGTGACCAGTGGTGTACTAGTAGTAGTAGTGACCAGTGGTGTACTAGTAGTAGTAGTGACCAGTGGTGTACTAGTAGTAGTAGTGACCAGTGGTGTACTAGTAGTAGTGGTGACCAGTGGTGTACTAGTAGTAGTGGTGACCAGTGGTGTACTAGTAGTAGTGGTGACCAGTGGTGTACTAGTAGTAGTGGTGACCAGTGGTGTACTAGTAGTAGTGGTGACCAGTGGTGTACTAGTAGTAGTGGTGACCAGTGGTGTACTAGTAGTAGTGGTGACCAGTGGTGTACTAGTAGTAGTTGTGACCAGTGGTGTACTAGTAGTAGTGGTGACCAGTGGTGTACTAGTAGTAGTGGTGACCAGTGGTGTACTAGTAGTAGTGGTGACCAGTGGTGCACTAGTATTAGTAGTGACCAGTGGTGTACTAGTAGTAGTGGTGACCAGTGGTGTACTAGTAGTAATAGTGACCAGTGGTGCACTAGTAGTAGTAGTGACCAGTGGTGTACTAGTAGTAGTAGTGACCAGTGGTGTACTAGTAGTAGTAGTGACCAGTGGTGTACTAGTAGTAGTAGTGACCAGTGGTGTACTAGTAGTAGTAGTGACCAGTGGTGTACTAGTAGTAGTAGTGACCAGTGGTGTACTAGTAGTAGTAGTGACCAGTGGTGTACTAGTAGTAGTAGTGACCAGTGGTGTACTAGTAGTAGTAGTGACCAGTGGTGTACTAGTAGTAGTAGTGACCAGTGGTGTACTAGTAGTAGTAGTGACCAGTGGTGTACTAGTAGTAGTAGTGACCAGTGGTGTACTAGTAGTAGTAGTGACCAGTGGTGTACTAGTAGTAGTAGTGACCAGTGGTGTACTAGTAGTAGTAGTGACCAGTGGTGTACTAGTAGTAGTAGTGACCAGTGGTGTACTAGTAGTAGTAGTGACCAGTGGTGTACTAGTAGTAGTAGTGACCAGTGGTGTACTAGTAGTAGTAGTGACCAGTGGTGTACTAGTAGTAGTAGTGACCAGTGGTGTACTAGTAGTAGTAGTGACCAGTGGTGTACTAGTAGTAGTAGTGACCAGTGGTGTACTAGTAGTAGTAGTGACCAGTGGTGTACTAGTAGTAGAAGTGACCAGTGGTGCACTAGTAGTAGTAGTGACCAGTGGTGTACTAGTAGTAGTAGTGACCAGTGGTGCACTAGTAGTAGTAGTGACCAGTGGTGCACTAGTAGTAGTAGTGACCAGTGGTGTACTAGTAGTAGTAGTGACCAGTGGTGCACTAGTAGTAGTAGTGACCAGTGGTGCACTAGTAGTAGTAGTGACCAGTGGTGTACTAGTAGTAGTAGTGACCAGTGGTGTACTAGTAGTAGTAGTGACCAGTGGTGTACTAGTAGTAGTAGTGACCAGTGGTGTACTACAAGTAGTAGTGACCAGTGGTGTACTAGTAGAAGCAGTGACCAGTGGTGTACTAGTAGAAGCAGTGACCAGTGGTGTACTAGTAGTAGTAGTAGTGACCAGTGGTGTACTAGTAGAAGCAGTGACCAGTGCTGTACTAGTAGAAGCAGTGACCAGTGGTGTACTAGTAGAAGCAGTGACCAGTGGTGTACTAGTAGAAGCAGTGACCAGTGGTGTACTAGTAGAAGCAGTGACTAGTGGTGTACAAGGGAATTAAATGCAACATCTCCAAGTTTGCGGATGACACAAAGCTGGGTGGCAGTGAGGTGCGAGGAGGATGCTATGAGGCTGCAGGGTGACTTGGACAGGTTGGGGGAGTGGGCAGATGCATGGCAGCTGCAGTATAATGTGGATAAATGTGAGGTTATCCACTTTGGTGGCAAGAACAGGAAGGCAGATTACTATCTGAATGGTGTCAGATTGGGAAAAGGGGAGGTGCAACGAGACCTGCGGTGTGCTTGTACATCAGTCACTGAAAGTAAGCATGCAGGTACAGCAGGCAGTGAAGAAAGCTAATTGGCCTTCAAAACGAGAGGATTTGAATATAGGAGTAAAGAGGTCCTGCAGTTGTACAGGGCACTGGTGAGAGCACATCTGGAGTATTGTGTGCAGTTTGGTTTCCTAATTTGAGGAAGGACATTCCTGCTATTGAGGGAGTGCAGCATAGGTTCACCAGGTTAATTCCTGGGATGGTGGGACTGACATATGATGAAAGAATGGGTTGACTGGGCGTATTCGCTGGAATTTAGAAGGATGAGAGGGAATCTCATAGAGACATATAAAATTCTTAAAGGATTGGACAGGACACCTATTTTTCTCTGTTTCTTTGTGTCCTGTTGCCTGTGATATATATTAACAAGGTTGTTCAAGGCTTCAGTAGGGTATAGTGCAGAGAACCCTTACGTTCAATCTAGAGTTCGCTGAACGTGTCAACTTACAGGTGTATATGGTGATGAAAAGGCGCAGGCTTGCCATCCTTAGTTGGAGCATAAACTACAAACATTGGGAGGATATATTACAATTTTACAACACACTACTTAATCCACAGTAGACATAAGGAGCCACAGACCACACTTGTAGTACTGTGTGCAGTTCAGGTCAACAAACTATAGGAGGGATGTGGTTGTGTGAACCAGATCCCAAAAGCCTTCTTCCTTGGATGACATATTCATCAATGAAGTTCTTAGCACATATCAGGAAGTCCTCCCCTTCCATCTTCCTAGGGTGATAGAGTCATACAGCATGGAAGCAGGCCCCTTGGCCCAACTTGTCCATGTCGACCATCTAAGCTAGTCCCATTTGCCTGTGTATCCATTATTCTAATGTTATCTTGATCAGGAAACAAGAGACTGGAATCTTGAGCAAAACATATAATGCTTCAGGAAATCAGCTGCACAGGCAGCATCTGTGTAGGATTGAACCAACAATGTTTTGCATCAGGACCCTTCTTCAGATATAATGTCAGTCAAATTTAATAAATGGTAGGCATGCGTCAGTATTTGAGCAAAAATAAGAGGAATAAATTATAGATCGCAGGTCTAGAGAGATGGCAAATAATTGCAGATGCTATGATGATGATATGGAAAATCATCTTGATTTGGGAACCATTCCTTAAAATAAGAAACGCTCTGTTGTTCAAGGAAGGTTTAGGTTTATTATGGTCACGTGTAGTGAGGTACAGTGAAAACTGGACGGGTGAGGAGGGACATCGCTTCCAAGGAAGGCGATGGCTGGTGGCCCGCAGCAGCCAGCAGGTTGTCTGGATCGGGCACCGCCCATATAAAATAAAGTGCGGAGGGGACATAGAAAATGGCGACAAAGCATGGCACCACTCGCATACGAACGAATGAATAAATGAATGAATGAATACTTTATTGCCATATGTGACAAGTTGGTCACACACGTGACAATTAATGTACTATTAAACCATTGGGCACTTTGGTTAGGCCGAATTTAGAGTATTGTGGGCAGTTCTGGTCGCCCCATTACAGGAAGGATGTGGAGGCTTTGGAGAAGGTGCAGAGGAGGTTTACCAGAATTATACCTGGATTAGGGGATATTTGCTATAAGTTGAGGTTCGCCAGACTTGGATTGTTTTCTCTGGAACGGCAGAGGTTGAAAGGAAACCTGATAGAACTTTATAAAATTATGAGAGACAAAAATAGGGTAGACAGTCAGAACCTTTTACCCAGGGTGTAAATGTCAAAGACTAATGGGCATAGCTTTAAGGTGAAAAGGGCAAAAGTAAAGGAGATATGCGAGGCATGTAATTTACACAGAGAGTGGTGGGTGCCTGGAACGCATTGCCTGGGGAAGTGGTGAAAACACATTCAATAGCAATAATTTAGACAGACAATGAAAAGGCTATGTCCTCCAGTCCTAGACTCTCCCACTAATGGAAACATCCTCTCCACATCCACTCTATCCTGGCCTTCCACTATCTGTTAAGTTTCAATGAGTACCCCCCTCATCCTTCTAAACTCCAGCGAGTACAGGCCCAGTTCCGTCAAACACTCATCATATGTCAACCCACTCATTCCTTGGATAACTCTTGTAAACCTCCTCTGGACCATCTCCAGAGCCAGCACATCCTTCCTCAGATATGGGGCCCAAAATTATTCACAATATTCCAAATGCAGTCTGACCAGCACCTTATAAAATCTCAGCATTACATCCCTGTGTTTGTATTCTCCTCTCAAAATAAATACTAGCATTGTGTTTGGCTTCCTTACTACCGATTCGACTTGCAAATTAACTATTTGGGAATCCTGCACCAGCACTCCCAAGTCCCTTTGCACCTCTGCTTTCTGAATTATTTCCCCATTTAGAAAATAGGCTACACCTTTATTCCTACTACCAGAATGCATGACTCCATGCATTGTATGAGGTCATAGTGTCATACAGCTTGGAAGCAGGCCCTTCGGCCCTACTTGCCCACGCCAACCAACATCTACACTGGTCCCACCTGCCT
Source organism: Malacoraja senta (assembly GCA_038087875.1). Lineage (NCBI taxonomy): Eukaryota > Metazoa > Chordata > Chondrichthyes > Rajiformes > Rajidae > Malacoraja > Malacoraja senta. Next base: position 17,023,828 of record CM075987.1, read on the forward strand.
GCATTTGGCCCATATCCCTCCAAACCTGTCCTATCCATGCACCTGATGAAATGTTTTTAAAACATTGTGATAGTACCTGCCTCAACTCTGCTCTCTAGCAGCTCCTTCCAAATGCCTATCATAATTTGTCCCTCAGCAAAAGACTGTGCATTTACCCTATCTATCCCCCTCAACATCTTTTACACCTCTATAATATCACCCACCATCCTCCTGCGCTCCAAAGAATAAAGTCCCAGCCTGCTTAACCTCTCCCTATATCTCAGGTCCTCAAGTACTGGCAACATCCTCGTAAATCTTCTCTGCACCGTTTCCAGTTTGACAACTTTTTTCCTGTAACATGGTAACCAAAACTGAACACAATCCCAAATGTGGCCTCACCAATGTCGTATACGACTATAACGTGACCTCCCAACTTCTATACTCAATACTCTGACTAATGAAGGCCAATGTATCGAAAGCCTTTTTGACCACTCTATAGAAACACAGAAAAATAGGTGCAGGAATAGGTCATTCGGCCCTTCGAGTCAGCACTGGCATTCAATATGTTCATGGCTGATCATCTAAAATCAGTACCTCGTTCCTGCTTTTTGTCTATTGTCTATTGTCCCCATATCCCTTGATTCCTGTAGCCCTAAGAGCTAAATCTAACTCTCTCAAACTATCTACCTGTGGTGCCACTTTCAAAGAACTACGTACCTGGACCCTTGTCTCCCTCTGCTCTACAACACTCCCAGAGCCCTACCATTCACTGTGTAGGTCCTTCCCTTGTTATACTTCCTAAAATCCAACACCTCCATTTCTCTGTCTTAAGTTCCATCAACCATTCCTCAGCCCAGCTGGCCAACTGATCAAGATGCTGTTGCCATGTTTGATAGCCATCTTCACTATCTACAATACCACACACTTTAGTATCACAGGGCATTAAGTATAACAGTTGGCAAGTCATGCTGCAGCTTTATGGGACTTTAATTTGGCCACATTTAGCGCATGGTGTGCAATTCTGGTCTCCCCGTTACTGGAACGAGGTGGAGTCTTGGGAGAGGGTACAGAGGAGATTTACCAGAAGGCTACCTGGATTAGAGGGTATTAGCTACTGGGAGCGGTTGGACAGACTTGGATTATTTTCTCTGGAAGGCTAGGAGATTTGATAGAAATATATAAAATTATGAGAGGTGCAAATACGGTAGACAGTCAGAACAATTTTCCCAAGGTTGAAACGTCAAAGACTAGACGGTATAGCTTTAGCTGAGCTTTAAGGTGAGAATGACCACCCAAGTCAATTTAGAGATGTATGGAGCAAGGTTTTTGCACAACAGGGTGTTGGTGCCTGGAACATGCTGCCTGTGGTGATGATGGAGGCAGATACGATAGTGGCGTTTACGAGGCTTTTCCGCAGGCTCATGAACAGTCTGAATAGGAGAATATAAAATCAGGTGCAAATGGGGATGATTTAGATTGTTACTTACTAACTTTCTTATTCGCCTGCAGATTTTTTGAATCTTCATCTTAGCCTTGATGACTCTGTACCAGACATTGCCACCAGAACTCACAGGAGCAGTGAAGAGCTGCCTGGGGATGAGAACATTCATGCCACCATGACTGTCCCTCTGGCCTGACCCACATCTTTCAGCAGTCTTAAACTCGCCACCGCTGTGCCTGCTGAGCATATTCCCACACTACATCAATACATTCAGCAATGAATAGCAACGATCCTTACGATGTATGATTTAGTGCATGTATGTTTTCATTCATTCCACTTATTTGTGTATAAATTATTTAAATATCCAACCCTGCGTTTTAATATATCAGATAGAATAGATTAGTTATTGTTATTTGATTTAAATAAAATATTCCCGTTATTGTTTTTTCAGTTTCTCATGATTTTGTAATACTATTTTTGTTGTTCATAACAATCTGTATATCGAGACATACAGAGGGGGCAGTGGTGGAGGGGAGGTGGTGGAGGGGAGGTGGTGGAGGGGCGTGGGTGTGAGAGGGGTGGGCCTGTGGGGATGGGTGGGTCTGTAGGGAGGGGTGGGGCCTGTGAGAGGAGGTGGGGCTGTGGGGGAGGGGCGGGTTCTGAGGGGGCAGGGCAGTGGGGAGGGGCGGGGTCTGTGAGAAGGGTCAGGGTCAAAGATCATAGAGCGTTTAATAGAAACATTAAAAGAAAATTAACTAAAATATGTGAATTGATAGATGAGTTATAGGGAGGTTGCACAGCAGTCGAGGTCACGACCCGTGACCCGTACTGTTGCCACTCAACGCCTTCTGGAGTACACGCGGTGGGCCCGTCTTCTGTCCAAGCATCCGGACTCCACGCTGACTGGTTTCACACTCGCGGACCCCGGGCCATCTGTCCCCGCGGCCACGGGTGTCGGGGGTCAGGGTGCCAGTGCCGCGCGGTCAGTGACTTTGGGTGGGCGGAAGGACCAGACTGTCTCCAACTCTGCTGCAGCTGATCGGGACGTTGCCGGGTGGTCGGAGGGGGTGGTCGTCCTCGTGTGTCTGCTGCCCGGAGCCACGGCCCCGCTCCACCCGGCCCTGTGTGTATGCGCTGCCGACCCACAGCCCGTGACAGTGTGGCCCACAGGGGGAGACGGGGCGGAGGGCGGCCGTGGCCGGACAGCGCTGGCCCCGGGCGGAGAGTGGGGGCTGTCCCGAGGGATGCACTCCTTTGGCCGCTTACACCTTGGTGCTCGGGTTCAGAACAAAGATACTAGAGCATTTGGTTCAGAGCGCTTTACAGCGCAAAAATTTACCATTTCGACTGTTTTTTAACAGGTAAGAAAGAACGCGTTTTGTGTGTTGACAGTGTATGCGGGAGGCTGCCATGTCCTTCAGAAAGATTGAGCTGCTCCCTGCATCACGCCCTTTGACCCAATGAGCTTACGTGCAACCCCCCTAAATCACACACATAATGTTCCCCTACAACACTGATTACACTGCGAGATGCATAACGGACGTCGCGTTGAGCATTCCAAGATGGCGGCCGTTAGGCTCCGTTACGTACTACACCACAGTGCATTGGATAACGCAGGAGTGGACTATCTAGGGTACACAAAAATGCTGGAGAAACTCAGCGGGTGCAGCAGCATCTATGGAGCGAAGGAAATAGGCAACGTTTCGGGCCGAAACTCTTCTTCAGACTGATGGGGAGAAGAAAGAAAAAAGGCGGAGGAGGAGCCCGAAGGCTGGGGGATGGGAGGAGACAACCAGAGGGCTGATGAAGGGGAGGAGACAGCAAGGGCCAGCAAAATTGGGAGAATTCAATGTTCATGCCCCCAGGATGCAGACTACCCAAGCAGAATATGAGGTGCATTTCCTCCAATTTCCGGTGTTGCTCGCTGTGGCCATGGAGGAGACCCAGGACAGAGAGGTCGGATACGGAATGGGAGGGGGAGTTGAAGTGCTGAGCCACCGGGAGGTCAGGTTGGTTATTGCGGACCGACCGGAGGTGTTCGGTGAAACGATTGCCAAGCCTCCGCTTGGTCTCACCGATGTAGATCAGCTGACATCTAGAGCAGCGGATGCAATAGATGAGGTTGGAGGAGATGCAGGTGAACCTTTGTCGCACCTGGAACGACTGCTTAGGTCCTTGAATGGAGTCGAGGGGGGAGGTGAAGGGACAAGTGTTGCATCTCTTGCGGTTGCAAGGGAAAGTACCCGGGGAGGGAAGGGAAGAATTGACAAGGGAGTTACGGTGGAAGCGGTCTTTGCGGAAGGCAGACATAGGGGGAGATGGGAAGATGTGGCGAGTGGTGGAGTCACGTTGGAGGTGGCGAAACTGACGGATGATCACTTGTTGTATGTGACAGCTGGTGGGGTGAAAGGTGAGGACTAGGGGGACTCTGCCCTTGTTGTGAGTGGGGGGATGGGGAGAGAGAGCAGTGTTGCGGGGTATGGCAGAGACCCTGGTGCGAGCCTCAGCGGAAATTGCCACCCCATGGCCACAGCGAGCAACACCGGAAATTGGAGGAAATGCACCTCATATTCCGCTTGGGCAGTCTACATCCTGGGGGCTTGAACATTGAATTCTCCCAATTCTGCTAGCCCTTGCTGTCCCCTCCCCTTCATCAGCCCTCTGGTTGTCTCCTCCCATCCACCAGCCCTCGGGCTCCTCCTCTGCCTTTTTTCCTTTTTTCCTTTCTTCTCCCCACCCCCCATCAGTCTGAAGAAGGGTTCGGCCCAAAACGTTGCCTATTTCCTTCGCTCCATAGATGCTGCTGCACCCGCTGAATTTCTCCAGCATTTTGTGTACCTTCTGTGAGAGGGGCGTTGCTGTGTGGGGCGTGGTCTGTGAGAGGGGGCGGGGTTTGCGAGAGGGCGGGGCTGTGGGGGGAGGGCGGGGTTGTGGGAAGCAAAAGGTACACAAAAATGCTGGAGAAACTCAGCGGGTGCAGCAGCATCTATGGAGCGAAGGAAATAGGCAACGTTTCGGGCCGAAACCCTTCTTCAGACCCCCAGGATGCAGACTACCCAAGCAGAATATGAGGTACACAAAAATGCTGGAGAAACTCAGCGGGTGCAGCAGCATCTATGGAGCGAAGGAAATAGGTAACGTTTCGGGCCGAAACCCTTCTTCAGACTGATAGGGGTTGGGGAGAAGAAAGGAAAAAAGGAAAAGGAGGAGGAGGAGCCCGAGGGCTGGGGGAGGGGAGGAGACAACCAGATGGCTGATGAAGGGGAGGGGACAGCCAGGGCTAGCAGAATTGGGAGAATTCAACGTTCAGGCCACCAGGATGTAGACTGCCCAAGCGGAATATGAGGTGCATTTCCTCCAATTTACGGTGTTGCTCGCTGTGGCCATGGAGGAGACCCAGGACAGAGAGGTCAGATACGGAATGGGAGGGGGAGTTGAAGTGCTGAGCCACCGGGAGTTCAGGTTGGTTATTGCGGACCGACCGGAGGTGTTCGGCGAAACGATCGCCAAGCCTCCGCTTGGTCTCACCGATGTAGATCAGCTGGCATCTAGAGCAGCGAATGCAATAGATGAGGTTGGAGGAGATGCAGGTGAACCTCTGTCGCACCTGGAATGACTGCTTGGGTCCTGGAATGGAGTGGAGGGGGGAAGTGAAGGGACAAGTGTTGCATCTCTTGCGGTTGCAAGGGAAAGTACCAGGGGAGGGGGTGGTATGGGAGGGAAGGGAAGAATTGACAAGGGAGTTACGGAGGGAGCGGTCTTTGCGGAAGGCAGACATAGGGGGAGATGGGAAGATGTGGCGAGTGGTGGGGTCACGTTGGAGGTGGCGAAACTGACGGAGGATCACTTGTTGTATGTGACGGCTGGTGGGGTGAAAGGTGAGGACTAGGGGGACTCTGCCTTTGTTGTGAGTGGGGGGATGGGGAGAGAGAGCAGTGTTGCGGGGTATGGCAGAGACCCTGGTGCGAGCCTCATCTATGGTGGAGGAGGGGAATCCAGAATATGAGGTTGTGGGAAGCAAACTTTGGTGGGAAGGGCGGGTTCTGTGAGGGGGCGGTGCCTGTGAGGGGGCGGGGCCTATGAGGACGGTGTCTGTGAGGGCGGGGCCTATGAGGGGCGGGGTCTGAGGGGGCGGGGTCTGAGGGGGCGAGGTATGTGAGGGCGGGGTCTGTGAGGGGCGGGCCCTGTGAGGGGGCGAGGTCTGTGAGGGGCGGGGTCTGTGAGGGGCGGGGTCTGAGGGGGCGAGGTATGTGAGGGCGGGGTCTGTGAGGGGCGGGGTCTGTGAGGGGGCGGGGTCTGAGGGGGCGAGGTATGTGAGGGCGGGGTCTGTGAGGGCGGGGTCTGTGAGGGGGCGGGGTCTGTGTGCGGGGCCGGACTAATCACGTGATCTACCGGTGTGTGACGCAGGCGGCGCGTGGGCGGGCCGGTTCCCGGCGGTAAAGCCAATTCAAACAGCAACGTGCGAGGCGCGGCCGTTACTGGAGAGAGGGAAGGAGAGAGAGATACGGGGAGAGAGAGAGAGAGAGAGAGAGAGAGACACACACAAACAATAGGAGAAGGAGGGAGAGGGGCGCAGGGGGGAAGGAGGGAGAAACGGGGAAGAGAAGGACTGCGGGAGAGGGAGACGAAGACTGGAGGGCGGACGGGAGTAAGAGAAGGAGACAGTGAGGGAAGGGGGAGAGGGAGAAGGAGACCGGGAGGGGAGACAAAGCTGAGAGTCTGGGGGAAAGTGGGAGAAAGTCTGGTGAAGAGAGGGAGTGAGTGTGAAGGGAGAAGACACAGGGAGGCAGTGGGATAAGGGGAAAGCATAGAGGGTGGAATAGTGGAGAGAGGAATATATAGAAGGGAGCATGGTTTAAAAGGGACATTTGGATGAAGACAGGGTTAACTAGATATAAATAAATTGCCATTTGTCCGAGAAGGTGAGCTGGAGTGGGGAGAGAAAAAGAGTGGCAGGGTAGAGCCATAAAGGCAGGTTATTATTATAGTGAGTGTGGTAGAACAGAAGGTAGCGAGGAAGACAGAGAGGAGGCATGTGTGGGGGGGAGAGGGTTAAAGAGAGAGGTGGAGATGGGGGAAGAGGATAGGTAGCAGGGCGTCTGGATATGGGGAAGAAGAAAAGCAGTTAACGGGCTAGGGAGTGAGATCAGGGGAGTGAGAAAGATCAATAAAGAGAAGCAATACAAATAAAAGACAGGGGCAGACCGGGAGAAATAATGTAACAGAGCCAAAGGGAAGTGTGAGGGAGGGAGGGAGGCAGAGTGTGAGGGTGGAAGAGAATGGCCTGAGGGTAAAGCAAGGGCATCCAAGTTGGAAGAAGATAGAAATGTAAAGGGTGAGGGGAGGCAGGTTAATCGGGGCGTGTTTGAGTTAAATACTATGCAGCAGATCGTAAGGAGGAAAGTGATAGATAGGGGCATTGACAAAGGACTCAGATGAAACTGAACCAGCAGATGAGAAAATATGAACGCACTGCAAAAGAGCAAAGTGGAATCAAGGCAGGGTGACAGCTAAATAATAACTGGAAAAAGGAAACTGCAAGGAGAGAAAATAGTTGCCTGAGAAGATTCAGACAGTTTCAGGTTCTCGTAACAGTTTCAAATGTTGATTAGAGGTGTAATTGTGATTTTAGGGATTTGGTCCCATATTGCAATTTCATCACCTCTAACTAAAGAGACAGCTGTTGATGCTCCATTTATAAATCAAAAGAAAGTATTTAAAGGTGTGTCAGATCCAAAAAAAATAACAAAGGAATTCCCAGGAACTCGGTTGTTCCCTGATCTTCACCCTTACCAAAATGGATTTCGGGCACAAACAGGTAAAAAGGAATAATCTATAGCTTTTGTGTAGCAATTTTGAGATAATTAATGAGTAAATTAAGCCAAGTTAATTTACAGTGTGAGAAATGGTGCAGTTGTTCCATGGGTCATTGGGAAGAAGGATAAAGAGATATTCCTGAAATGTGTACGGGTAAACTTGCTTGATGGAATGGCAGATAGATTCCAGGGATCTGTGGAATGAAGTCGATAAGAACCATGTCTTAATGGGGGAGCTTCAAGGATTCATGATAAAAAACAATTATGTTTAGTTTGCGAATCAAAACTTTTAATGTGTCATTTAAATGTGAGTCTGTAGAATTCTCTGCCTCAGAAGGCGGTGGAGGCCGGTTTCAAGAGAGAGCTAGATAGGGCTCTTAAAGATAGCGGCGTCAGGGGATAAGGGAGAAGGCAGGAACGGGGTACTGATTGGGGATGATCAGCCGTGATCACATTGAATGGCTCGAAGGGCCGACTGGCCTACTCCTGCACCTATTGTCTAATACATAGCTGGACAACTCTTTTCTGAACAGACAGGGAATAGAGCAATGTTAGGGAAGACTGCTACCAGAGAGGAGCCAACACTTTTGGTAGATGAGACTGGGCAAGTAGTTGATGTGTCAGTGGGAGGTCACTTTGACCAGTGTCCATAATTCCATTAGTTTCAAGATAATCATGAAAGAAGATAGGACCTTCACAGTGAACATTGGGGCCCTGGGGAGTGAGGTCGAGTAGAGGGATCTAGAAGTACAGGTACATAGTTTCCTGAGAGTGACGTCATGGGTTGGATAGGGTCGTCGGTAAGGCTTTCAGTACATTGGCCTTCATCAGTCAGGGTATTGGGTATAGAGCTCAGGATATTATGTTACAAGACATTATCGAGGTCACAGGGAGAACGTGCAAACTCCTTACAGACAGCACCAGCAGTCACGCTCTACCGCTGCACCACTGTGCCACTTTGAAGAGAGATTGTAGGGAACTAGGAAAGAGATTAAAAGGGTCACTTCAAAAACTGTAATCTGTGGTTTACTGCTGTTTTGATACCTCAGAGAACATAGAAATAGGACAGTGCAAATCATTAAAAGGCCGAAGAGTAGGTGCAAGATTTGCTTTGTATTCCTGAGCTGTTAGAAGTGATGGCAAAACTGGGGCCATCTTTTCCCAAGACACACGAGAGAATGATTCAAGCCATCCAGACCCTGTGGATAGTGATCTCTGGATGAGGTATGGAAGGTGATGAAAAGAAGTTCAGTGGATAGAATGAGCAGGGAGCAAGGGACTGTTTGATCAAATTCCATTTATTTTAATGCCAGAGCATAATGGAAAAGGTGGACGAACTTGGGGTTGTGGAGAGATAAAGCGACTGGGAAGTGGCAATTTGCCTAAGAGAGGGACAGGACTGGCAGTTTAATGTTCCAGGGTACAGGTGCTGCGGGAGAGATAGAGGTGGGGGGAAAAATGGTCTCGACCCGAAACGTCACCCGATCCTTACTCCAGCTTTTTGTGAAAAATCTTTGGGGGGGGGGAAAAGAGAAGGTGTTTCTTGATTGAGGAGAATGTCATGGCAGTAGTCTGAGATAACATCACTGATGATTTGTCTGATGAGGCTATATGGGTGATCACCTTGTAGAAACAAACAACTGCACATGCTAGTTTACAAAAAAAGACACAGCATGCTGGAGTAACTCAGAGGGCAAGCAAATTCCCTGGAGAATATGGGTTGGTGGCAGCGACGTTTCAGATTGGTATCCTCCTTCAGATTGTTTGTAGGGTGAGGGGGGAGAAAGCTGGGAGTGAGGAGAGGCAACAACAAGCAAGGGGGAGGGGGGGTTGATAGTTGAAACAGACAAAGCAGAAGGTGAGAGACAGGCTGATGGAAGCGTTGCGAATTGTGAAGTCAGGAAGGAATGGAGGGGGAGGGGAGAAATAGGTGCAAGTCCAGGTGGAGCATGGGAGGGGAGGGTGCGGGGGGGGGGGTGGTGGTGAAAGGTGGGTGGGGGGTTGTTATGGGTTGCCTATAATTGGAGGTGAGGGAGGAGGTGTAGGGACAGGTTCCATCTCCTGCAGTTGCAGAGGAAAGGAGTGGAGATAGGAAGATGGAACTGGTGGGAGGGATCACTTTGGAGGTGACAGAAATGTCGGATGATGATGTGTTGAATACGGAGGCTGGTGGTGTGAGAGGCGTTCACCAGGGGAGGGAACTCCATCCTCCTTCCGTCTGGGCAGAGGGGGAGCGAGGGTACAGAGAAGACATGGGCGAGGGATCCATTTATGGCAGCAGGGGGAAACTACTTTTACAAAAGAAATTACATCTCGCATGTCCAAATTGGGAAACTCATCTTGGGAGCAGATGTGGCAGAGATAATAGACAATAGGTGCAGGAGTAGGCCATTCGGCCCTTCGAGCTAGCACCACCATTCAATGTGATCATGGCTGATCATCCCCAATCAGTACCCCGTTCCTGCCTTCTCCCCATATCCCCTGACTCCGCTATTTTTAAGAGCCCTATCTAGCTCTCTCTTGAAAGCATCCAGAGAACCGGCCTCCACCGCCCTCTGAGGCAGAAAATTCCACAGACTCACAACTCTCTGTGAGAAAAAGTGTTTCCTCGTCTCCGTTCTAAATGGCTTACTCCTTATTCTTAAACTGTGGCCCCTGGTTCTGGACTACCCCAACATCGGGAACATGTTTCCTGCCTCTAGCGTGTCCAAGCCCTTAACAATTTTATATGTTTCACTGAGATCCCCACTCATCCTTCTAAACTCCAGAGTGTACAAGCCCAGCTGCTCCATTCTCTCAGCATATGACAGTCCCGCCATCCCGGGAATTAACCCTGTAAACCTACGCTGCACTCAATAGCAAGAATGTCCTTCCTCAAATTAGGGGACCAAAACTGTACACAATACTCCAGGTGTGGTCTCACTAGGGCTCTGTACAACTGCAGAAGGACCTCTTTGCTCCTATATTCGATTCCTCTTGTTATAAAGGCCAACATGCCATTCGCTTTCTTCACTGCCTGCTGTACCTGCATGCTTACTTTCATAAACTGATGTACAAGGACCCCCAGATCCCGTTGTACTTCACCTTTTCCCAACTTGATGCCGTTTAGATAGTAATCTGCCTTCCTGTTTTTGCTACCAAAGTGGATAACCTCACATATATCCGCATTAACTTCATCTGCCCACTCCCCCCAACCTGTCCAAGTCACCCTACATTCTCATAGCATCCTCCTCACAGTTCACACTGCCACCCAGCTTTGTGTCATTTGCAAATTTGCTAATGTTACTTTGAATCCCTTCATCCAAATCATTGATGCATATTGTAATTGAGTAATTGAGAGTCTTTGCAAGTCTAGGATTGAGAGGGATAGTGTTTTTGCAAGAGGCAGGGGGGGGGGAGGCAGTGAAATTCAGATAACTGGGCCGGTAGGTTTGTGGTAGACTCAATAATCTGTCTCCGGTGATGGAGACAGAGAGATCAAGAAAGAAAGTGAGGTGTCAGAGATGATCCAGTTAAATTTGAGGGCAGGTGGAAGTAGTGGTGAAGTAATGAAATCCACGCCTTCTGCACGGGTGCAGGAGGCAGCCCCGATGCAGTCGTCAGTATAGCAGAGAAAGAGTTGGGGGATAGGGCCAGTGTACATGTGAAACAAGTACTGTTTGACATAATCGACAATAAGGCAGGCCATGTGAGGGCCCATGGCTACTTGGAGAGTATGAGAGGTGTCAGAAGCTGATGAGGGTGAGTTCCGTCAGGCAGAGGAGGTGTTAGTGGAGGGAAATTGGTTGTGAGATCACCTTGTTGAGAGCGTACTATCGAGTGGATCCATTCCCATAGGCGACATCTGAGGCGGACATTGCGGGCGGGTATCTCGGATCCCTGGTGGGTTGTCTAGGTCTAGGCAGATCCTTCCTGTACCGTTGGACTCCTCTCGGACACCTGCAAAGCCACACACCCTGACACATTTTTGGCAGATTCGGCAAAACTCGGGTCAGCCTGGTAGTTGTGCCGGGAAAGCGGCCCCTTGGGCCCACCGGTAGCTGCCAATCCAACCCTCGTTGGAAATTCTCAGGGCAACTCACTAACTGGCACCTGGGCTGCCCATGCAAGAAATGCAAGTTTAGCTGTAAAATTCATTTTCATCTAATATTTGTTTTATTTAATTTTTCTAGCGGTTCGTGGTGCTTTAGAGACATGGGAGGGGTATAATTAATCGGTCAGAGGTGTGTTGTTGTATCATTATTACCTGACCTCTGTTGGTCCAGCAAAATGGTGGAGGCTGCACATTGGCAGCCTGTGACTAGTGGTGTGCTGCACAGTTTGGGCTTTTAAACTTATTCATTCATCTGAATAAACATTAATTAATTAAGTAAATCATTCAGTCTTCATTTATATTCGTGAGTTAGATGACAATGTAGATAGATACATAGACAATAGGTGCAGGAGTAAGCCATATGGCCCTTTGAGCCAGCACCGCCATTCATTATGATCGTGGCTGATCATCCACAATCAGTAACCCGTACCTGCCTTCTCCCATATCCCATGATTCCGCTAGCCCCTACAGTTCTGTCTAACTTTTTTTTAATTCATCTAGTGAATCGACCTCCACTGCCTTCTGTGGCAGAGAATTCCACAGATTCACAACTGTCTTGGTGAAAAAGTTTTTTCTCATCTCAGTTTTAAATGGACGACCTCTTATTCTTAGACTGTGGCCTCTGGTTCTGGACTCCCCCAACATTGGGAACATTTTTCCTGCATCTAGCTTGTCCAGTCCTTTTATAATTGTATATGTTTCTATAAGATACCCTCTCATCCTTCTAAAATCCAGTGAATACAAGCCCAGTCTTTCCAATCTTTCCTCTTATGACAGTCCCGCCATCCTGGGGATTAACCTCGTGAACCTACGCTGCACTGCCTCAAATTAGGAGACCAAAACTGCACACAATACTCCAGATGTGGTCTCACCAGAGCCCTATACAACTGCAGAAGGACCTCTTTACTCCTATACTCAAATCCTCTCGTTTTGAAGGCCAACATGCCATTAGCTTTCTTCACTGCCTGCTGTATCTGCATGTTTACTTTCAGTGACTGGTGTACAAGGACACCCACGTCTCGTCGTACTTCCCTTTTTCCTAATCTGACACCATTGAGAATAATGGAGTAACTCAGCAGTTGAGGCAGCATCTATGGAGAGATAAATGGGCAACGTTTCGGGTCGAGACCCTTCTTCAGACTCTTGAGTCTGAGTCTGAAGAAGGGTCTCGACCCAAATGTCGCCCATTCCTTCTATCCATAGATCCTGCCTCACCCGCTGAGTTACTCCAGCATTTTGTGTCTACCTTTGATTTTACCAGCATCTGCAATTCTTTCTTACACTATTGAGATAATAATTTGCCTCTTTGTTCTTGCCGCCAAAGTGGATAACCTCACATTTATCTGCATTATACTGCATCTGCCATGCATCTGCCCACTCATTCAACCTGTCCAAGTCACCCTGCAACCTCCTTGCATCCTCTTCGCAGTTCACACTTCCACCCAGCTTTGTGTCATCTGCAAATTTGCTAGTGTTACTTTTATTCCCATCATCTAAATCATTAATGTATATTGTAAATAGTTGCGTCCCCAGCACTGAGCCTTGTGGCACTCCACTCGCCACTGCCTGCCATTCTGACAGGGACCCGTTTATTCCTACTCTGTTTCCTGTCTGCCAACCAATTCTCTATCCATGTCAATACCCTACCTCCAATACCATGTGCTCTAATTTTGCCCACTAATCGAACACTAATTTATGAACAACTAATGATGAACAGATAAGGTCCCATGCAGGAGATTAGTGGGCAAAATTAGTGGGTCCTACTGCAGTTCCTAATTCAAGGAAGGACATTCTTGCTCTTGAGGGAGTGCAGTGTAGGTTCACCAGCTTAATTCCCGAGATGGCAGGATTCTCACATGTGATGAAAGAATGGATCGACTGGACTTATATTCACTGGAATTTAGAAGGATGAGGGGGGATCTTATGCAAACATATAAATTTGTGTGGGATTGGACAGGCCAGATAGAGGAAAGATGTTCCCGATGTTGGGGGAGTCCAGAACCAGGGGTGGCAGTTTAAGAATAAGGAGGAGGGTCATTTAGGACTGAGATGAGGAAAAACCTTTTCACCCAGAGAGTTGTGAATCTGTGGAATTCTCTGCCATAGAAGGCAATGGAGGCAAATTCACTGGATGTATTCAAGAGAGAGTTAGATAGAGCTCTTAGGGCTAACGAAATCAAGGGATATGGGAGAAAAAGGAATGGGGTACTGGTTGTGGATGATCAGCCATGATCATATTGAATGGCGGTGCTGGCTTGAAGGGCCGAATGACCTACTCCTGCACCTATTTTCTATGTTTCTATGGTGTTACACCTACAGAGAAAGAGCAGAGAAATAAAGTGCAAAAGCTGCAGTGAGGTAGATTGGAAGATCAGCAATTCATCCTTCGCATATGAGAGTCTGATAACAGTGGGGAAGAAGCTGTCCTTGAATCTGGTGGGGAACATGCTTTCCAGCTTCTGTATCTACCCAACAGGAGAGTGTAGAAAAGGGGATGACTGGGGAGAAAACAGTCCTTGTTGGCTGCTTTCTCGGGGCAGCGTGCAATGTATGTGGACTCGATGGTGGGTGACGGTGGTCTGAGTGATTGACTGGGCTGCTTTCACAACTCTGCAGTTTCCTGTGGTCTTGGGCAGAGTTGTTGCCAAATAAAAGCCCTGTCCCACGGTACGAGTTCATTCCAAGAGCTCTCCCGAGTTTGCCCTGATTCGAACTCGGAGATTTACGGTAATGGCCACTCGTCGGTACTCGGGGCTCTCGTGGACATTTTTCAACATGTTGAAAAATCTTCACGAGTCTTCCCGTGCTTCCCTGCCATTAGCGAGTCTTCCCGAGAACCTGCCGTTAGCTAAGAGACGTCCCCGAGCTCCGACGTAACCGCTACATTCATTATCCGTGCCTACCACGAGTTTGATTTTTTGTTTAAACTCGGGATAACGCACTTGATAAAATAGGCTGAAGTCAGCGTGGTTTCGTGAAGAGGAGATCTTGCCTGACAAATCTGTTGGAATTCTTTGAAAAAGTAAATAGCAGGATAGACAAAGGAGAGTGAGTGGATGTGGTTTACCTGGATATTCAGAAGACCTTTAATAAGGTGCTCCACCTGAGTCAGCTAAACAAGATGAGAGCCCATGGTATTGGAGGGCAGATACTAGCATGGATAGCAGGTTGGCTGGATGGCAGAAAGCAAAGAGTGGCAATAAAGGGGGCATTTTCTGGTTAGCTGTCAGTGACGAGCGGTGTTCCACAAGGGTCAATGCTGGGGCCGCTACTCTTCACGTTTTTGGACAATTTGCAGATGCTACGAAGATAGGTGGTGGGGCAGGTAGTGTAGAGAAAGAAGGGACTCTGCAGAAGGACTTGGACAGGTTGGGAGAGTGGGCAGAGAAGTGGCAGATGGAATATAGTGTGGCAAAGTGTGGAGTCATGCGTTTTGGCAGTAGGAATCAAGGAGTAGACTATTTTCTAAATGGGGAAAGAATTCAGAAATCGGTGGTGCAAAGGGACTCAGGATTACTGGTGCAGGATTCTCAAGAGATTCATTTAAAAGTTAAATCGGTAGTGAGGAAGGCAAATGCAATGACAGCATTTATTTCAAGAGGACTAGAATATAAAAACAGGGATGTAATGCTGAGGTGTGATAAGGTGCTGGTCAGACTGCAGTTTTGGGCCTCATATCTGAGGAAGGATGTGCTGGAGTTGGAGAGGGTCCAGAGGAGGTTTACGAGAATGATCCCAGGAATGAATGGGTTTACATATGATGAGCGTTTGACAGCACTGGGCCTGTACTTGTTCTACGAGTTTAGAAGGATGAGGGGGACCTCATTGAAACTTACCAAATAGTGAAAGACCTGGATTAAGTGGATGTGGAGAGGATATTTCCACTTGTGGGAGAGTCCAGGACCAGAGCGCGCTGCTTCACAATAAAAGAACACATTTTTAGAAAGGAAATTAGGAATTTTTTTAGTCATTGGGTGGTGAATTTGTGGAGATTGACAGATTCCTGATTAATAAGGGTGTCAAAGGTTACAGGAAGAAGGCAGAAGAATTTATTTATTTATTTATTTATTTATTCCGAACAAGTAAAGACATTAAAGACATTGATATTAACAAAATCGAAATTATCAAACAATTGAACATTGCAATCAACATTTACAAATGAGAAGAACAAAATCAAGGTTCCAATGTCCAACTCAGAGTCTGTACAAGCTCGAAAAGGAGTGAGAAGAAGAATAACTTATTAAATCTCACCCCTTTTCCCACACTTCTATCGTATTTAAAAATCAATTCCTTACTAATAATAGTACTGCCCTAGGCAATTTCCCATAATACATACAGACACATATATACATACAACTATTATGTACATACAATCTTCATATTTGAAGTACCCAACATCAGTGAACAATAGTAAACAAGATAAACATCAACAATAGTAACAAGATAAACATCAACGATTGTAAACAAGATAAACATCAACCCCCACATGTCAACCATCCCCTCCATCCCTGTACCCCTTGAGCATTATTTTTTTATATATCATTTTAAAATGATTCATGTTTGTGCATTGCTTCAATTCCCCGTTCAATTTATTCCACACTCCTACTCCACAAACCGAAATACAAAAGGTTTTTCTAGTCGTACGGACTTTTTGTTTCTTAAAGTTAAATATTCCTCTTAAATTGTAACCCCCCCACACGCTCGTTAAATAATTTTTGAATGTTTCCAGGTAAATTTTTATTTTTGGCCCTAAACATTATCTGAGCTGTTTTGAATGTGACCAAATCTTCTAATTTTAATAATTTTGACTCTAAAAATAATGGATTCGTATGACCCAGATACTTAGCATTATGGATAATATGAATTGCTCTTTTTTGCATCATGGTTAATGAGTGTATCGAATTTTTATAATTATTTCCCCAGACTTCTGTACAATAATTTAAGTAGGGTAAAATTAATGTACAATAAAGAATACGGAGTGATTTGTAATCCAGAGCTTGCTTGGCTTTGTATAATACAGAGATACTTTTTGATAATTTTAATTTTACATGTTTAATATGTGATTTCCAGCTTATTTTATCGTCAATTATAACCCCAAGAAATTTATTTTCATGCACTCTTTCAACTTCCACCCCATTTATCTTTATACTTACTAGGGGACTTATTCTACAATTACCAAATAACATTATTTTAGTTTTACTCAGATTTAATGAAATTTTATTACTATCAAACCATATTTTCAATTTACCCATTTCTTTTATTATTTTATCCAATAGCCTTTTTAAATTTTCCCCAGAACAAAAAATATTTGTATCATCTGCAAACAAAACCAGCCTCAAGACATTGGACACATTACAAATATCATTTATGTACATGATAAATAATTTTGGGCCCAGCACTGACCCCTGTGGTACACCACACACAATGTCCAAACATGTAGAATTATGACTACCCAGATTTACAAACTGTTGCCTGTTACTTAAGTAGCTTTTAATCCAGTCCAGTACTATTCCACTAATTCCATACCTCTCCAATTTTTTAAATAAAATATCATGATTAATTGTATCAAATGCTTTTTTTATGTCAATGAATATCCCAGCTGCATATAATTTCTTATCAATGGCGTTTGTGATGTCTTCAATTAATTCTAGTATTGCAAGTGATGTTGATCTATTTGTTCTGAATCCATATTGACTTTCTGTTAATAATTTATTATTTTCTACAAATTTGTCTAGTCTATTATTAAACATTTTTTCTAATATTTTGGAAAATTGTGGGAGTAAGGAAACAGGTCTGTAGTTTGTAAAATGATGCTTGTTCCCTGTTTTGTATATTGGTATTATTTTTGCTATTTTCATTTGAATTGGAAAAGTACCGGTCTGGAAGGATAAATTACAGATGAATGTTAAAGGTTTGGAGATCCCCTCAATGACCATCTTAACTAGAATGGAGTTGAAAGGGAAAGATCGGTCAGCTATGATTGAATGGTGAAGTAGACTCAATGGGCCGAATGGCTTAATTCTGCCTCTATGACTTATGAATATGTAATTGTATCGGCCTCAACACGTTTTTTTGGCAGCTTGTTCCATATATGCATCATCCTCTGATAAATTTGCCCCTCGGATTCCTGTTAAATCTCTCATCTCAAACCTTTTTTTAGACTCGCCCACCCTGGGAAAAAGACTGGCTATTCACCTTATCTATTCCCTTTATGATTTTATAAATCTCTATAAGGTCAATATGTTCCAAGGAAAAGAGACCCAGCCGATCCAGCCACTCTTCATAACTTAAAGAATATGTGCTGGGCAAGTTCATCTGATCATGTGATAGGAGCAGAATTATGCCATTTGGCCCATCAAGTCTACTCTGTCATTCAATCATGGTTGATCTATCTCTCCCTCCTAACACCATTCTCCTGCCTTCTCCTCGTAACCTGTGACACCCACACTAAACAAGAATCTATCTATATCTGCCTTAAATATAGGGCTCTTATAAATAGCTGAGTCTGGGGATATGGGGAGAAGGCAGGAACGGGGTACTGATTGGGGATGATCAGCCATGATCACATTGAATGGCAGTGCTGGCTCAAAGGGCTGAATGGCCTACTACTGCACCTATTGTCTATTGACTTGGCCTTCACAGCCTTCTGTGGCAAATAATTCTACAGATTCACCACCCTCTGACTAAAGAAATTTCTCCTCATATCCGTCCTAAAAGAAAGTCCTTTAATTCTGTCACTATGAACTCTAGTCCTCGACTCTCCCACTGGTTTTTACACAGAGGGTGATGAGTGCCTCAAACACGCTGAGTTATACGGAGTAGAACTCAACAGGGCGACAGTAAAACTAGTACAATGACTGGGGTGGCGGAGGGATGGAGAGAGGGAAAGCAAGGGTTACTTAAAGTTGGAGAAATCAATGTTCACACCGCTGGGGTGGAAGCTGCCCAAGCAATATATGAGGTGGTGTTCCTCCAATATGCGTGTGGCCTCACTCTGACAACGGAGGAGGCCCACGACAGAAGGGTCCGTGTGGGAAGTGGTTGACAAATGGGAGATCACATAGGCCGAGGCAGACTGAGCGAAGGTGTTCAGCAAAACGATGGCTGAGTCTGCGCTCAACTAGGGTCGAGACTAGGGTCATTGTATTAGTTTCACTGTCGTCTTGTTGAGTTTTACTGTCCGTACAACATGTTATCACCTGACCCATAACCAACAATGGGCCATTGTAGAGTTCACCTTTCCCTGATTTATGTTGCTTTCCATTTATTTGTCCCCCTTTCCCCTGACTCGGTCTGAAGAAGGGTCTCGACCCAAAACGTCACCTACTCCTTTTCTCCAGAGATGCTGCCTGACCCAGCTCTTTGTGTCTTTCTTCAGTTTAAACCAGCATCTACAGTTCCTGGCTACACTACACTGACAAATGAAGATAAACGTGCCATACAGCTTCTTCACCACCCTATCTAATTGTATTGCTATTTTCATGGAATGATGTATCTGTACCCCAACACTCCCCAGGGCCCTACCATATACAAGAAGAGGGCAATGGGAACGTAGGAGGTAACGATCACTTGAAATAGGAAAACAACATTCATTACATTGCATTGTGGATGAACTCAGCAAAAATAGTTTAATTTATTGTCACGTGTACCCAGGTTAAGGTGTCAATGGGTCCAACTCGTCATATTCCGTGCTGTTTCGCTGTACGACTCTGAAAATATTTGCAGAAGTGTGGGGTAACAGATGAAAAGGCAACTGATAACTTATCTGAAGAGCAAACACAGGCACAGCAAGTCAAATGGCTTGTCTTGTTCTGTGTACTGCTATCATTCTATGAGAGCCTATTAATGTCTATTAACCCTAGCCTGTAATACTTTTTCCCTTTACAATAACAGGCATTAAAGGAAATCCAATCAGTATAACATCCAGATGCGCACCAGGTAAGACAACACACCAATTCAACTTTTGGCCATGTAAAACACAGTTTATTGTCACCGCACCGAGGTACAGTGAGAAGCTTTTGTTGCGTGCTATCCAGTCAGCAGAAAGACAATACATGATTACAATCGAGCCATTTACAGTGTATGGATACATGATAAGGTTTTGTTTCTGCTGAAAAGACTGACGGCAGAGGGAGATGAGGCATCTTGCAGCAAGTTAGAATCTGCTTTTTAAAATAAAAAAAGTTTTTGAAAATCAGCGGGAACAAGTTACAGTTGCTTTTTCAGAGTTGCTAATTGTGGAGGCGGGATATTAGCGTGCAGCAGGCGTCCGATAGGCCTAGCTAGAAAGTGTTTGGAGCAAATAAAAGGGAAGCATGTACCAGCGGAGCGGCCATGTTGAGGGGGAGCGGCCATGTTGAGGGGAGCGGCCATGTTGAGGGGAGCGACCATATGTAGGATACGTGCATCTTGAGGCTTTGGTGGATACAGTCATCTGGACCAGATGGACTGCACCCTAGGGTTCTGAAAGAGGCAGCATCAGAGATTGTCGGTGGGGGCGCTGCGAGACGGCTGTCCTGCCAGCAGCGTGTTCGTCATTTCTACTTTTTTTGTTTTTTTTAGTGTGTCCAAATGTGTGTTTTAATGTCTATTGGTGTGTCTTGTGTGGGGGGTGGTGAGGGGGGGTTAAGGGGGGAATTGCTTTCGGTCGCCTCCTCCACGGAGAGGCGACTTTTTGCATGTCGTCTCCCTCGTGGCCTAACACCATGGATTGAAGCGGCCTTACCCGCAGTCGGGCCCGGAGTTTCAGCAGAAGGGACTGCTACAGCCTGAAGCCACGGTCTGTGGAGCCTCTAGCCGCAGGCACGGCGTCCGGAGCATGAGACCCCTCGCTAGGGATCTCCGGAGAAGAGCTCCGGCCGCCAGCCCGCGGGCCGATAACATCCTGAAGCCGCAGTATGCGGAGCTTCTAGCCGTGGGCGTGGCGTGGACAATATCTGGAGCCTGATGTTCCCTCGCCAGGGAAAGCCGCAGCGGAGCTCCGACTGCCGGCCTGCGGCCTACAACATCCTGAAGCCGCGGCCTCCGGTAGGAAAGCGCCGATTCGGGACCTCCAAGTCGCGGAGTGTGTTGGACCGTCCCGACGTCGGAGTTTCAACCATCCCGACGAGAGGGCCTGTATATCAGGCCATCCGTAGCAGCGACTACAGACGGTTTATGGCCCCGACCACGGGTCAACAATGGAGGAGGACTGACTGTACTTTGTGCCTTCCGCCACAGTGAAGAATGCTGTGGTGGATGTTTGTGTTAAATATTATTGTGTATTGTGTGTTCTTTTTGATTGTATCGCTGCTGGCAAATTCATTTCACTGCACTTATATGTGTATGTGATGAATAAAACTGATTGATTGATTGATTGAGATTGTGGTGGCATTAGTAGTGATATTTCAGGAATGACGAGTCAGGAGTGGTTTCTGACAATTGGAAAATTGCCAATATTACCCCGCTGCACAAGAGGGGAGCGAAGCAGAATAATGGAAACTATATTATGAATATTATATAACTATAAACTATGTATGTTAATGATTTGGATAAGGGGATTGAAGGCTTTGTGGCCAAGCTTGCAGATGAGGAAAGACATTCTTGCCATAGAGGGAGTACAGAGAAGGTTCACCAGACTGATTCCTGGGATGTCAGGAACTTTCATATGAAGAAAGACTGGATAGACTCGGCTTGTACTCACTAGAATTTAGAAGATTGAGGGGGGATCTTATAGAAACGTACAAAATTCTTAAGGGGTTGGACAGCTAGATGCAGGAAGATTGTTCCCGGTGTTGGGGAAGTCCAGGACAAGGGGTCACAGTTTAAGGATAAAGGGGAAAGATGAGAAGAACATTTTTCACACAGAGAGTGGTGAATCTCTGGAACTCTCTGCCACAGAAGGTAGTTGAGGCCAGTTCATTGGCTATATTTAAGAGGGAGTTAGATGTGACCCTTGTGTCTAAAGGGGTCAGGGGGTATGGAGAGAAGGCAGGTGCAGGATACTGAGTTGGATGATCAGCCATGATCATATTGAATGGCGGTGCAGGCTCGAAGGGCCGAATGGCCTACTCCTGCACCTTTTTTCTATGTTTCTATGATGCTAAGATAGGTGGAGAGGCATGCAGTGTAGAGGAAGCAAGGACTCTATAAGGGGCAGATAAGGGGCAGATGAAATTCAGTGTAGCAATGAGTCATGCATTTTGGTCATAAGAATCAGGACTGCCAACATTGGGTGAGAGTTGAGAGTGAGAAATTGCGAGGGAGCGTAGCGACCGAGGAGGGGTGCGTGTCCCCCCCCCCACCCCCCTCCTACGGAAGGGAGCTTTTGCATTTTTCAGCTTGAAATTGTGCAATCTGATGCATACTGTAGCGAGTCTTTTAACTTACACTTGAATGCAACATTTATGCTTTAGATTGGATTAGGTATGAATAAGGTTAGGCGAAATTCCTAATTACATTCCACAGTAGAGCCAGGCTCTGATCAACAGGTGCAGCACATGAATGACCTTAGCATATTCATGTATGGAAATCAGATTATAATTCATGCTGTTATGTATGTGTGTGTGTGTATATATGTCATAGGGTAAGGTTGATTAATTTATTTGTGCAGAACAGTGATGGAAGTCCGACTCCTCTTGCCTTGCCTCTATGTTTTTTCCCCCTATATATATATATTATATATATATATATACTAGACCAAGTGCAGACCCGTTGGGTCTGTTTCCCCAACGTGCGTTTGCGGGGGGGTGGGGGCTGTGGCGTCACACTAACCACCCACCCTTTGGGTTTGTTCCTCCAAAGCACGTTTGCGGGGTGGGAATCTGGCACCCACAAACACGCACACTCATCACACCCCTTGATATTATCTTAATTGTTTAATTGGCTTCTTTTATCCCATCTCCACCCTATCCACTGACGAATAGCCCTCACCTCTCAGGTGCGTCTCGAGGGGGTGGGGGGGGGGGGGCAGAGAGAAAATGTAATGTCAGAAAAAAAAAATTGTGAGGAAGGGGGAGATGAAGGGGGGGGAGAGAGGAGAGGAAGGAGAGGATGGGGAGAGAGGTGAAGGGGGGTTTGGAGCGGGCATGCATGAGTCGAGCCGCGGGCTGTGAAGAGAGAAGGGCAGAGAGAGAGACAGAGAGACTGGTACACAAAAAAAAGCTGGAGAAACTCAGCGGGTGCAGCAGCATCTATGGAGCGAAGGAAATAGGCAACGCTTTGGGCCGAAACCCATCTTCAGACAGTTTTAGGCCCGAAACGTTGCCTATTTCCTTCGATCCATAGATGCTGCTGCACCCGCTGAGTTTATCCAGCTTTTTTTTTGTGTACCTTTGATTTTCCAGCATCTGCAGTTCCTTCTTAAAGACAGAGAGACTGTTGGCGGGCTGTTACCCCAATGCGCGTTTGTGGGGGGGGGGGCTGCGGCATCACACTCACACTAACCACCCCCCAAACACACAGGCGGGGGGAGGGGGGAGCAGGAGATGGGGTGGGGAGAGAAGAGGGGAGGGGGGAGAGGGAGATGGGGTGGGGAGAGAAAAGGGAGGGGAGAGGGGGAGGAGGAAAGGGGAGAGATTGGGGAGCGAGAGGAGAGCAGGGTGGGGGAGGGGGAGGGGGAGGGGGAGGGTGGGGAGTGGGAGGAGAGCGGGGTGGGCAGGAAGGGGGAGAGGGTGAGAGAGGGGGGAGGGGATGAGGGGAAGGGGAGAGGATTAGGGGGGAGAGGGAGAGAGGGAGAGAGGTGGGGAGGGAGAGAGGTGGGGAGGGAGAGAGGTGGGGAGGGAGAGAGGTGGGGAGGGAGAGGTGGGGAGGGAGAGCGGAGGAGGGAGAGGGGTGAGGAGAGAGTGGGAAGAGTGTGGATGGAGGGGGCGAGCGGAGAGGGGAAGATTGAGGAGGGAGAGGGAAGGGAGGGGAGGATAGGGGGAGAGAGCGGTGGGGGAGGGAGATGGGGAGGGATGGGGGGAGATAAGTGGAAGAATACGGAGGGAGGGGAAGAGGTGGTGGGAGAGAGGGAGGGTGTGGGGGTAGGGGGGAGGTTGGGGAAGAGGGAGAGAGGGTAGGCGAAGGGGTAGGGGAAGGGAGTGGGGGAGAGGGTGGGGGAAGGGAGGAGAGAAGTGGAAGAGTGGGGAGGGAGGGGGAGAGTGGAGGGGGAGTGGTGGAAGAGGGACAGAGGGGTAGGGGGAAGGGGTGGGGTAGAGATGGAAGGGGGTGGGGTAGAGAGGGAAAGGGGTGGGGGAGAGGGGGTGGGGGAGAGGGGTGGGAGGAGGAGGGGGAGGAGAGGAGATGGAGAGGAGGAGAGAGGGGAGGGGGATAGAGGGGAGGGGGATAGAGGGGAGGGGGAGAGAGGGGAGGGGGAGAGAGGGGAGGGGGAGAGAGGGGAGGGGAGAGAGGGGAGGGGGGAGGGAGGCGAGGAGGGAGATGGGTTAGGGGATAGAGTGGGAAGAGTGTGGATGGAGGGGGAAGAGTGGGGAGGGGGAAGGGGGTGGGGGAAGGGGGTGGGGGAGAGAGGGAAGGAGTGGGGGAGGGAAGGGGGTGGGAGTGGGAAGGGGGGTGGGGCAGAGAGGAAAGGGGGTGGCGGAGGGAAGGGGGAGAGGGAATGGGTGTGGGGGAGAGAGGGATGGGGGTGGGAGGAGGAGGTGGAGAAGAGGGAGAGGGAGATGGAGAGGGGGAGGAGAGAGGGAGGGGGAGAGAAGTGTGGGGGGGCAGGGAGGGGAGGAGGGAGATAGGGTAGGTCAGGGAGGGGAAGAGTGTGGAGGGAGTGGGGTGGGGTGGGGGGGAGAGAGGGGAAATAGTGGGAGGGAGAGTGGAAGGGGGAGGGGTAGGGACAGTCCATCTGTTTCCCCCTTCCCTATCACCCCCACTCCACTTTCTCTATTCCCACACACAAGAAGACGCGCTTCGACACAGGTTGCGGGGGTGGGGGGGAGGGGCTGGGGCTACTGCAAAGGCATATGTAAATGGATCCATTCCGATTGGTTCATCTGTGAGCATTGGGCATTGTGACATCACACGACGGAACCTTCACTAACGTTCTATGGCTGAGAGCTGTTTTTTTTAAACATTTTGAAATTTTGTGGGAGAAGGATTTTATTAAAAACGTGTACATAAACACGACGGAATTTAATCAGGAGTGGCTACTCGTAAAGAAAAGTGAAATCTCTACCGAAATGGAAAAAATCTCGGCGTTTCTGCGTGCGGTGATAGTGTAGCGAGCAATCAAAGGCTGCTGGCTGCACAAGTCAAGCAGACACACATGCACGCACACACACACACACACACACACACACACACACACACACACACACACACACACACACACACACACACACACACACACACACACACACACACTTCTAAATATAGACTAGACCAAGTGCAGACCCGTTGGGTCTGTTCCTCCCAAAGCACGGTTGCGCGGTTGGAATCTTGCACCCACAAACACACACACTCATCACACCCCTTGATATTATCTTAATTTTATTAATTGGCTTCTTTTATCCCATCTCCACCCTATCCACTGACGAATAGCCCTCACCTCTCAGGTGCGTCTAGAGGGGGGGGGGCAGAGAGAGTGTGCACAGACAGAGTGGAAGAGAGAGGGCAGAGAAAAAGATAAAGATCAAAGAGAGAGCAGAGAGATAGCGGATGACAGGCGCTGCAAGTGGAAAAGTGATTTATTAAATCTTAAAATGTAAATAACTTAAAATACAACAATGTTTAAAGGGGTAGATTTGTTTTTTTCTTCTCCAGTTGTGCCTCTACTACTCATATTTCTTCTTGGTCTCTCCTCTTTCTCCCTCCACACTCTTCCCCCTCCCTCCACACTCTTCCCCCTCCCTCCCCTACCCCATCTCCCTAATTCCCTCCCCCTCTCTCCCCCTCCCCATCCAAGGGGTGGGGGGAGAGAGGGAAGAGAGAGGGATTAGTGAGAAGGAGGGAGAGGGGTGGGGTAAGGGGGATAGAAGTCGAAGAGTGGGGAGGGAGGGGTAGGAGGAGTGGTGGATGAGGGACAGAGGGGATGGGGAAGGGGGCGGGGGGAGAGAGGGAAGGGCACGAGAGGAGAGAGGGATGGGGGAGGGAGTGATCGGGGAGGGAGGGGATTAGGGAGATGGGGCAGGGGAGGGAGGGGGAAGAGTCTGGAGGGAGAGAGAAGGGGGTGCGGGTGGGAGGAGGAGAGGGAGATGGAGAGGGGGAGGAGAGAGGGGTGGAGGAGGGGGAGAGAGGTCTGGTGGAGGGGGAGAGAGGTGTGGTGGAGGGAGGGAGGGAGAAGAGTGTGGAGGGAGGGGGAGAGGGGTGGGTGGAGAGAGTGGAAAGAGTGGGGAGGGAGAGTGGGAGGGGGGGAGAGGTGGAAGAGTGGGAGGGAGGGTGGTAGGAGGAGTGGTGGAAGAGGGACATAGGGGTAGGGGAAGGGGTGTGGGAGAGAGGGGAGGGAGGGGAAGGAGGGGGAGAGAGGGGGGAGGGAGGGGAAGGGAGGGGAGAGAGGGGGGAGGGAGAGGGGTGGGGTAAGGTGGGGTAAGGGGGGTGGAGAGAAGTGGAAGAGTGGGGACGGAGGGGTAGGGGGAGTGGTGGAAGAGGGACAGAGGAATAGGGGGAAGGGGGTGGGGTAGAGAGGGAAGGGGGTGAGGGAGAGAGGGGTGGGTGGGAGGGGAGGGAGAGGGGTGAGGAGGGAGATGGAGAGGGGGAGGAGAGAGGAGGAGAGAGGGGAGGGGGAGAGAGTTGTGGGGGGGCGAGGAGGGAGATGGGGTAGGGGGTAGAGGGGGAAGAGTGTGGATGGAGGGGAGAGGGAAGGGGTGGGGGAGAGGGAAGGGGGTAGGGGAGGGAAGGGAAGGGGAGAGAGGGAAGGGGGGTGGGGAGAGGGGATGGGGTGGGAGGGAGAGGGTGAGGAGAGAGCGATGGGGGAGGGGGACAGAGGTGTGGGGAGGGGGAGGTCGGGAGGAGGGAGGGGGTTGGGGGAGATGGGGTAGGGGAGAGAGTGGGA
This sequence comes from Malacoraja senta, assembly GCA_038087875.1. NCBI lineage: Eukaryota > Metazoa > Chordata > Chondrichthyes > Rajiformes > Rajidae > Malacoraja > Malacoraja senta. The sequence continues at coordinate 17,050,113 of CM075987.1, forward strand.
AGGGAGAGGGGTGGGGGGAGAGGGGAAATAGTGGGGAGGGAGAGTGGAAGGGGCAGGGGGAAGGGAGGGGAGAGAGGTGGGGTAAGGGGAGAGAGTGGAAGAGTGGCGAGGGAGGGGTGGACGGGGGTGGGTGGAGGGACAGAGGAAGGGGCGGGGGAGAGGGAAGGGGCGGGAGAGAGAGGGATGGGGAGGGGAGAGAGGAGGGGGGAGAGAGGTGTGGGGGAGGGAGGTGTGGGGGGGGAGGGAGGTGGGGACATGGGAGGTAGGGGAGAGTGAGGGAGGGGAGAGTGTGCAGGGAGGGAGGAAAAGTGTGGAGGGGAGAAGGGGGGTGAGGAGGGGAGATGGAGAGGGGTGGGGAGAGAGGGAGTGGGGGCGGGAGGAGAGAGGGATGGGGGAGGGGGAGGGAGATGGGGTAGGGAGTGTAGATCAGTGCATCTTCCTTTAACTTAGTGACCTCCACTCTAACCACTCCCCATTGTCTCTCGTATCATTGTAAGGTCCCCACCTCCAGCTCGCTCTCTAGCTCCAGTGATGACCACGGACAGCTCATTGCATAGTGTGTGTTAGTGATTAATAAACCATCAGTAAAAGACTCTGTGTAGGAACCAAGTCATTTTACATGGTGTCACAGTGGTAGACTCGCGTCTCCTGTTTATCGGTTTTTCTTTTTATTCTTTGCTTTCTCCCAGTTGTTCACGTCCCCCCCCCCGTTTTCATTATGTCCAATTCCTGTCGTCGACCCGACATATTGTCTTTGACACGGACATTGTCCACCGCTAGACTGTGTTCCAGCGCGACTTTGAACATTACACAGCCATCGCTCATCCTAAGGCTCACCTGCTGCTCAACCCTCGCTGGCCCGGAGGCATGGATCACTATGCTTCATTCGACTTCGCCCCCGGAGAAGACCGTCGGGGACCCGGTAAGTCTCATGGCTAAATTCACTGCCCTCTGTGATATCCCTACCAATAACATTATTGAACGCTTTAAATTCTTCCAGAGGCGGCAGAACCCCGGCGAGCATATTGACCCTTTTATTGCCTCTTTGCGTCATATGGCTCGGCGCTGTCGCCTTGAAACAATCTCCACGGACGAATTGATCAGGGATATCCTGGTCAATGGTCTCCTGAACGCTAAGCTGCGTGACGAGCACCTTATGAAACCTGATTTGACACTAAGGGTGGCTATGCATGCCGCTCGTATGACCTCTGCTGTTAGCTCCGTGTCTCAACCGGTGTTCCAGGACATTATCTTTACCGGTGCAGCTGGCCGCCGGCGGAACGCTGGTCCGCCACGACGAAACCCCGCCGCAATGCCCGCTAAGGTCACCCCACGCCGTTGCCCCAATTGTAATTTTTATTTCCACCAATTCAACGTTTGCCCCGCGCAGGGTAAGACTTGTAATTCCTGTGGCAACTGAACCACTTTTCGGCGGCTTGTCGGTCCCGTGATAAGCCGGTCCCTGCTCCAAGGAGGAATTTAAACAACCTTGCAGACCCTGATAGCGCGCTTGGTTATCAGTACCAGTCAGACTTTGATAGGAGCTCCTCCCATGGAGATTCAATGGTGTTTTTGCTTTTGGTGCACCTGCTACGATAACAGATCCCTCTGTGCATGTTACTGTAAATGGTAATTCATTCTTTGCCAAGGTCGATACTGGTGCCTTTGCAAATGTTATGTCTGTCAGCCTTTTCAAGCGGATAAGATCTGGGGAGATAGTTACTCCCGATGACACCCGCCTTCATGTCTATGGGGGAGGAGTTCTAGTTCCAGTGGGGAAGGCCACGCTTATCTGCACAGTCCTTGAGACCTCTCGGCCCCTCACCTTCCACCTGCTGGATTCTGACAACGTCACCCTGTTGGGCGCCCGTGCATGCCAGGACCTTGGCTTGGTTTCTTTCCACCGCGGAATTCACCTGGTGCAGGCCCCCATGGACCCCCTGGGCGAATACCCCGACCGTTTTGATGACATTTTGGGCAAACTGTGACTATAAAATCATTGTCGACCCGGTCGTTCGACCGGCCCACCGCGTCTCCTTCGCTATGAAGGGCCGCGTGGATCTACTCAGCGTGATATGGTGACCATGGGCATCCTCAAGGAGGTGAGCGCTCCCACCAGGTGGGTCTCAAACATGGTTGTCGCTGCCAAGAAGGATAAGAGCGAGATCCGGATCTGCATTAACCCAAAGGACCTGAACCTGGCCATCAAGCGCCCGCACTACCCCATGCGGACGGTGGAGGACGTGGGGTGAGGAGAGGGAGATGGAGAAGGGGAGGAGAGAGGGGTGGGCGAGGGGGAGAGAGGTGTGGGGGAGGGGGGGAGGGAGGGAGAAGAGCGTGGAGGGAGGGGGGGGAGGGGTGGGGGGAGAGGGGAAATAGTGGGAGGGAGAGTGGAAGGGGGAGGGGGAAGGGTAGGGACAGTCCATCTGTTCCCCATTCCCTATCACCCCCAATCCTCTTTCTCTATTCCCACACACGTGATGACGCGCTTCGACACAGGCTGCGGGGTTGGGGGGGAGGGGATGGAGCTGGGGCTTCTGCAAAGTCTGCAAAGTCATATGTAAATGGATCCATTCCGATTGGACATCTGTGAGCATTGGGCATTGTGACATCTCACGATGGAACCTTGACTAACATTCTATGGCTGGCTGAGAGCTGGTTTTTTTTAACATTTGGGGGTGGGGGGAGGGGAGAAGGATTTTATTAAAACGTGTACATAAAAACGACGGAATTTAATCAGGAGTGGTTACTCGTAAAGAAAAGTGAAATCTCTAACGAAATGGAAATAAATCTCGGCGTTTCTGCGTGCGGTGTTGGCGTAGCGAGGAATCAAATGCTGCTGGAAGAGAGCAGGTGGGGGAGAGGGAGGGGGAGGAGAGTGGGGAGTGGTAGGAGAGTGGGGAGGGCAGGAAGGGGGGAGAGGGGGGGAGGCGATGTTAGAGGTGGAGAGAGGGGATGAGGGGAAGGGAGAGGAGTAGGGGGAAGAGAGGGAGGGGAGGGAGGGGGAGAGGAGAGAGATGGGGAGGGAGAGTGGAAGTAGGAGGGGTAGGGACAGTCCATCTGTTCCCCATTCCCTATCACCCCCAATCCTCTTTCTCTATTCCCACACACGTGACGACGCCCTTCGACACAGGCTGTGGGGGGGGAGGGGCTGGGCTGTGGCTGCTGCAAAGGCATATCTAATTGGATCCATTCCGATTTGTCATCTTTGAGCATTGGCATTGTGACATCACAAAACGGAACCTTTATTAACATTCTATTGCTGAGAGCTGTGATTTTAACATTTTGAAATTTCCCCATTCCCTATCACCCCCACACACGTGACGATGCCCTTCAGAATCTTTACTAACATTCTATGGCTGAGCTGTTTTTTAAAACGTTTTGTAATGTTTGGTGGGGGGGGGGGAGAAGTATTTTATTTTAAAAGGTGTACATAAACACGACCAAATTTAATCAGGAGTGGCTATTCGTAAAGATAATGTAATCTGTTTAGAAATGGAAAAAAATATCGGCTTTTCCGCGTGCTGTGTGGGCCTAGGGCTGTATCAAAGGGGAATTTTGATGCCGGACGGACGGCCGGACAGCCACAGAGTTTTATATAATAGATAGAAGATATATATATATATATATATATATATATATATCTTCTATCTATTATAAAAATATATAGGGACAAAACATAGAAACAAGGCAAGAGGAGTCGGACTTCCATCACTGTGCTGCACAAATAAATTAATCAACCTTACCCTATGACAATAGAAACAAGACGAAAATAATGCCACATATTCAACCGTGTATATGGTCAATGAAATTAAGATATATATGTAAAACATATATATGGAAACAGGCCCTTCAGCCCACCAAGTCCACAGCAACCAGCAATCTACCATACACCAGTTCTATCCGACACGTCAGGGACAATTTACAGAAGCCAATTAACCTACAAACCTGCACTTCTTTCAGATGTGGGAGAAGCCGGAATATCCAGAGAAAACCCATGTGGTCATAGGGAGAATGTACAAATTCTGTACAGACAGCACCCATAGTCAGGATCAAATCTGGGTCTGTGGTGCTTTAAGGCAGCAACTCGACTGCTGCGCCACCGTGCCATCCCATTAAATTCTTTTTACTGTAATATATTATAATGTCATGTCAATAAAGGTGAATACATAATTCTGATTTTGTTGGATAACACACATCTCCAGTCATTGTATTTTAGGGCTGGTTTTCAACCTCTTCAGTCTGAAGGTCTCGACCCGAAACGTCACCCATTCATTCTCTCCAGAGATGCTGCCTGTACTGCTGAGATATTTCCAGCTTTTTGTGTCTATCTTCAGTTTAAACCAGCGCCTGCAGTTCCTTCCTACTCTCTTTGTTAAGCAAAACAGGTCCTATTCTCATAATATTATTCACCTCCGTTGCTGCAGAGAATATAATCCCAGTTATCAAATCTTTCTTCAAAGTGAAAAAAAATTTCCAGCCCTGCCAACATCTTCATAAATCGTCCCTGGATCCTCTCCAGAGCAATGTGTCATAGTCTTACAGCATGGAAACAGGCCCTTCATCCCAACTTGTCCACACAGATCAAGATGCCCCATCTAAACTAGTCCATTTATCCGCATTTGGCCCGTATCCCTTTAAATCTTGTGTGTGTAATGGTGTGTGTGTCAGTGTGTGTTAGATTGTGTGTGAGTGTGTATCAGTGAAGCGGTGACAACATCCGGAGTGAGCGGAGACTTGGCGATGTCCGGGGAGCGTCTCCCTCTCCCTCCCCCCCCCCCCCCCCCCGGGAATGCGTGCCCGCCCAGGTCCGGGGGAGGTGAGGGACAGTGACCCGGGGGTCGGACATCGGAGCGGAGCCTTAGCCCGAGATTCATCCCCGCAGCTCCGGAGGCGGCACTGACGCCCCCACTCATCCGATTCCCCAAAATCATCCCTCGGGCTGGGTTGGACCCCTTCGCGGGCCGGTAGTTTGACACCCCTGCTTTAAACCAATGCCCTCTAGTTCTTGAATCACATATCCTGGGAAAAAGACTGCATTCACCTTATATATTCCACTCATGTTTTTTTTTATCACCTCTAAAGCAATTTTTGCTTTATTTTGAACTTCCAGCACCTGCAGATTTTGGTTCATGAATGTCAAATTGAATCATTAGTACTGCAGTTACATTTCCATTTTAAATGATTAAGAAAGAACTGCAGATGCTGGAAAAATCGAAGGTAGACAAAAATGCTGGAGAGATTCAGCGGGTGAGGCAGCATCTATGGAGCGGTAGACAAAAATGCTGGAGAAATACTTGAGTCTGAAGAAGGATCTCCACCCGAAACGTCGCTCCATAGATGCTGCCTCACCCGCTGAGTTTCTCCAGCATTTTTGTCTACCTTGGCATTTAAATAGTGTGCGATGGGCTTAAGTCAATCAAATTGCTTGTTCTTTATGGGAAACCCGCCGACAGAAAACTGTTCTCATTGGTGAAAGTGGAGAAGGGCTGGAAGCCTTGGGCGAATTGAATTGTTCGTGACTTTATTTATTTATTTATTATTCTTATTTTATTTTAATTTTGAGCGTGAGAAATTCTGTGATCAGTCAGAGCGTGAGAATTTCGTGAAATGCGAGAGTCTCACGCTCGATGCGTGAGAGTTGGCAGCCCTGTAAGAATAAAGCGTAGATTATTTTCTAAATGGAGAGAGAATCCAGAAATCGGAGGTGCAAAGGGACTTGGGAGTGCTGGTGTAGTATTCCCAAAAAGTTAATCTGCAAGTTGAATCAGCAGTAAGGAAGGCAAATTCAATGCTAGCATTTATATCAAGAGAACTGGAATATAAAAACAGAGATGTAATGTTGAGGCTCTATAAGGCGCTGGTCAGGCTGCATTTGGAGTACTGTGAGCAAATTTGGGGCCCATATCTGAGAAAGGATGTGCTGGCTCTGGAGAGGGTCAGAGGAGGTTTACAAGAATTATTCCAAGAATCAGTGGGTTAGCATATGATGAGCATTTGACGGCACTGGGCCTGTACACGCTGGAGTTTAGAAGGTTGAGGGGTTCCTCATTGAAACTTACAGAATAGTGAAATGCATAGATAGAGTGGATGTGGAAAGGATGTTTCCACTGGCGGGAGAGTCTAGGACCAGAGGTCATGGCCTCAGAATGAGACAATAGGTGCAGGAGTAGGCCATTCAGCCCTTCGAGCCAGCACCGCCATCCACTTTGATCATGGCTGATCATCCACAATCGGTATCCTGTTCCTGCCTTCTACCCATATCCCCTGACTCCGCTATCTTTAAGAACTTTATCTAACTCTCTCTTGAAAGCATCCAGAGAATTGGCCCCACTGCCTTCCGAGGCAGAGAATTCCACAGATTCACAACTCTCTGTGTGAAAAAGGTTTTCCTCATCTCCGTTCTAAATGGCTTACCACTTATTCTTAAACTGTGGCCCCTGGTTCTGGACTCTCCCAACATCGGGAACGTGTTTCCTGCCTCTAGCGTGTAAAAAACCTTAATAATCTTATATGTTTCAATAAGATGCCCTCTCATCCTTCAAAATTCCAGAGTGTACAAGCCCAGCAGCTCCATTCTATCAACATATGACAGTCCCGCCATCCCGGATATTAACCTCGTGAACCTACACTGCACTCCCTCAATAGCAAGAATGTCCTTCGTTAAATTTGGAGACCAAAACCGCACACAATACTCCAGGTGTGGTCTCACTAGGGCCCTGTACAACTGCAGAAGGACCTATTTGCTCCTATACTCAACTCCTCTTGTTATGAAGGCCAACATGCCATTCGCTTTCTTCACTGCCTGCTGTACCTGCATGCTTACGTTCGGTGACTGATGAACAAGAACCCCCCGATCTCGTTGTACTTCCCCTTTTCCCAACTTGACACATTCAGATAATAATCTGCCTTCCTGTATTTGCCATCAAAGTGGATAACCTCACATTAAACTGCATCTGCCATGTATCTGCCCACTCACACAACCTGTCCAAGTCACCCTGCATCCTCATAGCATCCTCCTCACAGTTCACACTGCCACCCAACTTTGTGCCATCTGCAAATTTTCTAATGTTTACTTTTAATCCCTTCATCTAAATCATTAATGTATATTGCAAAATAGCTGCGGTCCCAGCACCGAGCCTTGTGGTGCCCCACTAGTCACTGCCTGCCATTCTGAAAGGGACCCGTTAATCCCTACTCTTTGTTTCCTATCTGCCAACCAATTTTCTATCAATGTCAGTACCCTATCCCCAATATCATGTGCTCTAATTTTGCCCACTAATCTCCTATGTGGGACTTTATCAAATGCTTTCTTAAGTCTAGGTACACTACATCCACTGGCTCTCGCTTGTCCATATTCCTAGTTAAGTCCTCAATTAAAGGGCATTCTTTTAGAAAGGAGCTGAGGAAGAACTTCTTTAGTCAGAGGGTAGGTAATCTGTGGGAATCATTTCTACAGAGGGCTGTGGAGGCCGAGACAGTGGATATTTTTAAGGCAGAGATTAGCGAATTCTTGATTCGAACGAGTATCAAGGGTTATGAGGAGAAGGGGATTATGAGGAAAATGGGATTATGAGGCAGAGATCAGCCATGATTGAATGGTGGAATAGACCCGATGGGCCGAATGGCTTCATTCTACCCCTGTAACTTGTGAACTTGTTTATCTGACCGGTGGTTGGTAAGATTTTAGAGTCCATGTAAAGGATGAGACTACGGAGTACTTAGAAGTATGCGATAAAATATGCCGAATTCAGCATGGCTTTGTGAAGAGAGATCTTGCCTGATGAATCTGCTGGAATTATTTGAAAAAGTAAATAGCAGGACAGGCAGTGGATGTTGTTTACCTGGATTGTCGGAAGGCCTTTGATAAGATGCCACACGTGAGGCTGCTAAGGGAGATGAGAGCCCACGGTATCAAAGGGAAGATACTAGCATGGATAGCAAGTTGGCTGGATGGCAGAAGACAAGAGTGGCAATAAAGGGGATTTTTCTGGTTGGCTGCCAGTGACTAGCGGAGTTCTGTAGGGGTCGGTGCTGGGGCCGCTACTCTTCACGTTGTATATTAATGATTTGGACGAGGGGGTTGAAGGCTTTGTGGCCACACTTCAGTGTTTTTAACACCAGCCTACAGACCTCTGCAGAAACAAACTAGAGCAGAGAGAAAACATACCAGGGTCTGGCCAGAGGGAGCAGCCTCAGCACTGCAGGATTGCTTCCTGCACATTGACTGGGATGTGTTCAGGACAGCGGCATCCTATGATGACCTCATCAACATCGAGGTGTACGCAGAGACTGTAACCAGCTACATTGCCAAGTGCACCGAGGATGTCACTATCATGAAAACCTTCACTGCACGTGGAAACAAAAAGCTATGGATGACAGCAGAGGTGCGCTCGCTGCTGAGGGCTCGTGATGCAGCCTACAGAGCCGGTAACAGAGCCGCTCTTCGATCTAGCAGGACTGCACTGGAAAAAGGAATCAGGGCAGCGAAACGTGCCTACGCGGGGAAAATCCAGGGACACCTCTGTGACACAGGAGACACCAGGAGGAAGTGGAAGGGAATCCAAACACTGACGGGGTACAAGGCAAGGCAGCAGGTAACTGACACGGATTCTTCTCTCCCAGATGAACTGAACAACTTCTTCGCTCGTTTTGATGCAGCAAACACCACACCCAAGGGGAGAGCCAGCCCTGCTTACAAACCGACCAGCCAGTCCTGACCATAGAACGATGGACACACGGAGAATCCTGTCTAAGGTCAACCCGTGGAAAGCAGTCGGACCCGATAACATCCCAGGACGTGTGCTTAAGGAATGTGCTGAGGACGTTAGCATATGTGCTAACAGACATCTATAACATCTCCCTCAGTCAAGCCATTGTCCCCACATGCCTCAAAACGTCTACAATAATCCCCATAGCGAAGAAACCAGTTGTGCCTGCCTAAATGACTACCGCCCTGTCGCCCTGACCCGAATAATAATGAAGTGTTTTGAACGCCTGGTGAAACCCCACATTACTGCCAGCCTCCCCTCATCGTTAGACCCACTCCAGTTTGCCTATCGCCCCAACCGTTCCACAGAGGATGCCATCTCTACCACGCTGCACACAGTACTCACGCATCTGGAAAACAGAAACACATACGCCAGAATCCTGTACATTGACTTCAGCTCAGCGTTCAACACCATCATCCCACAGAGACTTGTGGAGAAACTAACCCTGCTGGGCCTCAACACCACCCTGTGTCACTGGATCTTGGACTTTCTGACAGAGAGACCGCAGTCAGTCCGTGTTGGCAAGAACACTTCAGGCTCGATCACGCTGAGCACCGGCTCACCTCAAGGCTGTGTGCTCAGCCCGCTGTTGTTCACATTGCTCACACATGACTGTGCTGCCAGATTCAGGGACAATAAGATCATAAAATTCGTGGATGACACAACAGTGGTGGAACTCATCAGCGGAGATGATGAATCAATGTACAGGGAGAAAGTAAAACAACTAGTGGACTGGTGCGGCAAAAATAATCTAGAATTAAATGTCGACAAAACAAAGGAGATGGTTGTCGACTTCAGGAGGGCGCAGCCAAAGCATACATCCCTTAACATCAGAGGCGCCACAGTGGAGAGAGTGGAGAGCATAAAGTTCCTCGGGGTGCAAATTACAGACAGCCTCACCTGGTCCAGGAACACCACTGGGACCGTCAAACGGGCCCATCTGCGACTGCACTTCCTGAGGAAACTAAAACAGGCCTCACTCCCCACCAACATCCTCAGGACTTTCTACAGGGGTACGGTGGAGTCTGTACTCACGTACTGCATAAATACGTGGTACTCCACCTGCAACTGCTCAGACAGGAAGGCTCTGCAGAGGGTAGTGAGGGGAGCAGAGAGGATCATTGGCATCTCCCTACCCTCGGTACAAGAACTGTTCCAGAGCCGCTGTCTGAAAAAAGCTCAGAGAATTGCTAAGGACAAACTGCACCCCCTCCACACACACCTGGATCTCCTGCCATCAGGCAAGAGATATTGCAGCATCAAAGCCTGGACTACAAGACTGCTAAACAGCTTCCTGCCATATGCTGTGAGGCTGCTAAACAGCCACTCTGTACTCAGTCACCTGATTCTGCGGCTTGGCACGGACACTTTAATAACTGGCACTGGCCACTTCAATAACTGGCACTGGCCACTCACATCAGCTGCCCCGGACATGTTTATGATTGGTTTTACTGTATTTTAACGTTGTTTTTACCTACTTTTTAACTATTTATACTGTTCCATCAGGGACTGGATTGTTTTTAGTGTTATGTGTGAAATGTTTTAAATTTCATGTGCAATGCTCCGGTATTCCCTGGGAAACGTCTTTTCATTTTGCACTGTACAACTGTTGCTTGCAAGATGACAATAAAGGTTGATTGATTGATTGAAGTTTGCGGATGATACGAAAATAGGTGGAAGAGCAGGTAGTGTAGAGAACGCAGGGACTCTAGAAGGACTTGGACAGGTTGGTAGATGGAATATAGTGTAGCAAAGTGTGGAGTCATGCATTTTGGTAGTAGGAATAAAGGTATAGTGTGGCGTCAGCTAATACACAGACCATTTATGGTCGAACCCTCGTCAGTAGCTACGAGGGCTGGCACGTGACGTCACGGCCTAGGGGAGTGTCCTGCTACTTAAGCTTATCTCACCTTGAGATCCAGGCAGTCCACAGTAGCTGAGCCCGAGAGAACAACCTCGCTCAGCTACAGCAGCAATGATAATTACGTTAGCGGATTAACTTAACATGTAACACCTGAATAAACTATCGTTTGAACCTGCCCGAAGTCTGGCCTTATTCACCACGTTTGCTGCGCTACAATAGATTATTTTCTAAATGGAGAGAGAATCCAAAACTGGAGGTGCAAAGGGACTTGGGAGTCCTGGTGCAGGATTCCCACAAAGTTTATCTGTAAGTCGAATCGTAGTGAAGAAAGCAAACTCAATGCTAGCATTTATTTCAAGAGGGCTGTAATGCTGAGGTGTATAACACAGGGTGTAATGCTGAGACTCTATAAGGCGCTGGTCAGGCTGTATTTGGAGTATTGTGAGCAATTTTTGGCACCATATCTGAGGAAGGATGTGCTGGCTCTGGAGCGGATCCAAGGGAAGTTTACAAGAATGATCCCAGGAATGAGTAGGTTAACATATGATAAGCGGTTGACTGTACTGGACTTGTACTCATAGAAACATAGAAAATAGGTGCAGGAGTAGGCCATTCTGCCCCTCGAGCCATCACTACCATTCAATATGATCATGGCTGATCATCCAGAATCAGTACCCTGCTCCTGCTTTCTCCCATATGCCAACATTCCGTTAGCCCTAAGAGCTATATCCAATTCTCTCTTGAATACCAGTGAATTGGCATCCATTGCCTTCTGTGGCAGAGAATTCCATGATTCTCCACACCACCCTGGCCACGCACTCATTTCACCATTGCCATCGGGAAGAAGGTACAGGAGCCTGAAAACTGTAACGTCCAGGTTCAGGAGCAGCTTCTTCCCTACAGCCATCCCTAAGAATAAACATTTAAACCTCAAATAAGCTCAGAACTACAATTGACTATTATTGTAGTGTATATATGGTGTGTGTGTGTGTGTGTGATATGTTACATATATGTGTATATATATATATATGTATTTGTATATATGTATTTGTATATATGTATTTGTATATATGTATTTGTATATATATATGTATTTGTATATATATATGTATTTGTATATATATATGTATTGTATATATATAGTATTTGTATATATATATGTATTTGTATATATAGGTATTTGTATATATATATGTATTTGATATATATATATGTATTTGTATATATATATGTATTTGTATATATATATGTATTTGTATATATATATGTATTGTATATATATATGTATTTGTATATATAATATGTATTATATATATGTATTTGTAAATATATATGTATTTGTATATATATATGTATTTGTATATATATATGTATTTGTATATATATATGTATTTGTATATATATATGTATTTGTATATATATATGTATTTGTATATATATATGTATTTGTATATATATATGTATTTGTATATATATATGTATTTGTAATATATATGTATTTGTATATAGTATGTATTTGTATATATATATGTATTTGTATATATATATGTATTTGTATATATATATGTATTTGTTTATATATATGTATTTGTATATATATATGTATTTGTATATATATTTGTATTTGTATATATATATGTATTTGTATATATATATGTATTTGTATATATATATGTATTTGTATATATATAATGTATTGTATATATATATGTATTTGTATATATATATGTATTTGTATATATATATGTATTTGTATATATGATATGTATTTTGTATATATATATGTATTTGTATATATATATGTATTTGTATATATATATGTATTTGTTAATATATGTATTGTATATATATATGTATTTGTATATATATATGTATTTGTATATATATATGTATTTGTATATATATATGTATTGTATATATATATGTATTTGTATATATATATGTATTTGTATATATATATGTATTTGTATATATATATGTATTTGTATATATATATGTATTTGTACTACTATATATGTATTTGTATACTATATTCTTTGTATATAATGTATGTATATATATATGTATTTGTATATATATATGTATTTGTATATATATATGTATTTGTATATATATATGTATTTGTAAATCTATATGTATTTGTATATATATGTATTTGTATATTATAGTATTTGTATATATATATGTATTTTGTATATATATATGTACTTTGTATATATATATGTATTTGTATATATATATGTATTTGTATATATATATGTATTTGTATATATATATGTATTTGTACTATATATATGTATTTGTAATATATATATGTATTTGTATATATATATGTATTTGTATATATATAGTATTTGTATACTATATATGTATTTGTATATATATATGTATTTGTATATATATATGTATTTGTATTATATATGTATTTGTATATATATATGTATTTGTATATTATAGATGTATATTATGTATTTGTATATATATATGTATTTGATATATATATATGTATTTGTATATATATATGTATTTGTATATATATATATGTATTTGTATATATATATATGTATTTGTATATATATATATGTATTTGTATATACTATATATGTATTTATATTATATATATATTATGTATTTGTATATATATATATATGTATTTGTATATATATATATATGTATTTGTATATATATATATGATTTGTATATATATATATGTATTTGTATATATATAATATGTATTTGTATATATATATATGTATTTGTATATATATATATGTATTTGTATATATATATATGTATTTGTATATATATATATGTATTTAATATATATATGTATTGAATACTATATATGTATTTGTATATATATATATGTATTTGTATATATATATATGTATTTGTTATATATATATGTATTTGTATATATATATATGTATTTGTATATATATATATGTATTTGTATATATATATATGTATTTGTCTATACTATATTCATGTATTTGTATATTATATATGTATTTGTATATATATATATGTATTTGTATATATATATATGTATTGGTATATAGTTATATATGTATTTGTATATATATATATATGTATTTGTATATATATATATATGTATTTGTATATAATATATATGTATTTGTATATATATATATATGTATTTGTATATATATATATATGTATTTGTATATATATATATATGTATTTGTATATATATATATATGTATTTGTATATATATATATATGTATTTGTATATATATTATATGTATTTGTATATATATATATATGTATTTGTATATATATATATATGTATTTGTATATATATATATGTATTTGTATATATATATATATATGTATTTGTATATATATATATATGTATTTGTATAATATATATATATGTATTTGTACTATATATATATATATGTATTTGTATATACTATATATATGTATTTGTATTATATATATATGTATTTGTATAGATATACTATGTATTGTATAATATATATATGTATTTGTATATATATAATGTATTGTATATAATATATGTATTTGTATATATATGTATTTGTATATATATGTATGTGTATATATATGTATGTATATATATGTATTGTATATATATGTATGTGTATATATATTGTATATATGTAGTATATATATGTATGTGTATATATATGTATGTGTATATATATGTATGTGTATATATATGTATGTGTATATATATGTATGTGTATATATATGTATGTGTATATACTATGTATGTGTATATATATGTATGTGTATATATATGTATGTGTATATATATGTATGTGTATAATTTATATATGTATATGTGTATATATATATGTATGTGTATATATATGTATGTGTATATATATGTATGTGTATATATATGTATGTGTATATATATGTATGTGTATATATATGTATGTGTATATATATGTATGTGTATATATATGTATGTGTATATATATGTATGTGTATATATATGTATGTGTATATATATGTATGTGTATATATGTATGTGTATGTGTATGTATATGTATGTGTATGTGTATGTATGTGTATGTATATGTATGTGTATGTATGTGTATGTGTATGTATGTGTATGTGTATGTATATGTATATGTATGTGTATGTGTATGTATATGTATGTGTATGTATATGTATGTGTATGTATGTGTATGTGTATGTGTGTGTATGTGTGTGTATGTATATGTATGTGTATGTATATGTGTATGTATGTGTATGTATATGTATGTGTATGTATATGTATGTGTATGTATATGTGTATGTATATGTGTATGTATGTGTATGTATGTGTATGTATGTGTATGTATGTGTATGTATGTGTATGTATGTGTATGTATGTGTATGTATGTGTATGTATGTGTATGTGTATGTATGTATGTGTATGTGTATGTATGTATGTATGTGTATGTGTATGTATGTATGTGTATGTATGTATGTGTATGTGTATATTTTTATATATATTTTGTATATGTATATATGTGTGTATATCTATATATATCTATATATATACACACACACACACAGACACAGACCTTTTTTTTCCTCTTTCGTTTATTATATTGTTTACAGTGTACTATGTTTACATATTCTGTTGTGCTGCAGCAAGTAAGAATTTCATTGTTCTATCTGGGACATATGACAATAAAACACTCTTGACTCATGAGATTCACTACTTTTTGGTTGAAAAGGTTTTTCATCAACTCAGTCCTAAATGGCCTACCCCTTATTCTTAAACTGTGGCCCCTGGTTCTGCACTCCCCCAACATCGGGAACATTTTCACTGCGCCTAGCCTGTCCAAACCCTTAAGAATTGTAAATGTTTCTATAAAATCACCTCAGCGTTCTAAATTCCTGTGAATATCGCTGGAATTTAGGATGAGGGGGAACTCATTGAAACTTTCCGAAGCAAGTACACTTAAGTACACTCCAGCATTCAATCATGGCAAAGACCAGCCATGATTGAATGGCGGAGTACACTCGATGGGCCGAATGGCCTAATTCTAGGCAATTCTGGATTTAGTGTTATGTTGTGGCGCCACAGATATATATATATATATCTGGGAGAACCTTCCCCAGTCGCGTGTGAGCTGTTTAACACCATAAAGATCACTTTGTTTCACAACACATGTCTCGCTATAATGTAATGAACCAGATTTGATAAGGGAACTCAAGGTAAAGGAACCATTAGGACGTAGCGACCACAACATGATGTTTTAATCTGAAATTTGAGAGGGAGAAGGTGAAATCGGATGTGTCCGTATTGCAGCCAAGCAAAGGGGACTACAGAGGCATGAGGGTGGAGCTGGAGAGGTGGAACAGCAATGGCAGGAATTTATGGGAATAATTTGAGGAAGGACATCCTTGTGATTGAGGCAGTACAGCATAGGTTCACGGGATTAATCCCTGGGATGGCAGGACTGTCATATGAGGAAAGATTGGAAAGACTGGGCTTGTATTGAATGAATGAATGAATGAATGAATACTTTATTGTCATTATAACATGTAAACATGTACAACGAAATTAAAAATGCCAACCAGTCAGTGCACCATTCACACATTATCTAAAAGCTAACGATACGTAAAAGAGAAATATCTAAAATAAACAACTAAAATAAATAACATGAAAAAAACCCAAGCATAAACACACAACCATACATTCTTCTGTCGATTTCACAGTCCCTTTGGTGTGTAGCGCACCTGCGCTCATTTGGTGGCTACATTAAGTGTAGTTATTGCTGTGGGATAAAAACTGTTTTTGAGTCTGTTTGTCCTTGTCCTCATTGTTCTGTACCGTCTGCCTGACGGCAACAGTTCAAACAGGGAGTGTCCGGGGTGGAAAATGTCCTTTATGATGTTCTGGGATTTTTTGAGACAGTGGGAACTGTGTAAGTTCACCAAGGTGAGGAGAGGGCAGCCGACAATCTTCTGGGCGTTGTCAATAGCCCTCTGGAGCGCTTTCCTCTTAGCCACTGTGCAGCTGGTGTACCACACGCATACACAGTATGTTAAGATGCTCTCTATGGAGCACCGATAAAAGGATAGCAGCAGTCTCTGGGTGATGTTGTTCTTCCTGAGCACCCTCAGGAAGTTCAGTCTCTGCTGGACCTTTTTCAGCAGCGCAGAGGTGTTCACGCTCCATGTCAGGTCCTCCTCAATGTGGATTCCCAGGAAGCGGAAATCCGCCACCCTCTCCACACAGTCCCCTCTGATGATTAGTGGTGTAATGTCCGTTTTCTTCTTCCTGTAATCTATTATGAGCTCCTTGGTCTTTGAGGTGGTGAGGAGCAGGTAACAATCTCGGGATTACTGCCTGTACCACGCGACAGTGAGAGTAGGAATGGAGCGAGGTGGAGGATAAATGCGTGGCTGAAGGACTGGTGCAGAAGGCAGGGATTCAAATTTCTGGATCATTGGGACTTCTTTTGTGGAAGGTTCGACCTGTACAAAAAGGATGGGTTGCACTTGAACCTGAGGGGGACCGATATCCTGGCGGGAAGATCTGCAAAGGCTACTGGGGAGACTTTAAACTAGAATGGTTGGGGGGAGGGACTCAAATAGAGAATGCTATTAGACAGTGTGTGAGGCAGGAGGCAGAGAAGGAAAGCACTCAGACCCAACATGTAGGGGGGAAAGAAGAAAACAATAATAAACAGAGAATAAGAGGTGGTGAGGTTCTTAAATGGGTGAGCAGAGAAACAGAGGGGTGTAAAATGCGGGCGGAAGCAATAGGTACCAAGGTGAAAGGTAAAAGTGGCAGGCAGACAAATCCAGGGCAAAAATCAAAAAGAGCCACTTTTCAACATAATTGTATAAGGGGTAAGAGCGTTGTAAAAACAAGCCTGAAGGCTTTGTGTCTCAATGCAAGGAGCATTCGTAATAAGGTGGATGAGTTGAACGTGCAGATAGCAATTAATGATTATGATATAGTTGGGATCACGGAGACATGGCTCCAAGGTGACCAAGGCTGGGAGCTGAACATCCAGGGATATTCAATATTCAGGAGGGATAGAGAGAAAGGAAAAGGAGGTGGGGTAGCGTTGCTGGTTAGAGAGGAGATTAACACAGTGGAAAGGAAGGACATTAGCCTGGAGGATGTGGAATCGGTATGGGTAGAGCTGCGAAACACTAAGGGGCAGAAAACGCTGGTGGGTGTTGTGTACAGGCCACCTAGCAGTAGTAGTGAAGTTGGGGATGGCATCAAACAGGAAATTAGAAATGCGTGCAACAAAGGCAAAACAGTTATAATGGGTGACTTCAATCTACATATAGATTGGGTGAATCAAATTGGCAGGGGTGCTGAGGAAGAGGATTTCTTGGAATGTATGAGGGATAGTTATCTAAACCAACATGTAGAGGAACCAACGAGAGAGCAGGCTATTCTAGACTGGGTATTGAGTAATGAGGAAGGGTTAGTTAGCAGACTTGTTGTGCGTGCCCCCTTGGGCAAGAGTGATCATAATATGGTTGAGTTCTTCATTAGGATGGAGAGTGACATTGTTAATTCAGAAACAACGGTTCTGAACTTAAAGAAAGGTAACTTTGAGGGTATGAGACGTGAATTGGCCAAGATTGACTGGCAATTAGTTCTAAAAGGGTTGACGGTGGATATGCAATGGAAGGCATTTAAAGACTGCATGGATGAACTACAAAAATTGTTCATCCCAGTTTGGCAAAAGAATAAATCAAGGAAGGTAGTGCATCCGTGGATAACAAGGGAAATCAGGGATAGTATCAAAGCAAAAGATGATGCGTACAAATTAGCCAGAAAAAGCAGCATACCAGAGGACTGGGAGAAATTCAGAGACCAGCAGAGGAGGACAAAGGGCTTAATTAGGAAAGGGAAAATAGATTATGAAAGGAAACTGGCAGGGAACATAAAAACTGACTGCAAAAGTTTTTATAGATATGTGAAGAGAAAGAGATTAGTTAAATCAAATGTAGGTCCCTTGCAGTCAGAAACAGGTGAATTGATCATGGGGAACAAGGATATGGCAGACCAATTGAATAACTACTTTGGTTCCGTCTTCACTAAGGAAGACATAAATAATCTGCCGGAAATAGCAGGGGGCCGCGGGTCAAAGGAGATGGAGGAACTGAGTGAAATCCAGGTTAGTCGGGAAGTGGTGTTGGGTAAATTGAATGGATTAAAGGCCGATAAATCACCAGGGCCAGATAGGCTGCATCCCAGAGTACTTAAGGAAGTAGCTCCAGAAATAGTGGATGCATTAGTGATAATTTTTCAAAACTCTTTAGATTCTGGAGTAGTTCCTGAGGATTGGAGGGTAGCAAACGTAACCCCACTTTTTAAGAAGGGAGGGAGAGAGAAAACGGGGAATTACAGACCAGTTAGTCTAACATCGGTAGTGGGGAAACTGCTAGTCAGTTATTAAAGATGGGATAGCAGCACATTTGGAAAGTGGTGAAATCATTGGACAAAGTCAGCATGGATTTACGAAAGGTAAATCGTGTCTGACGAATCTTATAGAATTTTTCGAGGATGTAACTAGTAGAGTGGATAGGGGAGAACCAGTGGATGTGTTGTATCTGGACTTTCAGAAGGCTTTCGACAAGGTACCACATAAGAGATTAGGATACAAACTTAAATCACACGGTATTGGGGGTTCAGTATTGATGTGGATAGAGAACTGGCTGGCAAACAGGAAGCAAAGAGTAGGAGTAAACGGGTCCTTTTCACAATGGCAGGCAGTGACTAGTGGGGTACCGCAAGGCTCAGTGCTGGGACCCCAGCTATTTACAATTTATATTAATGATCTGGACGAGGGAATTGAAAGCAACATCTCCAAGTTTGCGGATGACACTAAGCTGGGGGGCAGTGTTAGCTGTGAGGAGGATGCTAGGAGACTGCAAGGTGACTTGGATAGGCTGGGTGAGTGGGCAAATGTTTGGCAGATGCAGTATAATGTGGATAAATGTGAGGTTATCCACTTTGGTAGCAAAAACGGGGAAGGCAGACTATTATCTAAATGGTGGCCGATTAGGAAATGGGGAGATGCAGCGAGACCTGGGTGTCATGGTACACCAGTCATTGAAAGTAGGCATGCAGGTGCAGCAGGCAGTGAAGAAAGCGAATGGTATGTTGGCCTTCATAGCAAGAGGATTTGAGTATAGGAGCAGGGAGGTTCTACTGCAGTTATACAGGGTCTTGGTGAGACCACACCTGGAGTATTGCGTACAGTTTTGGTCTCCAAATCTGAGGAAGGACATTATAGCCATAGAGGGAGTGCAGAGAAGGTTCACCAGACTGATTCCTGGGATGTCAGGACTTTCATATGAAGAAAGACTGGATAGACTTGGCTTATACTCGCTAGAATTTAGGAGATTGAGAGGGGATCTTATAGAAACGTACAAAATTCTTATGGGGTTGGACAGGCTAGATGCAGGAAGATTGTTCCCGATGTTGGGGAAGTCCAGGACAAGGGGTCACAACTTAAGGATAAGGGGGAAATCCTTTAAGACCGAGATGAGGAAAAACTTTTTCACACAGAGAGTGGTGAATCTCTGGAACTCTCTGCCACAGAGGGTAGTTGAGGCCAGTTCATTGGCTATATTTAAGAGGGAATTAGATGTGGCCCTTGTGGCTAAAGGGATCAGGGGGTATGGAGAGAAGGCAGGTACGGGATACTGAGTTGGATGATCAGCCATGATCGTATTGAATGGCGGTGCAGGCTCGAAGGGCCGAATGGCCTACTCCTGCACCTATTTTCTATGTATCTATGTATCTATGTATTCTCTCCACGCCACCCTGTCAGCTGCTCCACCTCATCCCTGTAGGCGTACTCATCCCCCCAGAGATGAGCCCCACCACGGTGGTGTCATCCGCAAATTTGACAATGGTGTTACTGTGGTGGGCGGGGGTGCAGTCATATGTATAGATGGTGTAAAGCAGGGGGCTCAGCACGCAGCCCTGTGGAGAGCTGGTACTGAGGCTGAGGGCCGTGGATGTGTGATGACCCACTCTGACTCTCTGACTGCGACCCGACAGGAAGCTCTTTACCCACATGCAGGTGGTGTGGAAGTCCCAGGTCCCCCAGTTTGTCCACCAGTTAGAAGGATGAGAGGGATCTTATAAAAACATAAACAATTATAAAATAACTGGACACGCTAGATGCAGGAAAAAATGTTCCTAATGTTTTGGGGAGTCCAGAACCAGGGGCCACAGTCTAAAAATAAAGGGGAGGCCATTTAAAACTGAGATGAGAAAACACTTTTTCACCCAGAGAGTTGTGAATTTGTGGAATTCTCTGCCATAGAAGGCAGTAGATGAATTTAAAAGAGAGTTAGATGGAGCTCTAGGGGCTGGCTCGAAGGGCCAAATGGCCTCCTCCGGAACCTATTTTCTATGTTTCTAATCCAGAAGATGCAGGATCTTTTCACTCCAAACAGGAAGAAAGATTCTAGGGGGAGAAAGAGGTGACCGTGGCTGACAAGGGAAGTCAAGGACAGTAAAAACTAAAAGAGAAGGCGTATAACATAAGTAAGATTAGTGGGAAGCCAGAGGGTGGGGAAGCTTTTAAAGAACAACAGAAGGTAACTAAAAAGGCAGCCTTCAATACGATAGTCCCCACCAGACTTGCTGAGAAGCTGCTGGAACTGGGGCTTAACATCCCCCTGTGTGCCTGGGTTCTGGACTTTCTCACCGCCAGGCCCCAGGTAGTCAAGATGGGAGGAAATACATCGAACACCCTTACCCTGAGCACAGGATCCCCCCAGGGTTGCATCCTCAGCCCCCTACTGTACTCCCTGTACACACATGACTGTGTGGCTAGGTTCAGCTCCAACTCTATAATCAAGTTTGCTGATGACACTGTGATGGTGGGCCTGATCTCCGATAACAATGAGAAGGCCTACCGGGAGGAGGTGGCTGACCTGGCACAACAGCCACAACAGTCAGGACAACAGCCTCCTCTTGAATGTCATAAAAACTAAGGAGCTGATTGTGGACTTTAGAAGGGCACAACATCCGAGGACGTACACGTCACTGGAGATAAATGGGGCTACTGTGGACAGGGTGAGCTGCTTTAAATACCTGGGAGTCCCCATCACACAGGATCTGACATGGACATCACGCTGTCGCACTAGTGAGTAAGGCAAGGCAGCGCCTTTACCACCTCAGGCAGCTGAGGAAATTCAGAGTCTCTCTGAGGATCCTTCAGTGCTTCTACTCTGGGGCTGTAGATAGCATCTTGTCCGGCAACATCACAGTCTGGTTTGGGAACTGCTCTGCCCAGGACAAGAAGGCACTATGGGAACTACACTCGTCCCCCCTGCAGGAACTATACATTAGAAGGTGCAGAACCAGAGCCAGCAACATTATGGGGGACCCCTACCACCCCAGCAACGGACTGTTCCAGCTGCTACGGTCAGGCATACACCTCCGCTGTCACGCTGTGCAAACAGAGAGGATGAAATGGAGTTTCTTCCCACAGGCCATCAGGACTGTAAACTCTTATCTCACCAGGGACTAACTTGCTGTACCAATTTACTGTTGGGTTGTGTCTTTTTTAAATTGCTGATTTTTTTCTAATATGTAAATACTGGTTCTGTTCTATTCTGTTCTGTTTTTGCACAATCCGCAGGCATTGCCACTTTCATTTCACTGCACATCTTGTATGTGTATGTGACAAATAAACATGACTTGAGATGAAATACGAAGATAAGCCAGCCAATAATATAAAAGAGGATAGCAAAGAGTATATAAAGAGTAAGAAAGAGGCAAGAGTCCCGTCAAGCACCCATCATATGTTAACCCCACATCCACTCCATCCAGGCCTTTCAATATTTGGTATGTTTCATCCTTCTAAACTCCAGCGAGTACAGGCCCAGTACCATCAAACACTCATCATATGTTAACCCATTCATTCCTGGGATCATTCTCGTAAACCTCCTCTGGACCCTCTCCAATGCCAGCACATCCTTCCTCAGATTTGAGGCCCAAAACTGCGCACAATACTCCAAAGGCAGTCTGATCAGCGCCTTATAGAAACTCAGCATTACATCCCTGTTTTTGTATTGTAGTCCTCTCCAAATAAATGCTAGCATTGTGTTTGCCTTCCGTATTACCGATTCAACATACAAATCAACTTTTTGGGAATCCTGCACCAGCGCTCCCAAGTCCCTTTGCACCTGTGATTTCTGAATTCTCTCCCCATTTAAAAATAGTCTACACCTTTAGTTTCCTGAAGCTGAGGACCAGCCCGTTCATCTTGCTGACATTGGAGGAGAGCTTGTTGTCTTGACATCATGTTCTCTATTTGTTGCTGTACTCACCCCATCAGTCGTCGCAGACAACATATAATCCTCCGACGTTTTCGCCACCTCCAACGGAATCCCAACACTAGTCACATCTTCCCATCTCCACCCCTTTCTGCCTTCCGCAGAAACCGTTCCCTCCGCAACTCTCTGGTTAACATCCCTTCCCTCCCCAGGTACCTTCCCCTGCAACCACGGAAGATGCAACACCTGTCCCTATACCTCCTCCCCTCGACTCTGTCCGGACAGTCCTTACAGGTTAGGCAGAGGTTCACTTGCATCTCATCCACTGTATCCGTTGTGCAAGATGTGGACTCGTACATCAGCGAGACCAAACGCAGACTGGGCGATCATTTTGCTGAACACCTTCGCTCAGTCCGCCTGGACCTACCTGATCTCCGAGTTGCTGGACACTTTCATTCTGCGTCAAGTCCTGGAAACATCCTCATAAATCTTCAATGAAATCTTTCTAGCTTAACATTTCCTATGACATGGTGCCCAAAACTGAACACAATACTCCAGATGTGGCCTCACCAATGTCTTGTACAACTGTAACACAACCTCCCAACTTCGTCACTCACTACTCTGACTGTTAAAGGCCAATGTGCCAAAAGCCTTCTTTGACCACCTTCAAGGAACCATGCACCTTCTCTAGATCCCACTGCTCCACAGCACTCCCCAGAGCCCTACAATTCACCGTGTAGGTCCTGCCCATGTTAACTTCCCAAAATGCAATAACTCACACTTTTCTGTATTAAAAACCATTCCTCAGCCCACCTGACCAAGATCCTGCTGCAATTTTGATAACCTTCTTATCAAGAAGGCAGAGATATTAATCTAATTAATCAAGTACTCATCTGTTTTTACTGAGAAGTTCATGGAAGCTCAGGAATTGAGGCAGAGCAGTTGTGATTATATAACAATTGCTAAAGAGGTTTTATAGTGCAATGGGGTGGATAAATCCCCAGGCCTAACTAGGTGCATCCTTGGACCCTGTGGGAAGGGTCTCAGACTATCTTTGATCAGACTTTACTGGCTTTAGCTTGTCCTAAACATTATTCACATTCTTCGCTTTATCATGTATCTGTACACTGTGGACGGCTCGATTGTAATCATGTATTGTCTTTCCGCTTACTAGTTCACACGCAACAAAAGCTTTTCACTGTACCTCGATACACATGACAATAAACTAAAGTCCTAGGAATGAGTAGAATATGAGAACGAGCTGTTGACGGCACTGGGCCTGTACTCGCTGGAGTTTATAAGAATGAGGGGGGGATTTCATTGAAACGTACAGAAATAGTGAAAGGCTTGGATAGAGTGGATGTGGAGAGGATGTTTCCACTGGTGGGAGAGTAGGACCAGAGGTCATAGTCTGAGAATTAAAGGATGTTCTTTTAACATAGAAACATAGAAAATAGGTGCAGGAGGAGGCCATTCAACCCTTCAAGCCAGCACCACCATTCATTGTGATCATGGCTGAACATCCACAATCAGTAACCTGTGCCTACCTTCTCCCCACATCCCTTGATTCCACTAGCCCCAAGAGCTCTATCTAACTCTCTTTTAAATTCATCCAGTGGCCTCCGCTGCCTTCTGTGGCAGAGAATTCCACAAATTCACAACTCTCTGGGGGGGAAATGTTTTTATCATCTCAGTTTTAAATGGCCTCCCCTTTATTCTTAGACTGTGGCCCCTGGTTCTGGACGCCCCCAACATTGGGAACTTTTTTCCTGCATCTAGCTTGTCCAGTCCTTTTATAATTTTATATGTTTCTATAAGACATCCTCTCATCCTTTTAAATTCCAGTGAATACGTCTTTCCAATCTTTCCTCATATGTCAGTCCCGCCATCCCGAGGATTAACCTCGTGAACCTACGCTGCACTGCCTCTATAGCAAGGAAGTCCTTCCCCAAAAAAGGAGATGAGGAGGAATTTCTTTAGTCAGAGGGTGGTGAATCTGAGGAATTCTGTGGAGGCCAAGTCAGGGGATATTTTTAAGACAGAGATAAATAGATTCTTCATTAGTACGGGTGTCAGGGGTTACGGGGAGAAGGCAGGAGAATAGGGTTACGAGGGAGAGATGGATCTGCCATAATTGAATGGCAGAGTCGACTTGATATGCCAAATGGCCTAATTCTGCTCCTATCACATGACCTTGAAAAGTCAAACTAAACTCAAACTCAAGCCAGGGGGGTTAAGTTCCGGAAGGCTGGATGGGGGCTAATGTTGTACCATTATTTAAGAAGGGCAGCAAGGACAAGCATGGGAACCACAGATTCCTGCCCCACCTTCATCGATCACCTTTATCACCTCATCAAAAATCTCTAGCAACTTCGACACGACCTGCCGTGTACAAAGGCACGCTGACTGTCCCTAATTAACCCATTCTCCTCCAAATGGGAGTAAAGCTTATCCCAAAATATCCTCTCCAATAGTTGCTCTACCACTGACGTGAGGCTCACTGGCCTATAATAAGCGAGTTCAGTATTCTGAAAAATGCAAGGAATCATGGGATTTGTCAAAGGTCACTCGTGATAAACATTCTCGGCAGATGTGCTGGTGCATGGATACAGACCTGCGTTTCATCCGTAGTCAGGATCGAACCCGGGTCTCCGCGGCTGCAAGCGCTGTTGAATTGCTACTGGGCCGTCCCCGTCCCCTCCCTACTGTTCCATCCCTGTCAGGGGGCGGCCGGAGATGTCCGAGGTGACTCGAGACTGACTGGACACCGGCCCGGAGCAGTGGCGGTCCAGGCTTACAGCCAGCGCGGAGAGGATGTGCTAACTCCAGCTCAACTCTGCCCCGCCGGGTAGCCCCGGACTGACAGGACACTGGCTTCAGAGCAGTGGAATTAGCGCTTCTTCTCCGCACCGGCTGTAAGTCTGGGCCGCCACCGCAACGTCACCCCGGACATCTCCGGCCGCCCTCGGACAGGGATGGGACACTCGGGAGTGGACGGGACGTTCCAGTAGCAATTCAACAGCGCTTGCAGCCCCGGAGACCCGGGTTCAATCCTGACTACAGATGAAACGCAGGTCTGTATCCATGCAGCAGCACAGCTGCCGAGAATGTTTATTACAAGTGACCTATGACCTGGGCATGCGCAAGTGGAATACTGAACTTGCTTATTCTTTTCCTGGCCACATCATTTTAGTCCTTCTAATTGCCTGCTTGAGTTCTTGCCTTCTTTCTTTATATGGATTATGCGCCGGTAGATAAGGGTCGGTCTTGCCATCAGTTTTGTCACAGACATGGTGTGCTGTACTGTTCTGTTTCATTTCTAACTGTTTCTGATGAAAGGTCTTGGGGAAAAACAACCGTTATTTGTGTTTCTGTATCCATTGTTCTTGCCTGATCTGCTGAATATTTCCCTTAAGTTCTGTAGAAGTCATGGCTGATTAATTTTTGCCTTATTCCACCTTTGCTTATATTGTAACTATGCTTTGCTCTTGTCCTTCTCTTTGCCAAGGAACTCCACTTTGGCTTGTAATACTGCTGGTACTCATCCTGGTTCTGCTTATCGTGAATGGAATCTTGACGTTATTCATATGCAAGAAGTGGCGTAGATCTGTTTCAAGAGCAACAATAGCTACTGTCGTCTAGAAAACTTTGAGGTAAGTTGTCATTCAATGCACAACAGTTTAGAAGGATGAGAGGGTATCTCATTGAAACATATAAGATTGTTAAGGGTTTGGACACGCTGGAGGCAGGAGACATGTTCCCGATGTTGGGGGAGTCCAGAATCAGGGGCCACAGTTTAAGAATAAGGAGTAAGCCATTTAGAATGGAGACGAGGAAACACTTTTTCTCACAGAGAGTGGTGAGTCTGTGGAATTCTCTGCCTCAGAGGGTGGTGGAGGCAAGTTCTCTGGATGCTTTCAAGAGAGAGCTAGATAGGGATCTTAAAAATAGCGGAGTCAGGGGATATGGGGAGAAGGCAGGAACGGGGTACTGATTGGGGATGATCAGCCATGATCACATTGAATGGCGGTGCTGGCTCGAAGGGCCGAATGGCCTACTCCTGCACCTATTGTCTATTGTTTTACTAGCGTACTAGCCAAATGTCTGTGCACTACTTTTGATCGGCCAATATTCTGGTGCAGATCTCGGAAGAACAAAGACTGCACCCCTTCCTCCCTCCCTCACTCCCCATCCCCCGTGTTCCTCCTCTACCTGCCCCCTCCCCATGCCTTGTTCTAGTATCTTTGCTCCCTCCCTGTCCCTGTGTGTGTGTGTGTGTGTGTGTGAGTGAGTGCTGCCGCTGGGCGCGGCGCTGCTGTGGGAGTTTGAGGCGTGCCGGCGTTGCCTCTTGCACACAGTGAGTGAGTGAGTGTGACGGCCGGGCGGCATTGTGGTTGGCGGCGGGGCGGAGGCGGCCTGCGGACCGGGCCGGGAGCGCGGGAGCCGGGGGAGCGGGAGCGGTAGCAGGAGCTGGTCGGTCAGTCAGAGCGCCACACACACGGCCCTCGCATTCCCACAGCACGCACTCACTCACCCGGTTGTTGATAAAGCTGCTCGGAAGATAGACCGTAGGTGGATTGTCAAACATACGTGTATTTCTTGTCCGATCGTTTGCATCTTTTTTAAGCTCAGTAGTTGCAGAGGACTTGTTGAACAAATGAAGGGGTCTGTGCCCGAGCGGCCACTCGCAGCCATCAGTCTGCAGTTATTTGCCTGCCTTTTTTGCGATGCATTTGGAGATTTTCACATTGCAAGGCGCATGACAAAGTAGTTTGCAGATGGTATATAAACTGTCCAAGTAGCCTGCGGGGAAATGACCATGGTCAGTGAAGCAAACATAAGGCAAAGAGATTCAGTCCAAAGCATGATGAGATAGATCATGCATTTGAGGAAGTGCCACGCAACTAGAGAATCCTTGGCCAATAGCAGGACATTGAGTAACGTGGAGCAACACAACCACACCTGACCTATGTGCACAGATCATCTACAAAGCAAGTCAGCTCACCATGGAGGTTACAACTCAGACAGGTAGCTCACCATTTTCAGCCAAGGCATGGAACAAAGAGCTTACACTAACACTGCACAGCAGTTTGTCTGCAACTTGAATAATATGTCACAACACTACAGGAAATATGTTACTGCATATGTGAAGGCAGGTTCTCTGGCTGCTTTCAAGAGAGAGCTAGATAGCAGAGTCAGGGGATATGGGGAGAAGGCAGGAACGGGGTACTGATTGGGGATGATCAGCCATGATCACATTGAATGGCGGTGCATATGTGATGGTTCAGAAGAGATTTATGAGAATGTTGCTAGGACTGGAAAATGTTAGCAACGAGGAAACTCCTGAATCTTGGACAATAGGTGCAGGAGTAGGCCATTCGGCCCTTCGAGCCAGCACCGCCATTCAATGTGATCATGGCTGATCATCCCCAATCAATACCCCGTTCCTGCCTTCTCCCCATATCCCCTGACTCTGCTATCTTTAAGAGCCCTATCTAGCTCTCTCTTGAAAGCAGCCAGATAACCTGCCTTCACCGCCCTCTGAGGCAGAGAATTCCACAGACTCACCACTCTGTGAGAAAAAGTGTTTCCTCGTCTCCGTTCTAAATGGCCGACCCCTTAGTCTTAAAATGTGGCCCCTGGTTCTGGACTCCCCAACATCGGGAACATGTTTCCTGCCTCTAGCGTGTCCAAACCCTTAACAATCTTATATGTTTCAATGAGATCCCCACTCTTCCTTCTAAACTCCAGAGTGTACAAGCCCAACCGCTCCATTCTCTCAGCATATGACAGTTAACCTTGTAAACCTATGCTGCACTCCCTCAATAGCAAGAATGTCCTTCCTCAAATTAGGGACCAAAACTGCACACAATACTCCAGGTGTGGTCTCACTAGGGCTCTGTATAACTGCAGAAGGACCTCTCTGCTCCTATACTCGACTCCTCTTGTTATAAAGGCCAACATGCCATTCACTTTCTTCACTGACTGCTGTACCTGCATGCTTACTTTCATTGACTAATGAACAAGGACCCCCAGATCCCGTTGTACTTCCCCTTTTCCGAACGACGCCATTTAGATAATATCTTGACTTCTTAACTAAGAAAGGATAATAGTGGCATGAAAAGCAGTCCTGTCGACTTCATGGGATGAGAGGATTGTCTAATCAAGAGAGACTGTACAGGGTATTTTGAGTTTAGAAGAATGTTCTTAGGTTTAGGTTTATTATTGTCACATGTACTGAGATACAGATGAAAACCATGTACCTGTCCAAGGATCTTTTAAATGCTATCATGCATTTAGAAGGATGAGAGGGGATCTTATAGAAACATACAATTCTTAAGGGATTGGACAGGTTAGATGCAGGAAAAACTTTCCTGATGTTGGGGGAGTCCAGAACCAGGGGTCACGTTTTAAGAATAAGGGGTAGGCCATTTAGGACTGAGATGAGGAAAAACTTTTTCACCCAGAGAGTTGTAAATCTGTGGAATTCTCTGACACAGAAGGCAGTGGAGGCCAATTCACTGGATGTTTTCAAGAGAGAGTTAGATTTAGCTCTTAGGGCTAACAGAATCAATGGATATGGGGAAAAAGCAGGAACGGGGTACTGATTTTGGATGATCAGCCATGATCATATTGAATGGCGGTGCTGGCTCGAAGAGCCGAATGGCCTACTCCTGCACTTAGTGTCTCTGTTTCTATTGAAGTGCTTGTCTCAACTACCTCCTCTAGCAGCTCATTCCATATAACCACCACCCTCTGAGTAAAAAAGTTGCCCCTCGCCTTAAACCCATGTCCTCTGGTTCTTGATTCCCTTACCCTGGATAAAAGACTCTGCATTCACCCTATCTATTCCTCTCATAATTTTTTACACCTCTTTAAGATCACCCCTCAGCCTCCTGCACTCATAGGAAGAAACGTCTTAGCCTTATCTTTCTCCCTATAGCTCAGCGCCTCTAGTTCTGGCAACATCCTTGTAAATCTTCTCTGCACCTTCTAGCTTAACGACATCCTTAACGACATAGGGCGACCAAACCTGAACGCAATTCTCCAGACACGGCCTCACCAACGACTTGTACAACTGGATCATAACATTTATACTCAATATCCTGACTGATGAAGGCCAATGTGCCGAAAGCCTTCTTTACTTCCTCTCTACCCGTGAAGCCACTTTCAGAGAACTATGTCCCTGCACTCCTAGATCCCTCTTTTCTACAACACTCCCTCGGGCACCTGCCATTCACTGTGTAGATCCTGTCCTAGTTTGATTCCAAAATGCAACACCTCGCACTTATCTGCATTAACCTCCATTAGCCATTCCCTAGTCCACTTTGCCTGCTGATCAAGATCTTGTTGTAATTTTTGATAACCACCTTCAGTCCACAATACCACCTACGTTAATGTCATCTGCAAATTTACTAATCATACCTTGTACATTCTTATCCAACCCATTATTATAAATCACAAATTGCAGTGTCCAGCATCAATCCTTCAGGCCCACTACTAATCACAGCCCTCCATTTGAAAAATAACCTTCTATCACCACCCTTTTCTTCCTTCCATGAAGGCAATTCCGTATCCAGTTAGCGATCTCTCCCTGGATCCCATACGATCTAACCTTCCAGAGCAATCTTATCAAAGACCTTGCTGGTCCATATAGACAACGTTTAAAGCCTTGCCGTTGTAAACATTCTTGGTTACTTAAAAACTCAACTTACAGGGAGAGGTTGGATACTTTGATAAAGTCCCCCATGATAGTCTGCTGGGTTTGGAGGTATTACAGGGATTGGAGGTATTAATTACAGGGTGAGATTGGACAGACTTGGATTGTTTTCTGTGGAACGTCAGAAGTTCTGTGGAGACCACATATTATGAGAGGCGTTGATAGGTGGAACCTTTTTCCAAGGATGGAAAAATCAAATGCGGTAACAGTCAAGACTGAATAATGAAATGAGTTGGAACTGTGTCTGGCTATGCAGTCATTGGTATAGAGTGAGTAGACCGGGGGGGCTGAGCACCCTACCTTGAGGTGCTCCTGTGAATAGACCAGGGGGCTGAGCACCCTACCTTGAGGTGCTCCTGTGAATAGACCAGGGGGTTGAGCATCCTACCTTGAGGTGCTCCTGTGAATAGACCAGGGGGCTGAGCATCCTACCTTGAGGTGCTCCTGTGAATAGACCAGGGGGCTGAGCACCCTACCTTGAGGTGCTCCTGTGAGTAGACCAGGGGGCTGAGCACCCTACCTTGAGGTGCTCCTGTGAATAGACCAGGGGGCTGAGCATCCTACCTTGAGGTGCTCCTGTGAGTAGACCAGGGGGCGGAGCACCCTACCTTGAGGTGCTCCTGTGAATAGACCAGGGGGCTGAGCATCCTACCTTGAGGTGCTCCTGTGCTCTGTTGATGAGGAAGTCGAGGATCCCGTTGGAAAGGGATGCGCAGAGATGACTGAGCATGTGTTTACCGTTTACACAATGCTGTTGAACACCGATGAACAAAGCGGAACGTATGTGTCAGCAGGGCAAAGTGTAAAGGAGATGTGTGGTGTACATTTATTACACGGAGCCTGGCAGCTTCCCGGCACTCGCTGCCAGGGATGGTGGTTGAGGCAGATAACGATAGTGGCATTTTAGAGATTTTTAGATAGGCATATTGATATGCAGGGAGAGGAAGGGTCGGGATAATGTGCGTGTAAATAAGTGATGGTCATGGCATCATGTTCAGCACAGACATTGGCGGCCTGTAAGAGAGGCAAGTTTTTTTACAGAGTGTTGTGTGTGCCTGGATCACACTGTCGGGAGAAGTGGTAGATTCATTCCTACATTTAAGAGGCTTTAGGAGAAGCACACGGGCATGCAGGGAATGGCAAATATGGATTGAGAAATTTGAGAGCAATCTGAAGGGTGCGTTTTTTCCACAGCTGGAACATTGAATAATGCAACACAAGAACTGGTCTTTCAACCCACCTTGACTGCATTGGTCATAATGCCAAACTAACTAATCACATTAAGTTGCAAAAGGTGCAGAAGAGATTCTCCAGGATGTTACATTGTTTTGTGGGCTTGAGATATGATGAGGATGGATAAAGGTGGTGAATTTGTGAAATTCATGGCCACAGACAGCTGTGGAGGCCAACGCATTGGGTGTGTTTAAGACGGAGATTGATGGGTTCTTGATCAGGAAACGTGTCAAAGGTTACAGGGGGAAGGCAGGAAAATGGGGTTGGTATTGAGGTGTTCTGAGTGGGGCGTTTTTTCTTTGAACGATTGGAGTCTGAGGGGTGACCTTATTGTGGTGTACCCATGAGGGAAGCATAGCAGTAGCTCACAAATTGGAAGGAAACATAGCAACATAGAAAATAGGTGCAGGAGTAGGCCATTCGGCCCTTCGAGCCTGCACTGCCATTCAATATGATCATGGCTGATCATCGAACTCAGTATCCTGTACCTGCTTTCTCTCCATACCCACTGATCCCTTTAGCCACAAGGGCCACATCTAACTCCCTCATAAATATAGCCAATGAACTGGCCTCAACTACATTCTGTGGCAGAGAATTCCAGAGATTCACCACTCTCTGTGTAAAAAATGTTTTTCTCATCTCAGTCCTAAAAGATTTCCCCTTTATCCTTAAACTGTGACCCCTTGTTCTGGACTTCCCCAACATCGGGAACAATCTTCCTGCATCTAGCCAGCCCAACCCCTTAAGAATTTTGTAAGTTTCTATAAGATCCCCCCTCAATCCTCTAAATTCTAGCGAGTACAAGCCGAGTCCATCCAGTCTTTCTTCATATGAAAGTCCTGACATCCCAGGAATCAGTCTGGTGAACCTTCTCTGCACTCCCTCTATGGCAAGAATGTCCTTCCTCAGATTAGGAGACCAAAACTGTACGCAATACTCCAGGTGTGGTCTCACCAAGACCCTGTACAACTGCAGTAGAACCTCCCTGCTCCTATACTCAAATCCTTTTGCTATGAATGCTAACATACCATTCGCTTTCTTCACTGCCTGCTGCACCTGCATGCCTACTTTCAATGACTGGTGTACCATGACACCCAGGTCTCGTTGCATCTCCCCTTTTCCTAATCGGCCACCATTCAGGTAATAGTCTACTTCCCTGTTTTTGCCACCAAAGTGGATAACCTCACATTTATCCACATTATACTGCATCTACCAAGCATTTGCCCACTCACCCAGCCTATCCAAGTCATCTTGCAGCCTCCTAGCACCCTCCTCACAGCTAACACTGCCCCCCAGCTTCGTGTCATCCGCAAACTTGGAGATGTTGCATTCAATTCCCTCGTCCAAATCATTAATATATATTGTAAATAGCTGGGGTGTCTCAGCACTGAGCCTTGCGGTACCCCACTAGTCACTGCCTGCCATTCTGAAAAGGACCCGTTAACTCCTACTCTTTGCTTCCTGTCTGCCAGCCAGTTCTCTATCCACATCAATACTGAACCCCCAATACCGTGTGCTTTAAGTTTGTATACTAGTCTCTTATGTGGGACCTTGTCGAAAGCCTTCTGAAAGTCCAGATATAACACATCCACTGGTTCTCCCTTATCCACTCTACTAGTTACATCCTCAAAAAATTCTATAAGATTCGTCAGACATGATTTACCTTTCATAAATCCATGCTCACTTTGTCCAATGATTTGGAGTGATGGGAAGGTAGAGGTTAGGGTCAGTAGACTCAAATTAAGTCAATAGACTGCACCGCCATTCAATGTGATCATGGCTGAACATCCCCAATCAGTACCCCGTTCCTGCCTTCTCCCCATATCCCCTGACTCTGCTATTTTAAGAGCCCTATCTAGCTCTCTCTTGAAAGCATCCAGAGAACCTGCCTCTGAGGCAGAGAATTCCACAGACTCACGACTCTCTGTGAGAAAAAGTGTTTCCTCGTCTCCGTGAAATGAAAGACAGGCAAGGAGGGGTGAAGGAATATGGTGACACTGATAGGCTGAAGTGTGTTGTGTTCAATGCAAGGAGTATTGTGTTGAGCAGTTGAGCTTGGAGCCTGGATCAGTGTTTGGGACTATGATGTTGTGGCCATTGGGAAACATGGTTGTGAGATGGACAAGAGTGCAGCTGAATGTTGTGGAGTTTCCATGTTTCACACGTGATGGAGAGCGAGGTAAAGAGGTGGAGGAGTTACATTACTGATCATGGAGACTATCACGGCGGCACTCAGAGAGGACATACTGGATGGTTCATCCACTGAGGTGGTGTGGCTGCAGTTTAGAAACAAGAAAGGTGAGAGCACTCTAATGGGATTGTACTATAAGCCCAGGGAACTTGGGCAGTCAATGGAGTCAGTGTTATGGTCGAGGGGTTGCTGAAGGTCCTAACATGTATAAATCTAGACAAATATCCCGGAGCTGATCAGATCTATCCGAGGACTCTGTGGGAATCTAGAGAGGATAGTGCTGCGGTAAAGTTTTTGCCTCACAGCGCCAGAGACCTGGGTTCGATACTGACAACGGGTGCTGTCTGTGAGTTAATTGGCTTTGGTAAAATTGTAAACTTGTCCCCAGTGTGTAGGATAGTGCTAGTGTACGGGGATTGCTGGTCGGCACGGACTCGCTGAGCCAAAGGGCCTGTTTCCACACTGTATCTCTAAACTAAACTAAATTGCAGGTGCCCTGGCTGAGATTTATGTCATTAAATACGGGTGAGGTGCCAGAAGACTGGAGGGTGGCAAAGGTTGTACCTCTAATGTAAGAAGAGTTGCAGGGAAAAGCCTGGGAGCTACAGGCCAATGAGAAAGTACTATAGAGTATTCTGAGGATAAGATATACATGCATTTAGATGGACAGGGGCTGATTAGGGATAGTCAGCATGGTATTGTACATAGGAGATTGCGTCTCATGAATCTGATTGTTTTTTGGAAGATGTAACCAAAACGGTTGAAGAGGGCAGAGCTGTAGACATTGTGTATATGGATTTCAGCAAAGCATTTGACTAGGTTCCGCAGGTTCGGCTGCTCTAGAAGGTCAGATCCCATGGCATTCAAGAGGAGCTTGGGATAGAAAATTGGCTTCATGGAAGGAAGCAGAGGGTGATGGAAGGTTGCTTCTCGGACTGGAGGCCTGTGACTAGTGGTGTGCTTCTGGGTTTGGTGCTGGGCCCATTGCTGTTTGTCATCTATATCAATGATTTGCATGAAAACGTTCAAGGCATGATTAGCAAGTTTACAGATGCCACTAGAGTGGGTGGTATTGTGGATAGTGGAGATGGTTGTCAAAAATTGCAGTAGGATCTTGATCAGTTAGGCAAGGGGCTGAGTAATAGTTGATGGAATTTAATACAGAGAAATGTGAGGTGTTGCATTTTGGTAAGTCTAACCTGGGCAGGAGCTACACAGTGAATGGTAGGGCTCTGGGGAGTGTTGGAGAGCAGAGAGATCTAGAAGTACAGGTACATAGTTCCATGAAAGTGGCATCACAGGTAGATAAGGTGGTCAAAAAGGCTTTCAGCACATTGGCCTTCATCAGTCAGTGTATTGAGTATAGAAGTGTGGAGGTCATGTTACAATTGGACAAGACATAGGTGAGGCCATATTTTACAATATTGTGTTCAGTTTTATGCACCCTTTTATAGAAAATATGTTATTAAGCGTGCAGAGAAGATTAACGAGGATGTTGCCAGGAGTCGAGGACCTGATCTACAGAGCGAGGTTGAGAAGGCTAGGACATTATTCCTTGGAGTGCAGGAGAATAATGGGTGATCTTATAGAAGTGTATAAGATCCTGAGAGGAATAGATAGGGTAGACGCACAGAGTCTTTTACCCAGAGTAGAGGAATCCCAAACCAGGGGATGTAGGTTTAAGGTGAGTGGGAAAAGATTGAATAGGAAACTGAGGGGCAGTAGGTATATAGAATAAGCTGCCACAGAAGATAGTTGAGGCAGGTACTTTCACAACATTTAAAAACCTTTGGACAGGTACGTAGGAAAGGTTTTGGACAGGGGTCAGCAACCTACGGCCCCCGGGCCGAATGCGGCCCGTAACCCAAATCATTGGCAGGCGGATTTTTTTTCCTGTAATCATCCGGCCCGCCGAGCGCCCCGCAGCAGCGGGCCGAGCTCTGGCTGTGCCGTATCCTGCGCAAAGCCGCCGGCACAGCCGCGCACTTTCTGTGAACACGTTTAAGAAAGAACTGCAGATACTGGAAAAATCGAAGGTAGACAAAAATGCTGGAGAAACTCATCGGGTGAGACATGCAAGGATTGCATGAGGCTGCCTCACCCGCTGAGTTTCTCCAGCATTTTTGTCTACCTGTGAACACGTGATTTGATGTCTGCCATCCAGGGCGGGATGGGGGCGGGACCCATGTGTACACGTGATAGATGAGGCCCGCCATCCACTCACAGACATACGTCCCGGCTCCAATGCAGAACAAGGTTGCCGACCCCTGCTTTAGGATATGGGCCAAACGCAGGTAGATGGGACTAGTGTCGAGGAGTTGCAGACAGCTGAGGAAAGCTATCAGAACATACAGCGGGATATAGAGCAGCTGCAGAAATTGCAGGTGGAGTTTAACCAGCAAGTGTGAGGTGTTACACTTATGGAATACAAGGGGAGAGAGTATGCAGTTGATGGCAAGATCCTTAATAGCATTGATATGCAGAGGGATCTGGGAGTCCAAGTTCATAGCTCACTGAAGGTAGCAATCCAAGTACATATGATGGTTAAGAAGGCATGTGGTATGCTTGCCTTCATTGCTGGGGGCATTGAATATAGGAGTTCCTTCTTCTTGTCGAGTCCACACACAAGATTAGAAGTTGTTCAGCTAGAGCTGAATACACTTCTCGGCATCTGCATACAATAGTGTCTGTCTTGTCGCTTCTTGTGCGTGGTGGTGGAAAGATTGGTGGAAACGGTCGCGACGTGAATGCTCTTTCATTGACCCCAAATTATAAGTCATGAAGTGCTGTATAAGACTTGGGTCGTATTTGGAGTGTTGTGTGCAAGTCTGGTCGCCCCATTGTGGGAAAGATGTGGAGGCTTTGGAGAGGGTGGAGGAGGTTTACTTGAATGAATGAATGAATACTTTATTGTCATTATAACATGTAAACACGTATAACGAAATTAGAAATGCCAACCAGTCAGTGCACAAATTTTCTTAGCGCAAAAGTCTAAGATAAACAACTAAAATAAATAACATGAAAAAAACACATTCTTCTGTCGATTTCCCAGTCCCTTTGGTGTGTAGCGCACCTGTACTCATTTGGTGGCTACATTAAGTGTATTTATTGCTGTGGGAATGTTACTGGGATTAGAGGGTTACAGCTACAGGAGAAGTTGAATAGACTTGGATTGTTTTCTCTACAACATCAGAGGTTGAGGGAGATGATAGAAGTGTATAAAATGATGCGGGGCGTAGATAGTGTAGGCAGTCAGAACCTTTTCCCCAGGGTGGAAAAGTTCAAAACTAGAGCCATAGCTATAAGGTAAGAGGGGAAAGGTTTAATGGAGATGTGCCGGGGAAATGTTTTACACAGAGAGTGGTGGGTGCCTGGAACGCACAGCCAAGGCTGGTGGTGGAGGCAGATATGATAGTGGCGTTTAAGAGGCTTTTAGATAGGCACAAGTTAGTGTGTGGAATATTTGGATCATGTGGTGTCAGATAATACCTGTTCAGCTAGACATCATGTTGGGCACATAGTGGGCTGAAAGGCCCGTTCCTCAGCTCCACAGTTGTTCTATGCTCCATGGGCTTGAACATAAAGGGTCCCAGATGGAATATGGATCACTAAACCAGTTTGCTGATAAGGGATTGTATTGGTGAGGGCAGACTTTGTCCTTTATTACATGTATTCAGTGGCTCCCTTCGGCTCACCAAGTCCACACTGACCAGTGTTCCCTGCACACTAACACTATCCTACACACACTAGGGACAATTTACAATTTTACCAAGCAAATTAACCTACAAATCTGTACATCTTTGGAATATGGGAGGAAACTGGAGTACCCGGAGAAAACCCACGCAGGTCACGGGAAGAACGTACAAACTCCACACAGTCAGCAGCCATAGTCAGGATGGAACCCGGGTCTCTGGCGCTGTGAGGCAGCAACTCTACCGCTCCGCTACCTTGTGATAACAGCTGGGAAGAGACTGTTCCTGAATTTGGAGCTATACATTTTTTCCTCTTGCCTGATGGGACAGGGGAGAAGAGGGAGTCCGGGATTATGCTGCTGGCCTTGCTGTGAGCATGAGATATAAATGGCGTCAATGGAAGGAAGGTTGGTTTGTGTGATGGTCTGGGCTGTGTCCACAATTCTCTGCAATTTCTTGAAGTCTTGGATGGAGCTGTTCCCAATCCATGCTGTGATGCATCCTGATAAAGCACATCTGTAGCAGTTGGTGAAAGTCATTAAGGACATGCCAAACTTCCTAAGCCCAATAAGGAAGTAGAGGCGTTGGTATGCTTTCTTGGTCATTGCTTCAAGATGATGTCCCATACAAGTTGCTGGTGATATTTACTCCTAGAAACTCAAAGCTTTCAACCATCTCTACTTCAATTAGTCACATATTGTGAGCCATGGGGCCTGCTCCTCTGCTCCACTTCTCTGCATTCCACGTCTACCTGATCTTCACCTTTCATCATTTTATATATTTCTATCAGATCGCCCCTTGGCCCCTCAGCCTCCCCTGCAGAGAAATCAGTCCAAGTTTGTCCATCCTCCTCATAGCTCATACCCTCCAGGTGAACCTCTTCTGCAGTCTCTCAAAAGCCTCCACATCATATAGTGTGGTTACCAGAACTGCACTCAATACCTTAAATATGACCAAACTAAAATGTGATACAGCTGTACCATGAGTTGCCAAATGCTTTAGAGCACATGGTATTGGGGGTAGGGTGTTGACATGGATAGAAAATTGGTTGGCAGACTGGAAGCAAAGAGTAGGAGTGAACGGGTCCTTTTCAGAATGGCAGGCAGTGGCAAGTGAAGTGCCGCAAGGCTCGGTATTGGGGCCGTAACTGTTTACCATATATATTAATGATTTGGAAGAGGGAATTAGGAGCAACACTAGCAAGTTTGCAGATGACACAAAGCTGGGTGGCAGTGTGAACTGTGAAGAGGATGTTAGGAGGTTGCAGGGTGACCTGGACAGGTTGAGTGAGTGGGCAGATGCGTGGCAGATGCAGTATAATATAGATAAATGTGAGGTTATCCACTTTGGCGGCAAAAACAAGGGGGCAGATTATTATCATGGTCATTTAAGACTGTGAGAAAAAACTTTTTCACCCAGAGAGTTGTGAATTTGTGGAATTCCCTGCCACAGAGGGCAGTGGAGGCCAAGTCACTAGATGGATTTAAGAGCGAGTTAGATAGAGCTCTAGGGGCTAGTGGAATCAAGGGATATGGGGAGAAGGCAGGCATGGGTTATTGATAGGGGACAATCAGTCATGATCACAATGAATGGCGTTGCTGGCTCGAAGGGCTGAATGGCCTCCTCCTGCACCTATTTTCTATGTTTCTATGCTTTACTCAATGCCCATAATGATGAAGGCAAGCAGGTTGGATGGCTTCTTAACAAACCTACACATTTGTGTTGCCACGTTGTTATAGACTTACAGTAGATGTGCTGGGCAAGTTATTTTGTACTGAAAGTGTGGCAGGTGCATGGAACGCCTGGCAAATTCCTCCTTATCACTCTATGTCTACTTGTGTTGCCTCATTTAGGGGGCTATGGGTTTGCACCCCAAGATCCTCTGTACATCAATGGTCCTAAGGGTCCTGTCCTCTTACATATAGTTAGATACTTGATAGTCTGCATGGGCATGTGGATATTTTTCCCAGACATCAAGTGAATCTGTTGTCCATGGCGAATGCTGAAGGGCCAGTTTGTAAGCTGCACAACTCCAGCTGTGAAGAGATCAGCATTTTCATTTGACTTTATGTTTATTTTTTTAATTTAGTTTCTAAGAGATCCTAATATTCCATGTAATCTGTTTGAAGAATTGGCAGTTTGAATTGATGAAAGGTTTGAAATATCTTCTTTCCCCCCCCCCAGAGTAAAGCATGGCTCGGCAGAGGCTGAAGAAAGAAAGGTTGCTCGATTCAAAAGTGGATGGGAAAAATGGAAAGAATGCAGGAATTCACAAGAAGGTGCCACCTAAAGAAAAGAAGAAGAAGTCAATTTGGGGAACTTTTTCATCAACATTGCAATTGTCTTGTGTACTGTGAGCTGCGTCTGGTTTTGCTATGCTATTTACATGAGATCCTGGTTTGCGAACAGAATCATAACACCTCACCCTTCGTTAAGGATATTGAACAGCAACAGCTCCAATCATGCCTTGTCACCAGAAAAATACTGGGGATCGTACCGCCCGCAGGTCTACTTTGGAATGAAAACACGGAGTCAGAAATCAATTGTAACAGGTAAAGTTAATCTGTTGTCGGTGGCAAATGCTTTTTCCATTCCTGTGTTTGCAAATGACTCTTTCATTTTGCTAAGTGTAATTTATCACTGGCATTTACATGATGTACTGAAACATCAGATTTATTGGTGCAAAAACTTTTATAGATTTTTCATAACATAACTTTTATTCAGTTCTCAAAAACCAATAAATTTTTTTTCTGCAAAATTGTTGCTTGTTTTGGGGGAAATTCTGAATTGAGGAAAAGCTGGGCATGTTTAACTAACCTGCTGGGAGTTTTAAAAAGTCAGGCGGGTGCGAGAGCAATTATAATTGCAAGGAAAGAATTTTAACGGGTCTGAAGAAAGGTCTCAACCAGAAATGTCACCCATTCCTTCTCTCCAGAGATGCTGCCTGTCCCGCTGAGTTACTCCAGCATTTTGTGTCTACCTGCAATTATAATTGCAAAATACACTCAATGGCCAAGGTTTCACAATTGCAGGTATGTTACAATAAATGGAAAGTTGAATCGTGTAAAGCAGAGCATGATTAGAATATCTAGGGTCTAAAACGAACAATATAACTAACATCTCCCAAATGTTTTAACAAAGCACGACATTGAGAAAGAGCTCATCTGCTTGAGGAGAATCAGCATTGCTGTACATGGGAAACTAATCATGCCTCATAAATCTTCGTTTTAAGGAGGTAACCAAGAGGATTAATTAGGGCAGGCTGGTTGACGTTATCTAGATGGACTTTAGGAAAGCATTTGACAAGGTTCATGGTAGGCTAGTCTGGCTGGTTAGATCGCATGGAATTCAGGAAGGGCTGGCTAATTGAAAATATAAGCTAGACACAAAGCTGGAATAACTCAGCGGGACAGGCAGCATCTCTGGAGAGAGGGAATGGGTGACATTTTGGGTTGACACCCTTCTTCAGATTGAAGAAGGAGGCTGGCTCTGTTTTTCCTGGAACAAAGAGCCCTGAGGTGTAATATTATCTCTATACTTATAAAACTCTGATCTTTGATGTGTATTTATTTGTGTGTAATCACATCTTTGTGAAAAAACAACGCGGTAACGGTAAATTTTTTACATATTCCAGTAGATTTTTCCCGTGGAGTCCAAAACCGCCTTATCTGAAAATGTCATGCTTTATTTCTCGTTATTAATGAAAATGTTCAAAAATCTGACAAAACTTTGAGCTGTCTTCTGCTGATGATGTCACAATGGATCTGCTCCCTGTGCCGTCTTCCACGCGCTGCGAGTGACGTCAGCCCCCCCCGAACCACTCCCCCCCCCCTCCCGGTTATTCAAGAGATGCAGAAAGAACGAGCAAGTCGGGCCCTGTACTCGCCCCGGGTCGGTGCATGGTGGGGAGGTTGCTGTCGCAGGCCGAGCCCGGCGACTGGATGAGGGCAGAAGCAGAGCCTGGAGCTCTGGAGCAAGGGAGTATTACGTTCGGGAACAAGCCCTCCCCTGTGACGCCACGCGGCCCCCCCACCCGCCCTCCATGCTTCTGCCCCCGCCCTCCCTCTGCCCCCGCCCTCCCCTCCTCCTGCACTATCTCCCTCTCTAGCCTCGCCTGCGAGTTGGGGGCTATGCATGAGTGGATAGGGCGGGGGATGGTGTAAAAGGAGCGAATGAATAATATTAATATAATATCAAGGGAGGTGGTTAGTGTGTGTGACGCCGCAGGCCGTGCCCCCCCCCCAACGGGGACGGGACCCAACGGGTCCCACTTGGTCTAGTAGTTTATAAAATCATAAGGGGCATAGATACGGTAGATAGTAATAGTCTTTTTTCCAGGGCGGGGGAATATAAAACTAGATTCCCTGCCCTAGAAAATTACAAATCTAAACTTTTTTTGATTGACTAAAGTTTTTTATTTGAGAAGGCAGGACATTTAAAGAAGCAGGCATCTGATTAGCAGACGAAGAGACAGAGTGGCCAATAAAAGGAAGACAATGTTTCTAAGAGTGGCCATGTTGGGAGAGAGGCTGCATGGAGTGGAAGTGCTCTGTTGAGGCTAAGCTCTGACTGAAGCTTTGGCGAGGAGTGCAGAGGAGAGGGTAACGGTTGGTTACGCTGTGGTCTTTTCCCACGTAACTCTTCTAAGGTTGAGGTTCGTTGAGGTGGCTGGGGGAATATTGGAATGCTCCACCTGCAGGATGTTGGCAGTCAGGGGTTCCTGTGCCCCTGACGACTGTGCAGAAAGCATGTTCAGCTGCAGCTCCTTCAGGACCTCATTAAGACATATTAATGTAGATTAATCATTTGGATGAGAGGATTGAAGGCTTTGTGGCCAAGTTTGTAGATGATACGAAAATAGGTGGAGGGGCAGGTTGAGTAGGGAAAGCAGGGACTCTGCAGAAGGACTTGGACAGGTTGGGAGAGTGGGCAGAGAAGTGGCAGATGGAATATAGTGTAGCAAAGTGTGGAGTCATGCATTTTGGTAGTAGGAATAAAGGCGTAAATTATTTTCTAGATGGGGAGAGAAATCGGAAGTGCAAAGGGACTTGGGAGTGCTGGTGCAGGATTCCCAAAACGTTAATCTGCAAATCAAATCGATAGTAAAGAAAGCAAACTCAATACCAGCATTTATTTCGAGAGGGCATGAATCCAAAAACAGGGATGTAATGCTGAGGCTCGTAAAGGTGCTGGTCAGGCAGCATTTGAAATATTGTGAGCAATTTTGGGTACCATATCTGAGGAAGGATGTGCTGGCTCTGGAGAGGGTCCAGGGGATGATCTCAGGAATGAGTGGTTAACCTATGATGACTTGGACAGGTTGGGGGAGTGGGCAGATGCGTGGCAGATGAAGTTTAATGTGAGGTTATCCACTTTGGTATTAAAAACAGGAAGGCAGTTTACTATCTAAATGGCGTCAAGTTGGGAAAAGGGGAAGTACAATGGGATCTGGGGGTCCTTGTTCATCAGTCTGAAAGTAAGCATGCAGGTACAGCAGGCGGTGAAGAAAGCAAATGGTATGTTGGCCTTTATAACAAGAG
Source organism: Malacoraja senta (assembly GCA_038087875.1). Taxonomy (NCBI): domain Eukaryota; kingdom Metazoa; phylum Chordata; class Chondrichthyes; order Rajiformes; family Rajidae; genus Malacoraja; species Malacoraja senta. The sequence continues at coordinate 17,093,392 of CM075987.1, forward strand.
AAATCGAGTATAGGAACAAAGAGGTCCTTCTGCAGTTGTACAGGGCCCTAGTGAGACCACACCTGGAGTATTGTGTGCAGTTTTAGTCCCCTAATTTGAGGAAGGACATTCTTGCTATTGAGGGAGTGCAGCGTAGGTTCATGAGAGAAACATCCTCTCCACTCTATCCAAGCCTTTCACTATTCTGTACGTTTCAATGAGGTCCCCCCTCATTCTTCTAAACTCCAGCGAGTACAGGCCCAGTGCCATCAAACACTCATAGACAATAGATAATAGACAATAGGTGCAGGAGTAGGCCATTCGGCCCTTCGAGCCAGCACCGCCATTCAATGTGATCATGGCTGATCATCCCCAATCAGTACCCCGTTCCTGCCTTCTCCCATATCCCCTGACTCCGCTATTTTTAAGAGCCCTTTCTAGCTCTCTCTTGAAAGTATCCAGAGAACCTGCCTCCACCGCCCTCTGAGGCAGAGAATTCCACAGACTCACCACTCTCTGTGCAATTTTGCTCCCCTAATTTGAGGAAGGATATTCTTGCTATTGAGGGAGTGCAGCGTAGGTTTACAAGGTTAATTCCCGGGATGGCGGGACTGTCATATGCTGAGAGAATGGAGCGGCTGGGTTTGTATACTCTGGAGTTCAGAAGGATGGGAGGGTCTTATTGAAACATATACGATTATTAAGGGTTTGGACACGCTAGAGGCAGGAAACGTTCCCGATGTTGGGGGAGTCCAGAACCAGGGGCCACAGTTTAAGAATAAGAGGTAAGCCATTTAGAACGGAGACGAAGAAACACTTTTTCTCACAGAGATTTGTGAGTCTGTGGAATTCTCTGCCTCAGAGGGCGGTGGAGGCCGGTTCTCTGGATGCTTTCAAGGGAGAGCTAGATAGGGCTCTTAAAGATAGTGGAGTCAGGGTATATGGGGAGAAGGCAGGAATGGGGTACTGATTGGGGATGATCAAGCCATGATCATATTGAATGGCGGTGCTGGATTGAAGGGCCGAATGGCCTACCCCTGCACCTATTGTCTATTGTCTAAAATGGTTTATACGGCACATCTGTAGAAGAATAAAGTCCTAGCCTGCTCAACCTCTCCCTATAGCTCAGGTCCTCGAGTTCTGACAAGATCCTTGTATGTTTTTTCTGTTTCCTTTCCATCGTAGCAACATCTTTCATAAAACAGGGTGACCAAAGCCAAACACACTATTCCAAATGTGGCTCACCAATGTCTGGTAAGCTGGAGCATAACCTCCCAACTTCTATGCTCGGTACACTGATTAATAAAGGCCAATGTGCCAAAAGCCATCTTGACCATCCTATCTCCCTGTGACACCACTTTCAAGGAACTGTGCTCCTAGATTCCTCTGCTCTACAACACTCCCCGTGGCCCTGCCATTCACCCCTAGATCCCTCTCAGGGCTCGATATTTGCGGTTGCTCGGTTGCCAATGGCAACCTACAGTCCCGCCGGGCAACCTAGTAGCCATGCTATTTTGCCCGGCTTGGCAAGCACCCGGGACACCTATCGTTTAATTCTGAGCGTACCCCCCACCCCCCCTCTATAGAGAACTGGCTGGCAGACAGGAAGCAAAGAGTAGGAGTAAACGGGTCCTTTTCAGAATGGCAGGCAGTGACTAGTGGGGTACCGCAAGGCTCAGTGCTGGGACCCCAGCTATTTACAATATATATTCATGATTTGGACAAGGGAATTGAATGCAACATCTCCAAGTTTGCGGATGACACGAAGCTGGGGGCCAGTGTTAGCTGTGAGGAGGATGCTAGGAGGCTGCAAGGTGACTTGGATAGGTTGGGTGAGTGGGCAAATGCATGGCAGATGCAGTATAATGTGGATAAATGTGAGGTTATCCACTTTGGTGGCAAAAACAGGAAAGTAGACTATTATCTGAATGGTGGCCGATTAGGAAAAGGGGAGATGCAACGAGATCTGGGTGTCATGGTACACCAGTCATTGAAAGTAGGCATGCAGGTGCAGCAGGCAGTGAAGAAAGCGAATGGTATGGTAGCATTCATAGCAAAAGGATTTGAGTATAAGAGCAGAGAGGTTCTGGAGTTGTACAGGGTCTTGGTGAGGCCACACCTGGAGTATTGCGTACAGTTTTGGTCACCAAATCTGAGGAAAGACATTCTTGCCATAGAGGGAGTACAGAGAAGGTTCACCAGACTGATTCCTGGGATGGCAGGACTTTCATATGAAGAAAGACTGGATAGACTCGGCTTGTACTCGCTGGAATTTAGAAGATTGAGGGGGGATCTTATAGAAACTTACAAAATTCTTAAGGGGTTGGACAGGCTAGATGCAGGAAGATTGTTCCCGATGTTGGGGAAGTCCAGAACAAGGGGTCACAGTTTAAGGATAAGGGGGAAGTCTTTTAGGACCGAGATGAGAAATCATTTTTCACACAGAGAGTGGTGAATCTGTGGAAATCTCTGCCACAGAAGGTAGTTGAGGCCAGTTCATTGGCTATATTTAAGAGGGAGTTAGATGTGGCCCTTGTGGCTAAAGGGATCAGGGGGTATGGAGAGAAGGCAGGTACAGGATACTGAGTTGGATGATCAGCCATGATCATATTGAATGGCGGTGCAGGCTCGAAGGTTCGAATGGCCTACTCCTGCACCTATTTTCTATGTTTCTATGTCTCCGCCCGCCATCCGTATCCGTGTCCGGGTTTCGGGTCTCAGCCCGCTCCTCATCCACCGGCATGGTAGGCCGCCTTACACATGCGCACTGCCACGGCCTGCACATCCTCCCCCCTGCACATGCGCACTGCCACGGCCAGATCCTATAGCAAGGATCTTTTGCCAGCACATCATCGGCCGTGGTTGTGCACATGTGCCGCCCTGCACATGCGTACTGCCACTGCAACTGGTCGCCATCGCCCACTTTCTCCCTCCCTTTGCATTGTGGGAGTTCTGGCCGCCATTGCTGTCCGGTCGCCGCCTCGCCGTGACCGCTGAAAACCAACGCAGAATCACTCGCTGGAGCTGGAGTAACTCCCTGGAATAACTCTTGCTTCTTGGTTTCCTGGTCCTCCAAAAATATTCAAAATGGAATTTAAACAGGAGTGGACCCACCACCACCAAACTCCAAACTCTGAACAATAACAGCCTATTGCATTTTATCTGTTTATTTACTGTGTATATATATATGGTCTATGGTATATAAACACACTGAACTTTTATCTCCTGTTCTGTATTATTTTACATATTCTGTTGTGCTGCAGCAAGCAAGAATTTCATTGTCCTATCTGGGACACATGACAATATAACTCTCTTGACTTGGACTTAAACAAAAAAGGGTTCTTGGGGAAAAAAAGAGCTACCTGAAGTTTAGTTGCTTCTGGTTGGGTACCTATAGTAGGGTGAAGACTATTCCATGCTTTAATGGTGCGGGGGAACTCCATGGAGCAGCCAGCATCTCTGGATAGAAGAAATTGGGTGATGTTTCGGGTGGAGACCCTTCTTTACATTTCCTCTGGTTTTAGTGTTTTTAGTTTAATTTAAAGATACAGCGTAGAAACAGACCCTTCAGCCCACCGAGTCCACGCCGACCACCGATCACCCGTACACTAGTTCTATCCCACACATTAGCGACGTGAGTCAAGAGTCAAGAGTGTTTTATTCTCTCACATCCCAATGAAATCCTTACTTGTAGCAGCACAACAGAATATGTAAACATAGTACTCTGTAAACAATGTTATAAACGTGAAAACAAAACGGTGTATATTTATATATGAATATATAACTATACACACACACACACAATTTCCCTCCTGGGATTAATAAAGTTCTATCGTATAGTATCGTGTGTGTAGGAAGGAACTGCAGTTGCTGGTTTAAACTGAAGATAGACACAAAAAGCTGGAGTAAAGCGGAAGTGGCCGGGGGGGAAGGAGGGAAGCATTTGGCGCGTGCGCTGCGAGGCAAGCGAGGCAGCAGCAGGAGGAGGCCGGAGTAAGATGGCGGAGTGAGGTTGGAGGTGGGGGCACTGCGGGGAGAGAGGGGGCCGGGGGGATGAGGGCCTGAGAGGAGAGAGAGGGGGTGCAGGGGTCACCAAGAGGTCCAGGTTGAGGGGGAAGGGGGGGGATGAGGGGCCTGAGGGGAGAGAATGGGGGGTGCGGGTGTCACTGGGGTACAGGGGTCACTGGGAATAGGGGTGCCGGGGTCACCAGGTCTGGTGCTGGCTTGAAGGGCCGAATGGCCTCCTCCTGCACCTATTTTCTATGTTTTCTTGTAACTCAACAGGTCAGACGGAATCTGGACAAAAGGAAAATATTACGTTTTGGGTTGGGTCTGAAAAAGGTTCCTGCACACCTTTGGAATGTGGAAGGAAACAAGAGCACCCGGAGAAAACCCATGCGATCAAAGGGAAAAGGAGCAAACTCCATACAGACAGCACCCATATTCAGGATCAATTCCGGGTCTCTGGCACTTTTAGGCAGCAACTTTATGGCCAATGTACAGCCCCATAGTCTTGAACTATATTAAAACATACAGTAGCTGTAAAGGAGGACATAGCGTCACATAGAGATTTAAGACTGAAAATGGATAGTTTCTTTTTTTTTAGTAACCAAAGTTATCAACGTATAATGTTTTGTGTGTTGGAAAATAAAATATAGTGGCACAGCTGGTGGACTTGCTGTCTCACACGCCAGAGATCTGTGTTCGATCCTGTCCTCAGGCACTGTCTGTGTTGAATTTGCACATTCTCCCTGCAAGCATGTAGGGTTCCTCCCACATCCCAAAGATGCATTGGCTTTGTAAGTTAACTTGTCTCTGTAAAATTGTCCCTAATGTGTAGGGAGTGGGTGAGGAAAGTGGGACAACAGAACTTGTGTGAATGGGTGGACAAAAATGCTGGAGAAACTCAGCGGGTGAGGCAGCATCTATGGAGCGAAGGAAATAGGCGACATTTCGGGTCAAGACCCTTCTTCAGACTGATGTGAGGGTGCGGGGGGATGGGAAGAAGAAAGGAAGAGGCGGAGACTGGGCTGAGGGAGAGCTGGGAAGCGGAGGAGAAAGCAGGGACTACCTGGAATTGCAGAAGTCCATTTTCATACCGCTGGGGTGTAAACTGCCCAAGCAAAATACGAGATGCTGCTCCTCAAATTTACGGTGGGCCTCACTCTGGCCATGGAGGAGGCCCAGGACAGAAAGGTCGGATTCGGAATGGGAGGGGGAGTTGAAGTGCTGAGCCACCGGGAGATCAGCTTGGTTATTGCGAACCGAGCGGAGGTGTTAGGCGAAGCGATCGCCAAGCCTACGCTTGGACTCACCGATGTAGAGCAGCTGACACCTAGGGCAGCGGATGCAATAGATGAGGTTGGAGGAGGTGCAGGTGAACCTCTGCCGCACCTGGAAAGACGGCTTGGGTCCTTGAATGGAGTCAAGGGGGGAGGTAAAGCGACAAGTGTAGCATTTCCTGCGGTTGCAAGGGAAAGTGCCAGGAGAGGGGGTGGTTTGGGTGGGAAGGGACGAATTGACCAGGGAGTTACGGAGGGAGCGGTCTCTGGAAAGCCGACAGGAGAGGGAGAGGAGATGGGAGGATGTGGCCAGTGGTGGGATCCGGTTGGTAGACAACGCTGGAGAAAATCAGCGGATGAGGCAGCATCTATGGAGCGAAGGAATAGGCGATATTTAGGCTCGAGACCCTTCTTCAGACTGATGGTGGGGGGGGGTCGGGAAAAAGAAAGGAAGAGGCGGAGACAGTAGGCTGTGGGAGAGCTGGGAATGGGAGGGGAAGGAGGGAGAAAGCAAGGACTACCTGAAATTGGAGAAGCCAATGTTCATACCGCTGGGGTGTAAACTGCCCAAGCGAAATATGAGGTGCTGTTCCTCCAATTTGCAGTGGGCCTCACTCTGGCCATGGAGGAGGCCCAGGACAGAAAGATCAGATTCGGAATGGGAGGGGAAGTTGAAGTGCTGAGCCACCGGGAGATCAGGTTGGTTATTGCAAACTGAGTGGAGGTGTTGTGCGAAGCAATCGCCAAGCCTGCACTTGGTCTCACCGACCTTGATCATACGCTGAATAATCCAACCAGATTTTTGTTTGGAAGTGGAAAGAAATAATAGAAATTGCAACGTGTAAAAAGTGATGAGATACTGTATTATAATGTTGCTGCATGTCATTGTGGTATATATCATGTCTTGATTGGTGAATATGTTTAGTTTGTGACTTTATTTGAAGCAGAAATAATATGTGAATGCGTCATCGACCATAATTCTGACTGGTAGCTACGCACTTCGTCCGAGCACATTATCGCACGTGTCATGCAAATCGTCTTAAATGACCACCTAAACTGTCATTTGCCAACCTAAAAAGCTGCCTAGGTTGCCTGGCTGGCAACAGGTGGGAAAAAGTTAAGTGAGAGCCCTGCCGCTGCTCTACAACACTCCCCATGGCCCTGTGTTCACCCCTAGATCCCTCTGGTCTACAACACTTCCCATGGCCCTGTGTTCACCCCTAGATCCCTCTGCTCCACAACACTCCCCATGGCCCTGTGTTCACCCCTAGATCCCGCTGCTCTACAACACTCCCCATGGCCCTGTGTTCACCCCTAGATCCCTCTGCTCTACAACACTCCCCATGACCCTGTGTTCACCCCTAGATCCCTCTGGTCTACAACACTCCCCATGGCCCTGTGTTCACCCCTAGATCCCTCTGCTCCACAACACTCCCCATGGCCCTGTGTTCACCCCTAGATCCCTCTGCTCTACAACACTCCCCATGGCCCTGCCTTCCCAAAATGCAACACTGCACTTCTCTGTGTTAAAGTTCACAAACCATTTCTCAGCTGAGAAATTTTTGATAACCATCTTCACTGTCAACGATGACATCCACATTTGCATCATCTGCAAACTTGCTAATCATGCCTTGTATATTCTCATCCAAATCGTTAATATAAAGCACAAATAGCAAAGGGCCCAGTACTGATCCCTGACGCACACCACTAGCCGCAGGCCTCTCTGAAAACTAACCTTCCACCATTACCCTCTGCTTCCTTCCATGTAGACAATTCTCTGTCCAGTTAGCTAGCTCTTCCTGAATCCCATGCAATCTAACCTTCCAGAAAAGGAACCATTAATTGCCTTGCTGAAGTCCATATAGTTATTTGCCCTCATCAACCTGTCTAAGTTACCTCAAGAGGGATAAGGATGGCAAAGTAAGGCAACTTTGGGTGACCAAGGGGGCTGAAAATGTGGTCAAAAAGAAAAGGAAGTGTATGCAAGGTTTAAGAGGTTGGAATCAGACAGTGCCTTCAAGGAATGTAAAGAAAGGAAATAACTCAACTGGGCGATTAGAAGGGCCAAAAGACCACAACTAAATGGCCTTTGTGAGTCGGGTGAAAGAAAATCCCAAAGCTTTTTACACCTATATATTAAAAACCAGATAATCGAGGAGAAGGTAGGGCTGCTGAAGGATCAAGCAGGGAATTGGTGTTTGGAGTGCAGTACATCAAGGTGTCAGCTTGGACTTCATTCCTTGGAGCGCTGGAATATGAGGGGTGTCAGGTCATGAGGGATTAGATAGGGTGGATGCACTGTATTTTACCCAGAGTAGGGCAATCAAGAACTCTGTCCTGGGCCTCCTCCATGGCCAGAGTGAGTCCCACTGTAAATTGGAGGAGCAGCACCTCATATTTCACTTGGGTAGTCGACACCCCAGCTATGAACATTGACTTCTCCAATTTCAGGTAGTCCCTGTTTTCTCCCTCCTTCCCCTCTCCTTCCCAGCTCTCCCACAGCCCTCTCTCTGCCTTTTCCTTTCTTCTTCCCCCCACCTCCACATCAGTCTGAGGAAGGGTCTCGAACCGAAACGTCACCTATTCCTTCACTCCATAGATGCTGCCTCACCCGCTGAGTTTCTCCAGCATTTTTGTCTACCAAAGAACTAGAGGATGTAGCTCTAACGTGAGGGGAAATATTTAACACGAACCTGAGGGGCAAAAGGACTATGTGATGGAAGGGTATGTCGCAGAGCTTGAGCAGAATGCTGCAGGACCTCAGGCTCGCTGGCATTGGTTGTAAAACCATAAGTGTTGCGAGGCTTCAGCAAACTTGTCAACGATGACTTACGTGTCAAACACTGATTGTGCCAGTAGGGGGCAGTCAAAGCAAACGGTGCTTCTAAACGTGGATAGGCGATCTTTGAGCCCTTCTGCACACTACAATTGGTGCTTGTCAGCTGTCCAATCTGTCTCTCGAGCACAGCAAACCCTTGTTATTCCTGACCTCTATGTAACAGATTTTAGTTATAGTGGACAGATCTACAGACCCTCACACCAGCAGGCCGACACCACCCTCGGCCTGCACCACTCCCACCCTGGCCAGGTAAGTCTCACCCCCCCACCATCTTCTGGCCCGCATAGCCACTTCCAGGGTGTGCCTGCCACCATTACGGCCACTTCCAGGGCCTACGTTACGGCCACTTCCAGATGTCTGCGTTACGGCCACTTCCAGTGTGTGCCGGCCACTGGCAGGCCGCGACCAATGGCTCCAACCCTCGTTGTTCCCCTGCCACCAGCTGGCTGGGGCCATCAACTCACCTGGATTGCAGGCCCAGTGCATGGGAAGGTTTAGAGGGATATGGGCCAAATGCAGGCAACTTGGCGTGGACAAGATGGCCAGAGAGCCTGTGTCCATCTGTACAGTTCTGTGACGTACTGCTGGCCTAGTTAATTGACCATGTACTTACATTTTAACTTTCTGTGATGTGTGTGTGTGTAAGGATACCCAGATCCTGCTAAACAGAAATACTTTTCTTTATCTTATTAGTTCAAAACTGTCTGCCTTTACAATTTTTCTACTGATCCTGTTTGAATTTATTTTTAAATGTAGGGTTGATGTGGCTGCAGCAGTTCAAAGCAGAGGTGAACCTGCGCCATACATGCGAGCAGGGTGATCGGCTGCCCAGCTATGGATGGCTCATGCACGACGGCATCAACTTTGGAGTGCAGGAAGTTACGGAGAACGATTTCACTTTAACAACGGAGTTTGTGAAACGTCATGGTGGGCGGCATGGCGGAGACTGGACGTGGAGAATCACTGCCAAGCCACAGGTATGTTGCTGTCGCCATCAATCAGCACTGAAGCTTCGTATCGAGAAGCTCCACGCCCGCGTCTTTTTTAAACATGTTTTTCCAAGCGATATAAAAGCACTTCATCTCTTCAGAAGTCAATGATGATTGTTTAGTACCACAATCCACATCTCTGCAGCAGTTGCCCTCTTCTCACTATTTCTCCAAATGCATCCCTTGGGCCATCAGCTGCAGGTATCCTGATTGATAATCCGACTGCAAACTAATCCTGCTAATCCCTTTTAGGTTGAATTAAGGGCCTGTCCCACTTGGCAAATTTTTCTTTCAGCGACTGCCGGCATCGTTGACTGACATATCAGGTCACCGAAACGTCGCGACGGTGATGCGCCGTGACACAATGTGATAGCGTATGACGCGCGGTGTTTTTTCGAGTGTCGCAACGTTTTTTTTGTTGCCGGTGGATTTTGAAATGTTCAAAATCTTTTTGTGACACTGATATGTCGCCGAAGAAATCGCCAAGTGGGACAGGCCCTTAAGTGAGCAGGCATGGCGCAGTTCAAGAAGTGCATTCGCATTTGGAACAGCTTTGTAAATGAATACGTTTTTCACACAATAGCTTATTCTGTCTCTTTCCCACCCCACCTTGTTAAAGCCCATATTGTATCCTAAAATGATAGCAGAGCTGAAGGTAAAGGTCACCCAGAAACGATTGAATCCAAGTGAAATACCAATGGTTCCGGCATTCATTACAGGTCAGCCATCTCCAGGGACAGCTTTGCCCATTACGGCCCACTTTGGTGCTGCTTTGTATTTTTTAAGATTGCTTAGACGATGTAGAAACATAGAAAATAGGTGCAGAAGTAGGCCATTCGACCCTTCAAGCCAGTACCCGCCATTCAATATGATCATGACTGATCCAGAATCAGTACCTTGTTCCTGCTTTCTCCCCATATCCATATAACCATATAACCATATAACCATAACAGCACGGAAACAGGCCATCTCGGCCCTTCAAGTCCGTGCCGAACATTTTTTTAAATTTTTAAAAAAATTAAAAATAAATACTCCCCCCTAGTCCCATCTACCTGCACTCAGACCATAACCCTCCATTCCTTTCCCGTCCATATACCCATCCAATCTATTTTTAAAGGATAACATCGAACCTGCCTCCACCACTTCCACTGGAAGCTCATTCCACACAGCTACCACTCTCTGAGTAAAGAAGTTCCCCCTAATGTTCCCCCTAAACTTCTGTCCCTTAATTCTCAAGTCATGTCCCCTTGTTTGAATCTTCCCTACTCTCAATGGGAAAAGCTTATCCACGTCCACTCTGTCTAACCCGCTCATAATTTTAAAGACCTCTATCAAGTCCCCTCTTAACCTTCTGCGCTCCAAAGAATAAAGACCTAACTTGTTCAACCTTTCTCTGTAACTTAGTTGCTGAAACCCAGGCAACATTCTAGTAAATCTCCTCTGTACTCTCTCTATTTTGTTGACATCCTTCCTATAATTAGGCGACCAAAATTGTACTCCATACTCCAGAATTGGCCTCACCAATGCCTTGTACAATTTTAACATTACATCCCAACTTCTATATTCAATGCTCTGATTTATAAAGGCCAGCACACCAAAAGCTTTCTTTACCACCCTATCTACATGAGATTCCACCTTCAGGGAACTATGCACAGTTATTCCTAGATCCCTCTGTTCAACTGCATTCCTCAATTCGCTACCATTTACCGTGTACGTCCTATTTTGATTTGTCCTTGCCGAGATGTAGCACCTCACATTTGTCAGCATTAAACTCCATCTGCCATCTTTCAGCCCACTCTTCCAAATGGCCTAAATCTCTCTGTAGACTTTGAAAATCTACTTCATTATCCACAACACCACCTATCTTAGTATCATCTGCATACTTACTAATCCAATTTTCCACACCATCATCCAGATCATTGATGTACATGACAAACAACAGTGGACCCAACACAGACCCCTGAGGCACCCCACTAGTCACCGGCCTCCAACCTGATAAACAGCCATCCACCATTACTCTCTGGCATCTCCCATTCAGCCACTGTTGAATCCATCTTGCTACTCCACCATTAATACCCAACAATTGAATCTTCTTAACCAACCTTCCATGAGGAACCTGGTCAAAGGCCTTACTGAAGTCCCTTGATTCCATTAGCCCTAATTGACTAATGTGAATTTCCTTCAGTTCCACCGTCACACTAGATCCTCGGTCCCCAAGTATTTCTGGGAGATTGTTTGTGTCTTCCTTCGTGAAGACAGAACCAAAGTACTTGTTTAACTGGTCTGCCATTTCCTTGTTTCCCAATTATAAATTCACCTGTTTCTGACTGTAAGTGTCCTACATTTGTCCATTAAACTTTTCCTCTTCACATATCTAAAGAAGCTTTTACTGTCAGTTTTTATCTTCCCCGCAAGCATTCTTGCTCCTCTTAATTAACCCCTTTGTCATCCTCTGTTGAATTCTAAATTTCTCCCAGTTCTCTGGTTTGCTGCTTCCTCTGGCCAATTTATGTGCCTCTTCCTTAGATTTAACACTATCCCTAATTTCCCTCATTAGCCACGGTTGAGCCAATGTTTTATTTTTACCCCCGACAGGGATAACTCATCCATGTGGTCTTTAAATCTTTGCCATTGCATATCCGCCGTCAACCCTTTAAGTATCATATGCCAGTCTATCCTAGCCAATTCCCGTCTCATACCATCAAAGTGACCTTTTTTTAAGTTCAAGACCCAAGTCTCTGAATTAACCGTGTCACTCTCCATCCTAATGCAGAAGTCCACCATATTATGGTCACTGTTGCCCAAGGGGCTTTTGTTACGACTCCCGAATGCAGGTACTTCAGAGTCGCGTAACATAATTCAAAAACCAGGTTCAAGTTCAAAAATAGCTTTCATTATTTCAATGGAACACAAAACCCAAACCTGATTCAAACAACCCAGTCAGGGATATGGATGGACTAACAAACAATTTAACAGTGCTCCAGCCAGCCACGTGATGGACCGTCGAACCGGAGACTCTAAGACCTGCCTAAAGAGATATAACCCTTAAACAAAATACACCAAAACTCTGTGGTAATCCCATATCCGTCCCAATTCAATATTTGTTAAGTAGTAATGGTGAAAGTTCACAAAGTTCTATGCCATGTGGCCAGGCCTTCCGCAGCTCCCACCAGCAGTCAGCTCACAAGTCAGGGTCGACGAAGAAGAGAGGGAATTCTGGGAGTCTCTGGTATTTATGCTTCAGATGAGTCACCCGTCACCTGACGCAGCTTGGCCAATCGGGTACAGGAGCCTTTTAACCCCTTGATTCCAGACTCACAGCCACAAGGCCTGCACTCGGGAGAGAAACAGAGAAAGGTAAGTACATAGCATTCACCAGGGGGGGAAGCGCCTAACACCCCCACCCAAAGATACTGAATAAGTTTCGGAAGAAGAGAGAAAAAACACCACCAAATCCCAGAAACTATTCAGGAGCTAAAATACTACTGGCGCGACAAGGCGTCAGCCAAGACATTATCCTTGCCACGGATATGCCTGACCTCCAGGTTACATAGATACATAGAAAATAGGTGCAGGAGTAGGCCATTCGGCCCTTCGAGCCTGCACCGCCATTCAATATGATCATGGCTGATCATCCAACTCAGTATCCCGTACCTGCCTTTTCTCCATACACCCTGATCCCTTTAGCCACAAGGGCCACATCTAACTCCCTCTTAAATATAGCCAATGAACTGGCCTCAACTACCCTCTGTGGCAGATAGTTCCAGAGATTCACCACTCTCTGTGTGAAAAAGTTTTTCCTCATCCTTAAGCTGTGACCCCTTGTCCTGGACTTCCCCAACATCGGGAACAATCTTCCTGCATCTAGCCTGTCCAACCCCATAAGAATGTTGTACGTTTCTATAAGATCCCCTCTCAATCTCATAAATTCTACGGAGTATAAGGCAAGTCTATCCAGTCTTTCTTCATATGAAAGTCCTGACATCCCAGGAATCAGTCTGGTGAACCTTCTCTGCACTCCCTCTATGGCTATAATGTCCTTCCTCGGATTTGGAGACCAAAACTGTACGCAATACTTCAGGTGTGGTCTCACCAAGACCCTGTACAACTGCAGTAGAACCTCCCTGCTCCTATACTCAAATCCTTTTGCTATGAAAGCTAACATACCATTCGCTTTCTTCACGGCCTGCTGCACCTGCATGCCTACTTTCAATGACTGGTGTACCATGACACCCAGGTCTCGCTGCATCTCCCCATTTCCTAATCGGCCACCATTTAGATAATAGTCTGCTTTCCTGTTTTTGCCACCAAAGTGGATAACCTCACATTTATCCACATTATACTGCATCTGCCAAACATTTGCCCACTCACCCAGCCTATCCAAGTCACCTTGCAGTCTCCTAGCATCCTCCTCACAGCTAACACTGCCCCCCAGCTTAGTGTCATCCGCAAACTTGGAGATGTTGCCTTCAATTCCTTCATCCAGATCATTAATATAAATTGTAAAAAGCTGGGGTCCCAGCACTGAGCCTTGCGGTACCCCACTAGTCACTGCCTGCCATTGTGAAAAGGACCCGTTTACTCCTACTCTTTGCTTCCTGTTTGTCAGCCAGTTCTCTATCCACATCAATACTGAACCCCCAATACCGTGTGCTTTAAGTTTGTATACTAATCTCTTATGTGGTACCTTGTCGAAAGCCTTCTGAAAGTCCGGATACAACACATCCACTGGTTCTCCCCTATCCACTCTACTAGTTACATCCTCGAAAAATTCTATAAGATTCGTCAGACATGATTTACCTTTCGTAAATCCATGCTGACTTTGTCCAATGATTTCCCCACTTTCCAAATGTGCTGCTATCCCATCTTTAGTAACTGACTCTAGCAGTTTCCCCACTACCGATGTTAGACTAACTGGTCTGTAATTCCCCGTTTTCTCTCTCCCTCCTTAAAAAGTGGGGTTACGTTTGCTACCCTCCAATCCTCAGGAACTACTCCAGAATCTAAAGAGTTTTGAAAAATTATCACTAATGCATCCACTATTTCTGGAGCTACTTCCTTAAGTACTCTGGGGTGCAGCCTATCTGGCCCTGGTGATTTATCGGCCTTTAATCCATTCAATTTACCCAACACTACTTCCCAACTAACCTGGATTTCACTCAGTTCCTCCATCTCCTTTGACCCGCGGCCCCCTGCTATTTCCGGCAGATTATTTATGTCTTCCTTAGTGAAGACGGAACCAAAGTAGTTATTCAATTGGTCCGCCATATCCTTGTTCCCCATGATCAATTCACCTGTTTCTGACTGCAAGGGACCTACATTTGTTTTAACTAATCTCTTTCTCTTCACATATCTATAAAAACTTTTGCAGTCAGTTTTTATGTTCCCTGCCAGTTTTCTTTCATAATCTATTTTCCCTTTCCTAATTAAGCCCTTTGAATTTCTCCCAGTCCTCTGGTATGCTGCTTTTTCTGGCTAATTTGTACGCATCATCTTTTGCTTTGATACTATCCCTGATTTCCCTTGTTATCCACGGATGCACTACCTTCCCTGATTTATTCTTTTGCCAAACTGGGATGAACAATTTTTGTAGTTCATCCATGCAGTCTTTAAATGCCTTCCATTGCATATCCACCGTCAACCCGTCAACCGTCAATCCAGGTTGTAGTCTTGCAGCTGCAAACTCCAGCTCATTAACCGCCGGTTCTTATTCTTCATACTATGCAAAAATACCAACGGATTATGATCCGTGAGTACGATGACAGGGATATTTGAGGAGCCAACATAAACCTCGAAATGATTCAGAGACATTAAAATAGCAAGGGCCTCTTTCTCAATGGTGGAGTACCACTTCTGATGACGATTAAACTTCTTGGAGAAGTACGAAACTGGATGCTCCACCCCATCTGAATCATCCTGTAGAAGAACTCCCCCAACCCCACGATCACTTGCATCCACTGCCAGCTTAAATGGACGCTCAAAATCAGGTGCCGCAAGCACAGGTGCGCGCACCAGAAGACTTTTAGTATGATCAAAGGCTTGTTGACACTCTGCGGACCACACAAAAGCTACCTTCGGACTCAGCAAATCCGTCAAAGGGGCAGCCACCGCAGAGAAGTTTGGACAGAATCCTCTATAGTACCCAACCATAGCCAGATACCTACGCAGTTCAGTCCTCGAGGTTGGAGCAGGAAATGCGACAATATGCCCCACCTTTTCCTTGAGAGTGCGAACCTGACCCCGGCCCACCACCTTACCCAGATACGATACCATGGCCTGGCCAAACTCACACTTCCCCAGATTGATCGTTAGGTTTGCCTCCGCTAGACGATGAAATACCTCCTTCAGATGACCGATGTGTTCAATCCACGACCTGGAGCACACAACCAAATCATCAAGGTATGCCTCACAGAAGGATAAACCAGACAATACAATGTTCACCAACCGTTGGAAGGTTGCCGGCGCATTGCGCATCCCAAATGCCATTACTGTGTACTGAAGAAAGTTATCAGGCGTAACGAACGCAGAGATCTCCCTCGCCCGCCTAGTCAAAGGAACTTGCCAATTCCCTTTTAACAAGTCCAACTTAGACACAAAAGATGCACTTCCCACACGATCCACGCAATCCTCCATTCGTGGGAGAGGATAGCCATCCGGCTTAGTTACCCCATTCACTTTCCGAAAGTCCATGCAAAACCTGTCCTCCCCATTAGCCTTCGTAGCCAGTAGACACGGAGAACTCCACGGACTACAACTGGGTTCAGCAATGCCATGCCGCAGCATATAGTCAACCTGACTCCCTAGACGATGACGCCTGTCAGGGTTGACCCGATACGGATGCTGTTTAATTGGCTGCAGCACCGGCCACGTCAATGTCATGCTGCAGCACAGACGTCTGAGAAGGCACATCCGAGAACAGTGACCCATTTGACTCCACCAAAGCAAGCAGATCACCCCGCTGACTTTCAGTCAAATGAGACAACCGCAAGGGAAGCGACTCCAAAGCCTCAGAGTTACACAGCCTTCCCTGCGTCACTGCCACAGACAACGGTGCCTCACCCACATCACCACCCGTGTCAGGGGGCAGCACCACTGCAGCCAAAACAGGCTTAGACGAAACCGAAGGACACAGCACCTCCCCATCAACCTCCACAGGCTCCTGCTCATGGTACTGCTTCATCATGTTGACATGACAGAGCTGAGTCTTACGCCTTCGATCAGGGGTACCAATAATATAATCCCTTTCACCAACCTTCTTAACCACCTGATAGGGACCGCTATACCGAGCCTGCAGACTGGAACCAGGAATAGGCAACATCACCAGGACCTTCTCACCTGGAGAAAAATTCCTACTAGAAGCCTTCCTGTCGAACCACCCCTTCATCCTAGACTGAGCAGAAGCCAGATTACCCATTGCCAGTTCGCATGCCCTCTTCAGTCTAGTCCGAAAGGTACAGACGTGGTCTAAAATACTCCGTTTATTGTCCTCCTGCAACCATTTCTCCTTTAGGACCCTCAACGGACCACGTACAGTATGCGCAAACACCAGGTCAGCAGGACTGAACCCTAAAGACTCCTGCACGACCTCACGCACCGCAAACATAACTAGATGAACCCCCTCATCCCAGTCTTTTTCAAACTCCAGGCAGTAAGTCCTCAACATAGATTTCAAAGTCTGGTGAAACCTCTCGAGGGCTCCCTGGCTCTCAGGATGATACGCACTGGAGTAACAATGCTTAATATCTAACAACTTCATTACCTGACCAAAGACCTTCGACATGAAGTTGGAACCTTGGTCACTCTGCACAACCTTGGGCAAACCGAACAACGAAAAAACTTAGTGAGAGACTTCACAATGGTAGGGGCAGTAATTCTACGCAAAGGGACCACCTTTGCGGGTAGACGCACACATAATTGTCAATAAAAACTTGTTGCCCACCTTTGTCCGAGGTAGAGGACCTACACAATCAACTAGAATCCGCTCAAACGGCTCACCGACCACAGGGATTGGATATAAAGGCGCAGGAACAATCGATTGGTTCAGCTTTCCTGCCACCTGGCAAATGTGACAACACCTGCACTGCTGTTTCACGTCCTTTTTCAAACCTTGGCCAAATTTTTTTTCGTAAGATCCGGCCATACGTCTTATTGACCCCCAAATGTCCACCCAGAGGACCATCATGAGCCAAACCGAGTATCTCTTCCCTATACTGACGAGGTATCACAATCTGATCAACCACGCTCCAATCATCATGCCCAGATATATCCAAGGGAGACCACTTTCGCATCAGTAAGCCCTCCCTTAGAAAATACCCCTTTGCTGTGGAATCCATATCCCCCTCAGGCACGCGCAGTCGAACAGATCAGATAAACCTGGATCGCTCTTTTGCTCCTCAACCAGCCGGTCACGTGACAGCGACACCGGCCCATTTCCAGACACTATCCCATCTTGAGATATAGAAACACCCTTCACAACACAGGATCCCTCATCCTGATCCCCAAAAATGCTCTCACTCAGGTCCACTACATCCTCAAACTTCGCCTGGCTCTTAGCCATAGCCCTCGTGACAGCACAAGCTGCGAAGATGCTCGGATGCTGCATAGCCAATCTATCAGGACTCTGCACCATCGGAACAGCCGTCACCTCAGGAGTAACTAAAACTCTACCTCCTGCCAAGTCATTCCCCAAAATTACAGAAACTCCCCCAACGGGAAAACACGGCCGTAACCCAACAGTTACCCGGCCTGAAACCAACTCGGACTCGAGACTCACGGTATGCAAAGGCACTACCATGTCATCCATCCCGAATCCTACCACAGGGACACTTGACCCAACCGATGATTCCCCAGAAAACGGCAGTACACTCTCCAATATAAAGGACTGAGTAGCACCAGTATCACGCAAGTTGGATACTGGAACTCTATCACCCCCATCCTCCAAAACCATGCATGATGAACGTCAACCTTATCAGCTCGGACCTCCCCCTGTATCAACGTGCTGCCACTTGCAGGCACAGAAACACCTTTGACATTGCCACCGGCGACACCACCACGATCAACCGGCCATGCACCAAAACTATAGGAGCGCCCACCAAAATCAGTTTTATGAGTCAATGCATACTCATCTGCCAACACCGCGGCCTTAGACACCTCATTCACCTTCTGCTCATTAAGGTAATAGTAACCCTCTCAGGGAGACAGTTCTTAACGTCTTCCATAATTATCAAGGCCCGCAGTTGCCCAATATCCTTCACTCCTTGAGAAGTGCACCACCTGTCAAAAAGTGCCTCCTTCTCCCTAGCAAACTCCACATAAGTCTGACTATCAAACTTCCTAAAGCGCTGGAATTTCTGCCGGTATGCCTCTGGAACTAATTCATAAGCCCTTAATACTGTAGACTTCACACACTCATAGTCCAGACTGCTTTCAACAGACAAAGCCGAGTACACCTCCCGTGCTTTACCCACAAGGACACACTGCAATAGCAAGGTCCACACGTCCCCAGGCCACTTCAAGGACAAAGCCACCCGTTCAAACACTGTGAAAAACTTGTCTACATCCTTCTCACTAAAGGTGGGAACCAGGCGGATGTTCTTGCTCACATCAAACTCCCGTTCCCTAGAAGAAACCCGGGAGGCATCCCCTTCCTTCTCCCGCAGCCTAATCTCTGCCCGCTTGGTTTCCTCCTCAGCCACCCGCAGCTGAATCTCAGCTCTTTTGGTCTCCTCCTCTGCTCTTTTGGTCTCCTCCTCTTGGGAGACTCTTGGTCTCCTCTCTCATTGCCAGCTCTAACTCCTTCAACCTAATGACTGCCTCCATGTCCTGACCAGGCTGAACAGAAGGTGTGGGACAGTCTGCATAGTCAGGCAAAACCCCACCCTCCACCAACGCAGCCCACAACACCGACTTAATGGACTGTTTCTTTGAATGTGGGTTAATAGGCACTTCATAGTTCTCTGTCAGAAAAATCAAATGCTCCTTCGTACATCTATCAAACAACTCCCGACTAGGAGCTTCAATAAATTCCTTCCCTTTAAACTCCATATCAAATGTAGCACCAAACCACCAGCTAAACCCTGGGCACCAATGCTACCACAAACAGGGATGAAAAAAATTTCCTCACACCACAGACTTCCTTAGTCACCAGAAGCCTACCAAAAAAAAACCCCAAAACGTCTAGGGTCCTCTAAACTTAGGACGAGCCCCCATTTTGTTACGACTCCCGAATGCAGGTACTTCAGAATTCAAAAACCAGGTTCAAGTTCAAAAATAGCTTTAATTATTTCAATGGAACACAAAACCCAACCCTGATGCAAACAACCCAGTCAGGGATATGGATGGACTAACAAACAATTTAACAGTGCTCCAGCCAGCCACGTGATGGACCGTCGAACCGGAGACTCTAAAACCTGCCTAAAGAGATATAACCCTTAAACAAAATACACGAAAACACTATGGTCATCCCATATCCGTCCCAATTCAATATTTGTTAAGTAGTAATGGTGAAAGTTCACAAAGTTCTATGCCATGTGGCCAGGCCTTCCGCAGCTCCCACCAGCAGTCAGCTCACAAGTCAGGGTCGACGAAGAAGAGAGGGAATTCTGGGAGTCTCTGGTATTTATGCTTCAGATGAGTCACCCGTCACCTGACGCAGCTTGGCCAATCGGGTACAGGAGCCTTTTAACCCCTTGATTCCAGACTCACAGCCACAAGGCCTGCACTCGGGAGAGAAACAGAGAAAGGTAAGTACATAGCATTCACCGGGGGGGGGGGGGGGGGAAGCGCCTAACAGCTTTGCACAACAAGATTGCTAATTAATCCTTCCTCATTACACAATACCCAGTCTAAGATGGCCTGTACTCTAGATGTTAACAAAGTGTCATTGTTCCAATCACAGTGCATCTGACAATTAAACAGTCTTGATACTCTGACGGATATTTATAAATGATGGTTTGGCGTATGTCCCTAATAGGTATGACTTTTGCATGGTTTGGAGTGACTAGCTATTTTGTTTTTTAAGCACAACCATGAATAGACAATAGGTGCAGGAGTAGGCCATTTGGCCCTTCGAGCCAGCACCGCCATTCAGTGTGATCATGGCTGATCATCCACAATCAGTACCGCGTTCCTGCCTTTGTCCCTTATCCTTTGACTCCGCTATACTGGGCGTGTGAAATTATAAATGTATTATAATTTCAATTATAATTTTGATGTGAATTTAATGGGTGCTTTCATTTTCTCAGAGCTCTGCTCCAGAGAACCCAGTGATATCCCTGTTGTTTTACGTTGCAACTGATGGACAGGGAGACCTGCTGCCACACATTGAGGAGAAGAAGAAGCTGGTCGCTGTGTCAGGCTCATCAGAAGACTTGGGAACATTTACAATCACTTTCCTGCCACCAACTGATGTTAAATCCAGAAACGGCAAATATGCCAGGTGAGGTTGCCTCTCGTGATCAACCAGCCTGTAAACAGGGTGGAAGTCCATATATATTCAACAAGCTGTTAGATTCATCTGCATTTGCTTATTTATGGTATGACATTTTTGGATATTTTGAAGCTATATTCTTTATAGGTTTTACAGTGAGGTCAATTAGTGTTGAATGTAGAACAGTATTGTAAGGGAACGGGCCCTTCAGCCTACCATGCTTTGCAGATCTTTATGCCTGCCTGTGAACTTTATCTCTCTGTTCCCTGCCTGCTCATGTGCCTGCCACTGCCATCAAATCAGTTTTCACCACTTCCCCTTGCATTGAGTTGCAGGCAAACTCTATTAAAAAAAATCGCCACATATATATATTCTTTAAACTTCCCCCCCCTTCCCCATGCTAATGGCATGTTGGCCTTCATAACAACAGCAGTTGAGTATTGGAGCAGAGGCCCTTCTGCAGTTGCACAAGGCCCTTGTGAATCCACACCTGGAGTATTGATGTGCAGTATTGGTCTCCAAATTTGAGGAAGAACATTCTTGCTATTGAGGGAGTACAGCGTAGGTTCACGAGGTTAATTCCCTGGATGGCGGGACTGTCATATGTTGATAGAATGGAGCGGCTGGGCTTGTATACTCTGGAATTTAGAAGGATGAGAGGGAATCTTATTCAAACATATAAGATTATTAAGGAATTGGACACACTAGAGGCAGGAAACATGTTCCCGATGTTGAGGGAGTCCAGAACCAGGGGCCACAGTTTAAGAATAAGGGGTAAGCCATTTAGAACGGAGATGAGGAAAACCTTTGTGGTACTGATTGTAAATGATCAGCCAAGATCATATTGAATGGCAGTGCTGGCTCGAACGGCTGAATGGCCTACTCCTGCACCAATTGTCTACTGTATCTCACCTTAAGGTGATTCCCCTAGTATTTAACATTGCCATGCTGGGACAAAAAGATTATGACCGTCTACCTTATCTATGCCTCTTGTAATTTAATAAACATCTATCAGATCATCCCTCAGTCTTCAACACTCCAGAGAAAACAATTAGCGTTTGTCTAACCTTTCCTGATAGAAACATAGTAAATAGGTGCAGGAGTAGGCCATTCGGCCCTTCGAGCCTGCACCGCCATTCAATATAATCATGGCTGATCATCCAACTCAGGAAGAAACCTGCCTTCTCTCCATACCCCCTGATCCCTTTAGCCACAAGGGCCACATCTAACTCCCTCTTAAATATAGCCAATGAACTGGCCTCAACTACCCTCTGTGGCAGAGAGTTCCAGAGATTCACCACTCTCTGTGTGAAAAATGTTTTTCTCATCTCGGTCCTAAAAGATTTCCCCCTTATCCTTAAACTGTGACCCCTTGTTCTGGACTTCCCCAACATCGGGAACAATCTTTCTGCATCTAGCCTGTCCAACCCCTTAAGAATTTTGTAAGTATCTATAAGATCCCCCCTCAATCTTCTAAATTCTAGCAAGTACAAGCAGAGTCTATCCAGTCTTTCTTCATATGAAAGTCCTGACATCCCAGGAATCAGTCTGGTGAACCTTCTCTGTACTCCCTCTATGGCAAGAATGTCTTTCCACAGATTTGGAGACCAAAACTGTACGCAATACTCCAGGTGTGGTCTCACCAAGACCCTGTACAACTGCAGTAGAACCTCCCTGCTCCTATACTCAAATCCTTTTGCTATGAATGCGAACATACCATTCGCTTTCTTCACTGCCTGCTGCACCTGCATGCCTACTTTCAATGACTGGTGTACCATGACACCCAGGTCTCGTTGCATCTCCCCTTTTCCTAATCGGCCACCATTCAGATAATAGTCTACGTTCCTGTTTTTGCCACCAACGTGGATAACCTCACATTTATCCACATTATACTGCATCTGCCATGCATTTGCCCACTCACCCAGCCTATCCAAGTCAACTTGCAGCCTCCTAGCATCCTGATAGTTAACACCTTCTAATCCAGGCATCATTCTTGTAAACCTCTTCTGCACCCTCCAAAGCCTGCACATACTTCGTATAATAGAATTGCATGCAAAACCCTAAATACAGAATCATCAACGTTTTATACAGGCAAAACATGACTTGCTGACTCTTATACACAATGCTGTACAACTATTTATCACTCCATCCCCTTATGTGTCCACTTTCAGGAAGATATGGACTTGGACCCCAAGATCTCTCTGTTCATCAATCCCCAGGGTCCTACAATTTACTTTCCTCTTACATTTGATCTCCGAGTGCATTTAATAAAGACCCTCGGTGACTTGGTCACTGGATTTGGAACAATTTCACTCACAGCTCTTTGCATAGATAGAATGGTAAAGAATGCGTAAGATATGTAGACACAAGGTACTGCAGATGTTCTTTACAAAAATGATACAAATTGTTGGAGTAGCTCAGTGGATCAGGCAGCGTTGCCAAGTAGTACGGATTTTCCATATTTTGTACAGAAATGCGATAAGAATACAGATGTACGGTTTTGTGTTGTTAAATACGGATTTTAAATATGGAGTTCAGTTCAGTCTGAAGAAGGGTCTCGAACAGAAACGTCACCCATTCCTTCTCTCCAGAGTCATTGCCTGTCCCGCTCCAGGTTTAAACAGACCACTGTCAGCTTAACGGGTGGGAATTTAAACGAGCTGTCGGCTGTGCGCTGTGGGTTCTAAATATAGCTCTACTGGCTGCAGCGCTATGGGCTTTACACATAGCACTAGGGCCACAGCGCTATGGGTCACAGACTGTTCAGGAACATTCTCGTATAACAATGAGTCTTTGGAATTCTCTTTGAGCCTTTGATTATTTTTCAGGCAGTGGTAGAATTCCGGATAAGCCTAGTGGTGAAAGGTTACCAGTGGGATTGCAGTTACATTGGGATTGGCCTTGATTTTACAGAACGGTGGGTGGGCTCAAGGGGGAGAGGGAGGGGAGGGGTGGAGAGGGGAGGGAGAGAGTGAGAAGGAGAGAGGGAGAGAATAAGAGGGAGGGAGAAAGAAAGGGAGGAGAGAGGGAGGGCGGGAGAGAAAGAGGGGGAGGGAGGGAGAGAGAGGGAGGGAGGAAGGGGGTGGAGAAAGGGAGGGAGGGAGAGGGATGGAGAAAGGGAGGGAGGGAGAGGGATGGAGAGGGGGGGGTGAGAGAGAGAGAGCGAGGGAGGGAGAGGGAGGCTTCCAAAATGGCTTCTACATCATCATCTGGTGCTAAAAGTAGGAAGCAGCCGTTCAAACAGAAGTATACAAAGAGATGGCAATGAATGCACTGTCAAGTAAGGTGCATAGAAGACATGTCAATTGGTAGCAAAGTTATGCATTCTTGTACACTTACATGGTATGATCACAAATAATTTTTTTGTGAAAATTCAGCAAAATGGTGTAAATTCAGTGTAAAAATACTGATTTCCTCAGCAAAATACTGATTTTCAGGTACTAGAATACTGAAATGCTCTGAAAAAACTTGGCAGCTCTGGTCAGGCAGCATCTCTGGAGAACATGGAAAAGTGATGTTTTGGGTTGGGACCATTCAATCAAGCTGATCCATCTTTGCCTCTCAGCCCCATTTTCCCGCCTTCTCCCCGTAACTTATTACAACCTTACCCCTGCAATGTCCAAGTCATTTATCTACATCACACACTACAGAGGTCCCAGCACAGAGGACAAGGGAGAGCCAGTGGATGTAGTGTACCTGGACTTTCAGAAAGCATTTGATAAGGTCCCACATAGGAGATTAGTGGGCAAAACTAGGGCACATGGTATTGGGGGTAGAGTGCTGACATGGATAGAGAAGTGGTTGGCAGACAGGAAACAAAGAGTAGGGATTAACGGGTCCCTTTCAGAATGGCAGGCAATGACTAGTGGGGTACTGCAAGGCTCGGTACTGGGACCGCAGCTATTTACAATATACATCAATGATTTGGATGAAGGGATTCAAAGTAACATTAGCAAATTTGCAGATGACACAAAGCTGGGTGGCAGTGTGAACTGTGAAGGAGGATGCTATAAGAATGCAGGGTGACTTGGACAGGTTGGGGGAGTGGGCAGGTGCATGGCAGATGAAGTTTAATGCGGATAAATGTGAGGTTATCCACTTTGGTAGCAAAAACAGGAAGGCTGATTACTATCTAAATGGCGTCAAGTTGGGGAAAAGGGGAAGTACAATGGGATCTGGGGGTCCTTGTACATCAGTCTATGAAAGTAAGCATGCAGGTACAGCAGGCAGTGAAGAAAGCGAATGGCATGTTGGCCTTTATAACCAGAGGAATCGAATATAGGAGCAAAGAGGTCCTTCTGCAGTTGTACAGAGCCCTAGTGAGACCACGCCTGGAGTATTGTGTGCAGTTTTGGTCCCCTAATTTGTGGAAGGACATTCTTGCTATTGAGGGAGTGCAGCGTAGGTTTACAAGGTTAATTCCTGGGATGGCGGGACTGTTATATGCTGAGAGAATGGAGCAGCTGGGCTTGTACACTCTGGAGTTTAGAAGGATGAGTGGGGATCTCATTGAAACATATAAGATTGTTAAGGGCTTGTACACGCTAGAGGCAGGAAACATGTTCCCGATATTGGGGGAGTCCAGAACCAGGAGCCACAGTTTAAAAATAAGGAATAAGCCATTTAGAATGGAGACGAGGAAACACTTTTTCTCACAGAGAGTGGTGAGTCTGTGGAATTCTCTGCTTCAGAGGGCGGTGGAGGCAGGTTCTCTGGATGCTTTCAAGAGAGAGCTAGATAGGGCTCTTAAAAATAGCGGAGTCAGGGGATATGGGGAGAAGGCAGGAACGGGGTACTGATTGGGGATGATCAGCCATGATCACATTGAATGCCGGTGCTGGCTCGAAGGGCCCGAATGGCCTACTCCTGCACCTATTGTCTATTGACACAAAGGTGGGGGGACCAGTGTAGAGAAAGCATGGACTCTGCAGACGACTTGGGACAGGTTGGGAATTGGGCAGAGAAGTGGCAGATGGAATACAGCTTAGCAACGTGTGCAGTAGTGCACATTGATAGTAGGAATAAAAGTATAGACTATTTTCAAAATGGGGAGAGGATTCAGAAAATGGTGGTGCAAAATGATTTGGTAATGCTAGTGCAGGGTACCCAAAGGGTTAATTTGTAGAGAAGGCAAATCCAATGTTAGCTTTCATTTTGAGATGACCAGAATATGGAAGCAGCGGTGTAATGCTGAGGCTTTATAAGGCACTCGTTTGGAGTATTGTCAGCCACGTTCAACGAACTATGCACCTGCACTCCTAGATCCCTCTGCTCTCCAACACTACCCAGAGCCCTACCATTCACTGTGTAGGTCCTGCCCATGTTAGACTTCCCAAAATGCAACACCTCACATTTCTCTGCATTAAACTCCCATCAACCATTCCTCAGCCCACCTGGCCAATCCATCAGGATCCTGCTGCAATCTTTCACAACCATCTTCACTATCTGTAAAACCACCCACTTTTGTATCATCAGCACACTTGCTAATCTTGCCCTGTATGTACAGTAATGGGCCCAGCACCGAACCCTGAGGCACACCACTAATCACAGGCCTCCAGTCCGAGAAGCAACCTTCCACCATCACCCTCTGCTTCCTTCCATGAAGCCAAATTATCCATTCAGCTGTCTCTCCTTGGACCTCATGTAATCTAATCTCCCAGAGCAGCCTACCATGCGGAACCTTGTCGAATGCTTTGCTGAAGTCCCTATATACAACATCTGCATCCCAGCCCTCATCGACATTTTTGGTCATGTCTTCAAAAAATGCAATCAGATTTGTGAGACATGACCTCCCACGTACAAACCCATGCTGATGATCAATAATCAACCCTTGAACCAGCAGAGAGGTCCACTACTCACAGACTGAATCTGAATATTGTCCTTCTACCACAACGCTCTGTTTTCCACCAGTAAACCCGTTCTCAATCCACATGACCAAGTCATTTAATCCCTTGCATCTTCTGGATCAGCCTACCATGGGCGACTTTATCAGTGCCTTACTAAAATCCATGTAGACCACATCCATCTCCTTACCCTCATCGATCACCTTCGTAGCCACCTCAAAAAAACTCCATCAAATTAGTAAGACGCAACCTGCCATGTACAAATCCATGCTGTCTCTCCAAAATTAACCCATTCTCTTCCTAATGCGACTAAATCCTATCCCGAAGAATCCCCTCCAATAGCTTCCCTACTACTGCATTAGGTTCATCAGCGATAATTCCCTGGATCTCTCTACTCCCCTTCTTAAGCAAAGTAACATCATCAGCTACTCTCCGGTCCTCTGGGACCTTGCCTTTTGCTAAAGAAGACATAAAGATCTTCGTCATGGCTCCTGCAATCTCCTCTTGCCTCTCTCAATCATCTTTCATAGATCCCATCGGGCTCTGGGGATTTATCCACCTGAATACTCTTCAAGAGCCCAAATACCACATCCTCCTTTACAAACTCTCATTGCATAGTGGTATTCTCCACACTCATCTCGCTTTTCATCTTGGTAAAAACAGATGCAAAGTACTCAGTTAGTACCTCACCTACATCCCATGACTCCAAGCACAAATTCCCTCCTTTATCCTTGTGCGGTCCTCCTACCTTCTCCCAGGTTGATTTGAATGTAGATATGGTGCAAATGGTGCAAGGGGGAGGGATTCAAATTTCATGGGCATTGGAACCAGTTCTGGGGGAGGTGGGACCAGTACAAACAGGACGGTCTGCACCTGGGCTGGAATGGAACCAATGTCCTTGGGGGAGTGTTTGCTAGTGTTGTCGGGGAGGATTTAAACTAATGTGGCAGGGGAATGGGAGCATGAGTAGACAGACAGGGGGGGGGGGGGGAAATGAGGGTAGAAGCAACAGGTAGCAAGGTGAAAAGTAAAAGTGGCAGGCAGAAAAATCCAGGGCAAATATCAAAAAGGGCCACTTTTCAACCTAATTGTATAAGGGGTAAGAGTGTTGTAAAAACAAGCCTGAAGGCTTTGTGTCTCAATGCAAGGAGCATTCGTAATAAGGTGGATGAGTTGAATGTGCAGATAGTTATTAATGAATATGATATAGTTGGGATCACGGAGACATGGCTCCAGGGTGACCAAGGCAGGGAGCTGAACATCCAGGGATATTCAATATTCAGGAGGGATAGACAGAAAGGAAAAGGTGGCGTAGCGTTGCTGGTTAGAGAGGAAATTAATGCAATAGAAAGGAAGGACATTAGCTTGGAGGATGTGGAATCGATATGGGTAGAGCTGCGAAACACTAAGGGGCAGAAAACGCTAGTGGGAGTTGTGTACAGGCCACCTAACAGTAGTAGTGGAGTTGGGGATGGCATCAAACAGGAAATTAGAAATGCGTGCAACAAAGGTAAAACAGTTATAATGGTGACTTCAATCTACATATAGATTGGGTGAATCAAATTGGCAGGGGTGCTGAGGAAGAGGATTTGTTGGAATGTATGTGGGATAGTTTTCTAAACCAACATGTAGAGGAACCAAAGAGAGAACAGGCTATTCTAGACTGGGTATTGAGTAATCAGGAAGGGTTGGTTAGCAGTCTTGTTGTGCGTGGCCCCTTGGGCAAGAGTGACCATAATATGGTTGAGTTCTTCATTAGGATGGAGAGTGACATTGTTAATTCAGAAACAAGGGTTCTGAACTTATAGAAGGGTAACTTTGAGGGTATGAGACGTGAATTGGCCAAGATAGACTGGCAAGTGATTCTTAAAGGGTTGACGGTGGATATGCAATGGAAGGCATTTAAAGACTGCATGGATGAACTACAACTATTGTTCATCCCAGTTTGGCAAAAGAATAAATCAGGGAAGGTAGCGCATCCGTGGATAACAAGGGAAATCAGGGATAGTATCAAAACAAAAGATGATGCATACAAATTAGCCAGAAAAAGCAGTCTACCAGAGGACTGGGGGAAATTCAGTCCAGCAGAGGAGGACAAAGGGCTTAATTAGGAAAGGGAAAATAGATTATGAAAAAAACCTGGCAGGGAACATAAAAACTGACTGCAAATGTTTTTATAGATATGTGAAGAGAAAAAGATTAGTTAAAACAAATGTAGGTCTCTTGCAGTCAGAAACTGGTGAATTGATCATGGGGAACAAGGATATGGCAGACCAATTGAATAACTACCTTGGTTCTGTCTTCACTAAGGAAGACATAAATAATCTGCCGGAAATAGCAGAGGACCGGGGGTCAGATGAGATGGAGGAACTGAGTGAAATCCCGGTTAGCCGGGAAGTGGTGTTAGGTAAATTGAATGGATTAAAGGCCGATAAATCCCCAGGGCTAGACAGGTTGCATCCCAGAATACTTAAGGAAGTAGCCTCAGAAATAGTGGATGCATTAGTGATAATTTTTCAGAACTCTTTAGATTCTGGAGTACTTCCTGAGGATTGGAGGGGAGCTAATGTAACCCCACTTTTTAAAAAGGGAGGGAGAGAGAAAACGGGGAATTACAGACCAGTTAGTCTAACATCGGTAGTGGGGAAAATGCTAGAGTCAGTTATTAAAGATGGGATAGCAGCACATTTGGAAAGTGGTGAAATCATTGGACAAAGTCAGCATGGATTTATGAAAGGTAAATCATGTCTGACGAATCTTATAGAATTTCTCGAGGATGTAAATAGTAGAGTGGATAAGGGAGAACCAGTGGATGTGTTATATCTGGACTTTCAGAAGGCTTTCGACAAGGTCCCACATAAGAGATTAGTATGCAAACTTAAAGCACACGGTATTGGGGGTTCAGTATTGATGTGGATAGAGAACTGGCTGGCAGACAGGAAGGAAGCAAAGAGTAGGAGTTAACGGGTCCTTTTCAGAATGGCAGGCAGTGACTAGTGGGGTATCGTAGGGCTCAGTGCTGGGACCCCAGCTATTTACAATATATATTAATGAACTGGATGAGGGAATTGAATGCAACATCTCCAAGTTTGCGGATGACACGAAGCTGGGGGGCAGTGTTAGCTGTGAGGAGGGTGCTGGGAGGCTGCAAGGTGACTTGGATAGGTGGGTGAGTGGGCAAATGCATGGCAGATGCAGTATAATGTGGATAAATGTGAGGTTATCCACTTTGGTGGCAAAAACAGGAAAGTAGACTATTATCTGAATGGTGGCCGATTAGGAAAAGGGGAGATGCAACGAGACCTGGGTGTCATGGTACACCAGTCATTGAAAGTAGGCATGCAGGTGCAGCAGGCAGTGAAGAAAGCGAATGGTATGTTAGCGTTCATAGCAAAAGGATTTGAGTATAGGAGCAGGGAGGTTCTACTGCAGTTGTACAGGGTCTTGGTGAGACCACACCTGGAGTATTGCGTACAGTTTTGGTCTCCTAATCTGAGGAAGGACATTCTTGCCATAGAGGGAGTACAGAGAAGGTTCACCAGACTGATTCCTGGGATGGCAGGACTTTCATATGAGAAAAGACTGGATAGACTTGGCTTGTACTCGCTAGAAATTAGAAGATTGAGGGGGGATCTTATAGAAACTTACAAGATTCTTAAGGGGTTGGACAGGCTAGATGCAGGAAGATTGTTCCCGATGTTGGGGAAGTCCAGAACAAGGTTTCACAGTTTAAGGATAAGGGGGAAGTCTTTTAGGACCGAGATGGGAAAATCATTTTTCACACAGAGAGTGGTGAATCTGGAATTTTACTTCGGAGTCACGTTAGTGACTACGTGAAGAACCCCGTCAGGGCGCATGCGCGTCATTACGTCTGACGCATTGGCGACAACGGCAGCAGGAGCACGGACCTCCTGCTGCAGGTGAGTAATTACAGCTCCACCAAAGTCGGGGAGACTTTGGAGGAGTTAGAGAAAAGTAAAGAAAGTGTTTCTGTGTGTTTTTTCCCCCACATACATGAATAAGGAAAAGGTGCAGGCTGCTGCCGACAGAGAGAGAGCTGCGGGAGCGCAGTCTCTGAAAGGCAGCCTGTCATCTCGGGGGAGTCGCAAGCCGGTAGCGGTGCGGCGACAGACTTGGCAAAGTGCCCAGCCGGGTACACAGCCAACGCCAGTCGGGCGGTCGGCATAACCCAAGTCAGTAAGGGCTATAGACTCCGCAGAGTCGGGCCACGAGAGTCCCGTCGGGGACAGGATACCGTTCCCCAGCGGTTATCCAAAAGGAGCAGCTCATATAGGGGCTGCTCCACAGAGACGCTCCAGGAGGAGTAATGCAGGAGGGAAGCCATAGAGAAGGCTCCGCTGGCAGTGCCTAGGAGAGGTCTGCTTCATAAAGCCACACTCCAGGAGGAGTAGTGCAGGCGGGAAGCCATAGAGAAGGCTCCGCTGGCAGTGCCTAGGAGAGGTCTGCTTCATAAAGCCATACTCCAGGAGGAGTTGTGCAGGCGGGAGGCCGTGGGGACGGCTCCGCTGGCAGTGCCTAGTAGAGGCCCGCTTGAAAGCACCCTCTTTGCAAGAGGTGAGTGCAGAAGGGCAGATACGCTCTGACCCTGAGTCCGACGACTTCCAAAGGGAGGGCAGGCAGCTGCCAGAGCTGACACCGTGTGCAGCACGGTTTGCCATGTCGTCGGACGCTGGTGAGCCTCTGGGTGAGGAACTTGCCACCAGCATAAATTACCAAGTCTCACATCAGCTACAGGAGCTGACAATGGATGAGACAGTAACGAAGTATGAAGCCCCAATCAACTGTGGACTGTTAAAAGTTCCTGTTGGGAACAGGAAGAATTGGGGCAAGATGGGCATACTCATGAAAGCCCAGGAGCATGTGAAGCTCCAGCATATTTTTAAAGTTGCTGGCATCTGGTATAACGAGCTTTGCCAGGATGGTAGATGGAGAGGCAATGACAAATTACAACCAAAGGCGCTATTGTGGAGTGCCCACTTTGAGATCAACTGCCTCCGCAAGACTGCGATTAGACCAACCATCAATGCTAAATATGCTTCACTCTGCCAGCCTGGCACAGTGCAACCGGCACAGCTGTTTGGCGAAGATTTCGCACAGCAGGTGAAGGAGCTGGAGGAGGAGGCTAAGACGGCAGCCACATATTCACCAAAGCGGAAGTATCCCTATAAGGGAGTAGACTGGTCCGGGCAAGGGACGAGTCCAGCTACGATGCAGCGCAGTTGGCGTTCGGCTGTAGCACCGCCACGGAGGTGAGATATCCAGCTCAAGGCCGGGGAAGAATGCCAGGTGGTAAGGAGGTAAGAGGGTCTGGTTCTCATGTAGACAGATCTAATGTGATACAATTAAATGTTTACCTCATATGTTTATACTGAAGGTTATTCAAGGCATCAAATAAAGCTTAATGCAAATTCTGATTTACCCATGCAACATGTTCCAAAAAAGGAGTTTGACTTCAGTATCACTGAACAATTGGAAGTTCAGCTGGAACTTGCAAGCTTATGTAATAAAGGTGTAATTGCTAAGGCAGTTTACCAAAGCCATCAGTTTGTGTCCAATATCTTTCCCAGACCAAAAAAGGATGGGGGGGATGCAGAATTATACGGACCTGAATAGTCTTAACCCTTTTGTACGGTATAGACATTTTAAGATGGAAACGTTTGTGAAGGAGATCTTAAAGATGCGGATTCAGTGTCTGTTCATTTGCAGGATAGAAGATTTAAAATTCAGCTGGATGGGGCAATTATGCCAATACAATCCACTGCCTAATGGTTTCTCTTCAGCTCCTAGAGGGATTACAAAGTTGTTAAAACCTATTCTAGGCATGATGAGAAGTCAAGGTCATGTGTTCATGGCTTAACTAGATAATATCTTGATTGTAGGACAATCAAAGGAAACAGCTGAAGCATCAGTGGCAGTTGGTAAAAAACATTTTTTAATTGGGCTTTATAAGCTATCCAGAGAAATCTAAATTTCTACCTGTGACACAAATTGACTAGTTGGGTTCACAATGGACTTAATCAACATCATTGTGACCTTGCCCAGGCAAAAAAGGGTAGAGCTAATTAAGAGCTATGTCAAGTTAATTGCTAACACACAGCCTTCAATTAGCCAGGTGACAAGTCTGCTGTGGTAATGGCTGGCAGCATTTCCAGCAGTTCAATATGGCCACTTTATTATCTACAATTACAAAGGTCAAAGGAACAAGCATTGAGGATACATTGGGGTCATTATAATAGACCTATGCTTCTATCAATAGAGGCTGTTGCCGATGTACAATGGTGGATTCAGCATGTGTCCACTAGTAGTTCCAAAGTGTTATTGGACCAAGCTTCCATGATTTGCAGACAGATGTCAGAGCACTTGGGTAGGGTGCTACTGATACAAGATCCAGCGGTGGAGACAGATGAACATTGCTTCTGCATACATGGGGAATTAACCAAGAGTATTTTATGGACTCAAGGCTTATGGCACTAACTAAACTAGTTTGGATGTGCAGTGCAAAATAGACAACACTACAGCAGTTGCTGATATGAATCACATGGGTGGAATCAAATCGTTATCATGTGACAGGTTGGCAAATACAATTGGACCTGGAGTAGGGATAGAGAGATTTGGATTGGAGCTATCTATCTCCCAGGGAAATTTAATGTAGTACCAGATGGCAGCTCATGAAAATTCCATCATAACACAGAGTGGATGTGGAACCAGGATGTGTTCAAGAACATAGTACTTCTATATGGAAGGCCAAAATATGTTTCATAGGCACCAGATCCAGGGGCAGTGACAATTGATGCTTTTTCACTAAATTGGGATGATATGTTTGTGTACATTTTCCCAACATTCTGCCTCGTAGGTCGGTGTTTGAGAAAATCAAGCAGGATGCCGCTTCAGGGGTTTTGGTGATACCAAATTGCCTGATTCAACCATGGTTTCCTTTGATGTTACAGATAGCGATCCAACCTCTTTTTGCTGATTCCAAACAGTAGGAATTTGCTGGAGCATCCAGTAACGCATTAAGTTCATCCGTTATGTGATGGTATGGATCTGTTAATTTGCAGGTTTTAAGAATGCCTTACATTGGTCGAGGACTTTCTAGGCCAATGGTGGATATACTCACTGCAGCCTGGAGAAACAGTACTCAAAAACAGTATATGACTTATGAAAAAAAAAAAAAAAAATGGGAACAATATTGTGTTCAAAGAATATTCAATATGATACTGTAGTTATTGAAAATGTGTTAGAGTTTATCTACACTTTATTATGATGAGGGTCTTAGCTATACTGCTATCTATACAGCTAGAAGTGCTTGGTCGGCATATCTTGTAATAGGTACACGGACACAAAGTATAGGTTCTCACCCTCTCATATCTAGGTTGATGAAAGGAATCTTTAATTCCAAACCGCCTAAGCCTAGGTATATGGTAATCTGCGAGGTAAGTGTTGTTCGTAACATACTTCGTCATTGGGTCCTTGTCACGTCTAACTTTGTTAAAATTAACCATGAAATTGGCTGTGCTAATGGCATTGGTGTCAGTACAGAGAGTGCAGACTTTCCAAAAACTTCAGTTCGAGAGAATGGAAGTGAATACAGAGAATGTTCTGTGTTATATTTCTGACCTGCTCAAACAAAGCAGGCCAGGTGTGACAGGTTTTAAGATTGTGTTCTCAGCATATCCTACAGCTCCATGTTTATGTGTAAGGACACATTTGTTACATTACATTGAAGCCACAAGGGCTTTAAGACAAGAAGAAACAGGATTATTTGTCAGTTACAAGAAGCCAACATAAAAGAGTGGCAGTTCAGACTATCTCAAGGTGGTTAAAGCAAGAGTTGGTTCAGGCAGGAATTAACATTTATGTGTTTACATCTCATTCCACTAGCGCAGTAGCAACATCCGCGGCCAGGGCGATGGACGTTCCCATCGACCATATATTAAAAGCCGCAGGTTGGAAAAATGAACTTGTGTTTCAGCAATACTACCATCGGCCGATTGCTGATGGAGGGCTGTTTACCAACTCAATATTGAGTGCTGTTGCTATTGTTTAAAGTCTGTTTTCAATACTGTTTCATTCTGTTTCGTTTGTTGCCCTACATTAAGAGGGTTTATTGGTTGTTTTATGACCAAAAATAAAACTGTTTTGTTTTTGCATGATATGCAATGTCATGTTTACAGCATTATTGATGATACTCAGAGTCAATCGATGCAGTGAGAAGCCGGGATTTTGATCTGCGGCATAAAAATCACAGAGCTTTATAATCTTCACGTAGTCACTCACGTGACTCCGAAGTAAAATAGTAAGATTAAATGAGAACTTACCAGTTTGAAGTTTGATCTTTATTTTATGAGGAGTTACGTTGGTGATTACGTGCCCGCCACGCCCAACCCTCTCTCATAGAAAAAAGGTCATAATGGTAGTTCTCATGTTGATCATCTTAATATGTTACTTCAATTATGGTGTTGTCTGTGATTTCATACCGCTGCTTTGAAGATTGACGCGTATGCGCCCTGACGGGGTTCTTCACGTAATCACCAACGTAACTCCTCATAAAATAAAGATCAAACTTCAAACTGGTAAGTTCTCGTTTAATCTTACTATTCTCTGCCACAGAAGGTAGTTGAGGCCAGTTCATTGGCTATATTTAAGAGGGAGTTAGAAGTGGCCTTGTGGCTAAAGGGATCAGGGGGTATGGAGAGAAGGCAGGTACAGGATACTGAGTTGGATGATCAGCCATGATCATATTGAATGGCGATGCAGGCTCGAAGATCCGAATGGCCTACTCCTGCACCTATTTTCTATGTTTCTATATAAAAAGCCAAGATTTTCATTAAACCAACTTGCCAAAACTATTTGTTTAAGAAGGAACTGCAGATGCTGGAAAATCGAAGGTAGACAAAAATGCTGAAGAGTCTCAGTGGGTGAGGCAGCCTCTATGGAGCGAAGGAAATAGGCAATGTTTCGGGCCAACACCCTTCTTCAGACTGAAAGAGGATGTTAGGAGATTGCAGGGTGACCTGGACAGGTTGAGTGAGTGGGCAGATGCGTAGCAGATGCAGTATAATATAGATAAATGTGAGGTTATCCACTTTGGCGGCAAAAACAAGGGGGCACATTATTATCTCAATGGGGTTAGGTACGGGTGAGGTACAGCGAGACCTGGGTGTCCTTCTACACCAGTCACTGAAAGTTGGCGTGGAGGTACAGCAGGCAGTGAAGAAAGCTAATGGAATGTTGGGCTTCATAACAAGAAGATTTCAGTATAGGAGTAAATAGGTTCTTCTGCAGTTGTATAGGGCTCTGGAGTATTGTGTACAGTTTTGGTCTCCTAATTTGAGGAAGGACATCCTTGTGATTCGTGTAGGTTCACGAGATTGATCCCTGGGATGGCGGGACTGTCATATGAGGAAAGATTGAAAAGACTACGCTTGTATTCACTGGAGTTTAGAAGGATGAGGGGAGATCTTATAGAAACATATAAAATTACAAAAGGACTGGACAAGCTAGATGCAGGAAAAATGTTCCCAATGTTGGGCGAGTCCAGAACCAGGGGCAACAGTCTTAGAATATAGGGGAGGTCATTTAATACTAAGGTGAGAAAAAACGTTTTCACCCAGAGAGTTGTGAATTTGTGGAATTCCCTGCCACAGAGGGCAGTGGAGGCCAAATCACTGGATGGATTTAAGAGAGAGTTAGATAGAGCTCTAGGGGCTAGTGGAGTCAAGGGACATGGGGAGAAGGCAGGCACGGGTTATTGATAGGGGTCGATCAGCCATGATCACAATGAATGGCGGTGCTGGCTCGAATGGCCTCCTCCTGCACCCATTTTTTATGTTTCCACGTTTCTATGGGATAACATCCAGAAATCGGAGGTGCAAAGGGACCTGAGAGTGCTGGTGCAGGATTTCCAAAAGGTTCATCTGCAAGTCGATTCGGTAGTAAAGAAAGCAAACTCAATGCTAGCATTTATTTCAAGAGAGCTTATATACAAAAACAGGGATCATAAGATCATAAGTGATAGGAGTAGAATTAGGCCATTCAGCCCATCAAGTCTACTGCGCCATTCCATCATGGCTAATCTATCTCTCCCTCCTAACCCTATTATCCTGCCTTCTCCCCATAACCTCTGACACCCGTACTAATCAAGAATCTATCTATCTCGGCCTTAAATATATCCACTGACTTTGCCTCCACAGCCTTCTGTGGCAAAGGATTCCACAGATGTAATGTTGAGGCTCTATAAGGCGCTGGTCAGGCCGCATTTGGAATATTGTGAGAATTTTAGGCACCATATCTGAGGAAGGATGTGCTGGCTCTGGAGAGGGTCCAGGGGAGGTTGAAAGTAAGCATGCAGGTACAGCAGGCAGTGAAGAAAGCTAATGGCATGTTGGCCTTCATTGCGAGAGGATTTGAGTATAGGAGCAAAGAGGTCCTACTGCAGTTGTAGAGGGCCCTGGTGAGACCACACCTGGAGTATTGTGTGCAATTTTGGTCTCCTAATTTGAGGAAGGACATTATCGCTATTGAGGGAGTGCAGCGTAAGTTCACCAGGTTAATTCCCAGGATGGCGGGACTGTCATATGATGTCAGTCCAGGACCATGGGTCACAGTTTAAGAATAAGGGGTAGTCCATTTAAGACTGAGATGAGGAAAAATGTCTTCACCCAGAGAGTTGTGAATCTGTGTAATTCTCTGCCACAGAAGGCAGTGGAGGCCAATTCACTGGTTATTTTCAAGAGCGAGTTAAGGTTTCAAGGTCAGTTTATTGTCACATGTACCAATTAAAGTACAGTGAAACTTGAGTTACCATACAGCCGTACTAAGTGAAAAGCAACAAGACACACAACCACATAAAAGTTAACATAAACATCCATCACAGTGGATTCCACATTCCTCACTGATGGTCGGCAGTAAAAGTTCCATCTTCTTCCTCTTTGTTCTCCCGCGGTTGGGGCAGTCAAACCATCTGCAGTAGGAGCGATCAAAACCCCCGTCGGGGTGATCGAAACTCCCGCGTCAGGGCAGTTGAAACTCTCCACGGCATGGAGCTCCCGAGTCGGCCTCTTCTTACCAG
Organism: Malacoraja senta; assembly: GCA_038087875.1. NCBI lineage: Eukaryota > Metazoa > Chordata > Chondrichthyes > Rajiformes > Rajidae > Malacoraja > Malacoraja senta. The sequence continues at coordinate 17,130,844 of CM075987.1, forward strand.
AGACCACGGGCTTCACGATTTTAAAGTCCACAGGTCCCGCGGTTGGAGCTTCGATCCCCGGCAAAGGGATCGCAAGCTCCGCGATGTTAAAATCCCGCCGACTCCCGTGGTTTGGAGCACCGGGTCGCTCTCCAGGAAATGTGGCCAACTCCGCGATGTTAGGAGATACAATACGGGAAAGAATCGCATCTCCGTCGACGTGGGAGATTGAAAAAAGTTTCCCCAATCTGCCCCCCACCCACATAAAACAAACCAAGGATGACTGAAACATACTTTTTAATGCATACTAAAAAATAACAAAAACAGAAAGGACAGACAGACCATTTGCGAGGCAGCCACTGCTGGTGGTGCCACGGGGTGTTTAGATTTAGCTCTTAGAGCTAAAGGAATCAAGGGATATGGAGAAAAAGCAGGAACGGGGTACTGATTTTAGATGATCGGCCAGGGTCATATTGAATGGTGGTGCTGGCTCGAAGGGCCGAATGGCCTACTCCTGCACCTATTATGTTTCTACAAGAATGATCCCAGGAATGAGTAGGTGAACATATGATGAGCGTTTGACAGCACTGGGCCTGTACTCACTGGAGTTTAAAAAAATGAGGGGGACCTCATTGAAACGTACAGAATGGTGAAAGGCTTGGATATAGTGGATGCAGAGAGCATGTTTCCACTAGTGGGAGAGTCTAGGACTAGTGGTCATAGCCTCAAAATGAAAGGGCGTTCCTTTAGGAAGGAGATGAGGGGGAATTTGTTTCGTCAGAGGGTGGTGAATTTGTGGAATTCTTTGCCACAGAAGGCTGTGGAGGCCAAGTCAGTGGATATTTTTAAGGCAGAGATAGATAGATTCTTGATTAGAATGGGTGTCAGGGGTTATGAGGAGAAAGCAGGAGAATTGGGTTAGCAAGGAGAGATAGATCAGCCATGATTGAATAGTGGAATAGACTTGATGGGCTGAATGGCCTAATTCTGCTCCTATCATGACCTTATGATCTTACAGAGGTCTATAAGATTATGAGAGGGATAGACGGGGTAAATGCACAGTGTCTTTTATCTAGAGTAGAGTAATCAAGAACCAGAGGTCATAAGTTTAAGGTGAGAGGGGAAATATTTAATAGGAGCCTGATGGGCAACTTATTCACTCAGAGGGTGGTGCGTGTATGGAATGAGCTGCCAGAGGAGGTAGTTGAGGTGGGTACTATCACAACATTTAAAAGACATTTGGACAGGTACATGGATAGGAAAGGTTTGTAAGGATATGGGCCAAACGCAGGGAGGATGGGACATCTTGTTCGGCATGGGTAAGGTGAGCCGTAGGACCTTTTTTCCATTCGGTATGACTATAAAAATAATTTGGGAAAGCTGCAAAGAGTATCTGCGTTTCTGAAGTTCCATTTGCAGCTCTGCTTTGTTTCTCATCACTCTGCTTTTCTTTCCCCTTGAACAGTTACAACCACCTCGAGGCTCCTTGCCCAAGTCTGGAGATGGTGACAGACATTGTGAAAAGTAGCTTGAATGGCCGCTTTGTGTACAGTGCAGCTTCTACACACAGGCGCTACTACATTGGTGTGGACAGTTACAGACCGTCCCCAAAACAAGATGAGGGCACCACACCAAACAACCTCATGGTTCATCAGGTGACTGTGCAGGTTCCCTTTCAGGTCGAAGTCCTATTTGAATCTGGAAGTTTCACACAACGACCAAATCATTTTTCTGGTGAGGTTTTCGCAAATGAGCTGGAAAGGTGGAAGCAGTCATTTGATGAGAGATTTGACAACATTTTCCATTTGTCAAATAAGGGTTTTCCTCCACCACAGATTAAATTTGCTAAGGCAATTTTTCAGTAATACCATTGGAGGAATGGGATATTTTTATGGCCAGTCGTACGTTCAGTCCAAATACAATGAGTACCCACTGCCGTACATGGAGGGCCCACTCTACACTGCAGTTCCATCCCGTTCGTTTTTCCCCCGAGGATTTCTCTGGGATGAAGGATTCCATCAACTCCTGATTAGTAAATGGGATCCATCCATTAGTAAGGAAGTGATTGGTCACTGGTTAGATATGATGAATGTGGAAGGTTGGATTCCCAGAGAGCAGATTCTGGACAATGAAGCACGCAGTAAAGTGCCAGCAGAGTTCATTGTACAGAGGAATGAAAATGCCAATCCTCCTACACTCTTCCTGACACTACAGAAACTAATAGAAGATTTACACGGGCAGTTGACTGAAGATGACAAGTCCTACCTGAAGAAGCTCTTTCCGCGTTTGAAGACTTGGTATGATTGGTATAATTCGACCCAGGCTGGATCCCTGCCATCAACTTATCGTTGGCGAGGCCGCGACACTGACACCAACCTGTTCCTCAATCCAAAAACTCTGACCTCTGGACTCGATGATTACCCTCGAGCATCTCACCCTTCTGAGGATGAACGCCACGTGGACCTTCGCTGCTGGATGACGTTGGCGTCAAAGGTCATGACAGATATTGCAAAAATCCTTGGGTTACCTCATCAAGACTATCAGAAGATGTATGAAACGCTAAGTGACAACTCTCTGCTTGGAGAACTGCACTGGTCTGAAGATCAGAAGGCATTCAGCGATTATGGGAATCACTCTCAGTCCATCTTTCTGGAGCGAGAGAAGATCTATGTCCCCCCGGGACAGCCTCGCCAGCATGGCCAAGCAGCCAGGCTTGTCCGCTCGGTTCGCAAACAGCCAAAGCTTCAGTATGTCAACGCATTTGGCTATGTGAGTCTATTCCCGTTCATACTTCAAATCCTCAAACCTGATTCTCCAAAACTGGAACATATCTTAAAGGATATGAAGGATGATGAAAAGCTCTGGACCCCTTATGGCCTCCGCTCTCTCTCAAAATCTAGCCCTCTCTACTTGAAACGCAACACTGAATATGATCCGCCTTACTGGCGGGGACCCATTTGGATTAATTTGAACTACCTTGTAGTTCGAGCACTATATTACTATTCCACCCAAACGGGACCATATCAAGAAATGGCAGCAACACTGTACCAGGAGCTGAGGACTAACCTCATAGCCAATATGTATAAGCAGTATGTACAAACTGGTTATTTGTGGGAGCAGTATAATGATAGCACTGGCAGAGGGCAGGGTAGTCACCCATTTACTGGTTGGTCTTCCCTTATAGTTTTGATAATGGCTGAGCAATATTAACGTTTGTGCAGCTGTCATCCTGTATAAAAGTTAAATACTGTGTCAAGGGATTAATTGTGATTAAATATTTCATTATTTCAATAATTGATAGTTCTGGTTAAACCCTAAGTATTGATCAGACAAACTCGACCTACAAATTTTACATGGGCATAAAATAAGCGCAATACGGACAAAGTTACCATTACAATAGCCAACCAGTGTGTGGAGAGACTGCGAAAGATTCCACGACTGTGAAACCATTAGTTCTGATAAACAAGTATGAATAAGGAATCTTGTGTATGTTTAGTTTCCCATGGAGGAGCAGTATTCAACAAAGAGGCAGCAGGTACAGTCCATGCAGGTATCACTGGACACCAGCCAGTTTTTAACGTTATTCCCTGTGACAGACATGGTACTCTGTTGACCCAAGATTCACCACCTATCTAGACTTGGCCCACAATTCCCTCCCTCCATCCCCCTGCCCTCCGCCCAGCAAGGCCCTCCCAGATTCTATTTTCAAATAGAAAATCCCAATTTTAACTTCCATCGGAAGATGGACATTTTATAATTAATGGCTTTCTTATCAAAATTCGAGTCTGTAAAATGGAATATTCCAGCCCCCTTTCCGTATCGGCCGAGTTCCAGTATATCCAACTAAAAAAGCTGCCGCAGGCTGTTGAGGCATTCAGCAGCTGAGTGTTGGGCTTAATGGGGCTCTGCTCATTCTCTCACCGATAGCAGACTAATGTTTCCGTATCTCATTGCACTAGAACCTGAAAGACAAGGCCAATATGTATGACAATAACTGGTTTTATAGGAGACTTTGGAATTAAACCCTTTCAGTGCCTCATGGACCCATTGCTGGTTTTCACATTTTGTGTGGCATTTTGTAAATAAATAAACTGACATGTTAAGTAGAAGAAATTAATTTATAGCAACTTCAAAACTAACGGTCAGAAATAAAAGATATTTATCCCTCTGTAGGATCCACTGTGCATTAAACAATGTTGGGAACCACAATAACCTCAAAGTCTCCCTTTTATATAACATAGGACCACTCTGAGAATGCCACAATGTTCATGTGGCTCTGGGGTGATTCTTCATGTCACCTCAGCATGTTCAGCCTCTTACAGCAGAGTGCGCCACAGAAGCAAGTCATTTGGCCATCCTGCTCTGTGCATGTTTTGTACTTCAAGTTATTCCCATTCACCTGTTTCTTCCACACTTGGAACTTGTTCTACTTTGACTCTGAAGAGATTGATTCCATTTTTGCTGGCCTGTGGCTATTTTGTTGCTAAACTAAGGGTGGTGCGAGGAGAGAAACCTTCTCATGCAACAGGTAGCCATGATCTGCAGTCCATCGCTGAACCCGCAGTGGCAGCAGGCCGATGACCACCTTCACAGGGCAGTTAGGTGCAGGGCAATGGCAAGCAGGTAGCACGTTGCTTGTGTCAAGCTGTGTGTGCACCTGGATCATTACATCTGCCTTGGGGCTTCTCAACCTGTTGAGTAAAGGCTCCTTGTTCCATTTTGATACGCAGTAGAAGTTTAAATTGCCAGTATGTCCACAGTTTCCAGTCGATTGCTTTTGTTAAAACAGTGGGATTACTTCCACCTGGATTTCAAGGTGATCCAGTAGAGAGGTGTGAAACTGCTGCAGCAGCCAGCCCCCACTGCAGGGTGAATTGTTTGTACACAGCGCAAGTGCATGCACGTTCGTCTCATCAACTGTGAGCTTTCACTCAAATACAAAACTATCCCTGACCCTTTCTTATCCTCTGTGCTCTGCTGTCTGTCTGTTTAAATGGCCACTGTACGTCTCACTCTTTGTGCAGCTTGCTGCCGTTTCCTATCCTTTTTGAATGAAGACCCCACATCCACCCACTCCCACAAACACAAACTGCTGAGGCTACTTCATACAAAACTTTGAATTCCATCCAGGGCCAGCCTGCCTGCCTGGCTGCCTGCATGATGAGTATATTTTTTATTTCTTTGGATTTCTCTTGTGAATTTTCTAATAAACCTTATTAATGCCTTTAATCTTAAATGAACTGCAGGTTGGGAACCTCTACTTGGAGGGTTGTAAGCTTAAATACACTCTCTGTAGCCATGATATCTTAATAACATGATTTTGCCTGCAGCTAACTCATAGTTTCCTCATAGTCCCGAGATCTGTATTTAAAGAGGATCTTCAGTGCTGTTTCTGTCGTGTTTGCATGTTTTTCTCAGTGACCTCGTGGGTTTCCCCTGGGTGCTCCAGTTTGCTCCCACATCCCACTGAAGTGTTAGAAGATGAATGGTCCACTGTAAATTTGATCCTAGTGTAGGTGGACGTGAGGAGAATCAAATGGATTAATGGGTATATGTGTGGGGGGGGGGGGAGTCTGGTGGAATGAGAATGCCCTGAGAGCCAGCATAGGCTTGACAGCCAAATGGTCTATGTGGTAAGTATGAAAGAACAAAATAAGTTGCTGCTTACTGATATATTCCCGCTCCCATGCAAAATAGTAGGGCACAGATTTCTTGCGTTTATGCTGTTTCCAAGAAAGCGGTACATGTATGTGTACATTTTTAGATACACATTAGGACTCGGATGTTGTCGTTTCCAAAAGACCTTGCCAAGTATTTCCTGTACTTAGAAGTTACTTATGGCGTCAGAATGATTAGAATCTGCATACTGTACTGTATAAACTGTTGAAGGGTTTATGTATATTGCATTGTTTTGAGCTGAACTGCGGTTTGAGCATTGATGAGGCTGCGATCTCTGCTTACATTTTCAGCTGCAACTTGTTTTGAGCAGTGACCTGGAAAACCTGAAATTAATTAACAGCCCACACAAAGGACCCAATGTAAAGCTGGTTGTAAACTCATCTAAAGAGTGCTTTTCCACCAATTTTACATGAATGTGGGTAAACATACTTCATGTGGATATTTACTTAACAAATCTTACACCCTATTGTAACTAAGGAAATAATGCTCCCATAACAATCAATAAAATCTTTCCTTCTCACCAATACATAAACACAATAGGGCAACTTTGCCTGCATATCCCATGTGTGGCACACAAACAGATAAGCCGCTTCTCTCTGAATTCTATTAATTCCGGTTGTTTTATCCAGTGCAAGTCTATGCATTGTGTTTGTCCATAAATATTTGCTGCCTACCTTTGGTGGGTATTGTCCCTTACAAACTTCAATGTAAAATACTCAACATTTGAAAAGAAAATCCGGTTTACTTGTAAATGCAGTTATTGTACAAAGTCACTTGAAATCTACAAATTCTCCAGCAGCAGAGGGTAGCTGTGAGACACTTTTGTCTGCCTTTGTCCCATGTCCCTCTAACCCTATATATGTGACACAGTGGAGCAGCTGATAGAACTGCTGCCTGAGAGCATCAGAGAGGAGGAAGAACATTACAACTCAATGTCTGTGCTCTACATGATGCCAAGACAACCTCTTATCTGCTTGAACAGAATCCATATCCTTCTATAGTCGAAGATAGCCACAAAATGCTGGAGTAACTCAGCGGGACGGGCAGTATCACTGGAGAGAAGGGATGGGTGACGATTTGGGTCAAGACCCATCTTCAGTCTGATGTCAGGGGAGTGGGACATACAGAGATAACGAAATGTGAGGTGTGAAAACAGGACAAAGGGAATGGAGATCAAGGACCATGTATTGGTTCTTGATCATTGTTGGCTGGGAGAAGGTGACAACAAAGCAAACAGATAAATGTAGTTGGAGACAGTAAGACTGCTCGGAGAACTGGGAGGGGGGAGGGGATGGAGAGAGGGAAAGCAAGGGCTATTTGAAGTTAGAGAAGTCAATGTTCAATGTAAGCTACCCAAGTGAAATATGAGGTGCTGTTCCTCCAATTTGCGCTGGGCCTCTCTCTGACAATGGAGGAGGCCCAGGACAGAAAGGTCAGTGTGGGAATGGGAAGGGGAGTTACAGTGTTAAAGAAGGAACTGCAGATGCTGGAAAATCGAAGGTACACAAAAATGCTGGAGAAACTCAGTGGGGTGCAGCAGCATCTATGGAGCGAAGGAAATAGGTAACGTTTCGGGCCGAAACCCTTCTTCAGACTGATAGGGGGTGGGGAGAAGAGAGGAAAAAAGGAAAAGGCGGAGGAGGAGCCCGAGGGCTGGGGGAGGGGAGGAGACAACCAGATGGCTGATGAAGGGGAGGGGACAGCCAGGGCTAGCAGAATTGGGAGAATTCAACGTTCAGGCCACCAGGATGTAGACTGCCCAAGCGGAATATGAGGTGCATTTCCTCCAATTTACGGTGTTGCTCGCTGTGGCCATGGAGGAGACCCAGGACAGAGAGTTACAGTGTTGAGCAACTGGGAGATCGGGTAGGTTTAGGCGGACTAAGCGGAGGTGTTCAGTGAAACGATCGCCGAGCCTGCACCGATATACAGGAGACAACACCTGGAACAACGGATACAGTAGATGAGGTTGGAGGAGGTGCAAGTGAACCTCTGCCTCACCTGAAAAGACTGTCGGGGTCCTTGGATGGAGTCAAGGGGGGAGGTATAGGGACAGGTGTTGCATCCCCAGTGGTTGCAGGGGAAAGTACCTGGGGAGGAGGTGGTTTGGGTGGGATGGGGCGAGTTGACCAGGGAGTTGAAGAGGGAACGGTATCCTTATCTACATTTTCCTTGATCTCCATTTCCTTTGTACTGTTTTCACACCTTAACACTTCCTTATCTATGTACCTCCCATTCCCCTGACATCAGTCTGAAGCGTCTCGACCCAAAACATCACCTATTCCTTCTCTCCATAGATGCTGCCTGTCCCGCTGAGTTACTCCAGCATTTTGTGTCTATCTTCGATTTAAACCAACACATTTTGTCTTTCTAGTCCTTTCTTAGACTGGAGAGCTTGCAAACAAAAGCTTTTCACTGTACCTAGGTACACGTGACAACAATAATAATAAACTATCCAAGTCTCCTAAATGACAATATCGTATCTGCTTCGACCACCACCCCTGGCAGCGCGATCCAGGCACCCACCCACCTCCGTGTAAAAAAATTCTCACACATGGCCTTTACAATAGACAATAGGTGCAGGATGAGGCCATTCGGCCCTTCGAGCCAGCACCGCCATTCAATGTGATCATGGTTGATCATCCCCAATCAGTACCCCATTCCTGCCTTCTCCCCATATCCCCTGACTCCGCTATTGTTAAGAGCCCTATCTAGTTCTCTCTTGAAAGCATCCAGAGAACCTGCCTCCACCGCACTCTGAGGCAGAGAATTCCACAGACTCACCATTCTCTGTGAGAAAAAGTGTTTCCTCGTCTCCGTTCTAAATGGCTTACTCCTTATACTTAAACTGTGGCCCCTGGTTCTGGACTCCCCCAACATCAGCAAACATGTTTCCTGCCTCTAGCGTGTCCAAGCCCTTAACAATCTTATATGTTTCAATGAGATACCCTCTCATCCTTCTAAACTCCAGAGTGTACAAGCCCAGCCGCTCCATTCTCTCAGCATATGACAGTCCGGCCATCCTGGGAATGAACCTTGTAAACCTACGCTGCTCTCCCTCAATAGCAAGAATGTCCTTCCTCAAATTAGGGGACCAAAACTGCACACAATACTCCAGGTGTGGTCTCACTAGGGCTCTGTACAACTACAGAAAGACCTCTTTGCTCCTATATTCGATTCCTATTGTTATAAATGCTGACATGCCATTACCTTTCTTCACTGCCTGCTGTACCTGCATGCTTACTTTACATTTTGGCCCTGTTTACATTTTGAAGCTTCTGGCCTTCCATCCTGTTAAAAAGATTCTTAATGTCAACCTTATCTATTCCTCTCGTAATTTTATATATTTTATCAGGTCTCCCCTCAACCTCCGGTGGTACAGAGAAAATGATCCAAGTCTGTCCAAGGTGTATAATATCATGAGGGGAAGTTACAGAGTGAATGACAGGGTTAAGGAATCAAGAACCAGTGGACAGAGGTTTAAGATGAGTCATAGAATGATACAGTGTGGTAAGAGGTCCTTCGGCCCAACTTGGCCATACTGGCCAACGTCCCAGCTACACCAGTCCCACCTGTCAGCATTTGGTCCATATCCCTCCAAACCTGTCCTATCCATATGCCTGTTTAACTGCTTCTTAAATGTTAGGATAGTCCCAGCCTCAACTACCTCCTCTGGCAGCTTGTTCCATACAACCACCACCCTTTGTGTGAAAAAGTTACCCCTCAGATTCCTATTTACTCTTTTCCCCTTCACCTTAAACCTTTGTCCTCTGGTCCTCTATTCACCTGGGCAAGAGACTCTGTGCATCTACCTGGTCTAGTCCTCATGATCTTATGCACCTCATCCTCTGCGCTCCAAGGAATAGTTTCCCAGCCGACTCAACCTTTGCCTATAGCTCACACCCTCTAGTCCTGGCAACATCCTCGTAAATATTCTCTGTACTCTTTCCAGCTTGACCACATCTTTCCTATAACACGATGCCCAGAACTGAACACAATATTCTAAATGCGGCCTCACCAACGTCTTATACAACTGCAACATGATCTCCCAACTTCTATACTCGATACACTGACTGATGAAGGCCAATGTACCAAAAGCCTTTTTGACAACCCAATCTACCTGCGACTCCACTTTCCTAGTTCCCTCTACTCTACAACACTACCCAGAGCCCTACCATTCACTGTGTAGATCCTGCCTTTGTTCGACGTCCCAAAATGCAACATCTCACACTTCTCTGTATTAAATTCCATCAACCATTCCTCCGCCCACCTGGCCAATCGATCCAGATCCTGCTGCAATCGTTCACAACCATCTTCACTATCTGCAAAACCACTCACTTTTGTATCATCAGCAAACTTGCTAATCTTGCCCTGTATGTTCTCATCCAAATCATTGATGTAGATGACAAACAGTAACGGGCTCAGCACCGAACCCTGAGGCACACCACTAGTCACAGGCCTCCAGTCCGAGAAGCAACCTTCCACCATCACCCTCTGCTTCCTTCCATGGAGCCAATTTGCTATCCATTCAGCTGTCCCTCCTTGGATCTAACCTTCCAGAGCAGCCTACCATGTGGAACCTTGTCGAATGCTTTACTGAAGTCCATGTACACAACATCTACAACTCTGCTCTCATCAACCTTTTTGGTCATGTCTTCAAAAAACTCAATCAGATTTGTGAGACATTACCTCCCACGTACAAAACCATGCTGACTATCCCTAATTAGCCCTTGTCCATCTAAATGCCTGTATATCCTATCCCTTAGAATACCCTCTAGTAACTTTCCAACTGCAGATGTTAAGCTCACTGGCCTATAGTTCCCAGTCTTCTGGATAAGTTTATCAGGTGGTCGATATCAAATGCTTTACTAGAATTCATGTGCACAACATCCACTGCCCCACCCTCATTGATCACATTTGTCACCTCAACATCTCGATTGTTAGTAAGACATGCCCTGCCGTGTACAAAGCCATGCTGCCTCTAATTAACCATTCTCTTCCAAATGGGTTTAAATCCCATCCCAAGAAATCCTCTCCAATAGCTTCGCTCCCACTGATGTGAGGCTCAATGGCCTACAATTCCCTGGATTCTATCTACTTCCCTTGTACAAAGGGACAGTATGATCCACTCTCCATGGCCTCCTTGATGAAAATAGATGCAAAGTACTTGCTTAGTACCTTGCCTACATCCTGTCATCCCTTCATTCCAAGCACAAGTTTGCTCTTTGTGTGGTCGTACCTCCTCCCTCGTGTAGGTGTAAAAAGCCACAGGATTTCCTCCTTAGATTCTTCAAGGCCCCTGCTGAATTCATCATCTTAAATCTTTCTTTTTAACCAAATTTACAATCTCTTTGGTCATCCAAGGTTCCCATACTTAGTCATTATTATGCCTCCTCTTTACTGGAACATGCGAGTCCTGAACTTAGATCAACTGGCCTTTAAGTATGCACCATGTATCAGATGTGGACTTGCCCAATAACAACTGACCTTGGGTGTTGTCTATGTGAAGTGCACGTTCTCGCTGTGACCACATGGGTTTCCACTGGGTGTTCCCATTTCTTCCCACATCCCAAAGATGTGTTGTAGGTTAATTGACCTCTGTAAATTGTCCCCAGTGGATGAGAAAGTGGGATAACACAACTAGGTGTAAATGGATAATAGATGGTCGGCACCTATGGGCCGAAGGGCCTATTTTCTTGCTGCATCTTTCAATCAATCAATCTATGTATCAGGCTGAAGAAGGGTCCCAACCCGGAACGTCATCCATTCCTTCTCTCCGGAGAGATGCTGCCTGTTCTCCTGAGTTACTCCAGAATGTTGTGTTTATCTTCCAAGTATCTGTCCAAATGTCTTTTAAAAGTTGAAATTGTATCCATTTCTATTGCTTCCTCGAGCAGCTCATTTCAGGTACAGACTACCCTCTGAGTGACAAATCTACTCTGAGTGAAAAGGTTGCCTCTAAAGGTCCCTCTTAGATCTCACACATTAAACCTGTGCCCTCAGTTTTAGAATCCTCTACCCTGCGGAAGAGACTGAGCATTCACTTTATCCGTGCCCCTGATGATCTTATACACCTCAATAAGGCCACCCCTCAGCCTCCCCCGCTCCAGAGAACACAGTCCCAGCCTATCCAACCTCTCCCTGTAAACCAGCCCAGGTAACATTGAGGCAAATCCCTTCTGCACCATTCAGCATTCTCCCTCTTACTGACATCAGTCTGAGGAAGGGTGTTGACCCAAACGTTGCCTATCCATGTCAATAGACAATAGGTGCAGGAGTAGGCCATACGCCCCTTCAAGCCAGCACCGCCATTCAATGTGATCATGGCTGATCATCCACATTCAATACCCCATTCCTGCCTTCTCCCCATATCCCCTGACTCCGCTATCTTCAAGAGCCCTATCTAGCTCTCTCTTGAAAGTATCCAGAGAACCTGCCTCCACCGCCCTCTGAGGCAGAGAATTCCACAGACTCACAACTCTCTATGTGAAAAAGTGTTTCCTCGTCTCCGTTCTAAATGGCTTGCCCCTTATTCTTAATCTCTGGTTCTGGACTCCCCCAACATCGGGAACATGTCCTGCAGCATTTTGTCTTTTTGTTTGCTCAAGATTGCAGCATCTACAGTTTCTTGTGTCTCCATGTAGTAAAGAACTTCAGATGCTGGTTTAAATTAAAGATAGACACAAAATGCTGGAGTAACTCAGCGGGACAGGCAGCATCTCTGGAGAGAAGGAATGGGTGATGTTTCGGGTCAAGACCCTTCTTCAGACTGAAACGTCACCCATTCTTTATCTCCAGAGATGGTGCCTGTCCCGCTGAGTTACTCCAGCATTTTGTGTCTACTCTTCTACACACTTTCCAACTCAATGACAATCCTTCCTGCAACTGGGGACCAAAACTGCATACAGTACTCCAGGGAAATGGATAGAGCTTTTCAGCATGACTATGGCCATAAAGGATTAAGAACTCTTGTTGGTAGTCTTAACCAGTTATTCAAAAATAAAACAGCGATCGACCAGTCTGTTCCCCTTCCAGCTCATCTGGCTTTAATAGTACAGCTATGGTCAACAACTGCCTGAGACAAGTAGGGGGTGGAATGATCAAAATCAGGGATCACAGCCCATGCCATTTCCAAAATACAAACCCAAAAGAAAACAGATCTTACAAATACAACATCAAGGGAGGCGCAGCGGTAGAGTTGCTGCCTCCCTGCTTCGATGCCGACTATGGGTGCTGCTGTCTGCATGGAGTTTGCACGTTCTCTCCATGACCACGTGGGTTTCCTCCCACATTCCAAAGACGGTCAGGTTAATTGTTTTCTGTAAATTGTCCCGTGTGTAGAATAGAATTAGTGTACAGGGTGATCGCTGGTTGGTGCTGATTCAGTGGGCTGAAGGGCCTGTTTCACTCTGTATCTCTAAACTAAATGTGGAGATTGGTTTAACTCAGTATCATGTTCAGCATGGACATAGTGGGCCGAAGGGCCTGTTCCTGTGCTTTACTGTTCTATGTTGTGGACAATGGGGAGAGGCTCCAGTGCTGATGTATAGGTTATTCCATGCTGTGGACTAACTCAGCGGGTCAGGCAGCATATCGGAGTTCTCCAGAGATGCTGCCTGACCTGCTCAGTGACTGGGTTTTTGTTGTAAACCAGTATCTGCAATTCCTTGTTTCTACATTGTTGCAAATGAGATTTTCCTGATGAAGCTCGTTTTTATTGTTGCTGTTCACAAAGAAAGGCAAAAAATGGACCTTTCATTGTCCAGTAAGGCAACCTCGAGACATTATTATCAGGCACTGCTAATCTGACATTGGCTTCATTCCACAGATAACAAATGATTGTACAAATGCTGCAATGCTCTTTGAACCGTGAGTTGCTGATTCAGAATTATTGCAAGATTATATTTGGCAGAAGCCTAGGGTAGAGTAAAGTGAGAAGTATTTCCTCAGTCATTCCCATACACAGTAATGCTGACTCCATGCATCTGCTCTCAGTCTGGCTGGACACTTTTAACCACTTCACACAACAAACGTAGAATGCTGGTTGTGATGAGAAAGATTGCTAAATTATTCCCATGACCAAAAGTAAATACGATGCATTTTCTTACGCAAGTTTCCAAAAGAGAATACTTTTTATCCAAATTGCCACTGTCATATGCTGAGAGAATGGAGCAGCTGGGCTTGTACACACTGGAGTTTAGAAGGATGAAAGGGCATCTCATTGAAACATATAAGATTGTTAAGGGCTTGGACACGCTAGAGGCAGGAAACATGTTCCCGATGTTGGGGGAGTCCAGAACCAGGGGCCACAGTTTAAGAATAAGAGTAAGCCATTTTAGAATGGAGACGAGGAAACACTTTTTCTCACAGAGAGTGGTGAGTCTGTGGAATTCTCTGCCTCAGAGGGTGGTGGAGGCAGGTTCTCTGGATACTTTCAAGAAAGAGCTAGATAAGGCTCTTAAAAATAGCGGAGTCAGGGGATATGGGGAGAAGGCAGGAACGGGGTACTGATTAGGGATGATCAGCCATGATCACATTGAATGGCCGAATGGCCTACTCCTGCACCTATTGTCTATTTGTCTATTGCCACCTTTACAGGAACAGAACATTGAAAAATTATTGCTGAACATGGTTTAGTTTGGTTTAGAGGTACAGTATGGATATAGACGTCTCAGCAATCCGAGTCCGCGCCGACCAGCGATCACCCCATTAACTAGCACTAACCTACACACTAGGGACAATTTACAGAAGCCAATTAACCTACACGTCTTTGGAATGTGGGAGGAAACCGGAAAAAACCCACGTGGTCACGGGGAGAACGTACAAACTCCGTACAGACAGCACCCGTTGTCAGGATCAAACCCAGGTGTCTGGCGATGTGAGGCAGCATCTCTACCGTGGAGCCACTGTGAATGAACCTAACTTGCCCAATAATCTCTAATGTGTACAATCAGATCACATTTTTTTCAAGCTGCATGAAAATTGTTCCTCAACACATGATGTGGTGGATGTATGGAACAAGCTGCCAGAGGAGGTAGTTGAGGCTGGGACTATCCCAACATTTAGTAAACAGACAGATACATGGATGGGACAGGTTTAGAGGGATATGGACCAAGCGCAGGCAGGTGGGACTAGTGTAGCTGGGACATGTTGGCAGGTTGGGCCGAAGAGCTGTTTCCACACTATATCACTATGATTATATTCCCTTCATTAGTTTAGTTTAGAGATACAACGCGGAAACAGGTCCTTCGGCCCACCGGGTCCGTGCCGACCAGCAATCCCCGCACATTAACACTATCCTACACACATTAGGGACAGGTTTTACATTTACCCAAGCCAATTAACCTACAAATCTGTACGTTGGAGTGTGGGGAGGAAACCGAAGATCTCGGAGAAAACCCACGAAGGTCACGGGAGAACAGCAGCCGTAGTCGGGATGGAACCCGGGTCTCCGCCGCTGCATTCTACCGCTGCGTCACCGTGACCGCCTCATCCAAGCAAAACATCTGGCGAACCTCTGCAAAATTGCCTCCAAGATAACAGTATTGGCCGTCAGTATCGGAGCCCAGAGACTTATACTCCCAAGTAAGTGCTCATCGAAGCCCTGTACAGTATACACACTGAAGAACAACAGAGGTCTTTTTGCAATACTTAGTAGAATAGTAAAATTATGTAAAATGCCAGAAGCGGCCCTTCAGCCCACAATGTTTGTGCTGAATGTAAACTCATCTCTGCCTGCACGACCCACATCCCTCCATTCCCTGCATATCCATGTGCCTAAACAAAAGCCACTTCAATGGCATTATTGTATCTGCCTCCACCACCACCCCTGGCAATAAGTTCCTGGCCCCCACCACTTTGTGTGAAAATACTTGCCGTGTACACCTCCTTTAAACTTTGCCCCTCTCACCTGATAGCTGTGCCCTCTGAACTTTGGCATTTTCATCCTGGGAAAAAGATTCTGACTGTCTATCCTATCTATACCTCTCCTAATTTTATATAGTTCAATCAGCACTCCCCTCAAACTCCAGTGTTTCATGTTCATTTGTCGTAGGAGCAGAATTAGGTCATTTGTCCCATCGAGCCTACTCTGCCAATCAATCGAGGCTAATCTATCTTTCCCACTCAACCCCATTCTCCTGCCTTCTCCCCATAACCCTTGACACCCGTACTAATCAACAATCTGTCAATCTTCGCCTTAAAAATATCCATTGACTTGGCTTCCACAGTTGTCTGAGGCAATCAATTCCACAGATTCACCACCATCTGACTAAAGAAATTCCACCTCATCTCCTTTGGAAAGGTATGTCCATATATTCTGAGGCTGTGCCCTCTAGTCCTAGACTCTCCCACCAGTGGAAACATCCTCTCCGCATCCACTCTATCCAGGCCTTTCATTTTTCAGTTAGTTTCAATGAGGTTTCCCCCTCATCCTTCTAAACTGTGAGTACAGGCCCAGTGCCGACAAACGCTCAAATGCTGTTTCAGAGAAAACATTCCTAGTCCACCCAACCTCTCTTTATTGGTCTAATGTCTGGTGCCCTGAGCTACTGATATGCAGACAGAAGTTCAGTTCCCCAATCCCATTATTGCAGCTGAGAAATGTAAACTCTGGTCATTGAGTGAGGTGCAATTGTGGTTAACTCTTGACCCAGTCTGGCCAAACTGATTCCTGGTGAAGCAAGGAGGCTGCCTCAGTACAGGGACCATGAACAATGGGGAATAAATACCTGAGTTGTCATTGATTTCCATGTTTCATCAGCATACAGATCAATTACTTGCATCAATCATATCAATAGACAATAGGTGCCGGAGTAGGCCATTCGGCCCTTCGAGCCAGCACCGCCATTCAATGTGATCATGGCTGATCATCCCCAATCAGTACCTCGGTACGTGTGACAATGGGAAACTAAACTAAACTCCAGAGATGCTGCCTGACCCGTTGAGTTACTCCAGCACTTTGTGTCTTTTTTGGTAAACCAGCATCTACAGTTGGTTGTGTCTACATGCTATGGACCAGCATATTAAGATTATTAAGGGCTTGGACACACTAGAGGCAGGAAACATGTTCCTGATGTTGGGGGAGTCCAGAACCAGGGGCCACAGTTTAAGAATAAGGAGTAAGCCATTTAGAACGGAGACGAGGAAACACTTTTTCTCACAGAGAGTTGTGAGTCTGTGGACTTCTCTGCCTCAGAGGGCGGTGGAGGCAAGTTCTCTGGATACTTTCAAGAGAGAGCTAGATAGGGCTCTTGAAGATAGCGGAGTCAGGGGATATGGGGAGAAGGCAGGAGCGGGGTACTGATTGGGGATGATCAGCCATGATCACATTGAATGGCGGTGCTGGCTCGAAGGGCCGAATGGCCTACTCCTGCACCTATTGTCTAATGTCTTAGACCACGACTAGCTTAGATGAGGCATCGCAGCTGACCATGAACAGAGAATGTCAAACAATACAGCATGAATATCTTGGGCTAAAGAGCCTGTTTCCATGCTGCATGGCTCTGAATCTGGTGTGAGGTGGTGTACAGGATTCAAATGCCCAGGTAAGATTACTAACTCCCTGTTTCTTGTACATTCACTGCATTCACCCGATCTATTTCCCCTCATGATCTGATACACCTCTATAAGATCACCCCTCGTCCTCCTGTGCTCCAAGGGATCCCTCGTGGGGGACCCGGGGGAAGAAGCCATCACTGCTGGCCCGCGGCCAACTTCTACCGCGAGGCCGGCATGGACTTACCATCACCCCTGGAGGGGAGCTTCGACCGCCGGCCCTGCAGTCTACGGTGCTTCTGGCTGCGGCGGGGACTTTAAATCTTGACCGCCGGCCTGCGGCCCACAACAATCTAAAGCCGCGGTCTCC
This sequence comes from Malacoraja senta, assembly GCA_038087875.1. Taxonomy (NCBI): domain Eukaryota; kingdom Metazoa; phylum Chordata; class Chondrichthyes; order Rajiformes; family Rajidae; genus Malacoraja; species Malacoraja senta. The sequence goes on from CM075987.1 coordinate 17,148,368, forward strand.
GGTGAGGAAGAGCCGATCCTGGACTGACTCTGGTCCTGTCCACGGGGGGGGAATGGAGGAGGATTGGCCAAATTTTGGTGCCAGTGATGAATGCTGTGGTGGATGTTTGTGTTACATTTTGTGTGTTCTTTATTATTGTATCGCTGCTGACAACCCAATCCTTGCCGGGTCGACCGGTCGGGGCAGAGAGTAGCTTTGAATGTTTGTCTCTTCGTTACGTTGTTTGTGTCCCTTTCTCTTTTTTTTTTAAAGCTACTGTAATGCGCCCTTTTAAATTGCCCCTTGGGGATGAATAAAGTGCTTGATTGATTGATTGATTGATTGATTGATTACCATTCTTTAATCTCACACTATTTAAATAATTGTTTCTTCTATTGCTGTGCAAGGGAATAATCTCACATTTCCCATATTCTATACTCACACAATATCACCCTCTGCGGAAGAGACTGCATTCACCCGATCTATTTCCCCTCATGATCTGATACACCTCTATAAGATCACCCCTCGTCCTCCTGTGCTCCAAGGAATTGTCCTAGCTTGCTCAACGGCTCCCTATAGCTCAGGCCGTCGAGTCCTGGCAACACCCTTGTCATTCTTTGCAGCTCGATGGCATCTTTCCTTCATCGTTGAGACCAAAACTGAACCTTAACACCCCCCACCCCCATGTCAGAACGAGGTGCCCCAGGCTACTGCTCCACACTGGAGGACAACAATCTGTGGGCTTGGTGCCAGGAGCTGAGTTATTGAAGCCAGGCACCATCCCACGAGCTGCAGCTGGCGCCACAAGCTTTGGCTCACACAGTAACCTCTTGGCTGGGGCTTTGTGCTTCCTGGCGGGCTCTCTGTAGCTGGTTCAGTTCCGTGAGGGGAACAAGGAACCAGGGAAACCTGTTTGAAACCAAGCAGCTTTGTGTTGGTACACATCTGTCCTCACCAGCTGTGGGAGCCCTGGACCACAGGCCTGCTTCCTCACCCCAACACAGACAATCCTTGATGCCATCATGTACTACAGAGTACGGCACAGAAACAGGCCCTTCAGCCCACCATGTCTGGACCGAACATGATGCCAAGTTAAACTCGTCACCGCTGGACATGATCCATATCCCTCCATTCCCAAAGGCCTCCAATATGTCCAATCGTCACAAATCCCAAGGAGCGTCACCGTGGATCGCTTGTAGCCTAATCTTCTGGATCAGTATAATAGGGACAACGGGTTTGTATTAACCGTAGACCAGCAGTGGACCGCACCTGTCTGTCACTGTCATTGAGTGGTGAACACTGACCCCCACCCTTTGTGCCAACACCCCTCACCCACCCTCTGTGCCTCCCCCCTCCCCCTCCCTCAGTGACCTCCCCCCTCCCCCTCCCTCAGTGACCTCCCCCTCCCTCAGTGACCTCCCCCTTCCCCCTCCCCCTCCCTCAGTGACCTCCCCCCTCCCCCTCCCCCTCCCTCAGTGACCTCCCCCCTCCAGGGTAAAAGACTCTGTGCATCTACCCGATCTATTCCTCTCATGATTTTATACACCTCTATAAGATTCCCCCTCATCCTCCTGCGCTCCATGGAATAGAGACCCAGTCTACTCAACCTCTCCCTGTAGCTCACACCCTCTATTCCTGGCAACATCCTTGTAAATCTTCACAGCTGGTGCCGTGGTTTTGTCCCGCACCCCCTGATGGTCCACCATTCATCCCCAGTCTCACTCTCACTCCCTTCCAGATATCTGTAATACATTTCTGGCCAGCTTCATGTCTGCTCAAATATCAATACTTGAATCCATTCTGTTGCTGTTTCTACATCCTGCCCAGCTTTTCTCACCTGCATCAAGGGCCTGTCCCACTTGGGCGACATTTTCGGCAACAGCCTGAAACGAGGTTGTCGGGACGTGACGTGGGGGCGTGACGCGGGGGTGACACATGTAGTGACGCACGGTGTCTCCCGGCCGCCCCTGGATTTTGGAATGTTCAAAATCTTCAGGCGACATCTGGGTGTCTCATCATGTGGTGCGCCGGGTCACACGTACGCTGACGTACGCTGTCCTGCGCGTGATGCCCGGTGACGTGGGTATATCAAGCTCCCACAGCAGGTGAGGACAGATGGAGACAAATGCTAAGCTGCTTGTTTCAGAAGCTGCTTCCCTGGTTCCTTCAATCCAAAGACTTATCCATTAAAAACTTATTGGTCCTTAGATTTATTGTAGATAAGTTCATTTCCAATGTGATTATTGTACTTCGGTGTAACCTTCTTGTGTTGTGAAGGCGGGTGATGTGGAGCGACATAGCTTGACGTGTCGGTGATGTGGAGAGTCGTAGCTTGACGTGTCGGTGACGTGGAGTGTCGTAGCTTGACGTGTCGGTGACGTGAGTATCGTACAACTTGACGTGTCGGTGACGTGGAGTGTCGTAGCTTGACGTGTCGGTGACGTGGAGTATCGTAGCTTGACGTGTCGGTGACGTGGAGTGTCGTAGTTTGACGTGTCGGTGACGTGGAGTATCGTACAACTTGACGTGTCGGTGACGTGGAGTGTCGTAGCTTGACGTGTCGGTGACATGGAGTATCGTAGCTTGACATGTCGGTGACGTGGAGTATCGTACAACTTGACGTGTCGGTGACGTGGAGTGTCGTACAACTTGACGTTTTTTAGGGCATCAGTTACTGACGTGCGCAGTCGCTGAAAAAATCACAAAGTGGGACAGCTCATTTATCCGGGTCCAAGTTGATGTGTTTTCAAGTTTGATACCATCTTTTATTTTCCAGTTGATCCTAGTTGGTTCCTCCCCCCGTGGCTTGTTCTTGCCGGCTGTGTTTGTTCTGGAAGAGCTCAGTAAATCTCTGCTGTGACATCACTGAACCCAATGTCCGTGTCGCAGTCTCTCCGCTCCCAGGCCCGTGGTTGCCCACTCTGGACATCACCATCGCATCAGCCTCACTGCAACGCACAATGTTTTAATGATCAGCTTTTATTATTACAATCAATCCTGTCTCACAGCACAGACAGCACACAAACAGGCCCTTCGGCCCAAATTGCCTATGCTAGTCCCCTTTGCCTGCGCTTGGTCCATATTCCTCCAAACCTGGCCTATCCATGTATCTGTCTCACTGTTTCTTAAATGATGGGATAGTCCCAGTAGTTTTAGGAGAGCTGAGAGAGGAGAAAGAGGGGGAGAGGAGAGGGAGGGGGAGGGAGAGGAGAGATGGGGGGGGGGGGAGAGAGAGGAGAGGAGAGAGGGGAGAGGAGAGAGTGGTGGAGGGAGGGAGGAGAGAGGGGCGGGGAGAGGGAGGAAAGAGGGGGAGGGGAGAGGGGGGAGGAAAGATGGCAGAGAGAGAGGGAGGGGGGAAGAGAGGGAGTGGGGGTAGGAACGAAGGGGAGAGGAGAAGGAGGCGGAGAAGATGCACACGGGGGGGGGGCAGGTCAGAACCCCACCACCCTCCTCACTGCGAGGGCCGGGGGGGGGGGGGGGGAGGGAGGGGGAGGAGGGTCCGGGTTGGGAGGGAGGGAGGACGAGGGGTCTGGGTCTGGGACGTCCCGCCCCGCTCCACCCGCCGGACTCGGGCTCCTCACTCGGGCTCCGCCGCCGCTCGACCCGGACCCGGAGCTGCCGATGGAGCCGCCGATCCTCGTCCTCCGCTGCTGCTCGTCCTCTGCGGCCTCTACCCGGACCCGACCCGCCGCGCCACCGGCTCCCCTCGCCCGGCGCCCCGACACAGGCGAGTCCAGCCCCGACCCGACCCCTCTCGACCCGACCGCCGACCCTCTCGACCAGACCCGCCTGAAGCCGACCCTCCCGACCCGCGGGGATAGGACGGCCCTCAATGTTAATACTGGAGCCGGGGGTTAATACTGACCCGGGGGGTTAATACTGACCGGGGTTAATACTGACCCGGGGGTTAATACTGACCCGGGGGTTAATACTGGAGCCGGGGGTTAATACTGACCCGGGGGTTAATACTGACCCGGGGGGTTAATACTGACCCGGGGGGTTATAGCTGACCACGGGGGATTATTACTGGAG